>CADEBD010000857.1:7058581-8258581 GCA_902825455.1 Arctia plantaginis | reverse complement strand
TCCTAAAACGTGAATAGAAAAGAGGTTGACCTATTCATGTTATACTTACTAAAGAGCCTGCGCCCGGCTTATAACAAAATAAATCTTGAAACTTCCAGTAAGTATTTCCACCCGGTTTCTGGTTACGGACGGCTGAGCTCGCTATAACAATATTATAACAGAGAGTATTAAAAATACCTTCGACCTGTATTAAATGGGTCAATATTATGAAAAGTAGTGGTCGAGGATACCATCTCACTCACACTTGGTTGCGACTAGTACTAAATATTGTAAAAACTTTGTTTTTCAGATTCTTGCAGACTTTATTGTATAATTAGTAAGCACTCTTTTTAATTCTTTGTGTTTATGATTTATGACTATTTATTTGTTAATACACATTAAATCAAGCCAATTTCAAGACTTAGACAAAGTAGTCAGCGGCAAAACCACGCGTGACTCAATATATAAGGGTGAGGGTGTAATTAATTGTATTATCTCAGAAATCTCACTTCTGCCATCAAAAGAACGATAGAAATAATGCCTGCAATAAAATGGGAGACACAATCTAATTTTACAGCCCACACTAACTTTTGTAACGATGACGATTTTTTTTAAAATTACATATCACTTGCTCAATAAACTTACCTTACATGATGCTCATATCATCACCAAAAGACAGCAGTAGCTGGTGCAAAGTTAAGTGTTGGATCTAAACCAATTTAAAAGTACATGAAAATGTTCATAAAATCAAATGTAAATTTCATTGTAAGTAGATTTAAAAATCAAAAATATTTTGAGATGATTGGCAAACTTACCAGTGGGTAAGTACAGTAACATTTTTTGAAAGAAAAGCACATAATTATCATTGATAATGTGAGAATTAGGTAATCTCTTGAGTTACGCATTCACATAGATATCAGCATTGTGGTGCACAATATAATACCCATAGATCTATGAAATGAACATCTAAAATAAAACCTTAAAAAAGATCTAACATCTACTAAGCATGTGTTTCTATACACACGTAGTTTTCGTCCTAATTTCAATGATTTTATGAATTAATTTTGTAACATGAAACTGTGTAAAACATTAAGACTTTTAGGACAAGTACCTACCTATTAAGTCAATTTTAAAACTCATCCCATAGAAATGAAATCAGTTTTTACTGTAGCGACAGTAAAAATAATTTCACGTCCTTTAAGGTCTTCAATTCTCAAGATGCTTGAATGTTAAGTACTTTTTCCTCGAACAGCGCCACTTCCACGAGATTTCACTTTACGTTTCTTGTGGGCGACGAGCTCTTATTTCATTCGCACACAGCCTTTGAAAAGAGCTCTTGAAGGTTCGACTGTTTCTTAGATTGAAAGATTAAACTTAAAATAAAAACTCACAGGACAGGAGTTTTTTTTTCTTGTGGTAGTGTAATTTTGTTAATGTATTAGTGTACAATAGGTTTGATTATATTTCAAAGGGCTACACACAACACAAATCTGTTAGCCTTTTTTCTTCAAATTACGTTACTACGTGTGTATAAAAATCCCAAACTATTAAAGGTACAACGGTATCTTGTACTCGAAATATGTACATTACAGTTCTATACTTTCCCTGATAGTATAACCAACTTGATATAATCCCACTATCTTAGTAAGTAGTGACTTTATTTCTTCACCTTAGTCTTCCTGGGATCCTGAAATGTTACATGGTGTTATGTGATCGGTGTGATTACGCTTATAGTACGTAAGGATGTATTTAAGTAGTTTATTGTATTGCAATCTGGAGACGTATTCTAACTTGGTGCATTTGTAATGGCTCTTGTGACTTATAAAATTGTTCTGAGTAGTTTACTTCCTCTTTCTGAAAACGCTTAAATTAACCTCAACATAAGAACTATGTTCCTATATGTCATTAAATGAAAGCCCTCGATTCCAATTATAAAAATAAGCATGGTATCTTAGCTATTTTTATGGATACGTTAGGAAGTCACGTAGAAAGTTATTTGACAGTATCTGATTTGGGCAAGCAAAGGTACTTTTGGCTATTACAATATTATTTGTTCGTAATCGATTTCTGGGGTGTATGGTTCTAATGGTTCTAAGCAATAAAATCACGCACACGAAACGAATGTCGTAAACTCACAAAAAATAGCAAAAATGCATTTTTATAAGTTACAAAAGTAATTACTTTACTAGTATTATGTGTACGGAATAAAGTGTTTATGTATAAATTTCTACGGATTTATGGATATTCTATCTAAAGTACCAAATATTCTAGATACTATTATGAAGGATGTGTACCTACAACAAATCATTTTTAACTATCGCATTTTGTCCGGAATGTTTGTAAATGTTTAGTAAACGTATAATATAATCACATATATATTTTAATATATAGGTATGTAAAAATTAAGAATTTTGTAAGTAGGGTTCTATCTGTACCTAACAAAAATGTTTTTTCTACTATGCTTAAAATATATTTTGGACGAATTTTCTATTATGTGCAGCTTTTTTGACTTTACTACAATTTATTATGCATGCTTAATTTATAGCACAAGATTGAAGAACATTAGATACAAGCGCAAATTTTTGAAAACGAAATTTATTATATTCATATTCTAATTATTCTATGTATATTTTACAGCATTAATATTATTTTTACAGCTTAATATGTTAAGTGTATAAGCAAAAAGTATTTTTTTATAATTAATATACTTCTAGATCAAGAGAATACTAAAATACTTATCTACTTTTCGAAAGTCAAAAGGTAATGGATGCAGTATTCAGTATGGTCTTTTACATGTCACCTTAAAGACGAAATATAGGAGTATTTTCACTGTATGTATGTTTCTGTAGTTGAATGTTCACAAATTAATTGAATAAGTGTTTAAAAGATAAATGTTCAATGTGATATCCTGCCTGTAAACCTTTTCCAGTGTGTTTCTACAGAAAACTTCTAAAATAAAGTGATTTTATAAACAACTGTTGTTTGTATTATTGAAATTTAGTACTGTTCAAGGAATTTGAGCCAAATCTCAGACGTAAACAAAACAATCTGAAAAGGAAAGATCATAAAAAAATATCTAAAAACCTTTTTAGTATATTTATCTCTCGTTTAATTAGAGGTTAAAGTATTCGCTTGTCACGTCTGAAGGTCGTGAGGTCAATTGCTCCTTAGTCGTGAAAACTCTTCTTGAATTGATGTGGGTGTTTCAACGTATAATACGAATTCCATAGTCTAGCCAAAAAAAAGGCTAGCAGAATAAGCATAGCTAGTATATAGTTATGCTTATTGTGGGTATAGGTAAAGCTACGACATTTAAAAAAATAAATAACTACATTTCGGCGCGGCAGCTGACGCGTTGGTTAAACTTGGTACAGGGAACTACCCTTGTTGGAGGTAGTGGTTGAGTCATTTGCCAACTGCTTTGGAATGTTTTTGTTGTTTCATCATAGCTGTTTACTTTTTTTTGCTGGAAGTCGTTTTTGAACGACGATTTATTATATGGATTTTAGTAGTTGGCCTAGAGTTTCTACCTTTTTAAACATTTCATGACACAACTTCAAGTTATTCATCCTCGTTTGATCTTGAAGGCACTCATGCCATTTATAAGTAGCTGCCACCTTGGAACTTAAGTTGACAAAGGTTGAACCTTAAAAGAGGTTGCAGGGATCCGGATAAAGACGGGTCAAAGATGATATTATCGTGTACTTAATAAAAGCCCCGAGCTTTATATATATTTGAAAATTTATAGGTACACGTAGGGTACCTACTACCTTATTGGAAACAAACTTTGTTATTTGAAATGCAAATTAAGGAGTCTTAAGTATCAGGAAACCTACGATACTTTAGGGTGTTTACTTAGAGCTATTATCAATTATCTATGGTTTACTTGGTTAGTACCCTTAACCAGAGACGAATTAAGTATCTAGAGCGCCCTAGGCAAACATCTCATCGGCGCCTCTCGCATTCCTCTATCGCCCATACTATGTTTATCAATACAGGTTGACGTTACTAAATGTGTGAAGTGTATGTGAAGTAGGCATTTCTGTACGACATTTTTTTTATTTTATTACGTGTAGAAATCCGAATGGGCTGTCACCCCACCAGGGTTTGCAGTGGGGCAGTGTATAGAATTCGACCCGACTAAAACCACGCATTATGTAAACTGCGTCTGAAATAGGAGGGGTCCGATAACAGCTTTTATTATGAGGGCTTTTTTTTTGTGACAGTTGGCCTCAGTTGTCACTTATGCAGGCCGGAGGTCATTTAGCGACCTTCGGCGCCTGAGCCACCTGCAGTACCTGGCCCGATCCCTGGCCAAGCGGACCGAGAGAGTTCTAAGCCTCTTCAGGTCCCGCGGCGCCCTTTTCTTCTAGAGCAGAAATTCCCAGACTTTTTTCTCATAGACCACTTTCGAAATTTAGCTGGTTCCGGTGGACCCCTTGCAGCTACATTTGTACCATATTCCCAAAACTCGACAAAAATGTGAAGATTAGATCTAACTATGGCAATTTGTGTTACGGCTAAGTTCCAACCACGAATTAATAGTTTTCAAAAACAATTGAGAATTGATTGGTTAATTAATTAATTGATTATGCTGGGAGTGGATGTCAAAAAAGTAAAGTTGGTCAATCAAAAAAGTGATTCCATCTAACTTTACTTATTTTTACATCTACTCACAGAACAAGGAAATAATCAATTCTCACTTATTTCATTTAGAAAACTCCCCATTCGGCGGTAAAACATCTGTCACTACCGGCCATGGAGCGTATGACGGCCGGTAAGAGATCCCCCCGACGACTGCAATGAGGACCCGGCGCTGCGGCGCCCAAGCCGGGCAAATTGCCAGCGTGTGCTGAGCCGAGTCCTCACTGCAATCGCAGTGGTGACAGGCGGGACTCAATTCCCTCCTAGCGACCGAGTATTTCACGAAGCAGCCGTGCCCGGAAAGGACCTGCGTCAGCCTGAAGGAAAGGGTCTCGTGCTGCCGCCCTCGACGATGACCTGGCTGGTGCGCCTCCACGGTGGCAAAACCAGCACGAGGAGCCTCCTGCCGAGACGACCAACGAGCCATCGTGGCTCGGCGAGCGGCCTCAAGCGACTCGCGTATCTCTTCCGGCGGGGGTCGAATGCCGCTATCCGCCCGGAACTCAGCCGTCCGCCTATTTACCTCGGCGAGCACTTCCGCCTCCAAATCAAACGGGGATGTTCCGGCCAATGCGCACGCCGCCTCCGTCGAAACGGTGCGGTAACCCCATATGGCTCTAACTGCCAATATCCTCTGAGGGCGCCGAAGGCCAGAAGGTCAGAGCCACCGCCCACACTGGTGCACCGTACAGTGCCATTGACCACCAAATTGGGTATGCGCCATATGCAGCGCCGACCAGCTTTGGAACGCAACTTTCAACCTATTCCAACTATTACACTATTCCTGTCATTTAGTAATTTTTTGCTTATAAAATAAAGGTGTTACTAAGAGGTATTTCTTTCATAAGACAAGTCATAAGTAATAACGTGCTTTTGATACCTACGTACCACTAGGTGTTCGATTGAAAAAATATACCTACTGATCGGAACTGTCCTGGATAGGGTCAATAATAATCTACATAAAATACAAGAAATGAAACTTTCTTTAGACTATTTGTAAAAATAATAATTTAATCAATCAATCCGTTTCCAAAATGTGGGCTTCCGTGGAACAGTATTGTTTTAATTTTGAATAGAATTTTAAAAGCTTAGCTTGACGCAGTACGATAGTTCACCATGATTACAGATTACCTACTAACCGAAAAAAATACAATTTTTGATGTTAATTAAAAACTACATATTCATGCTCCTGTCATTCCTCCTCCTATGTAATAACTCTCTGATACCCTCCTCGGACGATCGGTGGTGGGAAGGTTATGTCGGTTTCGAACCGACTAAAACCGCCGTCTCGGGTAGCAGTAGCCAGGGAACCAGGTGTAACCTAAAAAATAATACCTGCGCGACCACCACGCCCTGTTCTGCTAGGGTGACAGATGGCCTCACCTGTCAGCCTCCGGCCTGCGCTTCTTCTTCGTTCAGTGGACCTTCGTCCTCCATAAGTGCCTCTTGCTCGCAGAAAGAGACGACTGAGTTCCACGCGCTCTCGCTCCGTATCATGGCCGCAATCATGGTACCGAGCGAGAGAGTACTCAAGCCGATCGCCGTTACGAGGTCACGCCTCTGCTAAACCGACACCGAACATTCTGCTGGCGTGTGGGGTGGAGCGTGGTGAAGCCTCCTTTCCCGGTGATCTCCTTCCTGTCCCGTGCTGCCTCTCGAGTCAATCCTACATGATGGGTGTTACTGCCACAATAACCCGGCGCTTGGTTGCCCAAGTCGTTCCTTCCACTCCTCCACGAAGATCAGGTGGAGTTGAGTATTCATATCTACCTGTCTTGATTTGTTTTAGAATTGTCGTGAATAAAATATACATGACATAAAAATAATTTTATTAAAAGGATTTAAAATACTTATTTTACAACATTTACTTACTTTCTATATTTCTTATAATTAGGTGAGCGATCTCGGTCCCTTTTCTTCTTTTTACCTTTGCGTTTCTTGTCAATTTCTCTTTTAGCTTCTGGAGCAGGACTTCTCGTATATGAGCCTGATCTAGATCTACTTCTTCTCCTACTTTTATTCTTATTGTGTTTGCATTGTTTTCTATCATCTTCTGAATGAGAACTCAAAGAATCACTACTGCTATACCTTTTTTTAGTCTTCTTATTCCTACTAGACCTGTCTTCACTGCTAGAAGAATCTCTTTTCTGCCTGTTTTTATTCTTGCCATTGGCAGATTCCTGGTCTCTTCGTCTTCGGGAATCATTATTCTCACTTTGTCGATCCTTTCTTCCCCTTTCTCTTTCGTTCCTATTTTCTGTTTGTCTTTCATCTCTGCTTTCCCGAACTTTGTCTGGCCGTCTTTCCAGCTCTTTCTGTGACCGTTTATCTCGTTCTCTTTCATCCCTTCTCTCTTTTTCATCTATTCTGTCCCTTTCCTTCTCATCTTTTCTGTCCCGTTCCTTTTCATCTTTTCTATCTTTTACCTTCTCAGATCTTTTTTCTTTATCATCTCTTCCATCATTTTCTTTCTCTTCTTTTCTTCCACTCGCCTTTCCGTCTTCTCTTAGGTATGATTTCTTACCATCTTGTCTGGAATATTTCTCAGGCACTTCTTTTCTTTTGTATTCCTCATAGGATTCCGAATCTAAAATAAAATAAAATAAACAATAAGTACGAGTGTGTTTAATTAAAAAAATCTCATTTAATAGTGAACTGTCAAATAAATGAAATATGAGTACGGTTTTATTAGAAACAGTTTTAAGGGATGCGTAGATTGAATTAAACCTGAAACATCTTCAAAATTCAGGTTCAAAATTTCCATTTCTCAGATAACACAGTCTTAAGGACTGCCGACAGAATGAAAACTCAAAACTATGGAATAACTGTGTTCATTTTTGAATTTTGAAATCAATTATAGTCTGAGTGTCATGAATTCGTCACGAGCATGTCGGGGTCATACCATCCATTAGTTTTCCACATACCTAAAATCGCTCAACGGGGATAAAGAAGTTTTTACTTTAATAAACGTTAAATGACTTGCGTAGTTTTTTAACTGTGGCATTTTCACAAATAAGTATGAGTTAAATTATTACGCGAACATAGAGTTCAGAAAACCATATATCAATATAGACCACTTTTATTTTTAATTGATCTTCAAGGCAATAAGTGTGGTAAACAGACACACGGCGATTTGACAGAGAAGTCAAAACAAGTTGATTTGTGGTGGTGAATACCTATGAATTTATTATAGAGTTTATTCGGGTGTTCAGCGTGAATATGTGTGAATATATGTTGTTGTAGTAGTTTTGTGTAATATGTGACTTGTGTTTTTGTATTAAATAACGCAATGGAATATTGTTTTGTAGAAAATGGGTATTTAATTTATCGAAAACACGCAAGAACAAAAAAACAATTTTATTATGGACGCAGAAATTCAAAGTGCAAAATTAAAAACACATTTGTAGGTCAGTAATTTTATTGACACCAAGAGCAGTACATACTTTATTTATGACTTATGCACTCTAATTTGAACACTTTTTCTTATAACGTATAATATGCATTCATAGTAAATACAACGTTTCAGAATATTAATTGATGCAAAAAGTTAATGTTAGTATTCTTGTTCCTTCATGTAGTAATGAAGGAACAAAAATACCTTCATGTAGTAAATACATGAAGGAACAAAAATACTAACATTAACTTTTACTTATGTAACCTATTTGTTATTGACAATGGTGATAAAAAACCCGGAACGTGTATGAAAGTCCCAAATATATATTTAAACTGTTGGGGGTTTGAATCATAAACTGTATCGATCCGTGAACTCTAAAAAGTTTTTTCATAAAATGATATTTAAATTTTCTTTTTTTTTTTAGAATTCGGTGCAAATTTTAGGCAATTGAGACTGTAATGCTGTAAAAACACTGTTTGACTATAAATATGACCATGGCTTCGGTCTGGCCTGTTATTCGGTAAGCGACCGTATTTGGTGTAACTCTAGTGGTGCTGCATGAAAGTAATAATGCTTACATTCGTTAATTTATCTGTATATAAGAAATATCATTTCACCTCCATTGCCTTTACTTGCTTATAGCCTTCTCCCTTTCAGCATTGTTTTTTTATTTTCCCACTAGCTGACCCGCGCAACTTCGTCTGCGTCTCTCAATAGTAATAAATTTTCTCCGTTTTTGAAACATTCTTCATTGGTGCTCCGCTCCTATTGGTCTTAGCGTGATGATATATAGCCTATAGCCTTCCTCGATAAATGGGCTCTCTAACACTAAAAGAATTTTTCAAATCGGACCAGTAGTTTCTGAGATTAGCGCGTTCAAACAAACAAACAAACAAACAAACTCTTCAGCTTTATAATATTAGTATAGATTTTTAACCCAAAGTTCTCGCTTGAAGGTAATTCAAGAAATTAGAGTTGGTAAAATGTGTACGTTTAATACCAACAGCGATGAAGGTGTATTTTCCATGTCCTATACACTAGAATATGTTGCATATTCTCATGAATATACTTAAACAATACTTTATGTTTTAACGTAACACAGATTTTAAGAATTTAATAAACTTAGGATATCAGATAATCTGCACTGCAAGTGCCAGGTAGTTCCCCCAATTTGATACAATTTATAATAAATAATTTATCGTGGCAGTCGTGTTTATGGAATACATTGTCAGGTTTTAACAGACAAACTACTGTAGTATTTATTTAAAGGATATTTTTATACGATCTTTAACTGCCTTATGATTTGCTTGATATGATTGCCTTAATCTTTAAATGCTCAACATAAGGAAGATAGACAAAATAAGACATACTAAGATAAGAAAAACCACCAAAGCGAGCGACGCTCTAACGTATACACTAAAACAAACATGGAGGTGGGCTGGTCATGTCGCGAGATGTACAGCCCAGAGATGGACTACGAGAGTAACATAGTGGAGCGGTCCAACGGCGAGAAGAAGAGAAGGAACCACTAACCAGATGGGAAGATGACCTCAGACGGACAGCTGGCTCAAACTGGAGAGACGTAGCACAAGATAGAGATGCATGGGCATCTTTGGAGGTGGCCTTTACACAATCAGGGGTTCGTGCTGACAAAACCTACTTACAACAATTTTTGAATCACAAAAAAATTAACCACCTAAACATTATTACATACATTTATGAATTTATTTTGTTTTCTTAATAATATCTACTTTCACAATGTACTAAAACTTTGCAAAAGCAAGAAATAAATGGCTTATTTATTTATATTTATTTATTAACTGCCTTCAGTATATCTGTTTGTATACAGATATACTGAAGGCAGTAAGAGATGTTAGAATTTGTCAAGCTAGGTGAAAGGATATTGAAATTAACTTGAACGATTATGTGTTTTCGAATATGGGTAAACATTCTTATATATTTTATATATACTCGTATAATAACCTACAAAGACAGATTTATTCATAGACATAATTGCACATTCAGCAAAAAGCGAATAGCACTGACAAAAAATCACTTAAAACACTAAAACGACAGACAACAATATTGCCAATTTTTTTATTGCACTCAGCTACTTTCTATTTCTGTTTACGGTACTGTATTACGGTAAAGATCTTTCAATCCCTCCTGTAGACTTATGTTGTCTTTGTATCTATTTTTCAACATTTACTTCGTCCGCTGTTGCATAAACACCCCCGGATAGTCGTTATATAAACACCGTGAAGTGATGCAAGAGTTGCCGATCGCAATGGCAATCCTTTGAGGACCTAATCTTTCAAAATAGGTTATACATCTGCGGTTAGTTTTGGTGAACGGCCACCTGGTACGTGAGCCTCAATAGTACCTTTCCCTTGCCATCTTCTTATCCATACACGGACAGTTTTATTTCTGCAAATAAAAATTCATTATTGGTCAGTAAATATTAGTGCTTTAATAAATCGAGTAGCGGTAAAAATGATCTTTAGATAACACTGATACCTTAGGGGATCTGTTTGGAATTTTGATCTCCAAGGGAATTAATTTGGGTCTTTTTGTAAACACAAAATCCACTGCCTGGATACCCTGCTTAAGGTGAAAGAAATTAAGAAGAAAGAGCCTTTTGAAAAGAAAGTTTTAGGAAAAGAGTTCTTACATAACATTCTCTATGTCAATTAGAAAAAAAAATTAGCTGGCAAGTCGTTGTAATAGTATAGTTAATAATAATAACTTCACACGTCTCACACACGGCCGTATGATTCCAAACTAGGCAGACCCTATGCTATGGTAACCAGACTGCTAATAAACATACTTATATATTTCTAAATACATACATTATATCATAGATAAATTACATTAAATTACTAATTAGGTTTGTATTTGACTGTGGTTACCAGGTTAATACTTCAAAATAAATACGTTCCTCAAACAATATTCCTACTTAAACTCACCGGTATATTTAGACGACTAGCTATATCTGTAATACTACGGTTTTGTTCATACAATCCCATGACTTGTTCTATATTGCTCTTTACGGAGATCGTTTCACACTTATTATTCTCACTTTGCTTTGATTCAATTCCTTTTCCTAAATCTATTTTAGGTTCTATTGTTTTGATTTTATCAGTGTTCTGCTTCAGTATGTCCTCTTTCTTCCTTTCCGATTTTAATTTTGCTATCGGAAAGATTTGAGCGTAAATCTAAAAAATTTGCTTGTATTTGCTTCTTTATCGCCCACGACCATTTAGACGCCCACTAGGTATATGAGCATTCAAATTACCTTCCTCTTTTCAACGTTTTATCCATATATATATATTGCATTTCTCTTAAAACAAAATAATACCATCAAGATTAACTACTATTTTGTAAAACATTACTAAAAATCATCATGCATGTAATAGGATAATATCTATTTTTACAAATATATGATTTAACATTCTGTATAGAAAGATCTTTAATACATTCCATAAAACATTAAAAAAACATTTAAAAAAAAATACTATTAATTGCTCTTAATTTCCTGTAACAAAAAATAATTTTAAAAATTAATCTGTTTAATAATTATTTAAAATTATTACTCACCGCCAGATGCAATCGTTTTGCAATAGTAAGTACAGGATTTTTTTTCTTATGCTACTGCATTATTTCTTGTTTTTATCAACACTCACAAATGATCCATTACGTATTCCTATAAAATGGAAAAGAACCAAAAAAATACGATTTCACATGGAACTAACCCGCGAAATTTCTTAAATCAACTTATTATATTGCTGTAAATATACGTGTTTATTTTGTGTGTTTCTCTGATTATGTGTTTCTTTATGTGTATTTGAGTCTGTAGCACACTTATAGCCATCCGAAAATGAAAACAGAAGGGTCTGATCGTTAAACTTTCAACGGCCTTAGTAGATACCGTTTATTTACCTGATTAAATCTGTATTGTATTTTCAGATTTTTCGGCAATTTTCGGAGATAGGAAGCTCATCTCATGTTATCGAAATACTGCAAGCCACGGATGATCATATTACTATTTACATAAAGTTACATTAGCTTAAAGCGTTGTTAGTATTGCAGTTATCACCACTTACTTATAACTTTCGACTCCTTGTCGTATTCCGTCTTCGTTACAGCAACCATCATGAACTCGCTGAGACTGACAGATTCTTTCTTCAAAGGAATGTCCACCAAAACACGTCCATTTTCTTCATCCAAACTGACCACCTGAAATAAAAACAAAGTACTTGGCATTAGGTTTTACTAATCCATATGGATCTTGGTTTTTTTATATAAGTCTTCCTCTTAATTATCCACATTTAGTGATAGAAGTCAACACAGGCTATTATTCGAGCATTTTTAAAAACGCTTTCTATGGAATTTAACTTACTCGATTAGAAAAGCTATTTTCTTTTTATAACTAATTAGTAACATTAATATAGAGTACCCTGAATTATTAATAACATGCATATATTGAGCGGTAGAGAACCTTCTGCACCACAATAGAGTACAACAATCAGGCCAACAGAGTCAAACACATATTGTGTAGCGGAGGTGAACACAATCTTATAATAAAACAAATTCAGAAGGTTTAGAATTGTAACACTTCCATAACTGAACTTGACATAATTCATGTAAAGTACACATGGGAAGGAAGGTGGGTAAAACTACCAAACGATACTGTACTTGTACTCGGCCCGCGAAGTTGTACACCATGAAAAACTAAGATCAACAGCTTTTGCCAACGCAAACGGCAACTCGGTAAAAGCTGGGGAGTTTTGCCAAAGTTTACACTATGGCTGTACAGAACGATAAGACCAGTACGATAGTACAGATACGACCAATTATCACGTGTGGTGTTATTGCCTGGTGGCAGAAAACAGAATTAAGCACAGCCATAAATAAACTACTAGCAACTAACAATTCCAGCGACTTCTATGCTCTGCGGTCACTCACTGGCTGTATGCGCACAACACCAACAGCCGCCTTTGTGGCTCTCGGGCTAACTCAGCTGAACTTGTTCATACAGCAAGAGGCAACCATGGCGACCGTAAGATTTGGACACCTGGGTAGTATAACAGCGTGGGCCAGCAGCATAATTATGGGATCAATTAGTGTAATATCAACCAATGGCCTCTGGAGATAGTTATAGGAGTCTGTATTATCCCTTCAACATATCCAGTCGAAGTTATTTCAAAAATTATAAAGAAGTCTGTAAAGTTATATCAGGTTCTCATGGATCGCATTAAGGTTTGAAAAAAAAAACTTTTACATGAATTAAATTAAATTTATTGTTAGAGAAGAGAGGTATTATTTGGGCGTCATGTTCTATCTGAACTTAGTTTGTTATGAGGAATGTGGCGTATTCCTGTTCCAGACGTTCGTCATAAAATAACTGATTTATTTTAATCATCATCAATTACTGGGTAGTCTGATAAAGATAGCTGTCAAATACAAACTAACTGACGCAGCAAGTTTAAATTTTGACAGGAGTCAACTGACAGATGCCTGTTGACAGAGTACTGTTGCTTTTTCAGTAAAGAGGTCAGAAATTCAAAAAGTCACGGACTTATTGACCCGCCCTCGTATATTACACCATTAAAAACCCGTCGGAAATGTCTGTTACAAATAATATTGGTATGGTTCGCAAAAAAGTACGTGAGGCTATGATGACCGCAAACTTTATTTCTGAGTGTACTCACTGCATTTGTGATAATTTGTATTCACTGTGTGATTGATTACGGCTAGTGTCATAGTAAAAAATAGTAAATTAAAGAAGTTTTATTATATTAAAATATTAATACCTTCCGTTATAGTCACTAAATTTCTTTAAGTCTAGTAAATATACATTAGTATAATTAGTCACGGTCAAGTTATCGTCATATACATTAATAATAATAACCATAAACACGACTGATCCCAAACTGGGCAGAGCCTGTACTATGGTAACCAGAAGGCTGACAAACATACTATATGTATTTCTAAATATATAAATATTATAGACAAATCACACCCAGACACAGAACAAAAGATTGTATTCATCACTGGGTGGGAATCGAACCCACAACCTTTGGCTTAGCAGTCAGGATTACTTGCCACTTGGCCAACAAGCCAGTCATTCCTGCCCGGCGTCAGCCCTGATGTTGACAATGGTAGGTACTACGAAAGGGGAACCTGCATTTCTTGCAAGTCCACAGACATTCCCATCCAGTTACATTAACATAAATTTTAATTAATTGCGAGTTACAATTTAATTAAGGAATATATATTTTTCTCGGACATATTAAACACAACGCCATCTAGTTTCAAAACAGCTTTCATATCTTGACTGATAGAACACTTAAATCCTTTTTTTTTTTGTAAATGACGACTCCGAAATAAATATTTGCAGATCAATAAAACATTTGGTCCGACGCGAGACCTCAGTACAGCAGTCGCATAAGCTAGCACTGCACCACCGAGGCTGTCGAAGCAATAAGAAATATGAACAAAACTATTTTTTTGACTCGTTTGACGTATCAATGACTCGTAGGCGCACCGTGTAGGGTTAAAAACTTGAGATGCACCTGCACCTGATTTTTGTGATTTCTTGACCTTAGTTTTATATCCTCTATACAGTGACATTAGAGACTCTTTCTTCTTTTTTAGTTCTTTAAAATTACATACTGGTTCTTTCATATTATATTTTATTTCAACCCAGGTATCGTTACTTTTAATTTTTACCTTACGGCAACCATGTTTTCGGTTCTAGATACTACATACCACTAGATAGCACAAAGTTGAATTTAATATAATTTCAAAAATCTCATTACTTTTGCAATAAGTGAACGAAATGTGGGCAGTCGACACAAATATTTGGCTTATTCGTGTCCTTTGATGTGTGTTAAAAACCGACAAGTTGACGGATACGCGTATTTGCTATTCCCGCTTATGCGTTGTGCGTGCGAATAAAGCAAATATAGACGAATGAGCCCTACATACTTCAACGTATGCGGCCAGACAAGACGAACAACGAATAACACGTAACGAAGTCTGATGGCGGCATTATAAAGAAATACCACATGCAGCTACATGAATATGACCGAGATCAATCCGGCGTAAGTGAAGTCCAAATTAATACAGACGCTTCCAAACGGGGACAAGACCTAAACATAAAATTATGGCGCTTGCCTTACTACTGGCGTTATGCCAACAAAGCTCCATATTCCAATGCAAATGTGAGGCAATAGCCTATTCTGCCGCAATAGTCATGTCAAAGGGTATTAAAGAATTTAACATCCAAACACTGTAAGATAAAATAACTAAAGAGAAACACTCAGAAGGTCAATTCTAGTAATATCATATACCGTCATATATGACATTGCCCTTTATTGTACGTACATAATGTCAATAAATAGTTGTAATCTTTAAAAAAAAAAAAAACTACTTCATTAAAAATGTTTTCTTCGTATTTTTACTTTTAATATAAGTTGTATGCTGTGATTTTTTATAAAATAAAGTATTTTTTTTTAATAAAACTTCGTTCAAAATTTAGTTCCGATCTTCTTTTGAGCTTACAAATATCATTAAAGGTATTTTCGTAGTAAAGTATGTATCATCATCATCATCATCAACAGCCTATACTAGTCCATTGCTGGACATAGGCCTCTCCTTAGAAAGGAGGTTTGGATCCTTAGAAAGGATGTATCATCATACTTAATGTGTATTTAATAAATATATGTTTCTCTCTTTGCAAAAACTGTAGTAGTGTTAAATGAGTAGGTACCTTGCCATAGTAGTCACTATATTTCCCACAAACGATTTTCACATAGGAATTTTTCAGAATGAGCATTTCTTCCTGTTTGTTGTCTTTTGATGCCTCTGGTTTCGCTTTAATGACTTTATCTGCCCCTAATCCAAGCCCTTTAGGACGAAGTTCTGGCAGCTTATATTTTGAACTGAAAATAAAAGCATAACAATATTATGTATAGATATATTTATATATGTTTGTAATGCTAAGGCAGAACTACATTTAACAAATGACTGTTTTTTTTTTAAATATATTTCTGTCATACAGAAGGTTCTTATTTTTAATGTTCCATTTTACTAACTTTTTTCTTACTTTCGACAATGTACTGCTCTATAATTGTACAACACACACAGGAACAAAATTGGTCAAATGTTTTATGTGTGCAAGTATGTATATACAAGTCGAAGGTAGCCTGCTAAAAGATATAAATAATTTACCTAAAAAATTTGTTACTAAAATAAGATATGTATTTATAAAAAAAACTACAATATGTCTTAGTGTTATTAATCTTAGAAATATTTCTAGATAAGTTTAGTTAAAAGCTTGTTTTTGTAAAATAAAATCAAATGTGCAAAAATATATATACTTATATGTATGTATGAGCTGGATGCGAGAAGCCCAAAATCGATCTAAGTGGCGTGCAATGGGAGAGGCCTATGTCCAGCAATGGACTGCGATAGGCTGATGATGATAATGTATAATATAATTTTCTTGCAAAATACACAGAGGTGAAGTTATCAATTTGTATCAAGTATTTTTTATTGCTGTTGTTGTGATAATTATGATGTCCACAAAGAATATTAATGTTAATGAGGGTGTTTTAATTCTAAATTATACCAAACTTATAGAAATACATTTAAACATACCTTGCCTGGCCTGGTGTCCATCCCATACCTCTTAACATTGCTAGACCAAACTCTTGAACTGGTACTGCATCATAGTCATCTAAGGTAGACTGGAAAAATAAAGAATATATAAGTAAGTAGCCTAGACAAGAGCATGTCTTGAGGAGAATCAGAACAACTAAACAATGGGATACCTGAGTGTCACTTTATATCAGTGTCTTTTTATCAAATGTCCAAACAATTTTAATTCATTTACTTCTAATGTTGATGTAAGGATATTAAAAAAGTAACAACATTAAAATGATAATGGTGTACCTACATATATTACATATAATGATTCAGGTGTAATAATACAACATAACATTTTAACTCTAGTTATTGTAAATTAGACCAAAATGGTTATTGCGAATCTTATATAGTAACAATAAATAGTAATAATAACATCACACATTGGACACACAGCTGTCTCATCCTAAACAAGGCAGAACCTGTACTATGTAATATGGTAACCATACTTTTTCTTTTATTAAATCATATATATTTATAAAATGTAAGTGAATGATGGTAGTTACAAACTAGTGTCTACTATTTCATACACCAAATGTTGTATACTTTGCAAACATTATATTTATAAACATTACATTAATAAAAAATAATTTAATCACAGTAGGCCGTAACATTAGGTTACGGTTTTAAATTATTTTAATATTTTTATCGTTTACACTAGTAACTAATTCATATGGGAAGTTATTAAAAAACCAAGGTACAAGGTAGTTGGTGGTTCCCTCACCATAAGTATTATAAGCAACCGGGTCTTAGAAATGGCACGAATGTATATCTTCAATTGGTGATTTCAATGATGCGTAAACACAAAATCTTTTAATACATTATAATGAACTTGTTTATGTTGATACTATTAGGATTTTCTTGGAATTTAGATTTTCAATTATTAGAAACAATAATTTTACTTTTTCATTTACTTTTAGGTTATAAATCTGAACCAGGGTATGTTTTGTAAGTTCGGCTATAGCTGTTGAGTCGATATTGGATATGAGACTATGCAAGTGCCTTTAACAAGTGTGTTAAGAATTGTAATATGTGCTAGGAATTTTCTCAATTTTGTACATATATATGTAACATGATGATTCCAGTGAAATTTATTGAGCGTTATTATAGTTACTTATATAGTAAGTATTTGATGTAAAATACATTTAATTTTTTGCATCATAAGTTCAGAATTGGAATCTTGTTTGATTTTTTGGAAAAGAAGTAAAACTAAAACACATTTAATGAAGGAAATAGGAACTGAATATTCAGAATACAGCAAGCGGAATGTTACCTCCTTTTCTCCATCAGCAACACCTTTACTAGAAGTTGGTATTGCTACTATAGGATTTTCCACTTTTATTTCTTTTTTAGCATCTTCTATGAGTTCTCGAACTGCCATTTGCTCCAATGTCTCATTTTCTGCTAGTGGATCAGGTCTGTTATCAACCTCCATTGGTTCTGTTTTAATTTCTGGTTCTTCCAAAGAATCACTTTTAGTAGAAGTTGGTATTGCCATTTTAGGATTTTCAATTTTTATCTCTTTTTTAGCATCTTGTAGGAGATCAGGTATTTTATCATCATCCATTGGTTCTACTTTAATTGCTGGCTCTTCTAAACCATCTCCTACTTTCAAAGCTATTTGTCTAAGCCTGCCAGGCGTGATAAGTGAATTGGGCTTCATAGGTATGACAAGAGGCTCATTACTGGACAATTTTTCTCCACTAAAATACACAAGTTTATCATAACACTGATGAATCAAAACAAAGTTGAGTTGTAAAAGGTTTTAAAGGTTCTATAAGTAAAGTTTGACTTAAAAAAAATCGTCAGTTAGTTTTCTGACTCGTTACAAAAATAGTGTTAGTAAAATTTACTGTTAATGATTTAAAAACAAGGATAACTTAAATACCTTAGAAAAAATAGACATTTGATTGCTTACCCTACAATTTTAATAGACTGTTCTTCAACACATTCTATATAATCCTTTTTATCGTCATTATTATCAGAAATGGGTTTGTCAGCTTTCTTAGTTTTCATAAAACCAAAAGAGATCTTTTTGCCTTCCATGTTGTTTTAAACTATATTGATTGTAATGTCCTTTGGTGTAAGTAAAAGCAATTACAACATTAAAGTTATCTAAGATTAATTATAACTTTATATATTGGTATTACATGATAATTCATGTTAGACAATCTTAGATTACATTTTTAATAAGATTATGTCCAGTTTAGACCGCGTCGAGACTTTTGACATAAACACAAGAGAATGAAAGAGTGATGAACTATACATACAACTGTCAAATCGACAGACTAAAAAGGTGGATTGAACGATATTAGAATTTAGTCCAGTCATTTTAGTCAAAAAAGGATCAATTTCGGAAGGAGAGATAATAAAATCTATAATCTTGTTTAAACCGTTATTTTGGCCTTATGAAAGTTATTAGTAGTTAAATATTATCAAAATCTGTCCAGTCGTTTTGAAGATTACCCGGAACAGAAAGGAAAACCTGTTTTTTAGGCTTAGGTATAGCGCAAATCACCGTGTGAGCATGAAAAAAAAAACAATTATTTTGACATTATAAACCGACACTTCAATTTTATTTATTTGTACATAGTATAGACAAGTTAACGATCAAATATGAGTTTTTCAAAAGCTTTTAAAATTGACTTGAATTTTGTTGTAAATATTCATTGCATTTTTAATGAAAAGGGAATTTGGGTCATCAAAGCAGCGTCCGGGAATGTCAAAAGTTAGATGACTTTTTTGTTCAAAGTGCAGTTTTCAAGTCAAATGTTATTTGTTATTACCAGGGAATATGATATACTTATCAAGTCAAAGATGATTAAGAGGGAGTATCATATCCTTATGATGATATTCCTAGACGGTACTTTAACGAACCCAAATTCCCTTTTCAAATTGATGACTCAGACGACGACTCGAAGACTCGCTTCACAATCTCTGCTTAACAAAGGTTTGTGAAACAAAGATTGTGAAGCGAATCTTCGAGTAGTTGTCGAAGTCTCTGTTTCACAATCCTTTGTGAAACAGAGATTGTAAAGCGAGTCTTCTTCAACAAAATCAACTTCTCTCCGCACTATATGTTGCACAGTTCTATGTCTCCAAGCCGCGCTAGTACAGCTTCTTATTGTCCCTGTCTTGGATTATGGTAATGTTGGAGATCTCCTCAATAAATATGACCGCCTTCTAAATAACTGCATTCGATTCGTCTTTAACCCTTGCAAAATCCGACCACTTTTCCTCCTTTCGTCGCGATTTGAACTGGCTTACGATTCGTCAGCGCCGTCAGTTGCGCGCCCTCACCACCCATAGATCCATTCTCAACTCACCTATTGCCTCTTCCTACCCGAAATCATCATTCTAATTTCTATGTCCCAATCACAACAGTTCCTCAAACAATCTACTTCTGTAATGTCCAATTCATACTTCCTCAACTCTTCGTTCCTAATGTAATCTGTCCTCCTCTGGAGCGCTCTACCTCTCGAAATCAGGATGATACCCAGTTGCCTCTCATTTAAGACGGAAGTCCGAGCTCGCATTTTAGACACCCTAACGGATTCATCACATCCTTAAAGTTTTATGTATTGCAATATTTGTGTATATATGTATGTATTTTAGTGTGTATGTATGTATATCTGTCCCACTGTTTCTGTCAAGGGCGGATCCAGCTTTGGTGCCGGGGGGGGGGGGGGGGGGGGGGGGGGGGGGGGGGTCACATAGTCGTGGTCAAGTAAAACGTAGGCATTTTATTAATGTATGTATAGTCCGGCAAAAACGGGTAGAAACGGCAACTACAATTTCATTACTTTGGAAACCCTTACTCTACTAATCTATGGTTAAGAACGGGTTTCTTGTCTATGGTACAGGTACCGAAGACGTCAGTCAGAAGTAATAATTCCTTCTAAAAGAAAATTTATCTATTTGGCGTATTTAGCTTGTACAGTGGCGCCCCCGTTTATTTCTATTTTTTTTTTGTCAGACTACAAGTACCTACTCACCTACTGTACTTAAAAATACCTATATTTAAATCACAAAATCAAGTTTTCTTTTACGTCTTCTCACGTTATCACTTCATCTACTTCAATGGGTACGTTTTTATGGACGTGGAGAAGTGCCAGTCCGGTTAGACGTTCTTACACCATTGAAGCTCTTAGCCACGATTTAATTCTTCGTAACGTAGAGAAAGATCTTTCATGAGTTCAACACATTAAAAAATATTTACCCCTAAACATTTTTTAATGTGTGTTTCGTGTGACACTTAGTTATGTTTAGTAAACATAACTAAGTGTCACACGAAATGTGACATCAGATGACAGGAGGCGGTGGCGCGGTAAAATTCAAATTTTCGATGCGTGAACGAACAATGCGTATGCCATCATACAAAATATTAATTTATAATAAATTGATTAAATATTGAAGGTATTTACATGAAATCTATATTGTGACAAAAAAAATATGATCCAGGGGGTGGGTCATGACCCCCATGACCCACCCCCTGGATCCGTCCTTGGGTTCTGTTCATCTCCTTAATTATTATTATCTCTTTATAACAATTACCTTAATTTCTAGTGCACCTACTTAGACATTTCCCCACTACCCAAAAGCAGACTGGAAGAAAATGCCTGTGGCACTAAGTGCACCATTCTACAATTAATTGTTATTTGTGCATAAATAAATTAATAAAAAAAATGAATAACTCGAGTAGATACTTGTTCTTGACATCTGTCTCCCAAGTTCTAACATCATATTCATTTAAAGCTGTAATTGTTAACGTAAAAAATTAAGGTCACGAATCTAAATCTTATAAATGAAAACCAACATTTGTTTGTTTTTATTTTAATTGTTGCCATGCTATAAAAATGTTGCCGGTGTATCATTCATCACCAGAGACTCTAACAGCATACGTAAGCATACAGAATGCATTAAAACACAGCGTGACAATAAAATGTAATAAGCAGGTACTGAGGGTGACATAGAACAATTAATTTCATAATTCAAAGTTTCCAGCAGACGCAAGATACTGGGTTACTGATTTGAAGTCCTGTACATAGGTACTTACGTTTTTACCCTAAACATATAAAATTACTTGTCCTATCTGACTGATTCATAACAGAAGAGCCACTGGGGTCAAAACTTGAAATTTTGACAGTTGATGCTTTTTATGTTGAAGCACCACTAAGAAAGGACTTTTGGAAAATTTACTCCTGGGGGGGTTAAATAAGGGATGAAAGGTTGAATGATCGTTTGTCGTTTACTAAGTTAGAATCACGAAATATGAAAAAGCTAGTATTTAATATAACAAACATTAAAAGAAAATCTTTTAGATCGGAATTTAAAATAAAAAAAAAAAACGGAATTAAAAAAAAACATTTTTTTCGCCACACGAGTATACCTCTTGTGGTCTCTACCAGTGTTGGAAAAAAGCATTGCCATGATGGCGAGACGAGTTGGTTCATTGTCCTCAGTCCTTATATTAATTGTAAGACCCTTTTAGTTTGATTTAATATTTTTAATTATACGCACTCAAATTTTAACGACTGGTAATTTTACTTTGTGTTAAATGACAAACATGGTGACGAAGGTACAAAATAAGCTTTAAAGCACCCGTTCCCATGGGTCAAACCTCCTCTTGAAGTCGGTAAAAATAACGTACTACTTACGTCAGACACAGCTACTTTGTCTTCTTATCATTTCAACTTCTAACTAGTAGATCATATGTTCACCGATCTACGTGAAGACCGAAGAATCATACGTACCATTATAAAACTTGAAAATTGTTGTTCTGCTGAGATAAATATTGTTTAGATATTGAGAAATATTAAAGTGAAAAGGTTAATCATCTATCATGCTGGTCGTCGACAGGTTGTAGACACATGTCTGTAAGAAGACATCTTGCGTCGGACCTTCTTGCGTGTATCGAGGATTTTCTGGCGAAAAACAATTTCTAACATTACTATAGATACGACTACTCGTATAATGACTGATTCCACTTTCACCATTTCTTCTTTTATTTTGGATCCACATTCACCCTATTTTTTTCGCTATTTACTCGTAACCCTTAACAGGCAACAGAAAGAAACAAAAAATATGGTAGGGTAGGAAAATCGTCCTTACGTATTGTTGTATCATTGATATAGTTACACTTATAAATTGAGGATCAAAATACGTAGCAGGTTTAGACATAAAAAAATAGTTTATAATAACTTTACGCACTGTGCCCTTACATTTCTCTCATCATCATCATCATCATCATCATCATCATCAACAACCTATAACAGTCCACTGCTGGACATAGGCCTCTCCTTAGAAAGGAGGTTTTCGCCTACTATACCACGCCGGGCCAGACGGGTTGGTATAGGGTTTGTTTCAAGTTTTCCTTCACTTTGCAGTGCCTTAGTCGGCTCTTACCACACCCACGGGATGAATAGGGGTGGTGACATTACGTATTCTTATTCCGTCACCACACGGACATTATACATTTCTCTGCTATCTTCTATTTACTTTTGGTTTGCTGGAAGAAAACTCAGTTTTGGGTTAAGCTCCCCTTTGTACTTGACATTTCCTCGTGGCTTATATTAACATTAGTGTTTAGACTGTACCAATAAGAATAAAGAAAAAGAAACTTTTCAACTTTTGCGTTCCATGAGAATTACAGAAATTAAGCATGTGACCACGGTTAGTCCAACCTGGTCGAATCGTCAGGCAATTCAGAGGTAACTAAACTGTAATACTTATTACGTGATTGCTTTATGATGACATTATTATACCTATATAAAGTACCAATAGAATAGTCTGTTATTATATTTACTAAGACATTGTTTGTTAAAAAATGCAATTTATTTTTCATTCCGAACGGTAACTGACGTTAAATCAGTTTTTAACAGGTTATTAGTGATAAAAGGCGAACAGCGATATAAAACCGCTCATTCGTAAAATCTCATTTCCGTGACAACAGGCATCCTCTCTTAAAAGAAAAAAACCTTTTACGACCGCTTCGGATATTCCGGTCATAACAAATTAAACAGCTGAATGCTGGTGGCTATCAAATTAATGTTAAAACCAGCGAAATATTCAATCTCATGGTAAGCTTTTTTTTTAAAGTCGACTCTTCAGCAACCCCCCAAGAAAAATTACTGTGTCGCGAACTAACTAACTCAGACCAATAAATTGTGTATCACACAAAATGAACCGATTTTATATTAGATATTAACTTAAGGTTGTTTTTAATTTCCCGTTATCGAATACTTTGCAAGTTGTAACTAAAATCGTTGTCTTTGGTAGATTAAGATTGAAAATGACCGGGCACTGAACGACCTAATGACCGGGCACTGGCTTTCTCTTAGTCAAATAGACAGTCAAATTAATTTATTTTCAGCTTTATTCTTTTAATAAGTAGATATGGAGAATATTGAAAAAGGTAAAATTAGACTTCAAACGAAGGAACGCATAAAGATTAATTTGTTCCGACAATTAGTTTTCCGACTGTTTAATGGTGAATAATGTAACTAAAAGAAGGTATTGTCGTAAGGTCTGTTTATATTTACTACTATTATACATTGAAACAAGTCGTTAGTTACTCCGACGGTACTTTTTCGAACAAAAACTCCGTGAGTTATGCTTTCTTGGGTGTTGTAGGTATTGCAGTTTTTTTGTCGTCATCTGTTGAATGGTTCTAATGGATGGATTAAACAACAACAACAGAAATAATGGTATGTTAGTTGAATAAGTATAAATTTATAGTGTGGTATAGTAGGCCAAAACCTTATTTCTAAGGAGAGGCCTACCTATGTCCAGAAGTGGACTATTAAAGTCAATACACTTGGAAAACTCTTTGGGACTGGATACATCTTGGTTATTACCAATCATATTTTAAGAAAAAGATACTAAGGGTGGAAAATTTAGGAATGAAGATTATAGGTTATTAAAAGTCATCATGATGTAAGCAAATTGAAACCTGTAATACATTTTAATAATATAGATAATTTGTTATTATACATTGCCTCTATTAACATATTATTTGAAAGATATTTAGGTGATAAAGGAAATATGTATAGACGGGCCTTTTGGTCTAGTGGTTAGTGACCTTGACTGCTAAGTGCTAAGACCTCCTGGTCGATGGTTCGATTCTCACTCAGAAATAATATTGTGTGATGAGCACGATCATTAATTTGTTCTGTGTCTGGGTATAATTTATCTCAATGTTTGTGTTTAGAAATATATTAGTATGTTTATCAACAGGCTAGTTACCGTAGTACAGGCTCTACCTAGTTTGAGATCAGACTTCCGTGTGTGAGTTAAGTTATTTATAATGCCAAATAAATTAAATTTTTGAATGTTCTGGCATTATTTATCGAAATCCCTTACTCGTACAGAAGCGTTAATATGTAAATAAATTGCAACTCGTGAACACAAAAGTGTATAAATATTTATTAGGAAGAACATTTACATGTAAAACCTGTCCCCTAAATAATAAAACTCACCCCTGTCATCGAAATGGGGTATCACTCGGAGCGTATACGTTTTAGATAAGGGTCGTGGTTTTCTTTGATTTTTCATTTCACAAAGCATAGACTGAGCATTGATACAAATTAATTTTTAGAGGTTTTAAAGAAGTATTTTATTACGGTGGCAAAATATTTTTGATAAAACTATGGGATGCTTAATAGAGAGGTAGGTACTGAAGGTATGCACTCTTTTGAAAAAAACAGATCATAAAATTATAACAGATTTTTGGGTAATGTAACATAAGTTTCACAAAAAATAATGTTTTTATAAGGTCCAGTAAACATGTCAAATTTTGACTGCACGGATGGCGTAGTGGTGTAAGCGGTCACCTCGCCGCTTCCTAATTCGCTGAGTGTTGTGGGTTAGATCCCCGCATGGAACAATACTTTGTGTGATCCACAAATTATTGTTCTTGGTCTGGTTGTTCTTTGTGTCCGTGTCATATATGTTTATAAAGTCCCCCGCGACACAGGAATATATTCCTAAGGCGGGCGGTGTCTTTTAAAGAAAATAAAAAAAATTATCATTAACGCTATATACACCTACTGCAACTAAGAATATTTATTGCTTTTGAAAAAGACGGATAAAAATAAATAGGTTTACGTATCACAGGCATAGAGGCACAGATTAAATGTACACAGAAGTTTTATTTATTGAAAATGCTAAAGCAAATAACGGCTCTCGGTCTTAAGAAAGTAAGTGTAAATCACCATTCATAAAAGATTAACTATAGTTTTTGTGTGAAGATTACTCATGAGAATATATCTCGTTCTGACCAAAACTTCTACTTGTATCATGATATGTCACCCGTATCATAATCTCATCAGCAATAAATGAGTAATATATAATATTGAATGAGTAATATGATATCATGAATCATTGTTGTAAAAAAAAACAATGTTAGTTACCACCAACGGTACGAAAATTATTGCCGCTCAAAAAAAATCCTAAAATCAAATTACAGACTAAATGACTATTTTTCTATAATTTTATAAAAGTACCGGTGCCTTCAATGTGCCTAATTCATGATGAATTTTTCATCAAATCGAAATTAAGTTGTTGAGGAAGCTGGATTCTAAGAGAAATTAGCACTTCAAAGTTTAATATTTCGCAAACGGATCACTGAATCGATAAATAGGCTTCAAATCCCCTGAACATTTTTAAAAGGCTGAACATTTTTTTTAATTTTTATGAGGTTCATTTATTTTGGGAAAATGTTCATTTATTTCGGGAGGGATTTATTATTTACCTACTCATGTAAAATTCCAGCTTTCTAGTATTGACACTGTCAGTGCCGGATTAAGTAAGCGCGGGGCCTATAGCAAATTCTACTTGGGTTGTTTTAGGTTAACTGAGTAGTTTATGGTATTCATTATCATCATCATTATCAACAGCATATAATAGTTCACTGCTGGACATGAGCCTCTCCTTAGAAAGGAGATTTCCCTCCCCCCTCCAGGGCTCTGGTCTTTGGCCCCTCCTGTGTAACATAGGGTGCGACTGGGCCCTTTGATGCGACTTCCCCCTCGGGCTGGGCGTAATTTGTTACGCCGACGACACTTTGGTTATATAGCCTGTGGGTTTAACATTTAAGAGGCGGCGCGCCTGGCCACCACCTTTTAGTGGTCGGGTGCATTGTGGCGCTAGGCTTATGGGTGGCCCTGGATAAGGCCGAGGACGAGGCCTTTTATTTCATGGGCTCCGTCGTGGTTCACGCTCTGGCACCTCAATCAACTCTGTCAACTCGGTCATCGTACCGGTTGATCGGCGCTGCGTCCCCCCTTGGGTGACTTTTGCCCAATTTGGGAGGACGCAGCGTCGCGACAAGACGGAGGTACAAGAGGGTTGTCCGGTCAACGGCACTGTACGATGCACCAGTGTGGCCAGCGACTCTGACCGCCCAGAATTTGATATTTATTATGATATTTAAATGTAAAACTATATGTATGTATACCTAGTACTTATATATGTGTAGGATTTTTTCTTTTTTGCCATTGTAACATTTCTTAATTCAGTCCCATCTTTACCTGTCCCAAATATACACCTGCCATACACACCTTTGCAACACCCAAAGGTTTGACTGGAAGAAAAAGCCTGAGGCATTAAGTCCGCATTATGCAATAAATTTGCAGGAAGGATCAATAAAATAAAAAATGGGACGCGCCGCTGGCGCCCTTAGAGGGTATTGGCGGTTAGAGCCACACATGGTTACTGCAACGTGTCGAAGGAGGCGGCATGAACGTTGGTCGGAACACTTCCGTGTAATTTATCGGTAAAACTGCTCGCTGATATATATGGGCGGACGGCAGTCGGCCCTCGCTTGAAGAGGTACGTGAAGTCGCAGGTCCTTTCCAGGCATTCTGCACTCAGGAATACCTGGACTCGGTCGCTAGGAGGGAATCGAGTCCCGCCTGTCATCACTGCGATTGCAGTGAGGACTCGGCTCAGCACACGCTGGAAATTTGTCGGGGTTGCAATGGGTTGCAGTGCAAAACATGATTTCTGGTGCAACCAACGCTCACTTTTAGAAATGTATTAAAAGTTTAAGGCTTAAAGGCTAATCCGCCATTGGACACTGTTTAAGTCAAACCGCGGATGGACAGACAGGCAACTGGACATATCAAAAATATAATGGATCATAACTGCAAAACCCTAAAAAACCTGAGCCAAGAAATATCAATAGCTCTAAACGCCAACGGATGGAATGTCAGACGGAAAATGGGATTATTGGGTAGTACTCGTAACTTTTATCGTACGTAAGCACGTGCAAGTGTACATACTTCACTTAAACACGTCCCATTAGCGCTACACAAAGACGGAAGATAAAATTTTCAAACATGATAAAATACAAATATCTTGACTCAGAAAAACGATACTGGCTTACAGTGGAAAAGTAATAGAAATACATACCTTTTAACTAATGTGTCTTTATTTACCTATACTAAAGAATAGTTGAAAAGTAAAAGGTAAAGAAAAGAAAGTACATTTTCTAACATGAAAACGACTTTGTTTATTTATTAAGTGGTCAAGAAATTTAAACAAAAATAGTGTGTTTTATCTGTCTTGTATTTCTACGTGATCAAAGTGTTAATATTATGCAATAAAGTTTATGTTCCAAAAAATGAGTCGATAATGCACAAATAAACAATCATAGCAATTGTTGTTACACAGAACATCCTATATCTTGAGGACTACGAATCTCTAAGAAAGAAAAAATGATTCCTTTTTTAAAGGTGGTCAAAAAATAGCGAGCACACTGTATTCAAAACATGTCAAGATTGCTCAAAATATAATTAAAAAAGAATTAGATGTATACATTTCCAGTGTAAAAAAGAGTAATTTGTAGAAAAAATGTGCATCATAAACTATCAACTATTGTTATCCCTAATACACTTGGCACAGTTCCTTCTAATCCATACATCTTTGGGGTGTCCGTAGAAAAAAGTATCAACATCTACCTACACATTAACTATATTCATTCGGTGTCATTCATACCCGTGCAGAGTGACGTCATCACCGTAGTTTCAGATTCTGTTAGATGATAAACTTTGAAATTATTAATTCATCACAATTAAATTAATACTGTCCCGTTTAGTTGCAGTTGAAAGCAATTAAGTTGAGCTTGGTTAGATAGGACCACTGAGAGGATCTACCGGGATCTTCCAGTAAATATTTTAACTGTTATGAATATTCAAGGTACTAAAGGGAGCTGTGAGAAATAAGCACCTAACTTCAACATCCGTGTTTGTAATAACTTAGTTGTGAAATATCGAATTGAATTGAAGTTTGGTGCCTAGATTATGTGCCATAAACCTACTCGTATAAGTAAGTGAATAGCATTTACATTTTCACTAAATTCTCACGTACATTCGTAAGTATTTACGAGTATATCAACATACATTTTGTTTATAGAATTCCATGTGTAGTGTTTTTCATCTGATAAAATATTTTTAATATTTTTTTGGTTAGTTTTTAGGTTAAATATATCTTAAAATTACAAAGACTTTTGTTATTATAGCCAAATACTATGTGAGGGTCGGCAAGCGATACAAAGCCTTTTTCGATTTCTATTTCTTTCAAAAAATCTTAATTAGGTTTATAATCACAACCTTTTTAGCGCTGAAATATAAAATGTATTAGTTTTGAAATGTAATATCTATGTCTTCATACTTTGATTGACAATAAAAATTGGAACTAACGCATCATAGTTCTTGGTATTTATCTCTAATACTATTGTAAATTTATATTAAATAATGTATCAATTAATTTAAAAATATAAAATAAATGATCACGTTTGTGCGTGCGGGCACCTGTCCATTTGGACAGGTACCCGTACGCACAAACGTTGCAGAAATTAAAAAGAAACATGCATAGTACTTATAAACAGTTTTTTCATTATTCATACAGCTGCAAATTGCGTTAGTGTGTTAAATGAAATTATAAAATCAGACTGGTCTCCGACACAATGACCAACCGAGCTGTCTAAATTTAGTCGCGATTTCAGTAATATTATTCACGTCAGAGTTTGTGAACGTATTTGATATTCATTCATGCCTCAGGCACTGTCTAGATTTAGACAAAGTTTGGCCCACATTTTGTACTATAAGTATTCTGGATTACTACAGTCTGCGAAAGTACCAACGTTCATGCAAGCGGAGCCGCCAGCAACATTTAACGATATCTGTTCTATCTAATGAACATATATTAGGGTGTCAAATACATAATATAAAGCGAATTGAATAAAAAAAACTTGCTCAACTAATCGCCTAGCATGCCGCGCACTTTAAAAAAGTAATGAGTGAAAGATATTAAAGAGTGCAAAATTTATTAAAGGGTTCTTATAAGAACCAATATATTATTGTTATGTCCCAATCATGAAAAATGCCAACCATTACATATATTTGTAAGTTTTTAAGTTATTTATTTCAAACGCTGGAGAGAGGGGCGTTATAATGAAGTCTCTGCTCGTCAAAAAATCTTAGATCCGAGGCTGATTGTGTAATTAAGGTCGAATTTTAACCCTCTTGGCGACCACTAGTTAGATAAACTGTTAATATGAGAAAGATGGATTAGGACCCTTTATTAAGCAATCATCTGACAGTCCAGTTTCAGCTTTAAACTTTGCCAATGCACCAAATCGCGTAACCTCAAAATATGTATTCCTGTGAATAATTCGAATAACGGTAATAAAAAGAGTAATCGCATGTGATTTATTATATTATATACGAATTGAACGAATAGATAATGACAGAAATTTGTTATCTTTATCACCAATTTCTAAAAAGGGAATACGTGTCGAGATTATGAACTAATGGATGTTCCAAAAACAAAATTTTCTTTGTCTATCTGTGTAATGTTGTAACACCAAGATTTAGATCCGTCTGAGTCAGTTTTACCCTCGCATTTAATCTAAGTGACTATAAATCGATTTGGTAACCTTTCTAATGTCATTCAACGTAATCTTATTAGATTCCACTGATATTAATCCCACTAAAGATTTATTTTGTTTTCTATTCGTGTTGGAATTTGTTAATTAGTGATGTATTTGAATTTAAATGAAGCTTTTTGTAGGTCCTTTTAACGAGGAAAGGGTAGTGGAGAGGTCGCAATTTGATTAACTTTTGCAAGTTGCATGTCATGGAACTAAATAGGATTAACCTCTTCTACTATACGTGGATGCAGGCGAATGTACATTGTTTTTGAATAAAATCTTACACTCACACATTAAAAAAAGAGAGTTCAAATTCCTTATTAACGAGAGTAAAATTTTATTTTATAATTTGACCTTAATTAGACCTCAAATATGTTTGTTCTTTAATATTCTCGGCGATATATACTTACGTATTCACGTATTTCTTTCATTCAGTGAGAATGCTTTGATAGCTGTATGGCTCAACCTTGGTACTCCGAACATATACTAACACATTGTAAACTACTTATACTGTTTGTTGTTTTGTTATTTCCTTGTATAACGGAATACAATCCGATCGTTACACTAAAATAATGAACAGTTTGTAGACCAAACCAAATGTATGACGCGTCGGGTGTCAATAGCCATTGTGAAAACGTAATTTACTAACTAGTTTTCGTAACTTTGTAATTTAAAATTCTATTATTTAGTTTTGAATGCTCAGGAGTGTCTACGACTCTTGCCTGGAGCTAACAACCTGCAAGGACAAACCAATGCACTTTTAGTTTTTTATGTGTCCCGAAAGTTTTTATTCGAGGCTCGGATTATTTCAGTTAAAAGGTCTAACTAATTTTAGCCTTCGAGGCATACAAGCAAATGCCTATTTTTAAATGAGAATTAAATAAATGATACTTTAAGAGAAATCATTTTTGAAAAAGCAATGCTAAGAAAAAAACTGATTATTAACTCGGCAAATATTGTGATAATATTGAATTGAAACGTTAATTGCGTAACATGTTTATAACACAATTTCTCATTATGTCAACTTGGTCTCTCATTCTTTCTCAAAATTTCTCATTAAGTCTTTGCGGGAAATACTGCACTGTAAATGTGCAAAGCGGGATAACCACCTAGTTATTAAAAAAATCTTATAAATATTATAATTTAAAAAAAATTGCAAAGGATTATTCTGAACCAAGTCCTTCACAGGTATAACATAAAATACAGTAAGTTATAATTATGAACGAAGACAGCAGTGTCATTGTCAGGAGTGCAACATAATTGTTATTAATAAGCAGCTAATATACTTTATGACGAAGATCCTTCCTCAAGAAAAATAAACCTTCTTTGTTGACTTTTAGTTTCGTTCAAGGTATGCTACCTAATTGATTATCAATTTAGTAAGCAGCAAGTTTGTTATTCAAGATAGGAAAATTCGGTCCTTACCGTGCGGTGACTCAAGTGGATTTCGATCTAGGCTTCAATAGGATTTCCGTTCAGATGCAGAACTTATTCAGAACCACAATAATATTCATAAAATGTGAGCTACAAGAGGCTAAATCGAGGTCGACACCAGATTTACTGTGACGTTACTGAACCACTATACATATCACCGATGATAGATGTTTAAATTTCCCAATTGCTTCTCAGATTTTGTGGCGACCAAGATTTCAGAAGGTACATTCAGAATTAGACTAAGTATCTCATTAATTTTTCCCCCAAGAAATGCAAATTGGGCAGAACAAGTTCAGGATTCATATTTAATAAATCATTTGTGACGAATTATTGACGTTAAGTGTAAAGAATACCTATATAATAGATAGAAAATGCTTTATTTGTATTGCAGAGTTTTTACAGGTATTGTAAAGCATAAAATGTACAGCAGAAATAATGTCCAAGGACCGGCCTTTATCGCTTCTTGCAATTTCTTCCAGGCAACGTTAGGATGGACTGGAAATATTTTAAACTTTTGGTAGGTAGGTTTATACAAGTTCTTTTTTCATTTTGAGAATCGGAACACAAAAATTATAGGCACCTGAAGATGGAACCTCTTGTTATTTGTAAAGACGGTTAATAACAATAACATTTATCGTTTCAAAGGTTTATGTTGCCTTATTTCAAGAAAATTCAGAAAACACCATATATGGGCACATGTTAAGTTCTGTGTAATCATTCTTATTCAGATGCTATTACTACTTATATACAAATCTTTCATACAAAGCAAAGAATTTCTAAATTCGGTTCATAGATGAAGGACATATCAATAAACAGGTACATACAGCCAGACTCAACACTTCTTTCTTTCTTGAAGACGGTTAAATAAACATATTCTCGGGAAATCTATGTGCATATTTTGCAGCTATCACTATTTACATATGTGTATTGTCACTATGAACATTGTCACACGTACAATGTTCACTTTCAATAAATACTATAAGATCGCCAAGAACAAAGAGCCTTGCATCGTTCCTGTTACGCCAATTACATATCCTTATAAATATGATATATATATCATATTTATAAAGAACCCTTTGAGGCCTGAAGAAGAGATATTATTATCTATCTAAGTCTCGTATTTTGATCTGAAGATAACTTTCGTCATAAACTTTTCAATATAACGAAAGATAAGCGGGTTAGTTATCGACTTAATTCAACACTCGAGACAAAATTCGTTTAGCTGTGTTTGTTTAAAATTGCAATTAAAATGTTATGTTTTAGACCTACTTTATATCTAATCCTTTTTAGGGTTCCGTACCTCAAAAGGAAAAAACGGAACCCTTATAGGATCACTTTATTGTCCGTCTGTCAAGACCCTTTATCTCGGGAACACGTTGAGGTGTCGAATTTACAGTCCCTTGAAGCTGTGAAAAAAACCAAACTTCTAAGTTAGCGTCAAAAAATATACGGCCGTTTATGCAGCGTCTTCGTGTACTTCTGACGTGTACGTCTTGGAAGTTGAGCCTAATTTAGGTTTAAAATATTTATTCTCATTAAGAATTATGACAATTCACTTAACATGAGAACATAATTAATACTAGTACACAATAACACTTTACTTGAGAGCACACATAAGAGCGGTAGCAAAATAATAATGTTTTAACGGCTACCTACACTAACTTAGCATAGACAAAGTGGACATCACACTACAAAGATGTAAAATTTTAGTGCGCCTCAAAAGTTGATCCTAATGGGGTTGACAAAGACAACGAGTGTGATTCATTGATATCGCGAGTATTTATAGGTTGCTTAATACTTACAGTTTCAAAATATACTATCCATGGTCATCAATACTGATTACAACTTACAAAACTAATATTTCACTATTATCATAACATCTGATACCGACTTTGAATTTAGAACGAAAAACGGAATGGTGAAACATTGATATTTATCATTTATAGATTCTATACTTAATTTCAACATTTTTTTTGTTGCCAAGTTCACAAATAATGAAAACAAAACAAGATGTTCCGGTAAATGAAATCGACAAATGGAAATAGGTCAGTGAGGAGATAAGCAAGCGGGGGTTTCGGTCCATCACTGAATGTATGATATCAATCTATAAACCGAAAGTCGACTAATAAACTTTTGCTTTGACGAAACCCTTTTGAATTATTAATTGAAATAGTACATGTTTAATGCCGTCATGACACGACACGTGGAACGTTGCAATGTTATTAAACTTAGAAGCGAATTAAATAGATTGTTCTCAGAACTCAAGTATAGTATACGCCTGGCTCTTGTAGTATTTTCAAGTCAATTTCTATTGGGTAATCTGTAGATAGGTAATATATATATATATGTATATTTAAAAAGAACTACTCATGGAAAGAAAGTCACAAATGATTAAAATTTTCATTGCCTCTTTATTTAAAATAATTTACTTACTTTGTGTAAAAATCGATAATTTAAGGTATGAGGCAACCGGGCCGTTTTATGTATAAATATATATTATTTATATCTATTGTCCACGGCTTCGCTCGCCTGATTTTTTCGTATATATAACTTTGATAATGACGAACCTACACACAACCGTTCATCCCTTAACTTACCCCCTTAGTGGGTGTTTAGGACATAAAAAGTATCAGCTACCACTATTTCAAGTTTCTAGCACCTGCGGTTTAGATTCTGCGCTCATGAACCAGTCAGTCACGCCAAGTAATCATGTGCAGATTATTTACTCTTTACAATGAAGAAGACATATTTAACGACAGCACTTTACTTAAAATATGCATTCCTTTATCATTAACAACAAGTGAAACAAAACAATGGTGCTAATTAGCACCATTGTAATGCTTTCTTGAGTCATAACATATTTAAATCTACATAAGATAATTATATTATTAAATAGAGTATTATAATAATTAATATGTTAATAATAATTGTTTTTAAAGAAAATAAATTAATAAATAAATAAATAAATAAATATTACCTTCTTTCTAAGGAGAGGCCTATGTCCAGCAGTGGACTATTAAAGGCTGTTGATGTGATGATGTAAAGATAATTATAATAACCTCAGACAACTCATACACGGCCGTCTGATCCCAAAGTGGGTAGAGCCTTTTTTTTTTTTTTTTTCAACGTGTGGAAATCCCCTCGGACCGTCACCCCACCGGGGTTTGCGGCGGGGTGGTGTGTCGGACTCGGACCGACTAAAACCACACGGTGTGCCACTCTGTGCCTGTAATAGGAGGGATCCGGGAACAGCTGTTATTAAGACATCCGGACCCCTCCTAGTGCCAGCCCGCTCCTGGTGCGGGCTCCGTCTCAAAATTTTCCTCTCTTTAGGCGACGTCCGGCACACGCGGACGCCGCCCCCTCGCAGCTGGCCAAACTCATGCGGGTGGAGGGGAAACCCACCCCGTCCACCCGCGGCCACACTCAGGGCGGCATGAGGCGGTGAAAGGCGCGCCTCCGCCGCCCGGTTCGCCGGCGGCGGATCGGGTCCGATTGGAGGTCGTCCTCCCGGGCCTTCTCCGCCGCCTCCTTCTGCGAGATTACTTCCTCGCAGAAGGTTGCGACCGCGGTAAAACAACTGTCGCTACCGGCCATGGAGCGTACTACGGCCTGTAGCGAGAGATCCACTCCGATGACTGCAGTGAGGGCCCGGCGCTGCGTCGCCCATGCGGGGCAGACCGCCAGCGTGTGCTGGGCCGAGTCCTCACTGCAGTCGCAGTGGTGGCAGGCGGGACTCAGTTCCCTCCTAGCGACCGAGTGCAGGTACTTTCCGAAGCAACCGTGCCCGGAAAGCACCTGCGTCAGCCGGAAGGAAAGGGTCCCGTGCTGCCACCCTGCCCACTCGGCGATGACCGGCTGGAGAGCCTCCACGGCGGCGAAGCCAGCGCGTGGAGTCTCCAGCCGGAACGACCAACGAGCCATCGTGGCTCGGCGAGCGGCTTCGCGCCACTCGCGCACATCCTCGGGCGGAGGGCGAAATCCGCTCTCCGCCCGGGAGTCAGCCACTCGCCGATAAACTTCGGCGAGCACTTCCGCCTCCAAATCCCACGGGGGAGTTCCGGCCAACGCGCATGCCACCTCCGTCGAAACGGTGCGGTAACCGCGTATGGCTCTGACCGCCATTACCCTCTGTGGGCGCTAGAGGCGTGCCCTATTCTGGGCGGTCAGAGCCGCCGCCCACACCGGTGCACCGTAAAGTGCCATTGACCGGACAACCCCCGTGTACAGCCGTCTTGTCGCGACGCTGGGTCCACCCAAATTGGGCAAAAGTCGCCCTAGGGCAGACGCAGCGCCGACCAGCTTTGGAGCAAGCTGTCGGAAGTGCTCGTCGAAGAGCCACCTCCCGTCGAGGATCAGGCCCAGATATTTCATCTGGGCCCGAAGCGGTATGAGGACCGAGTTGAGGCGCCAGGGGGTAGACCACGACGGGGCCCATGAAATAACAGGGCCTCCGTCTTATCTAGGGCCACCCGAAAGCCCAGCGACTCAATGCGCCCGACCACCAGGGAGACTCCCCTTGTGGCCAGGCGCGCCGCCTCTTGGAAGTTCGCCCCCCGGGCTGTCACCAGGGTACCGTCTGCGTAACAAATTACACCCAGCCCGGGGGGGAAATCGGCTCGAAGGGCCCAGTCGTACCCTATGTTCCACAAGAGGGGTCCAAGAACAGACCCCTGTGGAACACCGCACGACATGGGCCGACACCTCAAATTACCATCTCGGTCTTCGTACACGACGGTACGCTCCTCTAAATAGTCTGCCACTAGCCGCCTCAGGTACTTTGGCACCCCATGATAGTGGAGTGCTTCCCTGATGCAGCTGAATGGCAGACTATTGAATGCGTTGGCGATGTCTAATGACACCGCCAACAGCACGCCGCCACAGCTCACGGCCTCTTCGGTCACGGCCCTCAGGCGCAAAACAGCGTCGACTGTCGAACGCCCCGCCCGAAAACCAAATTGGGCGTCCGACAGATTGGGGCCCACCTCGTAGAGGTGCCGGACGATGCGGGCAGAAAGAATTTATCTCAAACAATTTACCCGCCTCGTCCAGCAGCACGATGGGCCTGTAGGCCGCGACCGAATCAGCCAGGACCAGCTTCCCGCTCTTCCAGCACTCAGGGAAACGTCCCGACGCCAAGCTAGCGTCGAAGACCTCCCCGAGGCAGTCTGCCATGTGGTTGAGGGCAAGGGCCAGCACTCGGGCCGGTACCCCGTCTGGCCCAGGGGCGGTGTTCTTGGAACGGATCCGTAGAACAGCCGCCCCTACCTCCGAATCCCGGACGGGCGGAACATCATCCTCCTCCTCTCCGGCCAAGGAGGCCATCGCCGGGGGAAGTGGGTAGAGCCTGTACTATGGTAACAAGACTGCTGATAAACATACTTTTATATTTCTAAATACAAACATAATATTATAGATAAATTATGCCCAGACACTAAACATACGATTGTGCTTATCACACAACTATTTGTCCTGGGTGGAAATCGAACCCACGACCCCTGGTTTAGCAGTCAGGGTCACTAAGCACTAGACCAACTGGGCCGTCGTGGTAGATACTCGTATGTAGTTACTTACACTTAGCTACGGTCTATATTCAACGTGTAGTCAAAATCATATTTAACATTGCTTTAAGAACCATCAGTCCAAATCTATCATTATGCGACTAAATAGTATCGTTGATTGAGTGAATCGACGAAACTATTTGGAAAACGGTTAATTTTTTTTATTTAAACCGGCACAAGCTTGTTCTTATTGAAAAAGCACGTGGTTAACTCCGTCCAACAACACGACTTAAAACTTACCTCTGCAATTCCGCAGCCTGTCTGAATGTTTATGCAAACATTGCTGGAAACATAAAATGCTTCATTAAAACTTTTATTAGGACGGCTAAGTTTAAGCGGTCTCTTGGATGCGGTACACACTGTATGTTACCGTATTTGTACTACTTATGGAGCTAACTTACGATGTACTTTAAAAGCGTACAACATTTTTAGAACAGCTGGAAGTGGGGGCTGTAAAAAGAGTTAACTAGCCGACTGTTTCTGAAACCAAAAATTACGAGCACATTTACTCAGCTTGATATATTTGTTAGGGTGTGTTAATGACTGTTTCAAATGATGCAACATTATGTTGGTAATAAGTAATTAAAATGAATGTGTAAGACTATTTGTGACTGAGAGTCATATTATTGTCAACTATGATAACTAAAATAGTATTTTATATTTTTTGCTAATGTATTTTTAATTATTTGGGAGTATAAGGTTCTCAATTCGGTGATTTTTTAAATGTTTGTTACCTCATTAAGTACTTGCCTGTGTGGTGATGGAATTAAGAATACGCAGTGTTACCACACCTAAGGGAGCAAACTACGCAGGACAACACCAGTACAAAGAAAAGGAAAACTTGACACGAATCCTATACCAACCCGTCTGGTCAGCGTGGTATAGTAGGCCAAACCCCATTTTTTAAAGAGAGGCCTTTGTCCAGCATTGGACTATTAGAGTGAGTGTTAGAGATGATGACGACCTCATAAACCCGTCATTTATAAACCCATTTGGAAAATCCTTTTTTTATTTATTATATACTTTCTGCAAAAACATTGGATAAGGCGGACTTACAATCGCTACACAATATTGATTATTTTTTATAGAATTAACGTCTCGCAAATGTAGTATGAAAAATGTTATGGTTACATATTTTTAGAATTTTTCGCCACTTTAGAATATTAAAGTGAGATTATTAAGTGATTCTTTAGTCACGGTGACCACGTTCGGCGCTACGATTGGCCCGCACTGAAATCTCCACCAATCGCAACGCTTAACGCGCTCGCCATCGAGAGCGAGTCGATGTAAAATAAATTTGTTCTCGGCCCTCTGATGCAAAGTGACTAACGCTGGCAATGGAAACCTGCCACTCAAGAGTCACAAGTGCGTTGCTGCATTTTAAATCCCACCACAGAATCGGGAATAGTGGATGTTTGGGCTCCGATGACCTCACTCACTCAGTGCAGAGAATGTTTTTCTAAAAGACAACTCCAGCATCAGGGATATATCCTGTGTTACAGAGGACTTAGAACAACAATTTGTGGATTACAGTAGTAGTACTTACAAAGCGTTGTTACATGTGGGGATCGAACCCACAACACTCAGCAGTAGGAAGCGTGCAGTCGACGTGCAGTATTGCTTAACACTGATTTTCTGTGAGGCCACGATGTGACTCCGGTCGAGGTGGCTTATTTGCATGGCAGCATGGTCGAAGCATACCTCAGAGGCCCTAGTGTGAGTTTATTTCACATCTACTCGATCGGCGCTCAGATTGGCCGGCCTGAAATCTGCTCCAATTGCAACGCCGAACGCGCTCGCGGTCGAGAGCGAGTTGTTGCGAAATAAACGTGCACTAGGCCCTCAGCTCTATAATTCAGGGGCATTTGGCCGCTCGATCTGAATTGACCCTTAAACCTATTATATATTAAAATTATCATCATCATTTTCCTACTTTATTCCCATACTCCATATAAATTATCTTGACGGAGACTGTTTTTTGTTAATACATTTAGGTGTGCGTTGTTAATTAGATATGAAACAATAGACACGGGTTGTGGGAGAATTGTGCCTGCATCAATCATCTATTGTATTCACCCCGCATGCCATTTAAATTCTACAGATATTTAACGCATGACAAATATTCTACAGCCCCTAAAACTAACTAAACTATTGTTTTAGTGTAAGCTGTGCTCTCGACAAATAGCACAGTAACGTTTAATGTGTTTAGTCGATAACATACTCATGATGAGCCTGATGATATATGTTTATACTACACGCATACATCACTTTTTTCTTTGACGGATCGTTTTCATTTGTTACTGGACTTGTTTGGTAAACATTTTAGATATATTTTATTCTTCACTTCTATTTTAAAATATATAAACTCTTCTAATAGAAATGGGAACACAATACATTTAGGATTAGTCTAGACTGAGATTAGTGGTAATCTTAGAGCGACAGATCCTATTGTCGTAATCCTTACGGTAGATTAAACTAATGCGAGAATTGAACACAGCCTTATTTGTATTCAATTACGTTAAGTCTGTATCTATTTTCAATTGTCATAAAAATCCCAGTCTACTAGACTTAAAACTAGAAAAAAATAATTAAGCACGATATTTATCAACGGTTCCAAATTGCTATCACAATCTTACAGGTGGATAATTTTCAAATTGAAAGACAAAGTGGTTACCTATGTTACACTTAGACAATATATTGCAAAATTGCGGGTTGCATGGGGGCCTATGGCAACTAGCCCAAGTCTAAGGCCTAACAGTCTTGGCAGCTTTTCTACTACATTGTCACCATGTTGTTCGTTCCACCTTGACACAATTCCGTTGCACCGCCCTATCGCATCTAGTGTTCTAAATTTAAACTTTTCACAAAAGGTATAGTGATAGCTAACTTCATAAGTGTACAGATACCTTTAGTAACATATTATTTAAGTATTGTTTACGAATAAGATTCGTTCTTAGAGTTTTATTTGTAAAACATATGTAAGTGTCCAGCGCCCGTTCTAGCCCTTGATCCAGGATAAAGCTAAAAACTTTGATCACTCATATTTCTCACTTCATTGCAAATTGTATTTTAGTTTAATGTAAAATATATGTTATTTGTTACGTACGCTTAATATTCCTAATTTTTTTCAGCTTTGTCCTCAATAAAGTCTTATCTTGAAGGGTCTGTGTTTTAGTGCGAAATAAAATGCTAGTATGCAGTTTATGAGACGAATACGAAGAGGTACTTTAATGAAATGTGGGATATATGTAAAACATGGCTAAAAATTACTTAATTCTTATTAAGATAACTTATTTTTATAGAAATCGCAAAACATATCATTTCTTAATTTAATGAATGATGAGAACTAATTTTTATCATAAAATAAAGGTGTGGTATCTTCATATAATCCATGTCTTTTCTTGGCGCTTCATCCATTACTGTGTACAGTCTAAACCCTATTAAAAAAAAATATGGTATTTTATATATATATATTTCTTTTTTTTTTTCATTTCAACGGACACAAAGAACACTCAGTCTCAGAAAATCAATTTTTGGATTACAAAAAGTGTTGTCCCATGTGGGATCGAACCCACAACAATCAACGCAGTGGTATTGGAATCCAGGGAGAGGATGAGTAACCTAACCCCAGTAACCTTTCTCTCTGTGTGAAAAGGAACAAAAGAATTGCTCAACATGGATTTTCTGTGAGGCCGTTGAGTAATTCCGAGGGCCTAGTGTAAGTTTTTTTCACTTTTACTCGGTCTTCACGGTAAGCGCGTTCGGCGTTGTGATTGGTCCGCGCTGAAATCTCCACCAATCGCAACGCTGGACGTGCTCGCTGTCGAGAGCGAGTTGATGTGAAATAAACTTACACTAGGCCATCTGGTCGAGCCGACCTATTTTTGCCAAAGCATGGCAAACTAAAAGAGAAGTAGGTAGGTGTTTTAAAAAATATATTAGAAAAAATAAGAAACAGATACGTGAAGCGATTTCTTTCTTGAACTGCGACTTTCAACTCTTGCGGGCATTCAACTGGCAGAAAATTGTTTTTAAACCCAAGTTTTTAGCATATCTGACTCTATATTACACGAGTATAATATTGAAAATACGTCGACCCTTACTTTTTTTATATTTTATTTTTTCCAATTTTGTAACAGATTAGTTACCGGCAAAAAAAGGAGGGCTGGAGTCCATAATAGGGAACGCTGATTCATTTTATAATCTATCAATTGAAATTAGATGTGAACTTGTGCGAGGCAAATCACTGGAACTGTGCCCTGGTGCCCCACGAAATTACTATGTTGATTGCCGATCACCTGAACATTTGTTTAATTTGTAATGTAAGAACTACTGCAATCCACAAGGTAGCTAAGCATTACAAATATGTAAGTTTATCCTGTAATGCTGCAACTGAAAGGTTTGAGAGTAGATCAACAGTTTTTATTGCGTTGGTCACAAATTGTCATCGTAGATACTTATATATATATCTATTGTGTCTCCTAAAAAAGTCACTTAGGCTGTAATGAATGTCGATCAACGAGATTTGATCTACGAGTATATTACAACGTATGTAGATCTAACATTACCTGTATATTTACTAACTAACATTTCGTTTATTTTAAAGTTAGCTTACTTATTTTTCGCAAAAAAATAATAATTAAAATATAAAAGCTGTCAGTAAAATTTAAATGACGTACCTATTTAGTTAAAAGCAAGTAATTTAAAAAACCGAGTGGATATTAAAAACTTCTTTTCTCAACCTCAGTCGGTTTGAAATAAAAAACTAATGTCTACGTGAAACGTGCTCGTTAAACGTTTTGTATCAACTTACAATCGTTACATTGCTCCTCGAGTAAACCCTTGAAACTTTACGACCGAGCCAAACAAAAGAAAATTAACGTTCTACTTGAAAACATTCAAAAGCGAAATGAGATTTTTTTGCTCATATTTCCAGTTTTAACGTACTGCAAATTTGCGAGTAGAATTGTAAAATAAGTCAGAAACTTTAAGGTCTGTTAACATTTATTAATTAAATTTAATCACGTAATTTGTTTAGTACGGGTTTGCTTTGATTTTAACTGTTTTGATACTCTTCGTCCTGTTTATACTTTGACTATAATTTATATTACAATTAGAAGGCCTTATACTTTTTGGCTTTTAATTACATAGTTACAATATTTACCTATTTTACATAAAATCCGACGAAGTGGTGTCAGAGTTAAAGCATTGCGTAACGCAGGTAACACATTACGGGTTCAATGGTAGACTACAGTTTATAAAAAGTTATTAATCTACTAGAATATCATCGTTACAAAGAAAAACATTTGTACATAATAATTCCGTATATTTGTAATGGACTTCATGAACCGTTTATATTATATAAGTGTCTCAGGAAACAAAATGATATAACTTCATTACCTATCAAATAATTTTAATACAATTACGAGAAAATAACAAGACAATAATAATCTCATAATCTTACTGAAACGTCACCGATCATTAGCACAAATGTAATGTATCAAGCAGACACAAATCATTGTTATTAGGATATTAATGCCATAGAATTATCGTGCACGGTTGTCGTCAATACGTCCAGAGGCAATAAATGGGGTCCATATTTCTCGAGGTTGGCAATGAATCCAATTATCGAGCTCCACCGAGGCGACATGTTAAATGGTTCCCATTGCTCCTCTTTCCTCTTCTGTCTACAATATTCACTTCAATATTGCGCCAATTATTATACCTTTTGTTGATTATCCTATATTTTTAATATATTCAAGCAATGGCTAAACAATATAACAGCGACATGGTTGCATTTTTCGTCAATAATTATAAATGAGCTGTCAGGGATGTTTATGATGCGACCTAACGAAATTATTGTTTGTCACGATTTGTGTAGTTGTGTGTAGGAGCATAAAGGCCATATTTTTTCTTTGATTTTTTCGGAGTTTGAATGCACGAATTGTGAAAGCTACTGATGTTTTCCTAAAAAGATAATTTTAAATGTATCACCTAATACTTTTTTTTTCCTATGATATGGATATTACACATTCTTTATCTTATTTCTTACAAACTACTACTACTTCTTTATCTTACTTCTTACTCTCTTTCAAACAAGTGACACAATGTATGTATATGTATAACATACATTGTGTCACTTGTTTGACATCTAGGTACAAAATTTTATCCTATTCTGTCAGCAGCATATCTTATTCATGATGCCAGATTAACACTACCGGTTAGCTATCTATCCTACAGATCCAAACTTGCCTAGACACCGGCCAATCTGATGAGTGTTAACTTTTACGAATTTAGGATTCAGGAGCCCTGACTTTGAAATTTCCACACGTGTTTCGCCTCTTTATGAAACATTGCATAAGATAGTTGACACAATTAGCTTATCTAATGGCAAACATCATAAACGGATAAAGGGCGTCCTTCATTTGTTTATGTGCTGCGAATCGTGCCTTAAGAATCCGTGTGTAGATGCGAAACGATTGATACCCATTAAATAGGCTATTGGAAATAGGAGTAAATAAAATACATATAATACAGTATTTTAAACGATGTTTACATTTATTTTTCACTCAATACACATTATACAAAAAACCGCATCGTAATCAGTAGATTAATTTAGGAGCTACGATGCCACACACAGATACGTCAAACTTACAACAGTCGTCTTTTTAGGAAGAAATGATGACGCTAATAATCATGTTGCCGTTGTTCGATCGATAAGTTAATAAAAAAAATCCGACAAAATTTTAAAAGTGAACATATGTGGGTATACTTAATATATTGAATTTGTAAATCTCACAAAATATATATCTTAGTTATTGTGGTTAGAAATAATATTGGTCTATGGTTGTAATTTTCTGGAACTGACTACCTACTCTATGTTTTTACTCAGCTTACTATGATACTACTCAAAATATTTAATAATTATCACGTGAATTGTTTAATAAAACGTGTACTTAAGATGTATACCTAAGTTGTCTAAAAGGATATTGTTTTGCTGCACTTACCAACAATACCTATGAGAAATGTGTCTTTTAGTATTGGACGTTACATGCGCACATGCATATGCGTATGGTCTAGTCATAATTATCGATTTCAGTTGGTTTACGGACGTTGAGTTGTACCTACAAAAGTAAATAGAAGTCAGTCTAAATTTTTAAAGACATTCGATATTCGACTAAAATTAAACGGTCTAGATATCTAATTTAAGAAAATATATTAAACTCAATCCATCTACTCAAACTCTTAGAGCTCGAATGATCAATATCATTATCGAAAGTAAATAACCTTTGATGTTAATATCTTTAGATATTTTCCAGTAAGACAAGCCGGAAAGTGTGTTAATGGTGTCAGTTAGTTGCTAAGTACCAAAGTTCCTGATGAAATCTTTGAACCATAATAATATGGTTTTTTTTTTCTACACAATTATAACATTGTCTCATCAGTCATTAAAAGTTCAAGTGTAATTAGAGAGTTTTGTATTCGAAATATGTTTTTAATACATACTAGGTACTTGAATGAGTATGTAACATTAATAATATTCTCTATACCTGACTTGATAATTTTAACTCAACCTATAAGATTACAGAACTGGGAGTACCTAAGTTTTACATATTGACAGTTCTGAGTTCTAGATAACCCTTAGCATTATCGCATGTAGCTATTCTTCGTTTCTTTGTCCGTTAATATAGATTTCTGAGAATCTCATATCGCATTATATTAATACATTGAGCTCCGTAGTTTTAATGATAAGTAATAGGAAGATGGATAATTATGGTGTTTGGATCTTTGTATCTACTTACCAATATATATAAAATTATTGTAGGTACATGCTGTTTGTGGTGGAAATGAACACATCTTTTTTATATTGGATATCGATAGACAACAAAAACACAATCTTTATCTGTTTGTAACTGAAACTACTGTACTCTTACAACGAAAATTTGTACCAGACAGGGCCCGTAACATAAGGCGACATATTGAACATACTTAAGATTTACAATTGTCATAAATCAACCCTAACTGCTTGACGTACCACTAAGGAATTTAATCAAGTAGTTTGTTCAAAACACAGGTGCTTCAATATATGTAGCAAGTGCCCGTATAGTGTAACTTCCGTGGAACATGTTTCGTCTTGTAACATATATATGTGACATCTATGGTATATATTATGTATGTGAACAAAATAGGTAGGTAGATCGATTAGATTTTACTCCAGATAACGTTAAGAACACCAAAGTGATTCACACGGTTTTACTCAATTCGTTTTTTTTTTCTAAATTATGTGCACTGTAGCTTTAGCATCATTTTCGTGTCCCAAATATTTAGATATGGGTTCTTATTACACATTCTTTATCTAATTTATTATATACATACATCGTGTCACTTGTTTGACACCTAGGTACAAAATTTTATCCTATTCTGTCAGCAGCATATCTTATTCATGATGCCAGATTAACACTACCGGTTAGCTATCTTACCTATAGATCCAAACTTGCCTAGACACCAGCCAATTTGATAAGTGTTTACTTTTACGACTAGCCAAGTGAATTTCTCTCAAAAAACCAGAGTTCAGAAGTCACCTTGAAAGTTCCACACGTGTATCGGCCTCTTTTTGAAGCATTGCATAAGATAGTTGACACCATTATCTTATCTGATCGTTATCTAATGGTAAACATCATAAACGCATAAAGGGCGCCTTGTTTATGTGCCGTAAGAGTCATCGTGTAGAGGCGAAACGATCGATACCGATGAAATGATGTTTACAGTTTTGTAAATAGTTGCCTAAAATTTTTCTCGATACACATTATACAAAACACAGCATCGTAATCGGTCCATTCATTTAGGAGCTACGATGCCACAGACAGACAGATACGTCAAAGTAATAATAGTCGTATTTTTAAAAAGAAACGAGGACTTTACTAATAATGTTGCTTTGCTGATTAGTACCTACTTACTAGACGTTACATGCTTAAGACGCCTAACTATATGCAAACATATGCGTATGGTAGATATAGTTATGATTATCGATTTCAGTTCGTTTACGGACGTTGAGTTGGTGTTTGTAGATTTAAAAACCTTGGAGTACCTACAACAGTAAATAGAAGTCAGTCTTAATTATTAGAGACATTCGATATTCGACCCAAATTAACTCTTAAACGGTCTAGATATCTAATTTAAGAAAATTTATTAAACTCAATCCCTCTACTTAAATTCTTAGAGCTCGAATAATCTAAATAAATATTAAAAGAAAATAACCTTTGATGTGAACATCTTTAGATATTTGCCAGTGAGACAAAGCCGGAAATTGTTCTAATGATGTCAGTTAGTTGCTACGGTTACGTTATTTACGCACTGCAAATTGAAAGAAGTCCGTAATTAATTAAATAGGGTTTAATAAGATTGTTCTTGTTATTTATCTAAATATAATATGCATGTATTTAGAAACATATAAGTACGTTTATCAGGAGTCTGGTTACCATAGTACAGGTTCTGTCTACTTTGGAATTAGACGGCCGTGTGTGAGATATTATTTATTATTATGTTGCATTTGTTCTTTCTCTTTCCTAGTATTTTAGTGACATTTACGGACTAAGTCAAGTAAATGCCACGGGTTCTTGGGAGTTTATAAGGTCTATTCGTCTATTGTATTGTGTATATGTTCGTCTATTGGCAGACATTTTCTTACGATTCTGCAAGTGTTTGATATAGCAGCTTTATAAAGAAGCATGTAGGTATTGGTTTTTGGTGCCAAATTCAAATGTTTGGCACGCTCTGCAGCCTAAACGGCTCGATGGATGTTTTCACACAGTGGGGTGTTTTGTTTTTTCAATAATTAGTTTGTTTCTGCTATTGTTTTTGTAGGTTGTGAGCGTTTGGTACAGCTATATAGATCAGGTAAGTGGTATTATTTATTTTATCTTGTACGGTTATATCGGGGTGGTTGTAATGTACCTATGGTTCTATCGGTTAGTATTATATATGTGTTGTGTTCCAAAACTGCTTTAGGGGTATATTAGTATTATTATATTGGTGTACGTGTGCCCGGGATGAGTTCTTGTTTTAGTGCTGGACTTTGATCCATGATATTTGCAATTTGTTTGTCTTATATTATATTAATATCATGTGATTATTAATAAAACAACATTAAAAAACGTTGCTTTTCGTACTTTATAATTAAACCAGAAAAGTGCATGTTGTCTAAATTCCAAATTTTGCTAAGCATATTGCATCTGAAGGTTCGGCAGCTTTGCACTCGATGGATACCGCATGACCAAACGACCAAACGGATACTTAGGACCAAAAAACGATTGCGTGTCCAGTGGTGCCGTAAAATGATAAAAAGTTTAAAGGAGGACAGTCATTGGCTGTCTACAATATCGTGACAGGTGACGAAACCTGGGTGTACTTCTTTGAACCCGAAAGAAAAAGCCAGTTGGCAGAGTCGGTCTTTCCTTTTGAAGATTTGCCGATGAAAGGTAAGAAAAGTAAAAAAATGGTTGCTTCTATTTTCTGCAAATCGGGACATTACACTGCAGTATCGCTTGAAAATCAAATGACAGTGACTGCAGATTGGTACGTCACTTGCTGACCCGGTCTTAAAAAAATAGCGAAAAGCGTCCTCGAAGCAATGTCCTCCTTCACCATGATATAGCATCCTCACATTCCGCTAAGGTAGCAGAAGCCTATTTGAAGGCTTCAAATGTGGAACTGATTACGCATCCGCCTTACAGTACGTACCTCGCACCCTGCGACTTCTATTTGTTTCCAAAAATTAAAGACAAACTTTTTACACATTTTACCCCGTAAATGGGTTCCATGAAGCCATTGAAGAGATCCCCAAGAAAGACAAGTCCAACTGCTTTGTACAGTGGTTTCAGCGAATGCAAGAATGCATTAATTGCGAAGGAATGTACTTTGCAAAACAATAAATGTGTCGTAAGTCTTATATCTAGTCTCATTTATCAGAATCCAGAAACGTTCAGTATGCCCTATATAAGTATAAGTAAAATGTGAATGTGATTTAACACAGCACTGAATATAAATCAAGTGTCTGACCTTCTGTGTTAATTTAAATCGTAGATAAATCAATTATATTTGATGTGATTTAAACAATCACTACAGGATTAATATGTAAATCTCTTGATTCACCAGTTTAATTTACATTTGCGGCAAGCAGAAAATTATTCCTCCTATGCTCAACCAACAAGGGTCCAACATCAAAGAAACTTTTGATAAGGGTCAATGTTAACGGCTTCAGAAACATAATCCTGATCATAGAAACAAGTGATATATGTTATAATGTTATTAACACGATAGAGCTGTCGCCAGATAGTTTGGCAGTTCACAAATAAAGTTCGTGGTGTTGGAGCATCTGATTAATGATGCCTACATAGGTTTAGCTCAGTTAGTCCGTCGGAAGAGACTTGAAACTAGACTAGAAGGAGTACTTTTGTTTACGATATTATTTAACATGATTAAGTATGTTAGGCATTCCGATTTATCACACATTACGAGTAACATGTGACTTGATGGGTGAAAATAAAGAAAGTAAAGTAATACTTACACATGTAATTGCTACACAACTTTTTGTTCAGTAACATTTAGTAGTTTTCATTACATATTTAAAAGAATTAAAAAGGACCGAAGCGTTCGAGTATTTGTGTTGTAATATAGCCCAAGTTTGTTTACTGATTAGATATGTTCACCGTGACATGGATTATTCCAAACATAAGTGGTTCAATTTACGTTAGTAAACGTAAAAAGTAATGACCGTTGAAAAGTAGTACCTATAAATTGCTGAAGTATAATGCTAAGTTTTTATACAGCAGTAGGTATTAAAATAACTAGGTAGGGAATTTGGTTCAGATTAAACGATCATTGATACAAGAGCGTCTATCTCGTTGAGAGAAAACCACAAGTAAAACGACCTGGGCGACTCCTAGTAATAAAAATGCTTTTAGGCGGTTGTGACTTAATTCAAATTCAAATTCATTTATTTGCAGAATGTAGTACATACAACAGATGTCAATAATTACGATACTGGTTCAGTACATTCTACCATGACAATGGTGTGCAAAAGGTGTCATAAAGTGCTGCACTAGCAGCTCACAGTCCATACTAGGTCAATTTTATTATTAAAAGTTCTTCTATACCATATGCACGAATTTATAGAATAAGTGAGACAATAAATAAAGATTTGTCAATAAAATCATGTCAGCTTTGAATATTATTATGAATTAAAGTAATTATATTATATTGTATATTAAAATTGAAATTAAGTGATAAAAAAAATTAGTAAATATTTGTATAGGGCGGATCGCAATTATGTAAATGTTATGTTGAGGTAGGTTCCAAATATTCTTTGACTGAGTAGAAACATTTTTGTGTGAGATAGTTTAATTTTTTTTTGGAAAAGTAGTGGTTTTCTTTCGTTTTTAATAACGTCTGGTAGCTTGTTAAATATTTTAACTGCCATATAGTATGGGCTTTCGTTCAACATTTTTATTCTTGACGGAGGAAGGTAAAGCCTATTTTTGTGCCGGGTGTTTATGGTGTGGGTGTCTTTTACTTTTGTAAAGGCATCAATATTTTTGAACACAAATACGCATATGTCGAGTATATATATCGAGGGCAGAGTTAAAAGTTGAAATTTTTAAAAAAATGGTTTACAACTCTCCGTGTTATTAATTTGGGCTAGGATTCTTATACATTTCTTTTGCATTATGAATAGTTCACCGCTGTTAACGCTATTTCCCCATAGCATGATGCCATATCGGAGCCACGAGTATGCATACGCGTAGTAAGTAGACAAAGCTGTCTGTGTGTTAGTAGATCGTTTAATTTGAAGAAGTATATCTTATCACAACAGTATCGTCGATGCAGTTTACCTTGAGCTAGAGTAAAAACTGCCCAGGTTCATCTGTGCCTTCAATAAAGAATAATACGTTCGACCAGGTAATATGCCTCTAGTAGGGTCGGACACAGAGTCAGTCCTCATAAAGGTGATGAGAAAGCATGAATCGCACACTTGATTTTCAGGCTTTTTTCTTCAGTGGTGCCGGCAATGGCCGATATAGGCAAAGCGCTTATCGGCCTCCTCCCGCTGCCGAGCTAAGCTCAATAAAGTGCAGCGGGTAGCGGCCATTCGGATCGTACGGGGATACCGCACCATATCGTCGGAGGCGGCGACGGTCCTGGCAAGCTGCCCGCCTTTTGATATCGTGGCGGATATGGACGCAAGGGTCTACGACCAGACTCGCGCGATCCGCCGGGATGAGAGCGGGGAAGACCGGGACGAGCTCGAAATGCGGCGGAACGCTCACCGACAGGCACTGGTGCAGTGGCGCGCGCGGCTGGAACAACCGCGGAATGCGCGCCAACGCGCTGTCGGTGCCGTTCTGCCTAGCTTCGAAGCTTGGATAGGTAGGGAGGGAGGCCGCATCACCTACCGATTGACGCAGGTACTCACTGGGCATGGTTGCTTCGGTGAGTACCTGAATCATATCGGACGCGAGGAGACGGCACAATGTCAGCACTGCGCAGCCCACTGGGACTCCGCCCAGCACACGCTGGAAGACTGCCCCGCGTGGGCGTCTGAACGCGAAGTCTTGGTCGGCCATATTGGACGAGTCCTGTCCCCGCCAGCAATTATTGCTGCCATGCTCGCGGGTCAGGAGGGATGGGGCGCAGCTAGTGGTCTCTTTCTGTGAAGCTGTAATGCTAAAGAAAGAGACCGCTGAACGGGATCGGGAGAGGGCCGATCCCTAACGTAGAGGACATCGGCGCCGATAACAGCCGTCGAAGGAGCCGCAGGCCGCCAGGACCTCTAGTGGCAAATTGATTGCTGCGGTAGGGCATGGAATGGAGGGCCTGATTGCATTAAGATGCGATCGGGCCGCCATGCCGCGATTGAGGGAGGAAATGTTCTCCCCTGGGATCAATTCGGGGAGGACCTGAAATAACATGGTCCGAGTCCTCCCCAGAGTAGGACACCTGAGGCCGGCAGTCGGGGTGGTTTTTAGTGGAATCACCACATACTCCTGGCTCATAGTCCCCAAGGAGCAGGAGGTCCGAAGGGATTTTCCACCCCGTCAACAAAAAAAAAAAAGAAAAAAAGGTGAGGTCGCTCACTAGATTAAACATTTCCAGCTTTAAGCACCTGCTATCCTTGCATAGAGGCTAGTTTAGGAATACGTGTGTTATAAAAATTATTAGGCATAGAAAAAAACTATGCCAAATTTGAGATAAAAGTAAACCATTTCAATTCGAACCCGTTATTTCTGCATTGCAACTTAAGTCACCGTATAACTATTATACAAAGAATCTCATTGGCTTACTTTTTCCATATCTGGCATTACAGTATTTATACATTAACATTTATTAATAGCATAGTTTATGACAATATAATATAAAAAATATTGTGCGAAAACATACCTATTATAAAAATATTCATCACGTTACACTTTTACATATATAAAGTTAAATATACAATTTATTTTCCTTTGTCATTGTCATTCTCATCATCAGTAATATCGTCATCTTCCTTCTTGGTTTCACCCATAGCTTCCCAGTACGATGGCGGTGGATCAATAGAAGGTACATTATCATCTGAAATTGGTTGGAATGCAGCCCCAGCTGTACTTTCACTGTCAATCGCTCCTATCTGCACAGGAACATCTAGCACCGCATTTATGTGTGGTATTGGTAACTGAACAACAATTCTAACAAAATAATCTCTTAATACTATTGTAGCATTTGCTAAAGAATGTATATCAGATAAAACATTTATTTCTACAGGCATTCTTTGAGTGTCTCCACAGTTGACGGCGGAAGTCTTACAATCAGTGTCTGGTATATCTTTTTCAATCTTGACATTACTATATCCTGCAGCTTTAAATGTATGTATTTCAACCAATTTCGTTTCAACACTTTTCACTAGTACATTGCTTTTATTCTCAACTTCGTAATTCAGTATAATTTTGCCTCCAAGTGGTATAACCGAGTTTAAAATAGTTGCTTTGATATTTATATTGCTGGTTTTACAGGAACATATACTCATTACCTTCTTAGTATCTCCATAAATAACGGGTTCTCTTGATAACTTTGGTACTCCTCCAGAAATGACAGTAATTTCTTTCTTAAAATGTTTGTTGAAGGCGAAAAATCCAGGTCTTTCAAACTTTATGCGAATATAGTATATTATTCTACATGTTATGTTATATCTTCCATAAAATGTTCGGATGTTTAAGCTTGATGGAAGCTCCATAGGTAAAGTGAAACTGAAGTCAATTTCGTAGCAACCAACGGGCACTTCAACTTTTGTGTCTTGAATTATAATGTCTCTATCGACGTAAACTTCATTACTTCTATAGGTTCTATTCCTCCGATTATTCCCGTGTCTGACTCTTATAATCACATAACCATTTCCTTTAAGGGACGTCGTGATCTTGTCAAATTCCATGGGCTCATCTACTGCATATTTAATTTTTCCTGACACTACTTGACCTGGATGATAAGCTCCGTCGGATGGTTTGAACAGATTCATTTCACAAAAGATGCCCATCTTTATAAAATTTGAAGCAAATGCACGACACTGCAATGAAATAGAACGTTAAATTTAATGTGATGATTCTTACGAAGATTTTGAAACCATAACATGATTCACTATCATAACGCAGTGATAAGATAGTTACAAGATAGTGAGTGATTTTGATCGATCAAAGAATTGAAGAGGATTTGAATAAAGGTAGTGTAGGTCATTACGAGAGATCAATAGAGGACTTATATCTAAATTTATTTATCTAATATGAAAAAAAAATACTTTAAAAAAACACGTAATTGTTCTAGTAGTGCTCTCCTTTTCACAAGTGCGTAGGTATTCAGGTAAGTATCGAGTACCTAGTACCATTACACACTAACAAATTAGGTACACTAGTAACGAGAATGTCAATCATATTTATAATAGTACATAATATATACTTGTTGTACTGCTATAACACCGATTTACATAAAAACTTCTGTTAGAAGCGTAATTCATGCGGCAGCAATAAATGAGTGACACAAGGTAATGTGTGAAAGTAGTGCAGTAGCACTCCGTAGTAAGACTGCCGCGTAGTAAAGTGACGTCACATAAGCATGGCGCTCACAAGCGAGAAGAAATTTAAAATTACCAATTGTAAACTCTTCGCTCGATTTAAATAAAACAAGAATATGGCAATAAAACAAGGACATGGCTTTTCAAGTGATTTATGAGTACTGACTTACTTAAACAGTTGGGTACATTTAACGCCACACTGATAAATATTGCAGTTTAAATGATTTAACTGTTTATAAATTGGAATATCATATTATGATATAAGTAAGGATTTGGTTAGCAATTTTCTCAATATCTGCGAGATAGAGATCCAATACCGACATCGTAATCTGTATTTTGTGAATTTTTATGTCCTTAATAGCACAGGTCTCATCATATTACAAGTAACTACAAAAAAGGATCAAATGAGTCACGATTATTCAATTTAATATGTGAAATCATTTGTCAAAATAAGAAATTAACTTCAAAAAAAAACATTGCAACAATTGCAGAATCAAAGTAGGTACCTACTTCTTGAATCCTTTAAATGCTTTATGTTACACATACACATCGGTACCGGACAAGAGGCACTGAACCGAAACAGTCCGTAACTCGTTTGCAGTGTCACGTACAAAGATACCGGCTAGTACGTGATGTAGACGTTACGGTGAGCAGCACCGTGTGCTGCAGGATTGTGTTAAGAACAGGTGTCCCGAAACACTTTTCAAAGGAAGGTAATAAGCGAGACGTTTGCCAGACAACACAGTTAAGTAACAAGAAATGTACAATAAAATAGAGTTTATTTCAACTCATATTTTGGTAAAATTAAAGTAGGTACATGTACTAACATTAGATTAAAAAGCGATTTTCAAACGAAAAGTATAGAAATACATGTTCAAAGTCATAGGTGTAGGTATATATTTTTTATATGTGAGTATCTCCAGTACACAGAAGCAAAAATATTTTTACAAAATACATTGTGTAACAAAAAATTCAATAAGGTTTTTACTTATTATGCGTTTTAAATAGGTTAATGTCAAACATTCGCAATAGGAAAAATCTTCACTCAGAAACGTAGTTTAAAAAAAATTAAACAGGTGCGCTTGTGTAGCTGTAACATGTAGGGGTGTATGTAACTATAGTAATAAATTATGAGGAATAAAACTGAAGTCTTGTAATTTATTGTTCGGTCGGCTTACGAAAACTAATTTATTGTGTTTCTATTATCATAGGTGGCTCGCGCGCTTTTGTACGTAACAGTTAGTTTCCTATATTACTCGTCACAACAACATTACAAAGTATCAAAAAATGTATGGAATAGAATTATGTTAAACAAAACGGTTAATATGGTAAATTCACGGATAAATAAATTATAGTTGAAAAGAAACTAAATAACACGGTTTTGGAACAAGCAGAGCTAAAAAGTAGATAATAATTTTCTACTTTTTAGTTCGCCTAGATGCTAGATTTCAATTGTAAAAATATTATTGATAGATATTAGTAAAATTAAAGTTATTATATTAAGTATAAAACATCTTTTTTATTCAGCTTAGACGTGAAAGATGGATACTTCGGAAATCCGAGTTATTTTTGAATACGAGTTATAATAAGTAGTAGTAGTAATATCAACGTTGCGTTTGGAGAGGAGACTGCTAATGAACACACCATGCGTTATTTTTTAAGCGCTTTCGTTATGGAAACTTCGACATAAAGAAGGAACAACGTGGAAGACCGCCCACATAGGTGAATAAAGCTGAATTGAAGGAGATGGTGGAAGCCGATCCGAGTCAATTAGGTTTAACGTTACGCTACCGACACTATTTACTCATTTGCATCAAAACAATAAGATAAAAAAATATGAAAAATGGGTACCTCATGATTTGACAGATCTGCAGAAGAAGAATACGTGTTAAAACTTGTTGCCTTGTTGAATCGGTACAGAAATGAAGGCATATTGGATCAAATTGTGGCATGTGACGAAAAGTTGATTGTTTACGATAACCATAAGCGAAAAATGCAATGGCTAAACCCTAAACCAAATAATACCAATAGTGCCCTAACCCAAAGCTTACCAATAAAAAGGTAATGGGATAATGTTTGGTGGTCTCTTCATGGTGTTATTCACTATAGCTTTTTCAGGTCTGGTCAGGCAATACCAACAGATGTTTACTGTGCCGAACTTCGAACAATGATGCCGAAACTGGCAGTGAAACAGCCCCCACTCGTGAATCGAGATCGATCGAACGCAAGACCTAACACTGCAGAAACATGGCAGAAACTAATTTTAAAATGTTTTTATTACTTTGTAGACACATATAAATTTGTGTTATTCAAAGAATACCTATAGGTACATAGTGATTTATAATTTTAAATTAAAATCTCATCTCATGTTAGTAGTGCTGTCAGTACTTATTTGACAACAACTAAGTGAAGTTCGCCAACCTCACTAAGGGCACGGTACTATTATAATACAGTACTGCAACTTCATACAAACGGACGAAACGGGAGCTATACCTACGCGCCTCGATCTCGGGGTGCGCTCGGGGCGCAGACAGTCACGGCTGTACCGCAGTGTCGAACGGACTGCGTGTTGTTTTTTTAACAATAACCGCGCGATTTTTTCTCTAAAAATCAGTTAATATGACGAGTAGGAAATATTGTGCTGTTTTTGGTTGTATGAATTCGTCAATAACGCATCCAGACATAAGTTTTTTTAAATTACCTGGAAACTCTGAAAAGTAAGACTATAAAATAATTTTACTTACTAGTACGTAGGTACATAATGTGTGTCTTTTTAATGGATAAGTATTTCCTTTTATCTCACGAAAAAAAAGGTGTTTGGATGAATAAATAAAGCAAATAGAGTAACGGAAAGTTATTGAGACGAGTGAAATAGGGAGTTACATGCGGTTCTGAATGAATCATGATACGGTAGGTACCTACCTACTTACGCTTGTGTTAAAACTTCGGTGCATGTTTGTTTTGTTACTTTGCATAATTCAAAAAAAAGAAAATTCTACTTAAAGACGTGGTATTTTATTATTAATAATATATCTTTATTATCTGTGTATATGAATAATACTAAAAAAAATTTGTTACCGTCTGTGTGTCATTAGACAGTTTTCGAAATTTTCACAAAGTGTTTCTGCTGCTACTATAACAACATATACCACTAAAAACTGGTTTTATTTTCTCGGTATTAACAACAACAGCTAGACTCATATATAATATTTAGATGTTTGAGGGTTGTGATTTTAAAACATTCGTAGTCAGCTGTTCAGCTTTTTAATAATTAATTAATTGGTGACCAAAGAATTTTTGTTTTGAGTTGTTGCGAGTTGTAGGTTATAGGTTAGGTAATTTATAGAGACGTTAATTAGCTGAGATAAAAAGTTACTTACTCGTCAGCTGTTTCTTGCATTCTAGTTGAGTAGGTGGTAGGTGTTGGAGTTTCTAAGGATTGGAGTTTTGTAACGCGTATGGAGAAAGCACATTTATTTTATTTTATAGAAGGTTTTTTTTTCGGTCGCTAATTTATAAGCCCGATTGGTTTTTCAAACAAAAAAATGTTTTTTAATTAAATCTACCAATCAAAAAACAACACGCATTTTTATTGAACAATTCCTATTCAATATACAAAGTATTTCATTTATTTATATAAAAAGGATATTTACAATCACAAATCTAAATAGAAACAGAAAGTAGGCAAATATCACTAAAATGCTGGAGACGGGCAGCCCTAACGCATGTTTACGTACCGCGCGGCTGTAGGCATTTATTTCTATCATGCGGCCGAGTTACAATACTGTATTATAATAGTACCGTGCTAAGGGGTTGTCAAATTTGCGTAGGTAGTGCCATTTTCTCATACAAAACGCATCCTGCTAAACTAGCATTTACGCAATATTGGGATATCAAGAACAAATGATAATTACCTATTAGAAGTATCTAACAAACATATGACTTTTATGATTTCACTTATAAATATACCGGAAGCTTGATAGGGCATTGTGATGTGATGCGGTTTAGTAAAAATATGAAGAAGAAAAACTTCCTTAGTATTGAACTCTTTGAAGTTCCCATGTTCCTTTGTCGTATTCGATCATGTTTAATGGCAGTTTCTAACGAAAATGTCTTTGGGCGACTTCCTTTCGATGTTGTTATTTTTTCACTTGTTTCCAAAAGGACAAGCGATACATATTGATTGTATCTAATTTTTTGAGGACATGATACAATACATACATTTAAGTGTATTTAACGGGGCTATGGAAACTGAATATTTTTCCTGCCTGCTATACAGAGACATATTTTGTCGTTTCCAAAATATATTTATTCTGTGGCCATGAAATCATCACTTAATTAATATTTAGATAGCAACAAATTTATAAATAGTTATTTTAATGCAATTTTGTTTTCTCGGTCCGTTAAATCTGAAATTTCATGTCTGTGAAGCCTAATTGTCTTAAGTATATCTGTTTTTATAGGAGGACCCACTGTGATAGAATAATCAAGACCTCTTCAATGTTCATAATGAATAGAAAAAGGAAGGCAGATAAGAATATAATGGGTGTTCTTTGTGTCCATTTCATGTAGTTCTGTAAAGTCCCCCGCAACACAGGATATATTCCTAGTGCCGGAGTTGTCTTATTTATTTAAGATTCACCAATAGTTGGTACAGATATAATACAGGTAGGAACATTCAAGTATTTGTGTCTTAAATCTAACTGCTCAACCAATCACAGGCAAACACCTACCTACCTATTAATTTTAAATTATTTTAGAAGTAGGATAAGATTAGAACAAAAACATAGATAGAAGAGAAAAATAGATTAAATAGATGGAACAGACCAAGATGAAACCTCCTTTCTAAGGAGAGGCCTATGTCCAGCAGTGGTCTATTTTAGGCTGTTGATGAAACAGGCAACAAACAGACCTTGTACATGTATTTTAGAATTACATATATATTTAAATTTGTCTGCAAATACCCAGAAATCTACTTTAAGAGAAATGCCATAACAATACAATTGATAAACAAATAAAAATGGATTAAACCAGGTAGACTCGCAAGTGATGGCATTCTACGAGATTGATTCTACAAGATTATTTAAGATATTTAACAAGCTTCCAGATCCAATGAGTTGAAAAGCAATGAACACAGACATTAAAACAGTTTTGAACTGCTATTATACATTACATTGATACTTAATATAATAGATAACAATGTAACCCTATATAGTAAGTTAACTGTGAGTGTGTATTTGTAATTAAGGTTAATACTGATAGTACTACTAGTATTAACTTTTTAAATAAAAACAACCTTGAATATAATATATGCTTCATAAGATAAAGATTGAAAATATAATAACTACTAAAACTTGTTTATGTAGCGGTTGAACAAAAAATGTAAAATTAAAGGTTAATATATTATATTTGTATAATAATGTCATTCTCTATGTGTAATTTATAGTCAATTTATTTATTGCACATACTAATGTTTCAGAGCTGTTATAGTAAATATTAGGATACATTTGTTGACCTGTCTCAGATGTACATATTCTAATATTTATTTTAATATTGCCTTTTTGATATTCATCAAAATATTAAATATTCCATTGTGAACATACATAAAATGATGTAGTTATCATTAACTATACCATTTGATGTTTACATAAATACAGTTATTACAATATATTATTGTTTTTAAATAGTTTATCAATGTACCCTGCAGGCTGATATTTTATTATTTAGGCTTTGGGGTAGGCTGATACAAGTTTCCATTTTTTTTAAATGCCAATTCCAAATGCATATATTGTAAGTAACATATTGCCCATTAGTTTCTCAATTGATAAATTAATCACAACCTTTAAAAAGTTAAATGACGTTTAAATGACACTTCATGGATGACTGACGTACCTATAAGTTGTAAACTCTTTGTAAACAAAATTTGATTTTGGAATGAATTTGTAAATAATATTTAAAATAACTGTAGACTCTCGACAATTATTTATGATCGAAGCAATGATAGGAATTCACATCATTTTACCATTTAATTAATTTATTTTGTTTTTTATATAGAAAAAATATATTTGACCTTTACAATTTGAAAAAAACTATAGACCTATAGGTCCATATTTAGAACAACCGCACCCAAAAGGTAGAAGTTTATCTTAATACACTTACAAGTATTGCTATCCTAGGTGAAGTGGCGTTTATTACTAATACACTTTAACAATACTGTCTTCGGTATGGACTTCTCTTTCTAGGTAAACGAATGTGAAGGCTTGGATTCACAAATACGAATAAATAAAGATAATACACACTGCTGCTGCTATTGTTATCTATCGCCACAGACTATGACGGACTATATTTGTTTACCTTGTAACGCAACTGTCAACTTGCAATGCGTTCACATTAATTTAAATTCAGTTAGTCTAACATGCGTTCTGCAATCACAGAAAAAAGAAAAATAATGTATGTATGCAATATCTCAGGTTATATTTAATTGTAAATAGCTTTTCAAAATAATTTTCTAGTCCTTCGAATTTTTAGGTTTTCTGCTCAATATTAGCGGAAGATGTAAAAAGCTAAGTAAAAAAATATTAACTGCTATATTTCGTAGTTTCACATCTGTGTATTCATGAACATTGAGAACATCGATTTATTTACTAAGCTCTAAACTTACGGCTATGAAGCGGACATTGGATCCATTTGTGAGTATATAATTTTGTTATTATTAGTGATCGAAATTTGGGTGCTATTTGAGACGTTATTAGAGTAGAGTATGTACGAGTATATGACGATATTCCCGGGACTCCGGTAATAATGGTAAGGCTTAAAAATATTTGATAATATTTAAAATGTGTGGAAATCGCGTTTCTGTAAGGAATACGTTTATTCATTATACAACTGATCAACGTCTGAGGTCAATGTATTATGACTGCATTTACTTACACATGATGTTGCAAATTCTGCAAACAAAAAAAATGTCCTGTTTCTAAACCACTGAATAGTTTTTGTTTGTATTTTGAAAATTGTCTAAAAATAAAGAGCAGAGTAGGTATATTTTATAATGGTTCGTTCTATCTTCGAGCTCGCTGTATATGAATAGATAGGGTCATCCTTAAAGTCTAGTCAAACATCTAGTCCAGTTTAACCCAAAAAAGACACAGGTATGTGCGTTCACCGCAAAAAAGATACCATTTGTCGAATCACCTCAGTTTTAGAGCACCTCCATAACTGCCTCAGCCAGCATCGGAATCGTAGGCATTGACATATCGAGCGAAGTCCAGTTTCGGGGTCACTTAGAGGGTAAGGTCAAATTGGCCTCGAAGAAGCTCGGTGTCCTGAACAGATCGAGGCAGTTTTTCACTCCGGCCCACCGCCTTCAGCTCTATAAGGTGCAAGTCCGGCCGTATATGGAATACTGTTCTCATCTCTATGCAGGGGCACCTCAGTACCAGCTTCTCCCTCTGGACCGTATCCAACGAAGAGCGACTCGAATCGTCGATAGCCCAAACATCTCCGATCGGCTCGATCCCTTGGCGTTACGTAGAGATGGGGCTTCACTCTGCATTCTCTATCGCATATATCACGGAGAGTGCTCCGAGGAATTGTTCGGACTAATACCAGCCGCAAATTTCCGCCATTGTTCCAGACGGCAAAATTTTCATCCTCATTACCTTGATAGTTGGCGCTCCACTACTGTGCGTTTTTCGAGACACTTTTTGCCCCGCACAACCAATCTGTGGAACGGGTTATCGTCTGCGGTATTTCCGGACCGATACGACCTTCAAACTTTTAAGAAAAGAGTGTACTCCTTCCTAAAAGGCCGGCAACGCGTTTGGAACTCCGGATTTGCAGACATTCATGGGCGGGAATGGTCACTTTCCATCAGGTGACCCGTCTGCTCGTCTGACCCCTCTAACATAAAATAAAAACTGCTTAGTAAACTGTCCATCTTGGGTTATAATGATGATCCTAATCAATTATATAATGTTTTTTTTAAATGTATTGTTCAGAATTTGAATCAACTTTTAATCCTTAGAAGTCAGAAGTTAAAGGAGCTACTACCTTCACTTAATGGGCCACGGTAGGAATATATAAAAGTAGAACAAGGCTTTATGAGCTTTATGAAGAACGAAATTATAACACTAGTATGGAATTTCGTGAATATGTTAATTATATTGTTTAAATATTCCAATTGATTCAAAAAGATATGTCATGCTGCAAAGGTTAATTACTTAAAATCTAAAATTAGCAATAGCTCCAATAAAATTATAATGACCTGGGAAATAATTAAGGCCGCAACCGGAAAAGAAAGAACAAATGTAATTATTACAGCCTTTCAATTGATAATAAAGAAATTAAATTCGAGTAAGACGTTGCCACAGCTTTTGAAATTTTTTCACAGACATTCCAGTTTCGACCACACAGTCATTGAATTCGTCCCCCACTATTGCAGAATATTGAAAGAAAATATTAAAATTTGTAATACTGAGTTGAGATTTAGTTGTATCACCGACGGAGATATTGTTAAAACCTTCAAAGCTCTTACTGTTAAGAAAACCTTTGGGGTAATTCTGTATAAATAACAGAGTAAATTATTAGAATATTTGCATCAGAGTTGGCCTTAATTTTCAATAAGTGCATTGAATGTCGTGTATTTCCTGACTTAATGAAGCATAGTAAGATCATTCCTTTATTTAAAGCGGGTAGTACGTCTGATCCTACAAATTATAGACCCATTTTAGTGATACCTACTTTCAGTAAAATTTTTGAGAAAATAATACTAGACCAGCTGCAAACTCACTTTATTGTAAACAATGTTCTACACAGGAAACAATTTGGCTTCAAAAGAGGTTGCTCGACAAGTGATGCCTGTGTTGAACTTCTCGAAAGTACATATATTTGGTGACTGGGAGGATAAACGGGTTACGCTGGTTGTTTCTTGAGATTTGTCGAAGGCATACGATTGCGTTTTTTCATGAAAAATTGATCAGGAAATTGCATCACTATCGAATAAGGAATACTGCTTTGGATCTTCTAATCTCATATTTGTGATGGGGTCCAGAGAGGGGAAGTTAATGGACAGAGGTCCGTCGGGTCACTATGGAGGTTCCGCAGGACTCAATTCTTGGCCCATTTTTGTTTCTCTTTTATATAAATGACCTACCTAACCTGATAAGATAATCAGGAGATAGTGCTATTTGCGGATAACACTTCACTTTTATTTAAACTGAAACGACAGCAATTAGTTATTGACGATGTGAATAACACTCTCTTCAAGGTCGTTAACTGGTTTAACGGTAATAACTTACTTTTAAACGAGATAAAAACTAAATGTATTAGATTTTTTACACCCAATGTTAAGCAGATAAAAACTAGTGTTCTGATAAATGGAAAGGAGTTAGATGTTATGGACACCACCAAGTTTTTGGGTATAACTCTAACTTGCAGTGGAGCCCACACATTGATGGATTGTCGAATAGACTCAGCTCTGCAGCATACGCGGTTTATAAAATTCGTCAATTAAACGATGTAGAAACAGCTATACTAGTGTATTTTAGCTATTTTCATAGTGTAATGTCATACGGTATTTTGTTGTGGGGAAATGCTGCTGACACTCAGAGTATCTTTGTTTTGCAAAAGAGAGCTATTCATGCAATTTATAATTTCAGTTTTAGGCAGTCACTGAGGGATAGGTTTAAAGAAGTTGGTGTTATTTATTTATTTTAAACTTAATGCACATATTGTACAAAGGCGGACTTAATGCCATTAGGCATTCTCTCCCAGTCAACCTTCAGGTTATGTAGAAATATGATGCGGTAGGTGCAAAATTAAATATGATATTAACATAATTTAGGTCCAGAAACATACACAATATAAAAACACACATGCATACATAAACCTACATAAATTTAATAAAATAAGTATATAAATACTCAGTCGGGAACTAGAGCTGTAACTATTTCGCCAATTCACCCCGAAGAAGATCGCGCACTTTTCTCTTGAATGCAAGGCGATTTGTTGACATCCTGATTTCGGCAGGGAGGGCATTCCAGAGGAGAACTGACTGGACGTAGAAGGAGGAGTTGTTGAAGTTAGAGGTGTGAGGGGGGCATCGAAGAAGCATGTTGTTGGTTGATCGAAGATTTTGATCGTGATTGGAGCATAGGAAACGGAAGTGGGTACGAGGTATTCAGGTAACGATGGAGAGTTGAGGAAAGAAAAGAGAGAAGTCAGTGCTCGTAAACTGCGGCGCTGACGAATTGGGAGCTATTGCAGCTGGGAACGTAAAGCAGACACGTGGTCATACTTGCGAAGATTGAAAACGAACCGAATGCAGTTATTGAGAAGGCGATCTAGTTTATTGAGAAGGTCTGCATTCAGGTCGAAATAACACACATCACCATAGTCGTTTATGGGAATAATTAAGGTCTGCATAAGCGTAGCCTTAGTTTTAGCGGGAAGGAAGTTCTTCAATCGATATAAGGCACGGAGACATTTACTTTCTGGCCGACGTGTGTAACCTGTGCCCGCCAGTCAAGTGTCGAGTCGATATATAACCCAGGTTCTTTACCACTGCACTATAAGGTATAGTCACATTGTTGTAGACAACTGGGGGGATGACCGCCATATCCAACCTACTTTTCATTTCTTTGCTCCCCACGACGATCACTTGACATTTGGTTGGATTTACCGACAAACCAAACCTCGTTGACCAGCTCTTTATAAAGTCCAAGTCATTGTTGACTTTGTCGATAGCGTATGTTATGTCCTCAACCCTTGTCTGTGTGTATACTTGTAAGTCATCAGCGTACAGGTGATACGTACACTGAAGGTGCTGGGTTATGAGATTAATGAATATTGAGAATAATAAGGGAGATAATATACCGCCTTGAGGGACGCCAGTGAGAAGATCACACCAACTCGACGACAAGTCATTAATATGAACACTCTGTTGTCGTCCCTGAAGATAGGATGAGAACCATTCCAGAGCTTCTGAGGAGATCATAAGATAGGAAAGGATGGCCAGTAGAACGTCATGACTAACGGTATTAAAGGCATTCGAAAAATCAATTAAAGCCAGCACTGTGACTTTAGTCTCCTCCATACCCTCCCTAATATCGCTTGTCACTTTGAGGAGAGCGGTGGTTGTGCTGTGACCAGGTCTGAACCCAGATTGTAAAGGACTAAGAAGATGCTGCTGATTTACAAACTGTGCGAGCTGCTTATGTACACAGGCCTCTAGCACTTTAGAAAGAAAGGAAAGTATATAAATTGGTCGAAAGTGTTCGGGGAGAGAGGGGTTAGTTTTTTGGGTAAAGGAATGATGAAGGCCTTACGCCAGAGTGAGGGAAAGGTTGCAGAGTCGAGTGAAAAGTTCATGATATGAGATATTGCTGGAAGAATGTGATCCAGGATGGTAACAATCATGCGACGGTTGATACAGTCACATCCTACAGCATTAGAACGAATAGATAGGATAATCTTTTTGATGTCCTCAGAAGATACCGGAGAAAAGTCAAAGGATTCAATATCAGGGTGACACTTGGTTTGATGATCCAGTTATGACAGAGTTATGACAGTCGTATCTCAATATATGAAAATTTAGTACATGTTAAGAAGAATATTCATTTATTTACAAATCCAAAATATAAACACTAGAAATAACTAGAATAATATCGATAGAGATAAACTCGTGTTGCCAACAACTAGACTACAAGAAGTAAGCAAGCCTTTTCGATGTCAGGGTATGTGATTCTACAATAAAATGCCAAGCAAATTTCATGAATTAAGTATTTACAAATTTAAGTCATTAGTTAAACAAAAACTATGTGTGAATGCTTACTACACGGTTACAGATTATTTAGATGACAAATTTGCTTGGGATTGATGCTGCTCACTCCCACATTTGAAAGTGTTGAACATTTAATTTTTATTGTAATTCGTATTTCGTTTGTTTTCAATTTGTTTATTTAAAATTGAATTGTATAGTATATTTTTTTGTGTAAGTATGTAAATGTGAGTATAGTGTAGGCTTGTTATGTTAGTTCATATTTTAGTAATTTTTTGGTGGTTGTGAGTGTTTCCACGGCCTACTCAAGTGTCCTGCAGGACCACTCAAATGTCGTGTTCCGGGTTGTTGATCCTCACGATATCGGTAAGGCAGGGCTACAATAGCTGGGGCTCGTAGGCCGTCTGTATGGAAGGGCCGACTCAATAATATGGTCCTTTCTTTAAAAGGCAACCCAGACTCTACTGCACTCACATCATTGTACACGGCCTAAAAAAAAGACACCTCTGTGGTTTGTTTCGGTGTTTCTTCCCACAGCGAGTCTTAGGAAATACCGGCGCCTTCTAGCTGTAGAGTCCGTCTTGTAAAAATATCTGAAAAGATTTACTTGAAGAAATAAATATCATTTCATCATCAATTCATTTCACTAGTGTAGCTTAGAAAATCTAGTCAATAAACCGGTTTGGTTTAAACAGACTAGTTTGGCCTGATATTGTGTTTGCCCAGAAACATTATATTGTTTATTGTTGGTTTTTGCAAAATTGTTTACATGGACCTGTTATACTATGTACTTATTATTTTTTTATAAAAATAAACTTTAAGTATCTATTAAATGATTGTCTTATTTACTTATTTAAAAAATCCTGACAAATCTATTTTATTGTGTGAAGTATGAATTAAATAGAAAAAAAAAACGTTGTATAGAAGCACAAGAATAATTATCATTCAGAATTCTAATTCCCTTAAAAGTACCGATTCCCGAGCATTTTTCGTCATATCCATACTTTTGATAGTAATAGCACCCAAGATTCCGATCAATAGTCATTATATGTATTCTGGGGTGTTGGTTTTGATGTCGTGTAACATTATCAAACTTAGATTAAATTATATTAAAGCGGCTAAGCGGCTAAGATATGTGACTATTAATTAATAAGTTAAATAATCGTTTTAGAGACCAACTTTTCATAGATAAAGATATTTCCTTTTTGTGGATCGAATGGAATGACGTTGTATGATAGGAAATGTATTTAGATTTCTGTACGTTGGATTTACTTAACTATAAAAATTACTGGTAATTATTAATTACCTAATATAATTATTAGGTTGTTGCAGTTAAATTGTTCAAGGCAACTTTTTTGTAATCTCTGAGCTAACTTAACTGGCATGTGACTTATTTTTTAACCAACGTGAAAGAGGAGTAGGTCCTCAATTTGATTTTTTATGTCTCGCGATATCTCTGTCATTTGTTAATCAATATATATATATTGATTGTATCTATACAATGTTGACTTCAGTATATATATTTAATATATTAATATAATATATTCGTTATTATTTTCTAACTTAACTGATAATTAATTTCGTTTTAATCTGAAGAAATATTTTACATCGAAAGATGAGAAACGAAGAAGCTTATTAGAATTTATCATGATTGTGCTTTAAGTTCCTCAGAGGCAATGTCTAAGTTTGTTTAATATATGCAATTATTGTATGTGTAAAATATTAAAGTTAACTAAAAAAATCCGGACCAGTGCGAGTCGGACTCCATACAAATTTGTAGGTACGGTTTTTCCCGCACTTATAGTATGAGACGATGTTACGAGTACTTGCCAAATTTCATAGTTCTAAAACAACGGGAAGTATCCTATTAATGTCAGAGCCCTTGAGAGTGTCAAAATATGTCATTTTTCGCGGTATAAACGGTCGTATCTTTTTTTACGCTAACTTAGAAATTTGTTTTTTTTACAGCTTCAAGGGACTGTACACCCAAGTATATGGTTTATATTGCAATTTGATACCTCCAAGCGTTCCCGAGATAAAGGGCTTTGCCAGACACTCGGTCACACAGACAGACGGACAAGGAAGTAATTTTATTGGAGTGCCGTTTTTTTCTTTTGAGTTACGGAACCCCAAAAACAATTGTTTTTAAAGTAAGTAGGTAGTTTCAAAAACAACTTGTTCTAAGTTAATATACTTGGATGGCAAAGTGGTTTTAGTGGTCACCTCGCCGCTTCCTACTGCGCTGTGTGTTGTCCCCATACGGGATAACAGTTAGTGTTATCCCGTATGGGGATGGAGTATCCGCAAAGCGTTGTTCTGAGTCTGGATGTTCTATATTTCCGATATCTGGGATACAAAATATTTATATTCCTTCTTTTCAGAAAAAAAAACTTATTACACTGATATTCTTTACATCGTTAGTGTAACACATTTTTTGCAGATTTGTAGGTTCTTATCGTTACCTACCGTCTTTGAAAAAGATTCTAAAAAGTTTTCTATGGGCATACTCAGCGGTACAATCTTAAAAGTGCAGCCTAATTTGTTGCCTTAGTAAAGCTGAACATCGAGGTAAGTAGGTAAAGGATTTCCATTTTTAAAATTTGCCGTGGCAGCATTCTGACAGGCTTTTGATGATACAACTTGTAAAACTTGTCAACCTAGTTTTCTTAAATAAGAGACGTTACTTTTTTTTGGTGATTAAGGTTGATGTTCGTAAGCTATGTTGTACCTACTATGTATCCCTGTGTTATTGAAGTGCAAGTTCATTGCAAAACTTACTTTTATTCCAGTGTGGCGATTCACATACGGTGAAACAAAGAAACATAGTACATCGTCGTCGAACGAAGGCACACTGAACTACGTAGTAACTGCTTATCCTTTCGCCGATTAGTAAATATACAACTTCCCAACATCAACCGTTGGACCGCGGCCCGCCAGGTATGATCACCTCGCCTGGTCGGGGAATCCTCCCTTTTTGTTGGAGGGACATGACACTCGTTCCTCCACACGAGTATTATGTTTCCTTGTTTCAAAAGTATTCCTTTCGGTAAAACTTTTCTATTTAAAACTAATAATAAGCCCTGCCTTTTCTGTTTACGAAAAGTATCTACCCTGTTAGGTTTCTTCTTCTTACTTCGTTTCATTTAGTGAAATGCTTTTCCGGTGCTATTACGGACATACAATATATTCTTTATCGAAATTAGGAAGTAAATTAAGGGATCCTTTGAAACAAATTGACTTTTTGGGAACTTGTGCTTGTGTCTCGAGAGCTAAATTCTTTTATATAAAACAATGGTTCATACTATTTTATTTAAAAATAAATATAAATTCTTATAATTTGATACTAGCGGTCCGACATAATTCTATCCTGTTTCGGTTACAAAACATGCAAATATAAAATATTTTTTAAAACATAGCACCACGTCACAGTGAATTCCCGAAATGCTACATACCTTTACATGAAAATACAAGGAAATTTTATTGTATTCTAAGGAACCGTTCTATATATCGATAGTAACATACCTAATAAAACCTTTAACAAAGAATAGTAACTCGCTTACACTTAATAAGCACTTATTAACAATAATGAACATGAATGCACAAATAATGAACATCTACATGCTTCTTCAGAAAGCTACCAAGCTGAAGACTTAGATTATTTATATTTATAATCTAGGGCTGAATACTTGCAGAATCGTAAGGAAGTTTCTGCATATAGAGGAATAAACATGTAATACAATAGACAGCAGACTTAATTATTTTTCCAAAAAAAGGGGGGAATTTACTTGAATGAGTCCGTAAATGACAACCCGTTTTCTTGATCCCTGTACCCGAAGTTTGTAGTCTACTAGTTGTATATTTTCAATTAGGTTTTTTCCTTTTGGTAAATATTAAAAAAATGTAATCAAAATGTATAAAAATGTAATAAAGAGAATAATAGAAAAAACGCCTTTATACCAAAAAAATACACATTGTGTACAAGTAGAAGTGTAGAATTACATGTTGCAAACTAGTAGCATCCATTGCTATGCAGATGATGGTGCGGGAGATGCCCTTTACACCTGCCTCCCCAATATTTATTGGGAAAACGTCATCGAGAGTCAAAACAAACTTGTGTCTGAAATTGAAACTTGAGGCCGACTAAATCTAGTCCATTTCAACCCAAAAAAGACGCAGGTCTGTGCGTTCACTGCAAAGAAGATACCATTTCTCGTATCACCTCAGTTTGACAGCACCTCCCTAACTGCCTCAGCCAGTATCAGAATCCTAGGCATCGACATATCGAGCGAAGTCTAGTTTCGGGGTAACTTAGAGGGTAAGGTGAAATTGGCCTCAAAGAAGCTCGGTGAGCTGAACAGATCGAGGCAGTATTTTACTCTGGCCCACCACGTTCAGCTTTATAAGTTGCAAGTCCGGCCGCTTATAGAATACTGTTCTCATCTCCATGCAGGGGCACCTCTGTACCAGCTTCTCCCTCTGGACCGCATCCAACGAAGAACGACACGAATCGTCGATAGCCCAAACATCTCCGATCGGCCTTATCCCTTGGCGTTACGTAGAGATGTGGCTTCACTCTGCATTCTCTATCGCATGTATCATGGAGAGTGCCCGAGGAATTCTTCTAATACCGGCCGCAACTTTCCGCCATCGTTCCACAAGGCAAAATTTTCATCCCCATCATCTGGATAGTTGGCGCTCCACTACTAGTTGTGCGCTTTTCGAGACACTTTTTGCCTCGAACGACCAAGCTGTGGAACGGGTCTGCGGTATTTCCGGACCGATATGACCTTTAAACCTTCAAGAAAAGTGCGTACTCCTCCCTGAAAGGTCAGCAACGCGTTTATAATTCCTGTTGTAATTGCAGACGTTCATGGGCGGCGATGGTCACTTTCCATCATGCGACTCGTCCGCACGTCTACCCCCTCTAACATAAAAAGAAGTATTTCGACGTTATTGGTCTGTAATGGGTTTTCCGAGAGTCTTAATTATCTTCCTATTGCCCTAGCGGGCTACTTATTGTTAGCCTCTTTCACAAACATACACTACTTGGGAATACAACTGTTTTCATACGGGAGTAAGAAAGTTGGGCAATTCCGGTAAAGAAAACGGAAAGAAAGAAATGGGAAGAGAGTGCAGGATTTTGTATATCCCGGTGTCCTATAGTTGGTTATTCTTGTTAATCCTGTAATTGGATGGTTACTAGAATAGCGACATAAACAATATCGACCTCCCTTACCTATTAGTAATAGATAGATAGTAATATCTACTGGGGCCGATGTATCTCCGAGGTAGAAGTTTTGTATTTTCAAACAGTATTTTTGCTTCGGTATTTCACTCGCTTGTCTGTTTTCATTAATCCAATTTACCCTTTTTCTTTGTTGCGTCTGAACACGATTACATTGTCAAGGAGGATTTTACATCAAGCAGGCTACCGGCCATTTAAGAAATCAGTCAAAACCATTTATAATACATACGACCCCAAACAATATTATGAAAGGGGCGGGAAAATGATGAGATAAGTTTCAGACAAAACTTATTGCCTCATTATTAACTTGTTGAATATTAACTTTAAATAAATAAGACTACAATATAATATTAACATCTGAAAGTTTAAGTATGAATATAAACAGTCTTGTACTTGTTTCTAATATACTACATGAGGGTGTATCCGTCCGTTTCAAAACTTTTTCTTGGGACGGAAAGCCACGAACTTATTAAATGTATATCATGTATTTTGTTAGAAACACTACGGCAATGGGCAATGTAGATAAAAGAGTGAACGATATGTTGATATACTTACTTTGATAGGTAAAATCTTTTGTCTCGCTTTCTTGCAATCTGTGGGGTTGTTCTTCTGAAAAGGGACTAAAATTAGGAATAAGAATACAGTTAAGCTCACGCTATTTTATTAGATCAAAGGTGCTAGAGTTGGCTACTAAGGTAAAATGTGAGATGTTACATCATGTTAGTGCACTTGCTGTTTTCTTCCTTCGTTTTCTTTTCTCCCACGAACATTTTGATAAAACTTTATTCTTTGAATTGGTTATTAGTTCAGGGAATAAACAATCTGTCAAATCAACAGTGACAGCAGTCTTGGCAAACTTCTCTAGCATCCTTACCGAAGTTTGCCTAAATTTTGTCCATTAAGTCCCTCATTTTTTATTTCGAGTGAATGTCCGTGTTACATGAGACAAGTCGCGTGAAGCAAGCACAATTCGTCACCTTACTGTCAAAATCTCGTAAACAGCTAAAATAAGACTGCATGAAACAAAACTACTGTAATCATGGCGTCGATCCATATAGGTGGGTGAGGTTATACGGCACGAAATTATAGTGAACATTTCCTAAACTATCCTTCACGTACCTGAATTTCTTGACATGATTCCCCGATACTCTAAGATTAAATATTTAAATTCTTATACCTTTTGCCTCTGTAAATGCGTCAAAGGGCTATAACATCTTTCAGAGATCAAAAATTGCTGTCCCCGCCTAAATACTTTGTACAATCGATACGCAATGGGCTCAGAGAGGCCTCCGTTTTTTTTTATGGAAGAGGGGCAAACGAGCAGACGGGTCACCTGATAGAAAGTGAGAAGAAGTCACAAATCAATTTTGTTAAAACCAGTGCAATTAAAAGAATTTTAAATGGTTTTGAGCTACATTCTTGGTATGAACTCATTTTTCATCGACGAGACAAGTACGTATTTAAAGTTATTATTAAACGCGGGGAAATTTGCAGTCACAACTTTTATAGTTTAGGTATGTACTGTTTTCGGATTCTCCTATTCCCGTCCAAATTCTTGATTTGTTTGTGCTGAACCAATGGTAGTAGTATTTATTTTAATGTATATGTTTATTCAGTAGTGAGTAGATAGGTATATCAATCGTATTGTCAAGCAAGAGTCGCAAAAGTTAACTATACCCTCCTCACAGTAAAAACAACATTCAGTGTCACAAAAAACGTAATTCTATTGAAAAGCTTTTTCAAGTTTCTCTTGAAAAGATACGATCTTGGTCTCATCGATATACCAATATCTAAATGAATTATAGTAGTATCTTAAAGTAAAAATATAATATCATACTTTGTTATTGCCAACAAATAATATTCACATACAAAGGCCACTTTTTGTATGGACGTTGGTTTTGTATTCCGAGTAAAATTCAATATGACTTGAATTACATTGATATATAAGGAATGAAGTACTTAGATAACAAATTTTAAAGCTTGCATTTCAGAGAAAAATAAAAGTTATATTATGTTAGTAGAATTTATTATTGGAGGATGGCAATACTAAATTTTGTGTATCCTATGAAGAATTATGAGATTTCTGCAAATATAAAGACAAATAATTGATAGACTACGTCATGTTCAGGCGAGAAGCGTTATCTATTATTGATTTATCTTGTGAATAAACATTATCATATAGTAGGTATTATGATAATGTTTATTCACAAGGTAGCATACCCAAAATAAACATAACCATCATCCATATATCGCGTCAGAGACAATTGTCAAACTTGTTATTACCTATATTTTTTATTGGGCATCGGTAGCAAAATTTTTATTTGTATTCGGCCTCAAAATATGCCAAAGTAAAAAAGATAGAGTAATTTAAGATTAGATATGCAGTAATTTAAAATTTCATAAAAAAAAAGTTTTAGGAAATCTGTCCAAAAATATTTGGTTCATCGCTACTGGAATAATTCAAGAATGAAAACTCAATTTTTGGGAAACTAGTGTCTAGTTTTTTTCCAGGTCAATAGTAATTTTCATAGGATCAAATCGATCGACAAAATCATAAAACATTAATATTTTAATGACACAGTCAGATTCAGCTTGACATATTACAAAATACAACTATTTCGTACTATTTCGAATACAGTATGAAGTGGTAAATACTAAGATCTGATTACGACATATCTACCTAATTTCTGTTAAAATCCGGTTATTCAATTTTTATTAGAGTTCGAGAGAACTCGAGCTGTATCATGGTACTATTACACGGGGCCATGACTTAGGCTTTTTAAAATAGGAAATAGTAAAGTAATGAACACTTTTAATAAAAAAGAATGATTACAAGTAAAATGGAAAAGGCGAGTGTTCAATCTCAGGGTTCGGAAGAGAAGAGACTGATGCATGCTGGCGACGCTCTGAGGACTGGGATATCTGATACCCGCCTAGTAACGCTTACGTACGTATGTAACAGTACGATAGAGGCCACAAGATATCAACAACGTTCCTGGAGCATGCACCGTTAATTTTGATCTTAAACATAAGCCCAGTGACCGACCTATGATGAAATTCGATGAATGGAAGCCACTTTGAGACCAGATTTATTTCAAACCAAGAACTGGACCGTTTTAGTTTAAGAAATTTAGAAGTTAGGACAAACTTTGACGATATTTTGTTATCGTCCAGTGAGTTGTATACGGTATAGCCATCTTACCTCTAACTTTATTCTTAGTAAAACATCTTAATAAATAATTAAGTGTCAGTTTATCTCTTCCGTGATTTTTAATCAACGTAAGTGACAATGAAACTGATGAACACAGGAATCACAAAATTTGGAATAAAATCACTAAAGATGAACAATGTTGACCAATACCATCCATTTCGCAACGGTCTATTTAAAAGCATTTTACTGTCTAGCCTGAAACATAGCTTTTGGGATTTATTAGAATCGATTATCATTACTATTTACCTAAATTTTTGCTTTTCTAGCTTTATTTTTAAAATACCGAGTTATTGTATAACCGCTGATCTCTATTTATGATGATAGAATGTTATGTTCCCTGCAATAAAATTATTGCATATACACATATAATAATATGTAGTACCCGATGTTGATCTATTCTAATAGGCCCTTTAAATATCTAAATGTAAAATATAATTGTGAACGTAATATTATTTATATTTGATGTATTTGTTAATTAGAGTTAAAATAATAGTTTTTCAAATACGGTCGAGTGAATGTTTTTTTTTTCTTTTCATTTTGGCAACAAACAGTTATATATAGTTGTTCGATGTATTTATTAATTATTATTATTGCTGACATCGAACACGTGAATTGAATCCGGTCAGGCCGCGACGCATTATACATAATGACAAAATTCTGTAAAATAAAACAGTGTACCTTTCGGAACCGTTGCGACCGGGTGCATTCATAACAATAACATATTAACATTTTAACCCTGTTATAAACATATAAACATTACATATTAACATTTCCCATTAACTTGAGTAACATTTAATACATTTAACATAGTTTGGTATCAGCGTGTTCTGTAAACATTTAGAGTAGTTTATATAACAATAAACATTTTATATCATTAAGTTACATCCTTTTAAAACCTCCAATTGCACCCCAAACAACAGTTATAATACTTAAAGATATGTGGCTCTTTACAATAAACCCATAGTGCCGAACAGATGGTTTCAGTAACAATAAAATTTTACTAACTTTTTTTTCTTTTTTTTTTTAAAAACAACTCCCGCATTAGGAATATATCCTGTGTCGCGGGGGACTTGACAAATATACCTGAAACGGACACAAAGAACACCCAGACTCAGAACAACAATTTGTGGATCACACAAAGTGTCGTCCCATGTGGGGTTTGAACCCACAACACTCGGGGTAGTAGGAAGCGGCTTGGCGACCGCTTAAACCACTACGCCATCCGTGGCCAACTCTTAATTTGGAAGGACACGTATAAGAAGATTTGCTTTATGAAAAGAGAAAGTAAAAAGTAGCAGTTTAGGTTATATCAATTTTGTTGACGTTAGCAAGGCAATTGTATACATAATATAAGAGAGAGATATTAGATATTAAATTAGATAGTAAATCTACGTTTTAATTTTAATTTCAGACAATTGAGAGAGTTTGGTTTAGAGACATTTATTTCTCATAAAAAGAACAATACAGTTCACTTACATAATGAGAAAATGTAACAACACAATAAATTAGTTAAGTATCTCTGTGATCTCAATACACAGTAGTATAAAAGACATATTACAGTAGTATAAAACTAAAGATAAAACTAAAGATATACAGACAACTTCATTAGAGTCAGTACTTTATCCTAATGTAATCTCCTAATTTTTTTTTAAATTTATACAAGCTATCACTTTTAGTAATATCATCAGGTATTTCATTATAAAGTTTTATACCTTCATATAATATATTATATTTTTCTTACCATAGTTCCTTCTAGGCTTTGTCACTTCTAGTTTTTTTCGTTTCCTAGCGTTGTATGTATAGGTTTTTTCTTTGAAGCTTAATGGTGAATGTGTACCTTGTGTTATAATTTTATGTATTAGTATACAAGTTTTAAGAATGTATAGTTGTCTAATTGTTAGGATTTTGGTATCCTTGTAGATGTTAAGTGTTGGTGTTAGGTAGTCGTAGTTATAAAGTGTTTGTATTGCTTTATTTTGCAAGACTTGAATTTCTTGGATATTCGATTTCGAAGCAGTGCCCCATATCTCAATCAGGTATTCTATATGAGGTCTAACTAGAGCGTTATAGATCATTACTCGAGCCTTACTAGGGACACAAAAGGACATTCGACGTAGTGCACCAATAACAGGAGATATTTTGGATTTAATATATGCAATATGGTGTTTCCATGTTAATTTTGTGTCCAAAAAGAGGCCTAAATATCTTTCACCACTTGATTTTGTAATATTTTCTTTGTTTATTGTTAGTTGGATTTGATGGTCAATCTTCTTATTTTTTGCAGCAATGATCATGTATGATGTTTTTTTCGTATTAATAGTTAATAAGTTAGATAGAAACCAGTTGTTTAAAATATTTAAATCATTTTGTGCCTCTTTCACGATATCTATCAGGTTGGGTCCAAAATAAAAGAGACAGGTGTCATCTGCGTAAAGTGTAATGGTGCCTGATGTTTTAACATTGTTTATATTATTAATATAAATTAAAAACAACAGGGGGCCGAGAATCGATCCTTGAGGAATTCCGTATGTTAGTTTAGCAGGCAAACTTACATGGTTTTCAATTTTGACTACTTGTTTCCGGCTTTCTAAGTACGACCTAAGAATTTTATGTGCTGTTCCTGATATTCCTGCATCTTAACTTGTTTAAAAGCATATTGTGGCTGTGGAGTTATCGAAAAGATCTATGTCTGTAAAGTCTCTGTTATAATTGATAGTGGCACAGTATATTTTTATTAATAATGTTGGTGAATCTGTCAACGAGTTTAAAATTTTGAAATATTGAGTGATAACAAACATGTTTTTGTCATATCTAGTCGTAAATTGGAGTAGAGCCTGTATCTACCAAAGCAGAGGAGAGACGACGAGAGGAGATGTGTTTTGAATAACCAATCAGATTTTGATATTTCCACATCTCACGTCTCCACTTAGCTTCGGTGGAAATGGATCAAGCGGAGAGGAGAGGAGATGTCTCAGTTTTCTATAGAGTTTTGTGCCGCGAGCGAGGGGCGCAGCAGAGCGGAGATGTGTGTAGCGGAGATGTGTATAGTGGCGGCCCGCTGCCTCCTCCCAGCAAACTCTTGAAATAGTGTGGCATACTCGCGATGACTGTGATATTTTATATGGTTTCTTATCCAGATTAATTAAGAAAATTAAGATATAACTATTGTAACGCCATGACGCTGTCCTTTCGTAGCTACAGTGACTTAACTGACTGGACTTGAGAGTACTTGACTGGTTTCAAGCTCTCACAGCTTACATCTCTGCTACACATAGCTCACATCTCCTATCCGCTACGCATTTCCTCTTCGCTTTGATGAAAATAACCTGCCAGCTTCGCAGCACATCTCCTCGCGTCTCGTCTCCGCTCTGCTTTGGTGGATACCGGGCCTAATTGTAATTAACGCTCTAAACTACTAATTAATGACAAAATGTCCCGTTTCAATGTTGATTTGTGAATGGCTTTGTATAGATTCAAATTTATGATTTTTTTTATGAAATAATGTTCAACTATTGAGAGCTAGGTAGGCCTAGGTATCATGAATGATTGCGTTTAAGACCATCTTCTTAGGACAGTACTGTAATTATAGAGTTAATTTCATAATGGTAATTTTGTTAAGATGTGTGTGGTTACAGAGGAGTTCATAACATTAAAGAAAAAGTGACAGTGTATGTAGCAGTTGTCAACACTTTATTATTCGAATTTACACATCTAAACATGCAAAATTGATGTATCTTTGTACAACGAAAACATTTTAACAAGATGTTTTCACTTCACTACTGTTTGGGTCATCCCGGACCTAGGCCCGTTCGATTAACTTAAGTGCTACAGCAATACTTGAAAAGGAAAAATAATACCGAAGTCGAAACCTTTTATCCTACATAAAATAAACAACAGTAAATCTGGCAACACCTAACGAGAATCGCCTTTACAAATAACTTTCCACCGTACACGCTATCGTGACGTGTAGAAGAATCGAAGAATTTCTCCGGAGACTAGCTATCGACTTTTATAACATATTCTATATAACTGTGTATCTTGGACCAGCGACCGAGAGGTGGAAAAATGTCTTTGCGTCCTTTTTATTCCCTGGTGTGCCTTTTGAGCGCATAACAGATTGCGGAAAATGGTATTTGCGTTGGAAAAACTGTCACAACAGTATCAATAGTTGTGTGACACATGGCACTTGAAAAATTGATTCCTTGTATCTCATACTGTGATTGTACGGTTCTGCTCGATGTTTTGATTTCCATTTGTATAAAATTTACAAAGGAACCTAGTTGTGTTCACACTCATTTATGTTATCTTATCTGTAGTGTCATATAAAGAAATACTATTACCAATTCGGACCGTGTGGTGACGGATTAAGAATATGGTGTTACCACCCCTATCTGTCCCGTGAGTTTCGTAAGAGCTGACTAAGGAAGCAAACTACGCAGGATAATAGCACTGCAAAGAGTCTAACCAACTCTTCTGGCTAGCGTGGTATAGTAGGCCTAAACCGCTTTTCTAAGAAGAGCCCAGCAGTGAACTTTTAAAGAAATAAACTTGTAGTACCTGTCCTGTACTTGTAGTGTGTCCGATTTTATAATAAAATCCCAAATAATATTCAAGACATAAGTATTAAGAAATTTAAATCCGCAATTAAACGTAAAGTATGTCTGAAAGCATATTACTCAATTTAGGATTACATAGAAGACAAAAATGCTTGGGAATAATTTAGCACTGGCTATTTCTTAAGTGGAAATGTGATTTCGGCTAGGGTATTTTTTTTCTATTTTTTATGTTTTACTTCACTTTCTCTTTTATTTGATCCTTTTTTCCTAATCTTATTTTTTTCTCTTTTTTGTCTTCTTACCTATTAGTCCTTAATAACTTGCATACTGGCCGACATCAGAACAATGTTGTCGTATATTTAATGATGCCATTGTATTTATCTGTAAATTGCAAAAGAGTCGCCTTGACTTTGTTTGTCCTTTCTTCTCATAATTCTCAACCCCTTGGAAACGGGCGGTTATAGATCGGCACAGGCGTATCACAGATTTTGTATAAGTACAATTTTTATTAAATTTATTTTCCTAACTATTTGACAAAACAAAGATTGTTGCTGTTGTGTGTGTGTGTTGATCTACGACTTTAGAGTTTTTTTTTTATGAACAAAGATATTTTGAATTTGAAAGACTGTTTATGATGATTACTAATTTTATTGAAATGAGTTTAATAATGAAAATACTTTATTTTAGTCGTTTATTTTAGTCAAGACTATATAGAAAATCTTTAAAGTTAGGTACTTCTTTTATCAAGTAAGGCGTTGTAATGAAGCTGTTAGTGATTTATATTACAAAATCTTTCATGAAAATGCTAACTTTGTTTGAAGCAAATGGAGGTTTTTGTTGTTTTGGAATTTCTATATGCAATTTGATAACACGTTCAGATACATAATACATATGTAACGTCACCTAACTATAAATTTTAGTGGAAATGATTTACTGAAATACTGTCAGTGTTCTATATTCGTGGCAGCTAAATTAAGGCACCTTAAACATACATAGAGCTGAAAATACGGGAAACGTGTCCACCTATTTCTGTTGCGTCCCTGTGTAGTAAGAATGGAACCATTTCAGTCACATTGCTAATGAAAAATAAAAGAACGAAGGGGTACCCTTGAACTGAATTAAATAAAATATAAAATAATAATATTAATTTAATTAAAGTTAAATATATTTGCAAAAAAAATTGATATATTTAAAATTATAATCTGAAGGAAGAGTATAGAAACATAAATACAGATTAAAACAAACTAACTTTGACGAAGTATGTACATTATTTGTGTCCTCGTTCGTTACCGAAACGCATCAGAGCTAAACCAGAGTAACTTTAACGGTGCGTTTGCTAAAAAAGGAAAAACCGATGACTACTTTATGATGAACCTTCTTGCCGCGTTTGCAGAGTTACTTATGTATGGTACACAACTTACTGGGCGCACTTTGTTTGCTGAGCGTCTTTTTTCCGTTAGATATTCACGCGTCGTCAGTTCGTTCTCTAACGTCGTGTGCCCTTTATGCTTCCAATGCTTGATTAAACGTACACATGAATATAGAATCAGTAAAGATTTTTTGTTAAATTCTATTATCAGCCTCAAAGGTGTAGGCCGGTTAGTACTGCACACTTGCATGTCAATGCGATTATTTGAGAGAGACGCAAGTTTTTATTTTCTACAGAACACGTTTGGAGATCTGATTGTTACTGAAATTTTCTTGATAGAGAAATTCAATTACAATTTACAAAAAATAAAATTGGTTCTAAGCAGTTCTTTCGTTGCTTTTTACCGAGTGAGTGATCGATAGATGATCACCAGCTACTCAATGACCGACAATGTGGTTTTAGCCGGGGTCGCTCAGCTGGTAATCATCTCGTCTTTATAACACACCGGTGGCGACAGGCGATCGAACCCAAATTAGAGGCTTGTGCGGTTAGTTTGGATATTCCTTAGCCTTCGATCGGGTCTGGCATTAAGGGGTCTCATTACCTGGGTAGTTGGCGCTTCACTACTGTGCGCTTTTCAAGACACTTTTTGCCCCGCACAACCCATCTGTGGAACGGGTATCGTCTGCGGTATTTCCGGACCGATACGGCCTTCAAACCTTTAAGAAAAGAGCGTACTCCTTCTTAAAAGGCCGGCAACGCGTTTGTGACTCCTGAGTTGCAGACATTCATGGGCGGCGATGGTCACTTTTCATCAGGAGACCCGTCTGCTCGTCTGCATAACGTCTAACATAAAAAAATACCATATAGTGTAAACAAATCCATACTAACATTATAAATGCGAAAGTTTGTCTGTCTGTTACCTCTTCAAGCTTAAACCGCTGAACCGATTTAGATGAATTTTGGTATAGAGATAGTTTAAGTCCCGGGAAAGGACATAGGATAGTTTATCCCAGAAATCATACTTTAAGGGGGTGAAAAGGGAGGTGGAAGTTTGTATGGGGGAATCAATAACCACTTAACCGATTTAGATAATATTTTGTTTGGAGATAGTTAGATTCTTGAATGAACATAGGCCTCTTTAAACCGATATATAACACTTTTAAGTGAGTTGCGGGCGAAAGCTAGAATATATAATATAATATATATTTATATTTATATATAATAATATAAATTTAAAGAGTATATATAACAAGAAAGTATGTTTGTAAAGTTGTCCTTGTCTTAACGGCATGAAATATACAGAATACGACAAAATATTAAATTACATAATTGTTTTAGAGACATTAAGTTGATTAGAATTGTTCGTGAATTACAAAACTCCATAAAATTAATTAAACAATTTTCGGAAATTAACCATGATTAATAGCTACAATTTCAGTATCTTTAAGCCATGAAAAACAATATTTTAAATGCTAGAAATTTAAAATCAAAATTATACTTCATCACATAGACAGACAAAAATAGGTTATTCTGAAATGAATTTGAATAATATAACCGCAGTTTCAGGTGATGGATACGGTGGTCAGAAGTTTGACAAACTATAATCTTTCATTTACAACTTCGATAAGATACGTAACGACGTTGATATAAAACTTTAAGACCCTCCGTCCACGGGTTTGCAAAGTTTACTTTATTTGAAATTTTGTAAACTAAACTTCAGTCATACGATCAGTAAAAAGATTACAAATAATTTTAGCTCAAATAGTTGTATATACCAAGATTTTGGGGAAGATGTTTATTTTGTCCCTGATTACACTATGATATGTCGCCACAGGGAAATTTATCAGTGGGTTGTTTGGAGATTAATTGTTAGTATACTCGGTATGTGACCTACGTCGTATCCTACTTTACTTTACTATTGCGTTTTGTTAGTGTGCTTAGTGTCTTCCGTTTTTATCTCCGAAAAATTTGGCAAATATCTTGATAGTAGACAGCACTACAAGTGTTATCTACCATCAAGACATTGGCTAAATTGTTCGGATGGTCTTTAATTCTTTTCTGTGTATGGAGGAGTATTTCCTGCTTGATTGCGGTCATGTGCATATCTTTATCTGCAGAATTAATTGGAACATATTGTTCTGATAATATTAATTTGGAGTTTAGAATAGAGTTTAGTTCTAAATAATAGAAAAAGAACAATATTAACTTGTCCAAATTAAAATATAAAACTTGGCTCGGAATGGTTCCAAAATAGCTTACAACGTAAGTTTGTGACCATCATTTTCTGTTTTTCTATTAAGCTAGCTTGTCGCACGTCCGTCTCGAATACCAAAGCCCCTCGGCATGACGCGATCTATGCTTATTTTACAATAGAATGGGAAACCTGAACGCACATCACACACAAGCTCGCTTTTACAAAAATAAAACGCCCTGTAGGAAGAGAATCAAATTACTTCACTAGGAAATACTTACTCACTCCTGGAATGCAATATGCAAAATAACATTCTATCGGCCTCGATCTCTTTCTGCCAGGACGTTATGCTCCAAAAGGAGGAGGCAGAGTGGGATTGGGACAAGGCCGATCCGCTCGAAGGAGGCAGCGAAGGCGACTCGGCAGGGATCGCTAGCTTCCCAATCGCCGCCTAGGGATGCCTCAGACATGGCGTACGGCAGGGAGGACTCCAGAAGCCGCTGATGTGTTCCTGGAGCTCGGCCGTCGCGGGGTTCAGTAGTTAAACCGGTTCACCGGGAGTCCCACACACGTCCTGCGTTTCCCCAACGGAGGCTATGGTGCGAAAAGCTTTCCCCGCGTAAAAAAGGTGACTATAGTTAAAATGTAAAACGTAGCTGTTTATTAAATAGCAATTGGTATTTCAGCAACATTTAATAAAGCACTAAGCAATACTCGTAATAACTACGAAATCAATATAAATAAATTTAATAACAGGGGTAATTACGTACCCCAATTCTACTATTTTAATATTGTATCAATAGACTGTCGATGGAATGTCGTTGGGATAGTTTTACACTTTTCATATTCTACGGACTATGTAAGACCAAAATGGCCTCCCGATATCTGGTCACTGAACTGCCACGGATAAAAATGTCGTCGATGTCTTTGCAATAGTTTGGTAAACCGTGCATTTTAAATTTGTAATATAATGATATGGCAATGTTCTGGTATAATGTGCCAGAAATGGCAATGTTGATATCACCATTGATGTGCCAGTCTATTGACACTATGAATGTGTGAATGTTAGTAGAGTACTGATATTTTGACCGATGTCAATGGTATCTCAATGGAATGACAGTTTCTTGTATGTTAACATAAAATAGTAGAATTAAGGCCCAGGTTGCATTGTCTATGGTCAGCCTGTGACGGTCTAAGGGTATTGATCGCGTTAATTCCCGTTTCAATAATTATATATCCTGCCTGTTAGTCTGAATTAAGTTTCATAAACTTTAAGATACATCTGTTTGCAGATGTAAAAGATGGTGATCTGAATGTATTCAGATGAATACGTATGCTCTAGTGTACCATTGAGCTTAACTCTCGTCTTGTGTATTTGTAAAACAAAGCGCATTCTAAAGTGGCCAGCTTGCAGTCATGAATAAATGTACGAATTCGTATTTTGTGCGCTCGCCTCGTAACATCAACTGTTATGAAAGCTGGGGAAATAATGTAAAAAATAAAATGGATGTCATGACATGGATATTGTTGCTTTGTGCCAGGAGAGGCAACTTAAGGCATGCCACACGATTTGAAAAAAGTACAAGAGCAATTGTTCTTAACCGTTTCTTATTAATAATTTGTTTAGTCAGACCATTTGCTTATCTTTATAAATTACTATAGAAAGAATAACTAATTAAGTACAAGTAAACTCAGAGGATATAAGGCACAAGATCCCTGAAAATCGTACGTCGCATCGTTTATCGAGATTAACATATGCTCGGGACTGAATTATATCAATTTTAGGTGTATAATGCAGTAACAAATAAATTTTATTAATTTAATTTCATCATTTTATAATTTAATGCTCTCAGCTAGCATTATAAGTTTCAAATTTTTCTGATAGAAATGATTAAGTTTTCTGTAGAATGATATAATTTTTTCCCAGACCTTTTTATCGGAAACGCTAGAGCAATGTCCGAACTGACCGCTTCAAATGAATTGTTCTGTACCTATTTCGTGTTTTTTCGTATCTGTGCCTAAAAGCAAAAGAAAGGTTTTATTTCACATATTATAGCATAACAAATATAATACTTGGATTCTGTTGTATCTTTACAAATAAGTAAGATAGATAGGACTCCATAGGTATGCTATCATTCTCAAGAAATACATTCGTTTTAAGTGAATGATATGATAACTCTTGCTTATTTTTCCCAACAGGGATTAAAAAAATCTAAATTAAACAAATTTATAAATTTTGTAAAACTTTACTTTCATCGCTATAAAATTAACATTGCTAATGAAAATTCATCATTTTGGTCGAACGGAACAGGCAATCTTTCCAACCGCCACGCTTTGCAGGCAGTTGGATGAGAAGTCGCTTAATTTTAGATAAGAAAAGGTTTGATAAATAAAAAAGTTTCAGGCGGCCCATACTTTACTTTCATTCTCTTAGGGATACGTACTTAATTAGTTTTGGCTAGCCTTCTACTCGTTAATTGGGATTTTCTTTTAACTTTTTTATAGAGTGTAGATGCTGCTGTAGAATACTTAATACTCATAAACGCATAGGTGTTTTGTGTAATTGGAAGGGATAACAATAACACTAGTGATTAATGACTATTTGGTACAGAATTGGTGCCTTTATTGTTTTGAAACATCTAATGTGGAAGTTTTCCAATAACTATATCGTATGATTGATATGCCACTTCTACTTTACTACTGCTTAATATCAGGCAAATTATATTCTCTTTTGTTACATAAGTTTGTTTAAAACCTTACTTTTGTTGGAACTCCATTAAATATACAATTCATTTGCACAATGTATCAGATTAATCAACCAATAAAATAGAAAATTAATTCCATCACAATCTAGCTTCCGACAGATCTAATTAGACAAGGTGAATACTAAATGAGTGATAATTAGAATAACTGAGTGAACAAATAAAGGGAATGGTTTCTGACTTGCCTGCCCGACCGCCAATTAACAACATCGATCAAAATTATAAATATTTCAATGTTTTTCAGAGAGACCAATTAGTGACTACGTTCCGCACCGCTGATTGCTATCAACTTGACAACGCTGTTATTTAAACTCGCGGGATACAGTTTTTTAGTTTTAAAATATTAATCCTAGTGTTATTAGGATTAAAAGTCTCACTGTTAATGTAAGACCTAGGAAACTTTAGGTTTATAACCTTGAAGTCTAATGTTTCCAATTTGTTTTTGCTAAAATTACCAATGAAGTAAGCAATCTTAAAAGCAACCAACGCTAAATTGTAATAAATCAGTTACGAAGTAACTGCGAAATACGATGTGATGAAGTCATGATTAATAGGAGTAATAAGAAGTAAAACATTTACAAAGTGGTATCTTCGAGACCCAAAAAGAAATGCGGAGAACAGCATAGATCGCGGGCAAAAAAATTAACATGATAGTAGGACCTAACTGAAGATGAATCACGATAGAAAATTATCAACAGAAAGAAACACAGTTTTTTTTTATGTTAAAGGAGGCAGATGGGTCACCTGATGGAAAGTGACCATCGTCGTCCATAAACGTCTGCAACTCAGGAGTCACAAACGCATTGCCGGTCTTTTAGGAAGGATTTTCTTGTAAGTTTGAATTTCGTATCGGTCCGGAAATACCGCAGATGACAACCCGTTCCACAGATTGGTCGTGCGGGACTAAAAGTGACTCGAAAAGCGCACAGTAGTGGAGCGCCAACTATCCAGGTAATGATGAATGAATGATGAAAATTTTGCTACGCGTAAGAGGTACATTTACGAGCAGGACGGTACAGTATGTAATATAATTCTTTTCTTTTCTTCAATTCTAAGTATTAAAAGTATAAACAACACTTTTTTTCTTTACGTTAATGATTTCTTACAATACTTAAACCTACTTTCCTCGTTCAAAAATCAACAAATCTATTATATGTAGTTCTTAATGTGCAAAAGTGCCTAAACAAAAGATGGGTCAAGAACACCAACTCTTTAAAATACTTATAAGAAACGATACAAAACCCTATTTCTAACAAATACGCAAATAATGTGAAATAGCTGTTATTTACTATATTTTATTCCAACAAGTGACAAAGTAATACTTTTTCTGAAATAGTAGGATAGATATCCGTGAATTTTATATCTAACCCAAAAAGGAACAATTTTATGTATTGGTTACAGAATATCGTCACTCATGCCCGAAACTGCTCTTTGGTAATAATATACAAGTGATAATGTTTTGCACATTTCTCACTTTGTAAACAAGTATGCTTACTTTTATTTTATGATACGTTTGATGTGAGATTTTGTATATTTGTATGTTGAATGATAAAATAAAATGTAACAACTTGATTTCAAGACAAAAATTAATATTTTAGACCTAAATACGATTTAGTTCATTGTGAGAAAATAAAAAACAAATAAAGCCCAACTAAACTCAATATAGCTCAACTAGAGTTCACGTTAGTCGAGTCTTTGTCGTGTCATACTGTACGGGTCTATACCGAAGTTAATGGCTACACAGTATGCCGGACTTAATCTGACTAGGACCTTGTTATCACTATTTCCGAGAAACGTGCATGAAATAATGGGGTAATACGGGCTGATACTAACAGTGCGACGAATAACTTTGTTGATCGCAATTAAACCAGCCTTCATGAAGCGCCAGTTTGAGTAATTTGGCATGTATGCTAAATGCGCTTAAGTCGTTTGCACTTTTATACTAATTACATTAATCAGGTTATATAATTACGACATGTTATGAACATGTTGCTAAAGTGATTGTATTTTTTTATTGCCCTGAAGTATTTGTGTTAATAATTTCTTAATAGGAAGACATTAGAGATAGGAATTATTGCTACTTTTAAATCATATTCATTAGATGAAATGATTGATTTCAGTCACTGATTTCACCTGTGAAAAGACACACCTTTTTTTAACCGAAACGGCCTATTTTTATGTAAAGTATGAACTGAACATGAGACATTGGAATAGACATGAAGAGACATGAACATGTTATAGGCCGTTTACACACATGGCGAGGCTCGACAAGTGTCTACAAACTCAAGCGTGTAAACGGGGTGTTTGGCTCGGCTTGCGTATGCTCGTCGTCGATCGGTACTAGTGTCGGTTCTTGAACACATATCAAAGGAAGCTCGTGGCGATATAACAAATATTGTAGTTGATTGAGCAGTTTATTTAAGTGGCTATATGGCTAGAGAATATTTTTTTTAGTTCAGTGCCGCACATGCCGAGTGTGCTATTACGTGGACGTGGACATATTTTTATTCAAAATATAAACGGCGCATTAAACTAAAAAAATATTCTCTAGCCCTAGTGCTCAACTAAACTGCTCAATCAGTAGAGTATTGACACTTAATGTTGATTCCCGACTGCTCAACTACTTATACATAAATATCAAATTGAGCAGTAGGGAACATGTAAATACGTCGCAAACGATTGACGCGAGCTTCCTTTGATCTGTGTTCAAAAACCGACACTAGTTCCGATCAACGACCGGTATACGATAAACGGCCTATTAACTATTGTGAAATGTTAACGCCTGATTTATGTAACGCTTAATATATTAATCTCTGTCACTCTTTATCTCTCTCTCAGTCACGCCCCGAAGGACGAGCTTCCGATGCCATGCCGACTGCAAGTGCACGCTAGGTGGCGCTAGCGTCGCAACAGCAGTGGTTTTGAAGTTGAGTCACAGGTGGGATAAAATAATTTCAAAATCATATGTTAAATAACCTGTGATTGTGATTGCGTTACATGCCTAGAAGACATACAACAGAAAGATCAATTCATAGATGTTAAACAGTTAATTCAGATAGTATGATAATTCTATTTGTGTTATTGATCGTAATGAATAATAGGATCAGGCAGTTGTTACATCACACACTCTATAAGCGACTTCCACGATGGCTAAAAATACATTCCATGGTCACTGGACGAGTATCATTATTGATTTAATTAATAAATAATATTTTTCCTCACTTACACATTACGACTTAGTAGTTTTCCCCTCTTATCCATTCCGCTATAGGTACATACAAAGTACGATTATTATTATTTTCAAGTATGACCAAATTTCAAAATTGTGAATGACCCTGTAAAAACGGTCGGAAATCCTTTCTAAATGATAAATACCTTGAAACACTGATATCAACTTTTGTAAAAAACACGGTTGATCGCAACCTAAAGTAATTGTAAGTATAATATCTAATTTTTTTTGTGAATTTATTTATGTAGACAACGGGAGAGGCAACATTAATTGAATAAAACAGTAATTTTCAACCCTTTCAAATCTGCGATCTTGAAAGGTGGCCGTAGGTCGTTTGATACAAGTTGGGAAAGGTTTTGTGGTTTCCACCGTGATGGTAATGTTCCCAGTATAGGCTTGAGACAAATTGCTGTAACAAAACGCGATAACCACTAAATGTTTCAATTTGTCTCGTATTCGGCCAAAGAACTCGAGAATCGCGTTATATGGATGTGTTACTTGTTTTACGATGCGGATGGTTTGGTTGAAAGGATAATGATTATGTCTTTCAGACATAGTGAATGTAAATTTTTGAAAGAGCGTTACCTACCATATAGAGCAATTTATAGAAAATGAGCTTATGCACTTCTAGTTACATTGATAAACAATATATATCATTTTACTCTTACACACACTATAAGGCCAATGCCAGAAATTAAACAGTTCTAGAACTAATTACAGAAATTTCTAAAAAAAAATGTTGCAGATGGCGCATCAGAACGGCTTGACCGATTGAATTAATTATTCCTTTTAGGTGTCAATAACAGTTCAAATAAATTATATAATCATTATTATATAATCAGTTCTTAAAATTAATTATATAATCAGTTCAGTGTTCAGTTTTTATATTAAACAAATTGAAAATACTGTCCGAAAAAATCGGGCGATTCAGATTTTTTGGTAGTATTTTAACAAATTATTATGGATCGTTTATGGTCAACGTCTTCTACCATATAATGGTACTGATAAAAGAAGCCCTAAGTTTTCTAAAAAAATATTGATACATGCATATTATATATATCTATGCACTACATAGACATATATAATGTACATGCATCAATTTATATGTATTCTATTGATTAGAAGTACTAAAGTACAAATATTTCAGAAATGTTATATTTTATAACTCTAAATCAATCCATAGATCTTCTACTGTAGTATAGTAATTATATCAACATTATTAAGTACAGTAAACGATATAAATTGAATTTGATTTTAACGTTGCCTTGTGAAAGATAATAGTAACATGTTAATTAACAAAATAGGTACATTAACGCTGAAAGGGTTGAAAAGCAGTATAATGGCCATCATATTATTGAATAATTACGTGTACAATTAATTTACTGGTAAGATACTAATTAAAATTAGCTTCACAACGTTTAACATGTACATGATATATTTCGAATTTAAATGGCCAGCTTTGATATGCCGTGGCTTTGTGGTGTGCCACCTAAAATGCACTATCAAATCGCGTTTGCATATTTTACATATTTCGTAGTTTACTAATTTCCTTTAAGTATTATTATGTGATACTTAACAATAGGTTTAGATGCACTATAACGCAGTTCTCTGCTGACTTTTTTCTTAAATTGCGTTTTAATAGGAACTAAATTGGATTGTGTTTACATGTTACTTATTAAAAGAAGTAATTTTTTAAGAATGTTTGTCTATCTATCTATTTGTGTGTCTGGTCTGTCTGTGTGGGCGAAGATGTGTTTTTACGGGACTCTTACTGAAAGATACTAATGTCATAAGGACTAAGATTAGTTATATCTATTTAGGTTAAAGAATGAGGGTTACGCGCTTAAACAGAAGTAAGTAGGTACACGTGAAAGTAACCCTATGCGTCATAATAAAATCTTATTCGTGAGGTAAATAAATAAAAATACAACCATATATGTGGAACTAGTTCTTTTAATATTACAACTTTTATTTTTGATCCAGTAAAGGGTACTTAATTAATAAATAAATCTTCTTTATTGTACCCACATCAATAAATACAAAATACCGAATTATGTATATATAACAAAATCAATTTTAGAACAATATGCACATAAGCTACAGTAATTTAAAAATGAAATTAACTCTATGTCTGGACGCTAAATTTTGTTTTATTCAAAGGCTGCCTTGAAACGTACTTAACATTATGCAAGCATTTAGCAAGTGTCAGATTTAAAAGATTAGGTAGTTGAATGAATAAAAGTAATATACTGTTTCCATGTTCAACGGTGGAAAAGCTTGTACAGATTTTCAAGAATGTAACAGGAAGAAATCGAAAAAAAGAAATTCGTGCCCATCAGATAATTTGGGCACAAAATAAGCTCGTAGCGAATTTTCGAAAATGCAAACAGCAGATTCGAAAATTCACCATTTGTAAATATCCGAGCATGTTAGATTTTGTATAGACGGTTCAGCTTGATGGATTTTAAATCTGACGATTAGATATATTTTTATTTTCTGATTTTTATTTAATTACAAAATATTGTTATATTTTGTAAGAATAAAAAATTATGAAAACATTTAAAAAAGATTTCTTGCATTGTTTATTTCCAGATATTTTTTTTATATGCGCTTAAGAATGTCAAGGTCATGTGTTTTTTTTTTAATTTTTGTACCCTCCCACTCCCTTATGAATTTTTTAAATAAACCCTTTCGGCATGTAATTAACCCAACTTACCTTAATCTTACACACTCCAGTATTTCTGACCATCGATTAATGAAGGTACCTACTCAACTGGGTGTAAAGTATTCCTTTTTATGTTAATCTGCCACGCTCGAGTAAATCCCGAAATCCTTTCTGGGGCTCCCCTACTATGCGTCATAGTTTCACGTTATCGTCGACTAAATGTATACTCGTATTTTCACGTCCTTTTGTAATGAAGAGCAACTGAAAAAGAAATAACGTGTTGTTACCTTACAAATAAAAAACGACAAAATCCGGGTGCTTTTTGACCATACTCTATTCATTTGTTCAGGTCTTGGTGATAACGTCAAGTATTGTTGCCATTTTTCAAACACTAGCTGACCTGCTGCTGCTGAGCTGCTCACAGCTTCGTCTGCTTCTCTAAAAGAAACCCCCCGTTTTCGCAACATTTTTCATTGATGCTCGGCTTCTATTGGTCGTAGCGTGATGTTATATAATCCTTCCTCGATAAAAGAGCTATCATCATCAGCCTATCACAGTTCATTGCTGGACATAAGCCTCTCCCATTGCACGCCACTTCGATCGATTTTCGGCTTCTCGCATCCAACTCCTGCCAGCCATCTTGAGCAAATCATCACTCAAACACAAAAAGGGCTGGGCTATCCAACACTAAAATATTTTTTTAATTCGAACCTGCATTTCCTGAGATTACCCCGAATATACAAACTCACAAATTTTATCTCTTTATAATATTACTATAGATTAGTTTAGATATATACATGTAGTACGTTCAAATTAATAAAAAAAAAAGTTATAGGTATACATTTCCTCTCTGGTGACTTTTATTAAAATCTTGGTTACAGTTTCATATAAATATAATAAGTAAGCACAATATTAGTTCACCTTTTTACTGTTTAGCCCCTTCTAACGGATCGGAAAAGTCCCATTCAGTAAACCGTTTTGTTTATTACTTACAACAGGGCCATAGACGGGTAACGTGAAATATTATCAGAGAAATGAGACTTATTAACTTGTATATAGACAGATTTAGTGTGTTTAATGGTACGAGTACGACTAATAAAAAGAAAAAAATATTTTCTACTTGCTCGTTTATTGTAAAGAAAATAATGTCGTGTCAATTGTCTCCGTTTATTGAAAGAAGATTTTGATTTCTTTGTATAGTATAGAGATTTATTAGGTTTTTCCCCTTCCTTCTTTACCTTATAAGAGAAGAGTTAATCTAAAAATGACCTGCATTTTAGTGAAACATGAGAAAATTATAATTAATGGTTAAAATGAAATAAGACGTATGCAAATAAAATGAAAGTGGACTCCAAAACTCTTACAGGAAATTAAACACAGCCGTATACCTAATCCTGTTACCGAAATACATCCTAGTTGTTCGAACTTTGGATGTTCAGTGCTCAAAAATCAATTTAAGTTTTCTATACATGCTTCAGTGGGAAATAGATTTCGGGAAATTTTATTAAAGGTTTACGTGGGAAACGTGCATGCCCCGATAAAGCGATGTGATATATTCTTCGATAGAACAGGACCTGTTGCATCATTATCAGACATAGTGCTCTTTATGAGGACCTCTGTTAGTCCCTAAACGAGTCAATTAAACTCCCCCGAAAATTAAATATCAGTATAACTTCATGATTATATTATTGTACATATTTTAGCCTTTGTCTTGCTTTGTCCTATAACATGAGAAAAAATAAACTTAAACGAGATAATATGTTACGCACCTTACAACAAAACTTAATACACGGTCCCTCGGCGCAAGCTACTCTGTGAACTTAATAAGTAAATAAACATGCCAACTAAGTGACCCTTTCGGCTGGTCATGGCAGCAATTTCCCTAACACGTGCACACGAAATTTTTACACGGGAAATGAAATGGCGTATTCCTCAATAGACCTTTGATTTACATTATTACAGGCTTTTGACCGCAGCTTAACTCCAGTAAAAGTATTTTTTCTATCGTTTACATAGTGTGCCTTTCTTTAGATTATATTTACTGTTTTTACTTGATAATCGGATGAATGGTACGGCAGCCCAAAAAATACTAATGGATATACTGATGGCCGTATGGAATAAACGTGCAAGTGAAAAAAGTCGACATTACAGGCGAAAATAAAAACGTTTAATCCTCAATATCACGCGTTTCCTTCTAAAAAGGTTTATACAATTACAACTTTTGGTCCCGGCTACAATTGTGTTGGCGATTGTATATACTATATGTTCAGTGATTTGATGTTGGTAATGAAAATTGCATTTGCATTGGTGTCAATAGTCGACTTTTCCATTGTGTAATGCATATTTACCAATGCATTGAATAATAAACTGTTTGTTTAAAGAGTTAGCGTGACGTTGACTGTCAGCGGTCAGATGTTCTTCAAGCTGTGTAAAAATTTCTGATGCCCGGTAATTCCTCACGTTGCCTGAAAGTCACCATGACGTTAATTATCAGCCACTAGATTCTCTTCGCGTTGCGTGTTGGTTTCGTGGAATAAAGGAATCAAGTACGATTGTATACGTATTTTTGAACTAAACTAAAATTCATTAAAAAAATAGGGGGTGGGAGGATGAGCTAAAGAATCGTAGAAGCGAAAAAATCAAATCGTATAAGAACTCTTGCACGTTTATTCGATGCTGCCATTGATACATTGTTTTTTTTATAATATACATTTACACATAGTATTTATTTTGAAAGAATTGACTTTGTTTTTTTTCAAAAACAATGTTAATTTTAATATATTCTACATGTGCTACAATGTTTAATATAAGAGAACCTAACAAACGGAATATTACGAGTACAACCCAATTAGTCCCGAACAAAAGTAAAATGTTTTAATAAATATGAAAGAAAATGATTTAAGTAGAGCAAATTGCTGTTTATTTTTCTGACTTTAAAACATTATCATTAATGAAAAAGTAAGAGCATTAAAGTAGTGTATGATTAAAATAATTGCTGAAGAAAATTTATGTTTTATTATAAACTCTAAAATTCGTATTTTTGTGTGTAATTGCCGCAATCATATTACCTCTGATATTACAGCTTGGGTAAAATACAATATTAAAAAATCCCCGATACAATTAAAATGCTGTCATTTTCTCACTTATTGGCTATCCCGCAGACTACTTCATGCAGTAGTAAGTTCCAGGTTACCACGTCGTGGAAATACCATAAAAGCAACAGTATACCAAATTTCAGATCAATCGGATCGGTGTATTTTAGTGAGATCCCTTCATCACCTAGGAAGTGAGCTGATGATCTGCAAAATTTATAGCTAAGAACCATCTCGATCAGATCGGCTTTCGGACAAAAAAGCCGCATCAAAATTGATCCATCCGTCAAGGAGCTATGATGCCACTGACAGACAGTTACACAGATACACAGGATAAACTTATAACACCCCTCGTTTTCTGTAGGGGGTTAAAAATATTATATTTACCAATAAAATGTAACACACATCGGAAGAATAACTCTGATAAATGGACATATGGGTGGTAAGTACAAAGCTTTACATTCTACTTCAACCTGAACGTAAAAATGTCTGTGTAATCTGTTATGTGGGAGGTAGGAAATTGAAGAAAAGATTGATATTGAAAGAATCGATGCCGTTTTCGGATATATTTTTCTCTGTATTCATTGTTCACTAGCCTTTCTTTTTATTAAATCTAGTTGTATTTTAACCGTGTCTTTGAATTATGCTAGAGATATTCAAATGGACTAGAAAGATACTAGAGATACTAATAAAAGTATCTTTGTACAACTTTGTGAAGAAAGATCCTTAATTATTTAATCATTTCTTGGACTTCTTACACACCACGCCATCTAGTTCCAAGCTAAGCAGAGCTTGTATCATAAAAGCTAGATTGACTGATAAAATAGAATAATTACATACTTTTTTCTTAAATACTTACATATACATAATATTATACATAGCAAACACACAAACTCCGAAACAAATATTTGCAGATCATAAACACATTTGGTCCGATCCGGGAATCGAACTTAGAGGTAGTCGAATCATGAATAACTTTACAGAAATTAATACAGACACTCACGTCTTTAAACCCAAAGTAATTTATTTTAGTCCCATATACGTAATTGGAGGTAAGCCAATTGTTGTCAACGGAGCACATATATTGCTTAATACATACATATTATAGATAGATTACACCCAGACACAGAACAAATGATTGTGCTCATCGCACAATACTTAAGTAGGTGGACATCGAACCCACGACCCTGGCTTAGCGCTAATCATAAGGACAATAGGCCCGTCCTTTATATATTACAAGTAAATTTATTTTTTTGGCATTACCTCCTTCTTTAATCATGTTTGGTAATCATCACTAAGTTATCTCGTTACTATATTGACTAAATATAAATAATTCATATGTATTAAGGGAAAAAAGATGTGAAAATTAAACTGCGAAGAAAGTACCTCAAATCCGAGTTACTGATAACTAAGTTATAGAGAGGTTATTTTAGATTAAAAGTATGCTAATGTTTGAATTCTGTTTTCCGATTGCTTTTTCAACTATTACCTAAACAACTCAAGAGGATAGATCATGTGCCAAAGTCTTTCAAGGATTTTTGAGAATAGTAAACCTTTCTGAAGCCTAATACAGGTGTTTGTGACAGCTATAATCGACTCATACTTTCAAAGGACGACGGAGGCAGGGCCGTATTTCATCAAAATATAATTAGATTCTTCTCTTGAATTTATTAACTGTATTCTTTTGTCTGTATCTGTTCCTTCGTATGAATGCTATTACACAAAACTTTGTTTAATCGTCCTTTGTTTCGTAATATGTTGTTTGAAAAGTTAGAAATAATATTTGATGTCTTATTTGTGTCTGATAATTTAAACGTTACGTTACGTTACGGTACGTTAAATTATAATATTTAAAGTAAAATACAATAAAATAATCTTCCACGAAACCTCATTCTCTATGATTGTTTTCGTTTTATACTGTATGAATCTTTAGAACTTTTAGTTTGTACTGAGTAGGTACACATTGTAGCGTTTTACTTGCCACAGTCAAAGAAGTATAATAATAATTTATTTACTTATATTAACTTAAGTATGGTCTTCTTTAATGCAAACATCTGTGACAGGATATCTGTGCAATACTGGCCTAATTACTAAGTAATATAATAAATATTTAAGGAAGTATAAGTAAATAAATTATTATAAAAATAATATGTGTAACATATATTATTATTATAATAATTTATTTACTTATACTTACTTAAATATGGCCTTCTTTAATGCAAACATCTGTGACAGGATATCTGTGCAAAACTGGCCTAAATACATATATGCTTTGCGGTGGTAAAAATATAAAGTACAAAGTGTTTTTTTCGCATTTATTTAACTGACGAAACGTATTTTATTTTTTACTCGTGAGTTTGAAATTCAAAATACAGTATTTTAGCTACTTAACTTTACCTTTTAGGAGCCCGTAAAAATCTCATACTTTAGTTACTAGTGAAAAATTTGGCACGGAGTTCATTCCACATCCGGAGCATTGGTGAGAAAAATTACTCTGGAATAGTACTCGTACCATGCGCTCTATCAGTGTCCTGGTGCGCAGTGTTCCTGTGTTAAAAATTACAAAAAAAGTTTATGACATTGTCATTTGCAGTAGAAAGCAGAATATTTTGTATCGATATACTTAAAACAGATGAAAAAAGTGGCTTGTACTTGTACACACAAATTGTAACTAAGACTATGCATAAAAATACATTAATGTCTTAAGTCATGTAAGTAAATATTGTTCTTTGTTTAAATGCTAAACTAAACATTGTTATCTTTACAATTATCAAAATTCCACTTGAGAAAAAAAGCAATGCTTTCAAAAAACATATTAAAGAAATACCTAGTTAGTTAAGTAGTCCTAGTAAGAAAATCTTAATCTTAATCTTCGTTTAAATCTTTTGCCAAGAATCCATTGACTAGCGAATGACGCTTAATTTTTGGATAAGTATAATTGGTAAGGATAATATAGACAGTTGATGAGTTTCGGCTGTGCTTTGTTATTGTGTATTTTCTTGCTTGTACATAATGTTATCTGATTTCCTCAACTTAACTAATGTTGTTGTAGGATTCATAATAAAAATCTAAATGAAAAAATAATTCTTGAGTCAATCTTTGGTATACTGTACTCGTACACTTTATCTGAATACTTTTTTAGTTAATGAATACCTAACCACTCTGGATCCCGTAGTCTGTAACCGAACAGTAAAGTTCTTTTAATTATCGAAATACCATACTATCATACATAATAATAGAGGAGTACTAACAACAAATCTTATTCTAACAGTGCTATGTTTGTAATTGTAGTAGTGCAGAGGGTTACAGAGGTGGTTCAGTCCTTACTAGTTTCTAGATGTATCATCTACATTCTTGGCATATAATATGTATAAAATTAATATTCAAAGCATCTTATGTGTAAATTATAAAATTACTTGATTGATCTTTTTTGCTCACTAGGACCTTATTCACTATAATATCTTTATCTTATAATTGGCTAACAGTTGTAAATACCGATGTATATTACTTTGTACTTAGCTATAAGTTTTCCATGTATAAAATAAATAAAAAGTTTAATGTGTTATATCACCCAACAATACTAGTTCCTATTACATTAAGATAAATAATACTTGCCCAGTATGTTCTACATTCATGACTATTTTCGATGTTGTGTTCGTTTTCATATTACTGACGTTTTTAACGTACTGATTATATTATAATTGCCGATGGATGTGTTTTAATGTGTTTGAACAACGAACGTTGTAAAACGTCCTCAAAGTCCTTTGTAGCTTGGCGCTCCTAGGCGCACACGCTTAGTTTGCCTTAGGGATAATCCGCCGTGTACTTATTACATACATATTTTGATAGATGACATTCATATAATATTTACATGATTTTGATTGTATGTTAAATATGCTCAAAAACGCAGTGTTTAAAAAGGTTTGTTGTACATTTTTATTTTGTTTGAAGAGTGCTATGAGCTCCCTGTTTTGTTTAAATGATCACTACACATCATTGTCAGTGACATCAGTTCATGTAATTTCTGTCAGAGTTAAACAAACAAAATATGGTCAAAGCCGAGTTTATTTATTAGTTCCTCCTGCGGTGGATCTTCATTTATATGTTGATTTACATATATGTTCACATATTTTACATATACTTACACAACTGTCAGAAAATATTTATTTAAGTTGATGAGACCCTTTTAGACCTTATATCAAAATATTGTCTCATATTACATTAAATAGATACCACTGCGACAGGAAATGAGTGAGAGCTTACCAGATTACTGGTTTAGATTAGTGGCGGTCTCCCAGAGTTTCAATGAGCGACTCCGTAATACTATCACCGAAGCGTAGAAACAAATGGAATATTTTAACTTTCGACTTTGGGAGTATTATTCAGCGTAGTACCTACGTTAAAGAAGAGAAAAGCTTAAAAGCTTGCAGTTTAAGACCTCACTATACTCCAAGGCGGTTACACCGGATACGGGCACAAAGCTGGTTGTTACGGGGAACACTTTTATACCGAATTTCGTGTTGGGAATTTCAAGGGCGCAATTTAACAGTGTTTAATTGAATTTTTTTTTTCTATGTATAACAGAAATTTAGAAAGAGAGTGTGGTGACGGATTAAGAATATGGAACATCACCAACCCTACTCATCCCGTGGGTGACATAAGAGCCGACTAAGGAAGCAAACTACACAGGACAACAGCACTGCAAAGAGAAGGAAAACTTGACACAAACCCTATACCAACCCGTCTGGCTAGCGTAAGGAGAGGCCAGCAGTGGACTATTAAAGGCTGTTGATGTGATGATGTGATGTGAGTATTTGCTAGTATTTCAAAAGTTCCCTAAAGTATTTCATATAATGTTGTGTACCTACTGGGTAAACCCTCTAATTACATGGTGACGGCAATGCCGGAAAGTTTTATCAGTTTTATTAATATGTTGTGTCAATAACTTCTTACTTTTCTGTGTACGTAGAATACTTTCATGTATGGGAATGAAAAAGATTGTTTGCTAATTATAGTTAAGTTCTTTATAAAGACTCTCATATTTTACTTAGCTTTGAGTTATTGAAGTAACTGTATCGTGCTTAAATTGACAAAATTCAAGGCAATAAATTCATATAAAAATACAAAAAATGCTTAACAACGTGTAAGTAAATTAGGACGATTAATTATTAACTTTAATTTCAACGGATTGTATACGAAAAATATGTTAACTGGCTATTTTTTACACGTGTAGGAATATAAACAATTTACTTTCGGGTACACTTCTGAACTACCGTAAAAACTTTGTTACGTTTGTTGTTAGGAGCGTTACGTAATTCAAACTTCTTATATGTATTGAGATTTGTTGAAGAGAATTCGAAACAGAATTAAAGAGTTATAATTTTGTTATCATGCACAACTATATATTTTTAGGTAGTTCTCTGGAAATATACTACTATATATAACTCAGAAAGAAACGGAATAACTAATAAAAGCTTGAAGTAGGTACATACGTTTAAATGTGAAGTCGCTAGTCCATTTTCTTAAAATGGTATTAAAATTATGCAATTCGTTGCGCTTTTTGCTGTAATTTGCTTTTCAGAAATATCATACAACATCGGTGTTTTATGAAAGATCCGATATCTTTCATAAAGTACCAATATTGCGTTATACCCACCGATAGGTAATCAATACCTAAGCCCTTCACATAATAGCACAAGCGCAAAACAGAGAGCTACGTGAAAATTCATTACAAATCAAAACCTTTCGTGGCGCCTTTTAACGTGATTTCAACTCGCACTTAACCGCAAATTACGTCATAGCTAACATCTGTATCCACCACTGTCATAAAAGTATAAGGTACAGATTTTGATGAGTTTGAAAACATGTATTTAATTTGCGAGGGTACTCTTTAACACGTATTTTAGTACCCAGGTTTTCATTTTACTGCTCACATAATTTAATTTAATACAGAAATATATGTTTTATGAAAACTCAAAGCTCCATACAGTTTTTTAGAAGGTTATTTTAAGGGAAAATGGACAGCAGTTTCTCGACACGAAACCATTTAGTGTAGGGTTTAGAGACCAACTTCGGTTAACTCATTTGGAGGTTTTTGACCGACCAGGGCCTGGACCTAATGTTCCTTTAGTATATTATCATAATGTGGTTTATTTACATAATTTATTTTAGTTATTTTTGTTTTAGAACAATTTCCAAAGTGTTTACTTAACCAGGTATGTATAAAAAGGACGGTAGGTACTTTAGATTAAATTTCGTTAAATTGAGTTGTTTTTTTATCCTGTAGCTTGTCTTGCTTATTTAGTCGTTACTTTATTTGCTTAGAAATTCATTAATTAAATTACGTGCACGAATTAAACTGTAGTAAAGCCAACGTAGTTAATGCATGTGACAATATGTTATTAAACACGATATCAAGCAAGTAACATAAAACAAGTCACAATTAATGAAGAATTGTATTGTAGGATATTATTTGGCAGGTTTTTGTAGAACTTTTATTCTGAAAGCTATTATTGTGAAAATTGCCAAAGGATTTTCGCAATAAAAGCTTAACACTTTACACACTTCACAATAAGAGTTTTCGGTGCTTCGGTGTGTCAAATTTATACCAATTAATACCCCACGGTGTGTCATATTGCCCATCAAGAGGGATCCGGAAACAACTGTTATTAAGAATTTTTTGTAAATTATTACGAATATATGTGTATTCAAATTTGCATTTGAAAATACACACGTTCAGGCACAGATATATTGTCACTATCAATTGTAATCTATTTGCCTGATGCCTGATGTATTAACCTGGTTCCGCTGCCCGTGATCACATGCTGATGGCTTGAAGTTTTCGGCCCGTAGTGCTTTATTATACTAACTTTCAAACTTATGCGTTCATGATATACCTATAATTATTTGTGCGCGATTAACCACGATATTACAGATTTTTGAATACCCTGACTTTTCGACCAAGTTTAGCTGTGGTCACAGGCTAATTGCGTTATTCCTCCAATATTTTTATATATATCAAAGAACGAGAAAGTTTAAAAGCTAAGTTAAAAATATTTTCATTAAGGGATGATAGAACCTGGGATACCTGGTGTGCCAATTACAAAATCTAAAACATCATCAGTTTTTTAGCTGTATTATTTTTTTCCGATTGATTATAGTCAAGTCACCACTTATCATGTAATATGCAGAATAAGGGTACCTTTTACCCGCACAGTGAAGCATCCAGCATGAAAATATCCTCGATACAAAAACATGTAATATTTTCTTCCATTGGTCGACAAATTAATCGTAACCATTTGCATACGCCGAAAGCGAACAGTCCAGTAACTGTTTTAAATGATATTTGAGTACGCACTCGTACTTGTATTTTGCGGATTTACCCGTTGGGGTTTTTGTACGGCTGTACGCTTGTCAGAATGAAATGTATTTACTAGGGTTTGAGTTACGGCAATATTTTGACTTTGTATAACATTTTATTTATGTTCTCCTTTAATACGCTAATGTGGCAAATACACTATTTGCGGTAAAGACAAGATTCTTTAACAGTGGTGATAATACATTCATTGTAGTAATACTATATAATAATTGTATATTCTTGTTTTCCATTTGCTCATTAGTTTCAGCTTATTAAAAAATAATTGAATCTGCAAATGGCCCTAAGGTGGAGCGGGTGTATCTCGGGGTTATTTTGAGAAAAATATTTCAGCGACTTAAATTAAAGGACGTAATTTTAAATGTAAAAATTTGGCTAAGTCTGAGTTATCAGTTCATTTTAGAAAAGGGGTCTCTTGCCCAAAATAGTTTAGGAAGCCAGCTCTAGGAAGTTTCCATTTATCGGCTTCCGTATTTACCTTCATTTAGTAGCTCGAAAAAAACAATACGCATTGCGTCTCTTAATTTCCTACAAAGACAAGGATAAATAATATATTTTGATTCAGCCACCACTTATATCAATCGACAGTTAATGTATACGACGAAATTTTAGGTACATTAAAACAATAAAGTTCTGGATGGTAACATCTTTTTATAAAATTATATGAAAATATATTTTCTCTAAAGTACTTGAACGTATTATCCACACACAGTTAACCTCATTTCTTTCTAAAAATTGTCTCCTAAATCCCTTTCAATCGGGTTTTCGTCCCGGCCACAGTACTATCACAGCTCTCATTCATATTACGGAGGATATCAGGCCGAACATGAAGGAAGGAGAGTTGACGGTCCTTGCTTTGATGACTTTGATATCTTGCTCAGAATATTGCGCTATCTTAATATATCTTCATCAGTAATTGACTGGTTTCATAGCTACCTGTACGGTCGTCAGCAGCGTGCTTGTATTGAAAATAATTATACCCCCCGGGTCCTCTACTTCCGCGGGTGTACCTCAGGGTGGCGTGCTATCCCCATTACTCTTCGCAGTTTTTATCAACTCCATCACTGATCGATTAATTACTTCCTACCACCTTGATGCTGATGATCTCCAAATATACAATCAAGCTCGTTCAGCTAAAATATCTGATGCTATCTGTGCTATTAACAAAGATTTTATATATATATATATGTAACTGGAGTAATCAGTATGGGCTAAGAGTAAATCCAACTAAAACTCAGGTAATCATAGTAGGTAGACCTATAATGAACTCCTTGATAAATTGGCAACAACTACCTACTATCTATTGCGATGGATCCAGTATTTCATATAGTGACACTGTAAAAAGGTTGGGGATCTATATGGACAAGTTCTTGTCCTGGGCTCCTCAAATTGGGGAAAAAAAGTATCGGGAATGGATGATTTGTTTATGGTTCCAAATTCAAATTTTTGTTTTTTTTTGTTGTTGTTAGATTGGCACAACTGTTTTCCATTTTGAGTTTGAGCTGCATCTGTTATTTATATTAAATACAGTGCTGTTTTTAGTTATATCATATCTAGTGTGTATTGCGAATTTCATAATGGACAAAACATCGAACAAAGAGTTTGTGTTAAATTTTGCATCGCCAATGGAATTTCGTGTTCGGAGTCACAAAAAATGTTATAGAAGGCTTACGGTGAATCGACTTAATAAAAAAGACGTGCTTATGAGAGGTACAAAGCGTTCAAAAGTGGTCGAGATGTGATGGAAGATTTGCCTCGCTCTGGTAGGCCTTCAACGTCTGCAACTGAAGTTAACATCGCAAAAGTAAAGGAAATAGTGACTGAAAATCCTCATTCAACTTTGAGAGAGATAGCCGCCGAACTTTCTGTATCTTACGAATCAATCCGTAACATTTTTACTAATCATTTGGGTATGAAACATGTTACCGCTCGGCTAGTCCCAAAAGACCTGAATTTTTGTCCAAAAACTCAATCGCATGAGAGTCGCTGAGGACATGCTAGAACAAGTCAACTCCGACCCAACATTCATGAAACGCATTGTTACCGGTGACGAGACGTGGGTTTACGAGTTTGACATGTAAACTGGTCAACAAGCTTCGGAGTGGCACCTTCCAACTGAACCGAAACCGAAAAAACCACGCCAAAGTCGATCAAAAGTCAAAGTCATGTTGACTGTATTCTTTGACTATCGCGGTGTTGTGCACTCGGAATTCATGCGTGAAGGTCAAACGGTAAATAAAGAATATTATTCGGAATGTTTAATTCCTCTCTAGTATTATTTTCTTACCACATTCACCATCCTATCTCAAAGAACGTTTTGAGTTCTTACACAATTCACATTGCAGGCTCCTGAGATGTCAGAGAATGTGAGTTTGAAAATACCACACAATTTAGTGACAAATCGTTTTTGGTGCAGGCAGTTAGACTGTGGAAAACTTACCCGAGGCAATCAGAAAAGCTAAATCGTTGCAATTATTCAAAAAAACAAGTTACAAATTACTACTTGACATTGTAAGTGCTGTTGAAGGGATATTGATTGTTTGTTAATACTTGGTACGTCACAGGTTAAAAACTATTTGTGTATTAACCTTTATAACGTTTGTATGTATTTAATATTTACGAGTATATGGATTTATATGTGTTAGTAGTATGCATACTGTAAGTGTATTTGGTATGTTTAATTTTATATATATATTTTAATTAACTATAGTATTATAAGTACACCATAGACTACCCTAAATCAGATTAAACAATATCCGTGTAAAGGCTGTCTCTAAGAGATCGCCGTGAGCGATAAGACCGCTTATTGTAAAACCAAAATGTAGATGTCCATCCATGTCTGTACAATATGTACTGTAGTGGTGTACAATAAATATGTATTAATAAATAAATAAAATAATTTAAATCACATTAAAAGCAGTGCAAAAGTAATTAAAACGGAGTAAGAATAATATTTTGTTTATACAAGTAATACATGTGACGCTAGAAAACGTTACACATAAAAAAAAAAATCTACACAGTCAGTTAAATTAATGTAAAAAAAATCATTATACAAAAGATTTGAGCTCAGTTACTTCAACGTGATTGATTTACATAGCTCGACACATTTAAGCAAATACGAGTAGAGCATTAAGGCTCACGCCTCTGCTTTATAAGGAAAGATGATGATAACTTTGAGGATGTACGGGAGGTCCATAGCGCTCCCAACACTGTTAGGTGGCAGAGCTTCAACTGGTATGTAGTTTTCAAGTTACTGAGCACAGTAACTTGAAGAATATTTCAAGGGATTTAGATAGAGAGATCCCTCCTGGGTTCATGGCTAAGTGATTACCGAGTAGGCTAACACATTGCAAAGTTAAGCAATTTATGGATGGGTGACCATTATTAACACATTGAGACGCCTCCGTGCCTCGAAGAGTACGTTGAGCCATAAGGCCCCGTTGTCATATATGTTTCAGTTGAATATCTGTGGCAATCGTTACGGGTGGCTGGAGCCCTAAAAGTCCGACAACTGTCTTTCTTTGATACATTTGATACATACATTGAACTTTGATACCGCTTAGTACTTGGGTTGTGGAGGTCTGATGGCCGGACTTAAAGCCGACCTCAACCTAGTTTGTGGAAAAGGCTCGAAGGGAGAGATACAGTGACAGGATTTTTTTTTGCAAAATAGCAATTTCAAAGAATTGATCTTTAATTTACAGGCTGAAATTGCTATAGTTTTTTTATCATAGAATGTAGTTTTTGTTAAGTTTAAACTAATTTATACCGAATTATTTAGTAGTGTTGGTGTGATTTTTGCAGAAAAAAAATCTACCTCTTTTATAACACGTCTTTAATTTGTATGTATAAAGCTGGTACAGTTAGTCGTTTTAGTTTTTAAAATATAAAAATTATCTTATTTTTTACCTTACGTCATAAACAACAGAAGCGGACTGTAGTTTTTAGATGGCACAATAATTAAAAATTTATCTTCTGTAAGTATCATCATCCTCATCAACAGTATTTAATACTCAGACGAGTTGGTAAAGGGTTTGTGTCAAGCTTTTCTTGTCTTTGCAGTGCTATTGTCCTACGCATTTGTTCCCTTAGTCAGCTCTTACGACACCCACGGGATGAATTGGGGTGGTAAACCTCCGTATTCTTCATCTGTCATCACACGGACAGTAACATCTTAAAAAAGGAGAGACATCAATTTCGAAAGGCAATGTTTAATGGTGGCACACCAAGACAAATATTAAATGATAAGTACATGGCTCTTAAAGGTTGAATATAAAAGACAATGAAAAGTACTCGTATATTAATACTAGCGATATAATAATGTCATGTAATCTAATATTCTAATAGAATAATGTCTTCCAACCCACGCGATAGATTGAATAAACTTGTGAGGTTGAGACTTCTAACAAATATAGAAAGATAATCTAAAGTAAGAAATAGCCTAAAGGTAATTTATATGCGGTAAAAAATAAAGACAGCATCATTTTTATTATCTCAAATAATTTACCTGTGAGCGTATTTTAAAGGTTAGGGGAAATTGTTTGTTTCACTTTATTTGAAATTATGCCTAGTTCTCCCACCTCGTAAGACTAAATTGTATACTGAATACACCATAATTTCACAAGCTCTGCTTAGTTTTAAAACTAGATGGCGTTGTGTGTTAGATGCCGAAAAATTATCATTATTTTTAGTTTGGCGTGTAAAAAATATTTAAATTTTCATGGGAGAGTTATGCGTCGGCACAGATTGGCCGGCTCGCCCGGAGCGACACCCTCGCTTTTAATCTATTGAGTGAGGTCACTGGAGCCCTAGCTCTTAGCTCTAGCTTACCATCAGGTGACCCGTCTATCAATTGTCTCCCTATTCAAAATGAAACCTTTTATTTTGAAACCTGCCTTGACGACAAATAAATTAGAGACATGTAAAACAAGGCCAGAAACCAGCCATTATCATTTCTGTCATTTTGTATACCCAGTGTTACTTTCACGCGTTCAAATAAACATACATAAACTAGAAAACAAGACCCTCCTTCTGGCGTAATTGGATAAAACGTGAATAAAACTAAAGAATACATTGATTTGATAATGAAATATAGTTTAAAACAATAAAAAAACGAAAGGACAACAAAAATTATGCCAAAGTAATTTTTGAATCTATTTTCGAAGTTACTTAAACCATTTCAACATTTCACTCACAATTAAAAAATGAAAGAAGTTGTCTGTGTCTCTGTGATATACTGAATATGTCATAGAGAAAATATTACTCGTAATATTTCAAAACAATTTCCCGCCGAACGGAATAACACATAAGTGTAATCAGATGTATGGAAAAAGTTTTTCAATACCATCCTTGTGAGACTCAAGTATTGTTTCTAAGAAGCTTATACAAATATCACATACTTCAAAGTGTCACTGTGTAAGTTGCCGAAGCCCACGTTGTAAAGAAGAATAAAGATAAAATATTTCTATACAGATTCCATAATGTTTTTTAGCTCCATTACTAATATATTTCTTGAAAAACAACAATTGAAGTCAATATTATCATTTAAATACTTATCAATATAATTAAACATAACATTAATAAATAAAATAGTTCTTACATTCCCACTACAACGTTTCAATTTTAGCCATACTCAAATTGACAATTTAATATACTCGTATTCATTATTAAATAGTTATATCAAAAAGTTATAAAATATTTCACGCTTCATTCTTAATTGTTAGTGAGTGCATAAATTTACATTAATTGAAAACAAAACCACAAAATAAGTTTGGCCAAAAGTACTGTATGAACAATTTGTAGGAAACATAGAAACAATTTAGGCAAAACAATATCGAATTAGTCAGGCTTTTATGCAGTGTTACTTTTTTGATACTGTACTCCCGTGTTATGTTGACACTGTTACGAGCAACATATACGAGTATCGTTTAAAAATAATGTTGAAGTCCCCTCCAATGTTGTAAATCAATACACCCTAAGTCATTTAACAAAAGTGCCACCATAACTTCAAAGTTATGAAATTCCCGAACACAAACATTTGTACCATAAAAATAAATATACACAAGCATTAATTTTTTATGACGACTTCGTTGAATAAATATACGAAATAACAATAAACGTAAGCTAAATTAAGTGCGTAATAATCAGCGCCTACATTTCAATTTACATTTGCCATTTCCTCTTGAAACCATTATTTTAAAGTGAACAAATAATTATCGCGTTTAACGCGGCTGCTGCTACACTTTGCCCTAACCTATCCTCTCCCAGACTCTAGGGTGAGTCACAAGTGCTTTTGGGGTTTGAGGGGCGCGTGGGGGCACCTAACACACTTATGACTCTTGAGTTGCAGGTGTCCATGGGCGCCGGTAGTCACTTACCATCAGATGACTCATCTGCTTGTTTCCCCCTTTACCATAAACAAAGATGGGGGAACGTCACCAATCTAGTAGGCGGTGATTGTCCACGATTGTGGCACTAGGGGCTGTCATTGACACCAGGGATGTTCTTTCTAGTGTACACCTGGTTCCCCAACTACTGGTACCTGAGACGGCGTGCGGTTTTAGTCGGTTCGAGTTCGACATTGCCACCGATAAGAGCGAAAGTGAGTGAAAGGAAGGGATGCAAATAGGCTCGAAAATTGAACGGTAGTAGTCTAGCAAAATGATCTCAGGTCTCCGTGAATATTTAAATATGAGCGCGACATTGTGTATTAGCTTTTTTATTTGTTTCGTTAGTTAATCAATTCGTCGTTGCTAAGGCACGTGATCGCCGATTATTATCCCAAAAAGTTAAAACATAAGATCCCGATCCCGACCCCTCAATGATTGTACACTCGGAATTCGGTACCCTGGATTTGGCAGCTTTTTTTTCTGTACGGAAATCCCCTCGGATGCCACCCACCGGTGGGGTGGTTATGTCGGACTCGGGTACCAGTTGCGGGGAACCAGGTGTACCCTAGAGAGGAAATCCCTGGCACCCCGACGTACCTTCATTTTAGAAAAACCTTTAGAAACAGTAAAAGACAATAGATACTGTCATATTTATCATTCTAATTTCAAGTTCTTAAGAAGAGGCCGAATACCGCAGCAAATGAATAAAATATCATTATAGATGGTAACATATACACGTTAACGGCTCGGTGAAGGTTGACTTTGCTAGAACAGATAGATAAAAAGTAAACCAATAACTAAATAACACTGTATGAAAATAATGGAATAAAACAAGCGTGATATCAAACCTGTATTTCTCAGGTTACCATTTCAAGTCTCTAAAGAGTTAATTTATTCAACAATTCCTGATTAACATATTTATTGATTACCAAAACACAAGTAGATGAATTATACCCACAAACACAGAACAAACACAAAATATCGGGCTCATCTCACAATTATTTGACCCAGTTCTTTGTCACTATTATTATTTCAATACATCATTTTATTTAATGTAGGTGTTCATCGGGGATTGCGTAAATTGAATGATAAAAGTGATTGAATATTATGTGAATTTATTATAGGTACACAAGCTCTTGTGGCTTAAAATTTGTGCAATAAAATAAAGGTAAAATAATAATGAATGTTTAATACATGATAAAGTCAATATTAATTAATTGGTGTCCAAATACAGCAGATAAAATATAACAATAATATACTCGTATATAGCATTTTCAAATTATAGTGAACACAATATTAGATTACATATTATAATTAAAGGGAATATATTGATTTGAGCATAAGCTCGCAAAATTCACAGCACACTTTCCACTGTAAGAGTCTAAGTTCTAGGGCAACAATATTGGTTAAAGTTATTGGTGCCAATTCAACGTTTCACTGATGAAGATAATGAAGAAGATTGATTATGATTTAGCATAATCAATCTTCTTCATCATGTTCATCAGTGAAACGTGATATACCCAGATCAGATCGTCACCTTGAAACAGAGCCGGTCGCTCTAAGTTGTCGATAGGCTCCGTCGAACATAATAACATCCGCCACGCGACGGTCGGGATAGCGTGCTATGCATTCATCCAGGAACCCGTGCGGATACGCATTGGCAGTATCCGTAACAAATCAGAATATCAGGATATTCCTCGTTTGTATAGGTCATCATTTCCAAGAGTATCAGGAGCATAAATCAAAGTCCAGTTAGCAATAGTTAGTCACGTATAGAAAACGAAAATGCCCAAAAATACAAGTCAAGTTTTCAACTAGGTACTATCGGGTTGTACGCTAATCCTTTATACTCCCGGTCTTTCATTTAAGATTTTTTCTTATATATATTTATACTATCCTAAACTATACCTTGTTAGATAGCTGACAATACTTACATGTTTTTTAACAAATCTGCAGTTTAATTGCCAAATACATTTTTTATGAAATTGGTCAAAGAATAAATGTTTTCACAAATGTATTTCTATTAGCTATAATTAACCATCCACCTCGGCCCGGTTGTTAATGTTAATGATGGCCACTACAACCCATTAAAGTATCTAGGTCGACTTACCCAATAACGCTGATAAAATTAAGAATGTTGATTCAATGTTGATTTGGAAGGGTTCCATCTTGATGGATTTCCAATTATGAATATATTTGATGATATAGCACCTTTTTTCTATGGTATAAGAGGATATACTAGTAGGCACCTGCAACTGCCACCCTTTAACGCACCCCCCCACATACAGAATCAGGGTAAGACGCTGTTTGAGCTCCAGTAACCTCACTCAATCTGTAAAAAAGCAACGAAATGATGGCTTAGCACCGGTTATCTGTTAGGCCGTCGTATCACTCCGGTCGTGGGAGAGCCATAACTACTCTGGTCGTGGGAGAGCCATAACTACTCCTGTCGTCAAGTCGAAAGTCATTACTACTCCGGCCCATTTGTGCCGAAATAGTTATGGATCTCCCACCGTGACGGGTCTCAATTAATTTTACAATGTTTTATTAGTTTGTCTGTAATAATCGGTAAAATAAAAGAAAAAGGACACTCGAGAGGGATATGCAGGATAACGTAATTCACATATTACGTAGCTTTACGTTTTGAAAGTATTATTATTAAATAAATACTTTACAAAGCTTTTATATAGTACTTTACTAATATTACTCTAACAAATACCCTCATAAACGTTTTTTCTATTTCTTTTCACAAATGTCAAAAATGTAAGACTATTAAACGACTGCTTACCCAAAATGTCGCATAAGATGAAAAATAAAATCTTTGGACTTTAAAAGAGCTCCGTGGCATGTGCTTACTTTCCATTTATTTTTTTGCCTGGCCCAAGTCGTACATTAAATGTAGTAAAACACTTCAATTCGAAAAGCAATCAATTTGATGCTCACCAAAATAAAATTTAGTCTATTGTACTAAAGTACCTTTATTTATAACTTCACATATCTTACACACGGCCTAAGCCTGTTATGTGGTAACCAGACTGCTGATAAACATACTTATTTCTAAATACATAGGTGCAAATTATAGATAAACAAGTACATCCAGACACAAAACAAATGATCGTGCACATCGCACAATTATTATTTGTCCTGGGTGGGAATCGAACCCACAACCTCGGGCTGATATATGTATGTTACTCAATAATTCTTATAATAAACCAACGTAACGAGGCTTTTTCCAAAACAAAATAAAATGAGAAACAATTCTGCGCACTCCTCGCTTTTATCCCATTTAATTTTCACTTCCTTCCATCATTACGTTATGAATCACTTGGTATGGAACAAAGGAAATTTGTTTTGTAAACTGCGTATTAATCGACTACGAACGTGATATTTTTAATATACATAGATAAGGGATTGTATGTTTTTTAGTGTCTATAACTAAACACTAAAAAAACATACAGTACATCACGAAAGGAAAAATAACTCTATTAAGGTCATGAATTATTAAGTGCAAGGGCGATATTATAATGTAAATATGTACATGCTTATATACTCTTACACATGATAGAAGAGATTTTGATCTGACTCAGGTAACGGGGTATATTGAAAGGCAAAGGTAGGCAACTAGGGGAGATGCTAATATCAACAACAACATCATCAACAGCTCTTAATACCCCACTGCTGGACATAGGTCTCATTTTGGCCTACTGTACCTCGTTGGCTAGACGGGTTGGAATATAAAAGATGTTCAATGTGGGATGACCCTTCGTATTATTAATCCATCACCACACGGACAGTCATTATTTTAAATATTTTTAACATACAGATTAGCATATTCATTTGGTTTACTACTTTAATATTCTGTGACAATATTAAATTAGAATTAAACTAAAAGCACCGCAATGTGTACTAAACTGGGAGTTAACTTCTCTTTTTAAAATATTTCCTCAGTGTTATTTTGTAATGCTGCTTTAAATTAACAGTATAAAGTGTTACAATGTAAAGGGTACTTTAATAAGCTGAATTGAAACCTCAGTGGTTACGAGTTGCTCAAACCTGCAGCCTTATCACATGCTTAGGACTTAACTGTTGTTTCTTATGTCTTTCAGTAAATCACGTACAAGATTAACTGATGCTTAAGTAAAATACAAAGTGAAGCGATAACAGTTGAACGCTAAAGCCTCTGAACGTTCAAAATTAGCTTTCACACATGTAAGACTTTGAGTCGGTTGAAGTTTATGGTGACGTATTAAATAAAGACCTTCACAGTATTTTCTCGTGTAATCTCACCATGCTCAATAGAGCTCAGAGCTCAGTCGTTTGTCTTTCTTATCGACAACAGTTACTGAGAGAACTAAATCGTATGGTATGCGTTTATGTATGTATATAAACAAATAGGTAATGCTGTCGCTTCACACTCCCTTGCGTACGTAGATGAGTACGGCACTTAAGAACGGTATAGCTCTTTACGTAGGCCGAGTAAGTGTAAATCTTGTCCCCAACAATAAGTCTCAATTAATATTTTTGACAATTAACCTAATTAGGTTTACTTTAGGTAAACTAGCTTTTGTCCGCTGCTCCGCCCGCTTGTATGTCCATTGTCCATCGGTAAAAAGTAGCCTATGTTACTCGCTGATTATGCAGCTTTCCATTTGTATAAGAATTTTAAAATCGGTTTAGTGGTTTAGGCGTGATAGCGTTACAAACAAGCTCACTTTCACATTCATAATTATACTTACTTAAGTATTAAATAATATTATTTCACATACATATTATTAATATTGTTTTAGAGTCATAATATTTATTATTAATTTATACATATATTTTCAACTCGAAGAGTGTTTACTTAGTAATTAAGGAAATTGGTCCTTCATCGATTACTCTATTAAATTCTGTTCATTAAAACCTAGTTTTAACTTGATGGAAAATGTTTAATTATCGATAAGGAAATATTTTTTTTTTCTTATAAAAAGGCAATAATTATATGCATGTGCCATTCAAATACTTACTTGTGTTTTATTGTGCCAATAGTTCGGGCATTTTTTTTGTTGACGGGGTGGAAAATTCCTTCGGATCTCCTGCTCCTCGGGGATTCAGGAGCCAGAGCTTTGGATTTGGGCTCACACATCATCATCATAGCAATAGCATTAATAATGGGCCTATAGGTAGAGTGTGTTACAAGGTTCAGAAGTTTTTAGACACCAGTGTGATTTACAATTCTTATTTTACATATCGTTATACTTTAAGTAAGATGATTACTGTAAGACTAAGTTCTGATCTAATCTAACTTGACTAGCTAATTCCCTAGTGATGAAGTTGTCGAGGCACGTTTGATTGGCTAAAACCTCCTTTGTGAGAAGGGGCCCGTGTCCAGAAGTTGACTATTAAAGGTTGTTGATGATGTTAATGATGATTTGTGTGAGCAATGTGTTATGGTTTTATGAAACATTTTTACTTGAATTTGCCTTATACTTTTTTTTATTTTTTGAATTCTGTAAATAGCCTCTCATTTTCTAACTTCTGGGTGCTATTACCACACGTTTTCACCCTTTCTGAAATGTCCTTTCTGAGGAAGGGCCCATGTGCAGCAGTGGACCAAATTAAAGGCTGTTGATGATGATGATAAAGGAAAACTACTGATAAAATTAACTGCCCTAGACGAAATGCTGTCTACTTAGAGTGATTTTTGTTCCCACAAAGACAAAAATAATGTCAAAAATAAAGTGTTATCAAAAGGGAAAACTTATCCACTACAAACTGCTACTAGCTATATGCTATGAACCGACATAGTAAACGAAAAGAATGCAATGTGTTTGAATACAAGTTCTGACTAGTAAGGTATTTTTTAAGCCGGGGTACCTAGGAAAAACTAGTCAACTGTGTATCATTTAATTAGAAACCACGGCATACGTATAACCTAACATATCAATTACAAGCTGTATTGTTGACTGAATAAGTCAAAAGAACAATGGAAAATATCTAGATACGTCAGTCTTTTTTTACACGCTTTACGAGTATATTAGCTTCACTTGTATGTTTGTTTGTATGTTTGTAACCGACTCCTTTGGGCGTGATTTTGACTGACTTTAAACGGTCAGAATTCGTTCAAACTTTGTAGATATATCGAGGACCGATGACAATACAGTAATGTAAAAAAACAAGTTGAAGTTTCTGAAAGTTGGTAATTATTGTTGGTAACTACTGGGTGCATTGTTATTCCAACGTTATCTTACTGCAGTTTTTATACTGTCACGCGTTATACTGAATTGGATGAGCCATTTGTATTCTAACAAGTCACAAATAACCTTAATGTACGTCAGGCGAGATTTTAACAGGTTTACTAGTACTTGAGTGGTATATTCCTGTTGTGCCATGCAATCGTGTAAAGAATCAAAATAAGCATTTGTATGAAATCAAAGTTAGTAATTGTAAAGTATGTGAATATATACTTACATGTTTTATTAATTTAGCCTCTGCCCATTGCCAATGCAATCATGACCTACCCAAACTCATATTTCAAAAAAATTACATTGTGACCGGCTGACGGCAGTAGGCTTGCCTCTTATTACTTTGGCTAATATATTGTTTTATTCAATATTCTATTACTAGACTGCCACTGCTATACTACACGGATGGTGGCCTGTTGACTGGACTTTAGCGAGATGATCGCTTATAGCACTGGGTTCAAGCGGTGGTCTCTTTTTTTGAATGAAATATTACATGAGTACTCCTAATTATAGTAGGCAAAGTGTCAATGTTTAACACATCTTTGCCTAGTGTAAGTATATTGATGGTACGATAAATACTTTTTTTAATGACGTGTTCTGTTTATGATAAGACTAGCCCTTCCTCGCAGTTTTACTTGCGTTTATTGTTATTACTCCGCTCCATAGTGCCATAAACTTATGTTTTGTAAGCTATATTATTCCTCAATAAATAGTATATACTAGTACATTATTACAAATAGAATAATCGATATCTGATTGATAGCTCCACAGATTATCACGTTTATAAAAACTTAAAATTCCCGAGATTTTAAATATGCTAGTGTGTTTTAATCAGACCTACTAAAATCACACTCTGTACTACCATTTTTTGACTTCTACAAATAGTAGAGGACCGAAGAACCTGTCTTTCACTATTTTAACAACCTTTTAGTTTAAATGTAGAATTTTGACACTTTTTTAAGGCAAAACTGCAAGCAATAAAGCATATTGCTTGCAGTTTTGCCTTAATAAAGCCTAAGTTATTTCGTATTTTACAGAATAAGAAGATAAGTACCGAGGGTAAGTGTTGTGTGTGCCAACCATATCATGAATTGTTCGTATTTCGTGATAGAGTCATTTTCTTATCGTCAAACAATGATTCATTGATCAGGCCTCTCTAGCGAATCAAATCCATGGTCCAGACACTTGGGCTGTGTAATATATTTCAGAATTTTATACACACCTATGATTATTTTAATCTTCTTGTGAAATTTTGTTGCTAAATATGCAGTAATATGATACCTGTTCCGACTTTTCTCTGATAAAAGGGCCGTATATTATTATTATTGTCGGTCTTATAGCACATTTGTTATCGCATTATCCTTTGCGATCATTATAAGGGTTTATAGGGGAGACCCAGGGTAATACACACTTGAAATGATAAAACGATGGTGATAGACGTTTTTTTCTGTAGATTCGATGGTTGGTCGTGTTCCTTTACCACGTATTACCATATTGAACAATTTTCACAGTATCACCAATGTCAATGCAAATAGATTGCACGGATGGCATAGTGGTTAAAGCGGTCACCTCGCCGCTTCTTACTGCCCTTAGTGTTGTGAGTTCGATCCAAACATGAGACAACACTTTGTGTGGTGAATAAATAATTTTTCAAATCGATTCATGACAGACGGAGTTCTGAGGTAACAAACATAAAAAAGATAAGAACGAAATGAGTATCTCCTTTGTTTATATCGTTAAGGAAACGGTTTTTAGCTTTGTTTTTGCAAATTGGATTTCTTTTACAAAACTCTATTGTGATCTGACATAGGATGTGTAGAAGGCGTAAGAGGGTTCGGATTACCCGGCAATCGGCAAGTTCGGATTCATAAAATTTGCTAATATTGATGAATTGACGAGATTACCTATCCTGCCATCACCTTCCATTTACCCTCTAATTTATCTATCCTATCAATATACCCCCTAAATTTTGGCCATCTATTCAAAAAGAGACCAGTTGACGGCAATTTGAATTGCCCCTATTACGCAAGTAGAATAAATTACAGTCGACAAAATATGGGTCTTAAATACGCATGTGGTTACCCCTTCGATTATACAGGCGTGAGTGTTCGTAATATTAGTTTCTTAAAATGTGACATGCATTCAACGAAAAAAAAATAGAAAATATACCTAACCTGTTACAATTGAAATTGCATGATCCAAAAGGATCGCGAAGGGGCTAGATATTAATATCAAGATAGGAATCAAATATACCTGATTACAATCTCCCGGCATGGTAATGTTGTCAGATTAAAAATTCCCTTTTCCCGTTTTCGAGCCGGGCGTTTCAATTAACTTTTCCTGCTGTCATAAGAAATAATATAATGGACAAGTTAGAACCTTTTTCATTTTTTCTATAAAATGTTAAAAGGTGCTATTTGATCTGATTTGAGAAGACGTTTTATGGGACTAATGAAAATATATTAATTTAAAAATGTTCAATTTATATAGAAAATGTGAGAATTTGTAAAACAACTACGCTCATAGTAGGATTAAGTTGGCGTTGTGCTCTCAACAAATTATATTATTTAATACCACGCTTCCATTGCTATGTAGCTTCAGAACCGCTTGTTTCTTTTTGAGTTGAGATATACAATTACAAATATAATGGGAAAAAATTATATGGATATGGAATACAGTTCATTATAATTTACTTGTTGTCTAACAAAATAAAGCAATCTTCTTCAGGTTTGTTTCTTCTTTGTTCTTCATTATTTACTGGGTAATCACGTGTAAAGTTTAAATAAGTTTCTAGGACATTCGTGAATCATCTTATAAGTTGTTAATCTTTTCACTCGCAAGCATAGAATAGTAACAATGATTAGTCAATTATACTTTGATATATAATTTTATCAAAACGCAATGCTGTTTTGCTGTATTAATTAATATTTTATGATTCTTCTACGTTTTTTCACACCAAAACTCATCACTCATGCCAATGAAGTCATCTATCTATAGTCTATTCGTCTATTCAAAGATTGCCTGTAAGCAATTAGTTTTAAGCGATATGGTCACAACTTGTACATGGTCATTGATATACTAGGTATTCTATGTATGATATACTAAAGTGGTGTATAATAAAGTTTATTCCATTCCATTCTATTCTATTAATCTGGTGTGTGTAAATAGTCAAGTCTAGAAAATTCTCATATACATTCTTAATAGACGTACCACGGGACAGCAATGCTCAGAGAGGTAACTGGGGCCCTAACCCCTTCCCCCTAATTCTTTGAGAGGGAGTACCAAAACGGCGGAATGCACTTGTGTCTTGCGAGTTGCAGGTATCCATATCCACTTACATCAGGTGTACCGTCTGCTCATTTCTCCCGTATAACAAAAAAAACGTACTTTAACGACTTGTAACTTTTATTTTCTTCTGCGTCAGCTGCTCAGGGTAACAGACAAGAGTTAGGTATATAGCTCTTCAATACACCAAAATGCCCCATAAATTGTAGTAATGGATCTCTATACGTATTACTCGTCTAATGTTGTGCAGCCGTGTTAGAGATCGCCATAATATCAAACTGGAACACTTAGAGGAGAGCAATGACCGTAAACACTAGTGAAACTGTGTGGGAACGTTTACAAGGGAAAGTGCCAATTATTTTCAACTTTCCCTTTATTATTTACCACTCAATTTTCCCATTCAAATCCTAAGGGGATGGCAATAGGCTTGACTTTTTAAGTGAGTAGGATTAAAATTAAAGTTCGCAAGATGTTGGCGGTTTATAGGCCTCTGCTTACACCTTCGGGAATATAGGTGCGAGTGTATAATAATACTAATATCGTCATCGTCATCAACAACAGCCTTAAATAATCCACTGCTGGACATAGGCCTCTCCTTAGAAAGGAGGTTTTGAACTACTGGATACTAATTATACTGGGAGGATAATGTATTGGAATATAGTAACTTCTCTACAGCTAACAAACAAAGCATTTAAATAAAATCAAACTGTTGATTTAAAAGCATTTATCCTCAGTCCGTAAATGTGTTAACTTAATACGTAGCAGTAAACGAGTGATAGTGACATTAAGGTGCCCGCCCGAGAGCATTATAAGAAAGTAGCCCTTTCCGTTCAGTCCATTTTTATGGTTCGTCCGAAGATAAGCGGCTGATACTTTTTATGTGTTCCCTTCATTTTGAGCTGAGATCGATATGAAAATTTGCTTCCACGAAAAGACTGGGCGTGAAATTGAATTGATATTGAATCTGCAGGCGTGAGGAAAATGTACATTTGCTTAGAATAATAATCGTAACTAATACTATAAGTGCAAAAGTCAGTTGGTCTGTTTGTTTGCTACATTTTAACGCTTTAGCTATTCAATTGACTATGACAAAAATTTTGAATACTAAACTGTCAGTGAGAAAGTGTGAACTATTTTTAGACACATCTCACATATGGCCGTCTGATTACAAATCAGGCAGAGTCTGTGTTATGGCACGATACTTAATATCCATCCATTATCAAAGCTAGATATCCAGTTAACAAATTTCTGGAACATTCTTGATTGATAACTACTCTTTAGTCAAAAAATTACATGAAAATAAGAGTGAGAAAATTTTGGGGAGCCTTTTCTCTCCCCCCTAAAATGGTTTAATTAAGCCAAGCAATTGAAAACTTTATTTTACTAATTGATACTTTCAAGTCTTTCTCTTTCTGGGTAGGTAAGAGTAACACCATGCCCTTATTTCTGCCCTTGAATATCTCCGTATTCCGTCTTTTAATTTTTTCCTTTCTTCTAAACATCATTCTTTATAAATTCCTTATATGAAATTACCAGCTATACAATGCCACGCTTCACTGTGGTTGCAAAAATAGATAAAAACCATCTTCGAAACGTATCGTGTCAAAATTTGAGCTCAATCAGTGCAGAACTTTTTGAGTTTTTGAAGTGTACGCAAACCAACTTAACACTTAAATGTATAGAGCGCTTAAGGAACTCAGATATGGGTTGATGCACTTTTAGTTATAAACTTTTATACGTGACGTATCGAAAATGCATCGGATGCTAAGAAGGCTTATACGAGCTGACTTTAAAGTAGTTTGAAGCGCTAAGCGCAATTCGCATTTGCCCCTCCCACTGCATTATTCAGCGGTTGATACACCCTACATGAAGTAGTAAACTTTATAGGCTAGCAAAAAGAATTTGTAAAGAAACCCCGCTGATAACTTAATAAATTTGCTGCTGCGCTGTGTTGTCTCAAATTCCTTTAATTTACACGGGTTTACCGCTCTTCTGATATAATTCTTTCAATTTGCATTTCATTTCGGTTTTAGCTATATAACGAAAGGCTGGAGATTTTTTTAAGACAAGATTAATTAATAACAATAAATTATAATAAAGCTATTGTAGAGACAAAACAAATCTTTATGTAAATAAGTAATAATCATAGTCATTTACTATCAAGAAATTATATTTTGTTGCTCAAGTAGCTCACAGCTCTGATAGCTAGGGGGCTCAGTATAGAATTGCGCCTTGTTAGATTTTTTATAGGCTCTGTAATAATCTGATACAAATTATGAATTTTCTATATTGTCAAGTGTTACCTTTTTCTTAGATGGCTGCCTATTTAATGTGCTGTTTTGGATCAGTTTGTTTTCTGATTTTTAAATATTTCAATTCAGGCTACTTAATTAAATGCTTTTATAAAGAATATTTTTTTTACTAAACGAATACATAAAGATTTTTTCATTTAAAGCTCATTGAAGAATTATAAGGTACCTACTGCGATAGTTACGACTGAACTTTTAAAAGAAGCTTTTGTATTAAAGTTTATTCATCGTCGTCGTTATTGTTCCTTTAAGTCTGTTAATTTTAATATCTAGTATTTTTTTATGTATTACTCTTGGCCTAAATAACTTTTTATAGGCAGTTAGAGATTTATGCTGCGTAGGTAATTCATTACTAATGCAATTAGAAGTTAAAAGGAACCTGATTATCTCCACTTTTTAAACCAACGTCCTACTTTTATTCAAAATATACATAATAGTAAATGATATTTAAAAAAAACCGGTCAGGTACGAGTCAAACTCGTGCGTCGAGGGTTCCGTGCCTACCCAGATTTTACATAGATTTTTTCGACCCAAAACCTTTAGGGTACTTCTGGTTGACCTAGAATTGACAATTTTATTTAAAAGCAATTCATATTTTTTTCACCTAATAGGGACCATAGACCTCAGTATCTAGTATAAATTTCAACTTGCTAGGTCTACCCGTTCCTGAGGAAATCGGCTATGACACATGGACACACGGATCTCGGAGAAAGTGATCTTATAGAATATAGGATAACCGGTGGGTAGTATCCGCGTCGGCCTGATTCTGCTACGGTGACATATGGCCTCACCTGTCACCCACAGGCCTGCGATTATGAAGAGCGGAAGTCATTCACCGACTTCTGGCGTCTGAGTCGTCTGCGGTACCTGGCGCGTTCCCTTACCTAGCGGACCGAGAGAATTCTGTACATTTCCAGGTCCATACCTTTTTCTCACTGTGATAAAATCTTATATTTCGTTATTTTTACGCGAGCTATTAGTTTGTATAAATATTGTTTCTCAGTGGCTTTGATGCAATCTCAACAAAATGTAGTTAACTGCCGAGGATAAATAAAACAAGTTACAGCCGAGTACAGAGTCGTATTTGGTTTCATTACCCTGTATCAACATTACGCCATCGGAGCTCTGACAAACATGAACTGGGGTGGCCTTACGTAGAAATTGTTTAGTATATGCTAATATTTGCCGAGGTTTTCGGTGTGTAGTCTGTCGTTGTGAGTTATTGAGGCTGGAAGGAATAGATAACATTTAAGGGGATTATAAGGGCTCGATACAGTAGTGGCAATTACGAGACGGGACGCCGCGCACCGTCTGCGACTATGATTCCATATTAAGGTATAATTCTGCAATAATGCTCTATGAAATGTATCGTGGTAAATTTGGCGCTCCACCACTGTACGCTTTTCGAGACACTTTTTGACCCGCATAACCAATCTATGGAACGGGTTATCGTTGCGGTATTTCCGGACCGATACGACCTTCAAACCTTCAAGAAAAGAGCGTACTCTTTCCTAAAAGGCTGGCAACGCGTTTGTGACTCCTAAATTGCAGACGTTCATGGGCGGCGATGGTCACTTTCCATCAAGTGACCCGTCTACTCGTGCCCCCTCTGACATAAAAACAAATCCTACTAAAAATAATTATGTTCGTATTTGAAACAAAATTTAGAACACTAACTACCGCTACCAGCATTAAATATATTTATTTTTAATACGAGAAGTATACTCGTATATTTCAAAATAGGTAGTGTTAGTATTTATTTTAGTGTCAGTTTAAAATATCACATTGTTATTATTATTTGATTCACCAATAATTTATTTATTTTATTTATTTATTGAGTCTTCCTGTAAACATATTGCATAAGGCGGACTTAATGCCTCAGGCATTTTCTTCCAGTGAAACCTTTGGGTGTTGCAAAGCTGTGTGTGGCCGATGTATATTTGGGACAGGTAAAGATGAGACTGAATTAAGACATTTTACAATGGCAGAAAAGAAAAAATCCTACAGATATAGATACTAGATATACATACATATAGTTAATACATATAAATATCATAATAAATGACAAAATATATATAACATATGATAATATATATGATAATAAACTCTTAAGGTGTTATTCTGATGACTCCGTCAACAATTCTCTATAGAGCTTGTTGAATAATGTACAGTTTTAAAGTCTTTATTTGTTTTCTACCAACTAATATAAATTAGAATCATATCTGTATGAATCAATCTTAATGAAGTAAAGATTAAGCAAATTCTCAGTGTGGAGCGCTTTAGAGTCAAAAGGTTAGCTGCACCTTTGTTTGATATGTCGTCCAATTCAAAGTATAGTTCAACTTGAGATGTCGGTCGCCTGCCATCGCCTTCAAAATTTGCTTAGGTTCAAATCTTAAGATAAAAAGAGCCATCAAACAATCTGGAGTCACGTATAACCACGTCACTAGTCGAGCACCCCCGAAGTAAAACCGTTTATCTATTTATAATTGACTGCGCGGATGGCATAGTGGTTTAGCGGTCGCCACGCCGCTCACTACTACGATGAGTGTTGTGGGTCCGATCCCCACATGGGACGCCACTTTGTGTTTTCCACAAATTGTTGTTCTAAGTCTGGGTGTTCTTTGTGTCCGCTTTATGTATGTTTGTAAAGTCCCCCGCGACACAGGATATGTTCCTAACGAGTAGTCTTTAGAAAAAAAAATAAAAAAAATGGGTCGTGAATGATACCTGAAATGAAAGCATTTTATTTTATTTATTTGTTAATTTGTTTTATTTAATATTATAAAGCTGAAGAGTTTGTTTGGTTGAACGTTCTGTGATCTCTGAAAATAGTGGTTCGAATTGAAAAATTTTTTTTAGTGTTGGATAGCCCATCTATCAAGAGTGGTTATAGGTTATATAAAATTATGCTACGACCACTAGGAGCCGAGCATCAATGAAAAATATTGCAAAAATGGAGATTTCATTCCTAACTGTCTTTTTACTAATTCTATTCGAGATCGGCGCAATATATTTAAGATCGCAAAGGTGTATTGACTGGTTTCTTTTATCGGACGGCTGCCTGTCTGCCTCCAATCTTCTTTGAATATAATATTATCGTTTTCAAGTGGGTCAAAAGAAAAATCGAATTTGGGTAAGGTTAAGGATAACCGTTTGGACTAACGAGTTTCGAATAACAAAAGATGAGTTGCCGGGGATGCATATCTGTACGTCCATCCTTTGATTGAAGACACCAATTGGTCAGGTACATCAATTGGCCTATGAATAATATGTGTCTTGAATGGTTCAAAAACACTCAAGTTTAAGTTTAATTTAAGTAATATGTTTCAAATTATAGCATGAATAGCAAAATTTAAAACTAGTTTATAAACATTCAAATGTAAAATGTTTTTCAAATAGTATGACCTACATGTATGTGTACCAGTCCTGACATGTTATGTCAATTTTACACTATTTGTGCGAGTAGGACGTAAATATTTTTTTCGTTTTCCACGTATTCATTTAAATACTCTTTTAAATTGTGTTTCGAGCTTTTAGTACCTTGTTATTTTGCTAACCATAAATTTTATCATACAGGGTACATGTCGTCTGTGTAATGACGGATTAAGAATACAGAGTGTTACCACCCCTATTCATTCTGTGGTTGTCGTAAGAGTCGACTATGGGGATAAACTACGCAGGACAACAGCACTGAAAAGAGAAGGAAAACTTGACACAAACCCTATACTACTAAAGCAACCCGTTTGGGTCAGCATGGTATAGTAGGCTAAAACCTTCTTTTTATGGAGACGCCTATGTCCAACAGTGGAGCTACTAAGGGCAGTTGATGATGATGATGATGTAGGGACATTTAGAACGATACTTTTCGTGTGACTCAGTTGGGCTTCGATGCAGTGTTATCATGGCTAAATGCATATGGATTAACACTCCATGTCGGAAGATAAAATTCCTTGCTTTGGCGATAACAAGTAAATCACCAACATAACAGTGTGCTCACTCTCACGCTCGCACTCGTACTTTCGTGATCGTTATCCTGGCTCATGTATACACCTAACTTGTGCCTCATCATCATCATTATCATCAACAGCCCTTTAATAGTCCACTGCTGGACATAGGCCTTATCTTAGAAAGGAGGTTGTTCCTACTATATCATGCTGGCAAGACGGGTAGGTATAGAGTTGGTACGGTCAAAGAAAAGACTGAAAAACAAAATTGGTCAAAAACCAACAATCAATAGTTCACTGTCTTTTCTAGGAAGTTCTATGATTTTCAGGGTAGAAATATTTACCAACTTACCCGATATAAGTGCAAAAGAGCTATCATATTACAAGGAACCTGAAAATCTGCTTAATGTCGAGACGAGATTAAACATGAATGAGATATGCACGAATGTGAAGTTATGAGGGAGCATAACTTGAAATTCGTGCATATAAAATATTCAAGTTTGAATTAAAAAATATTCAAGTTATATGTATTAGTAATTTACAAATGCATTAAACAAATAATTAGGCAATAACTAATCCAAAACGTGGCGAGTGTCTATGGCAAAATCACAATCACGTATGAAATCGCAGTGACTAATGAATATTATTTAAAAGTAGCGATAATTTCCAGACATGGAACCGAGAAACAGAGATTCTATTAAATGGAACTTCGGTTGTTATAGGTCACAAGTGAATGGTTGATAATGCTAGAGGACAGATCGAAATACTATAGGAAAGTATTGTTGGAAAAATAAGATTTATGTAAAACTATGCCATGTGCCTAACAGATAACTAGCTACTGGCAGGTCGTTGTCTTAAAAAAAAAATAGTTTTAAAAAACTGTATATGTAAGTAAATAAATTTTAATAAATTTGAAAAAAAGCGAGAGGTGCTTTTTACTGTTGACAACAGGCACCCAACGCTTTTTTATAAATTTATTAAAATTTATTTGGTATTTTTTAGTTTGGTTTTCTATAAAAAGCTTGTTTTTTAGTTTTTAAAACTTTTTTTTAAATTAGTGTATTGTCATCGGTCCTCGATATATCTACAAAGTTTAAAGTCAGACAAAATCACGCCCAAAGGAGTCGGTTAAAACAAACATACAAACATTCAAGTGAAGCTAATATAAAGAGTGTAAAAAAAGACACAGGTCTGTACGTTCACCGAAAAGAAGATACCATTTCTAGTATCACCTCGGTTTCAGAGCACCTTCCTAACTGCCTCAGCCAGCATCGTAATCCTAGGCATCGACATATCCAGCGAAGTCCAGTTTATTAGTTATGGAATACTGTTCTCATCCCTTGGCATTAGAGATATAGCTTCACTCTGCATTCTCTATCGCATATATCATGGAGAGTGCTCCGAGGAATTGTTCGGACTAATACTAGCCGCAACTTTCCGCCAGCAATCCACACGGCAAAATTTGCATCCTCATCACCTGGATAGTTGACGCTCCACTACCGTGCTCTTTTCGAGACACTTTTTGGCCCACAACCAATCTGTGGAATGGGTTTTCGTCTGCGGTATTTCCGGACCGATACGGCCCTCAAACCTTCAAGAAAAGAGCGTACCCCTTTCCTAAAGGGCCCGCAACGCGTTTGTGACTCCTGAGTTGCAGACGTTCATGGGCGGCGATGGTCACTTTCCATCAGGTGACCCGTCTGCTCGTCTGCCCCCTCTAACATAAAAAAAACATACATCACTAGCTATCTCTACTGTCATTAAAACTTTCCATAATCTCGCCGGTTTCATACTTATCTTCAATTCCATTCCATCGTCTATACCCGATAAATTATGTAGTGTCCAATTCCAAACACAATTCTGTAGTTTTAACTGTTTATTTCTATGTCATACTGGGTGCTTCTAACTTCTCGTAGCTTTTTTTTAGATGAGGTACGTCCATACTGTGCCCGGAGTACCTAGAGATAACAGTGTGAACAAGACATGTAAAATTTTCTATATGAGAAGCAGTTATTCCCCATGGTTACATCCTACAAAATAGTGCTACTACATACGTAGCTTTGCTGAAGTTTTATTTCTTTTTCAGAAAACGTTATTATTTTAACTAACAAGGTGGTATTTTTCAATTATGTATTAGACGCAATAAATACTTATATTACCTTTAAGTACAACCGTATCTCTAAGGAAAGGAAATGAGCAAATATAACCCAAACACACGCATTATATGGGTACTTCAATTAATATGTGATAGTAATAACGTGTAAGGAGCAGCTGTTGCTTTACCATTGAAACAAAGCTAATATTCTAGCAAACATATTGTGCGGAGGTATAGGGTCGATATGGAGGTAGATTACTTACATAAACAGTCAGTTTAAGAATAAATTCCATAATGTATATTGCATATTTTTTACAAAGGTTAAAAAAAATGCACATTTATTGTTTTGTTTTCTTGTACTTCTAAATTATAAGCCTATCGAGATTGCTGCCTACCTATTATTGGTGATTGTCTTTTAAAGTTCTTAGTAATTGTGGAACTAATGCACGGGCTAATGCCTAAGTTGCCTTTTGTCCTATATTCTTGTTGTAATGTGTTCCTTGTACTCGCTCCGGACGCGTACAGTGTTAGAACTGTAGTTAATCAAAGGCGATGGGATCCAGTCACACTTGATCAGCTCTTTAGATACACCGATAGACAATATAGTAGATGGCCCTAAGATAAGGGTCATCACACACCGATATGAGTTTATCCATAGTATGCCGATTGAAATATCCGTTCATATTACGTTTAGAAAACTTTTATATTTAAATGATTTGGTTTAAAGTCCTTGTGTGTTTTGTGAACCATTGAGATGATAACATTTTATCAGAAAGAACATAAATTAATTAAATTTTTATAGAATGTTCTGGAGAAAAAAGATTTTGTGTGTTATAATAGAATATAATAATATATTCAACTAACTAACTTAATTTAGTTTTCAGAAAGGTCCAAAGAAATCATTATTATTATCAACAGGCTTTAATAGTCGGCTGGACATAGAGCTCTCCTTAGAAAGGAGGTTTTGGCCTATTATACGAGCCTAGCCAGACAGGTTGGTATGTATATAGAATAATAATATTCTACCACATTCACACAACGCTATCTGGTCCCAAACTAAGTACACAATACCATGGGTACTAGATAACTGATATAAATCACATATACTTTTTAGTAAGTGCATACATAGAGATTTTACATAGTAACACCCTGACCAAATCAAACATTAAATGTTCATGCAAACAAATGTTTGACTTGAGCAAGAATCAAACCCGCGACCATTGGCGTAGTAGTCCGTTACAAAAACCACCGTGTAAGGTTCATCTCTAGTTTTCCTGCTCTTTGCTGTGCTGTTCTCCTGAATAGTTTGCTTCCTTAGCCGGCTCTCACGACACCCATGAGATGAATGGGGGTGGTGTCACTCCATATTCTTATACTATGATATGAAGCACTTTTACTATTTTACTATTATTTTAGTGAAACTTGGCCTGTATACTTAAGCCGGTAACCCACACATAAATAATGCATACAGTAACATTTTTGCAACCATTATACAAAATTGTAATTGTTTTAGATCTAGTTACATACTCATTACCCTGTTACAACAAATGGCCGCGGTATTTTACATAGCGAGTGTGGTGACTAAACTAGTTCATATTAAGCACCTCATTTCCTCAGAAATTGCCTCATTGTTCTCTTAGTAAACGTAATATAACTCTTAGATCTTGGGACAGGAAAGTGTAATCACGTTTTTTGTTAGCTAACTTTATGAGCTCAAGATCGAAAGTCTCGAGTATTGCCGGAGGCATTCATGAGAAAAGATATTCTCTGATTTGATTTTTTTTCTGAGATTCTGCTCATCTCGGTGTTATTATATTCAGACATATTTACTTTTTTGACTGCTTAGTGCTTACTCTTAATTAAGGTTAAAGGTTGTAAGCTGTATTTTGTAAGAGAAATAATTTTAGTGTTAATATTTGGTGTGTCTTAATATGTTTTTTATTTCAATGTAAATATTATATAATAAACAGGTACAGAGATTTGGCACGGCGTCGACGTCCTCCTACTCCAGATAAATTTTTAAGACAGTCGTATAAAATATGATACAATTACTGTAGCTGTTGGGACTTTGACACTTGTCACACTTTATTTTCTTAATTGTTGTTTTTTTTTGTTTTCCTCATTTAATCGTAAAGTAATGACTTGTTATTGTATTAAAAACCATGGAGGCACTTATTTCTAAGACACAAGTATTATACTAGGTTCAGAATTCAGCGTAATAAACGTACGTACATAATATATTAGCCTTCTTGCTGTTCACGATGAGCAACTTTATTATTTTTGTATCACATTTGCTTAGTTGATTCCTACGGATGATCTATACGAAAACCTTTATATAACAGGCATATTATGATAACAATAGATACCATCTAGTCTGTTTGAAGTCGGTGCCCCGAGTCAAATAAGTACTTGGTAGGCTTGGTACAAGGTGGCGCGGCTGTTGCAAGAGTCTTCATGCTGCGCCAAACATGCTGAACGAGCCAAAGTGGGTTAGGCACATCTCAAATGATATTTTTATTTTGAATGGTTTATGAAGTAGTAATGGTTTATTAAGTAGATAAGTTTGTGTACGTAATGATCTAGTTGGTTTATATTAACTAACAAAATCTGCGATGTTTCATTAAAATTATAATGAATTCTTAATTCCTTATTGTGCCGATAAAAATTAATATGCCGATTATTATTGCCGATTTCTTAATTCCTTATTGACATGGACCGTCAGCATTACTTATTGACCATCGGGCTGTATATTGCTACTATAATGTTACCTGTTATATTGAGGATCGCCCTTTTTGATTTTCAATTAGGTTTTTCATATTTTTTAAATTTTTAGTGTTCTTTGTTAATATTGTTCAAAGTCGGTTCAACTTTTTTTTAAATGATTTATTTTACCATTTCTATTGTAAGATATGTTTCTAATAAGTAGATAAGTACGATATTTAAAACACTACGTACCGTAATGTGTATTACCAAACTGTTGTATGTTAGATTATATTAAATTTAGTTTAGTCCGTTACTTTGTTTAGATAAGGTAGTAAGATATTAAGTCTGAACCCGAAAATATATTGTTTTCTACATTATTTAATTTTCCACCATTAGGAGTGGCATTTTTCTTCACATTTGAATGGAACCAAAGGATAAAATACCCTTCCAAAAAAAAAGAATTTACAAGTGAAAGAGTTTTGAGGTAACAAACATGCGTAACAATCGTAACAATCTTTTTTTGTCTAAGTGTTTTGTAATCGCATTCTCATTTATTACTTTCTTGTGCACATATCTCTGTAATTCGACACAAACACCAATCAATAATATCTTGAAAGAATAAAACAAGGTCAATACATGATCATATTATTGAAAGAGTTATCTTCTAACTTCTAAAGGTTAAGGATCCTTCCAGCAGTTCAGCAACATGTGAAAACGACTACTAAACGCAAATAACTATATAGCTAGAATAATAAGTTAAAACATGTTGTCGGTACTGTAAAATAAGATCCTGATTTGGTGGTGGGACCATTTCGGAATAAAAAAAGATTACAAAAAGAGTTTCGAAGATCAGTCCACAATTAACGGAGATATCGCTTAACAAACATACAAAAAAATACTGTTGAATTGAGAACTTCCTCTTTTGTGTTTTTGAAGTCGGTTAAGAACCATTAAAAGAAAAAAGAAAAAGCTATGGCTAAGCCTTCCCAGTAAGTAATCTTTCGACACGTGTTTTGGAAGTGACTCGCATCTTCCACTCGGGTTGTTTAGATTTAGATGCCAATAACAAATGTAGGTACTTAAGTAACGAATTTAGTAATAATGGTACTTGACAAAACTATTGTATATATTGTAAAGTATTGTATTGATGAATATAATTCATTTTTATGTAATCTTTGTTAGGAGACTTGCCACTTCTCTTCATACGAAAGTGTATTTAACCAATCTGTCAAAGTATTTTTTGATTATTGAAAAGCAGTAGAATGTCCTATTTAGGTACTTTATCTAAAACGTGTTCAGTTCTTTTCATTTTTGATTGAATGTTATAGTTTCCCATTTGTGTAAAACCTTCTGTTTTTTAGAAAAATATAAATTGGTAATTTAGAAAACGAGATAGAAAGTATTGTTGATTTAATGTGGGATATGCTTTAACTATGTCTAGTTGTTGTACCAGTTAGAATTAGGTTCACGAGAAGTAATATAAATTTTAATTAAATTAATGGTCAAAACACTTCCTTAAAAATAACTGTAGCAAATTCAACCTAACACTATTTGATTTTCCTTTGATATTACTAATGAGAGAGAAAATGGGCTTGAGAGAAAATTATCAAAGGTAAATTGAGAGCCGTACTACAAGAACAATGTGTTTTTTTTATATAAACAACAAGTACATATCTACTTACAAGCCCAACACGGCCATATTGTGTAACGCTGACACTGAAGACCATCACAAGTTATACGAGTGTTTGAGTAGGTCGAATCAGATGATCCAATTTCAAAATATCGGGATTATAATTACGGGATAAGCTCTATAAACAAATGACCTGTTAATGTCGGCATACGAAAAAATATTAGAAAAAGGTAAGAAACTGATAAACTAAGATTTGATGTATTTGATCGTCGTTTGAATCTAGTATTCACAATCTGTTACATATATTATATCAAACTGAATCCATTTTTAGCGCAACCATCTAAAACATCTTCTCCAGCAGTATTAGGTGCTTCTTATTATAACAGAAATACAGTGTTACAAGTTCGTAGTTTGATAACTACACGAAAATTGCTCTAAAATTTTATTACGATACTTGCGAAACTTATAATTGAGGTACATTAATAGAGCATTACAATGACTGTTACAAAAGTTTTAATTAAGATTTGTGTAGCGGACGGTCGTTAATTTCATTTCTGGAACTATGATTTATAATATTATTATTGGTTTTCGTTAATTGTGAGCAATTATTTTAAATAAAAAATTAGAAAAAAAAAGTTGAAGGTCGTCGCTGGCTTTATGCCATTTTCCAAAATTTTATTCAGGTTCTGCGCAAGTTTTTTATAATGTTTCTTTTATGATCTGCCTTGGGAATATAGACAGCAGATAGGACATAGGAAGAAGGTAAATTGAAGTAAGGAAAACGGATAGGACATAAGAGTGTAAGGCGATTTACCCCTTACGCTCCCACACCCTATCAATTTCTTAAGCTCCCATATAATTATCGAAATAGGCAACGGGAGTGAGACTGCAGTTTCTTGAAAACAGAGGTTATAGTACTGTTTCATTAATTGCTACCGATCTATCTTTACTAGTAGGGATAGTTAGCCCCTAAACCTACTTGTTTTTTTTACAAATTTTGATATTTGAAAACTTAGGAAATGTGTCACAATTTAAAAAAAATATAAAAAATGTGTTGATTTTGTTCGAGCACTTACCTTTCCTTAAATAAATAAAACTAGTAAATTAAAATCTTGATTTCTGTATAAATATGTTATTTATTATCATTGTTTTAGATATTGTAAATTACGTATTAATAATGGATCTTATTAAAAGAAAGTTAAAGTCTGCCTTGTAATCATATTAATTATGATGACCAAAATGAACTTGTTTTAATTAGTACTTTCAATGAAAAATATCTTAAGTGCTGACTAAATTTCTGAGTAAAAAAGTACATTTAAGCATTAGGAAAAGATGGACATTACCAAGCCTTCTTACGAACAGGAATATTTAGCAATTTTAAACAACTACATTTCTTAGTTTGTCAAAATTTGAATCCAATCAAAGATTTAGTTTATTTTCAACAAAACACTGCCAATTTTTGCCGTATTTCCTAATTATCCGGAAACCTTTCTATTATCATCTCTCATACTTCTCTCCCAAAAAATCTTATTCATACTGTTATTAACAAGTAACAGAAATATTTATTTATACAAAGTTCGTTAATGCATCATTAAAAACGGCTAGCCGTTCTTAAAAGACGCATTAACGAACTTAGTATAAGTTCATTTTTTAAATTTACATGAAAATAAATAAGTAATGCCATACTGCAACTAATTTTATCACAAAGCTATTTACTTAAAATTTAAATGTACTACACTGCTGTACATGCAAGAGACTGTTGAAGCATCTTAAGTGCATTACGCACATGGACGTCTCATAAATAGCGCCAGTTGAGTATACATTTAGCCTCTCAACTGTCAAAGCTTAAATTAAATTGTAAACTAAACTTTCTGTTATATAGTATTTAGAATTTGTATATTTAAACATTGCAGACAGCAGCAACAAAAGTTTGTGTAACGTTAAGTTGCAATGTATTTTGCAACGCTCAAAATTAGTATTTTAAAACTGCACTTTAAGTTGCACATACACCCAATGAGAATCAATTTGTGGCCACCCATTGACCTCAGTGTAGACTGTGGACTATACTCGGGACAGCCAAATTGGAAGTCGGATTCAATCAGAAGAAAAATAGGGGCGTTAGACGTAAAGTATCCAATTTCACCTCGCTCTTTTTATTTCTGTGTTAAATTTTGTTACGGTATGCGTTGTAGTTTGCAATCCAATTAGTCCCAAGGTAGCTTTTGTTACTGGTTGGGTATTAAGTGAACTTGAGAACTCAACTGAGTATTTCTAAAATTGTTACTTCAAAATCTGAATTTGGTAACATATTAAATCTGTCAATTTTTTTGTTACTGGAAAATGTTCGTCAATAGGAAAGTAGTACATACTGATAGGGTATCAAAATAAAAGATTATACTAGAATTGACCGATCGAAAGAATCGATTTAAATAGAAAATATAAGCTTCAGCTATTAAATCATTTAGGAGTTTATGAACAAATTGTCACAGAAAATTCCTAGGACTATATTTTCAACAATGCTTCTTAAAACAGACTTTCTGATTATAAAAGGTTACCGTAGCATATATATCTTACTAAAAGTCTCAGTAAAGGAAATTAGGGAGATCAGTAAGCCTTTCGAAATTGAAAAAAAAGTGTTGTTGTTTTTGCACGAGGCTACAAAAATAATCACCTGTTGACAGTGAAAAATGAAACCGTATCAAGAGACTCAATTTATTTAACAACATAATATTAGGGTATTAACGCTGCGATTTATCGTAGGATCCCAGAAATGCAAAATAATATGTTGATTTTGATGCTCCCCAGACTGTAAGAATGCTGTAACGATAGAAGAAGGCTTTTTTATGGTATAGGGAGCAAACGATTGGTTTAATGAACGTAATATAAAACTGAATAGCTTACAGATGACATCTGGGGCGGTATACAATGGCGTAAACTAGGGTGGTAAAAAACTATTTTGTGGCCGTGGTGCTTCCGTGTTTAAAAGGGTATGTGCTATTTTACTCCATTTTGTCTTCCATTTTGCTAAGGAGGGAAGTGGATTTATTGTATTTATAATTCCTCCAATTTTCTTCTGATTAATTTCGTTGCGGGTTCCAAGACAGTTTATTTTTTTTCCTGGGACTTCTCGAGTGTCATAACTCGGTGGGTTCGTGGGTCACTGCACTTAATGCTGGTGTACAGGAGTTCCGTTGGCGTATGGGTGGGATTAATACCAATAAAAAAAAATTGTATCATTCCGGTTGAGCTTTCCCATATGTACCGAAGAGCAGCTCTCCGAACGGTAGCCTATTTATTTCAGCATTCCTATAACAAGTACCAATAAAGTCAATACCATTGCGAAATTAGCGCAGGCTTTGGGTGACAGTCACCTGTCACCCCCAGGCCATCGTCACTCTAGCAGAAGCAGGCCGAAGTGGGTGGCGGCGCGACACGCTATGGAGCGTTTTCACATTTACAACTATTCAACTGATCATCCTCATTTAAGGATAATAAACCTTGATTTTCATTTGGTAAAATTGCAAGGTTAATATTTTCCAAAACACGCCTTACGTTATTTTGAAACATAATTTTAGACATATGGATTAGAAACAGAATATCTGTCATATCCTTTATGAGTTCAAACCTACATCACTGAAATAGTAGAAAAGTCAAAATTTTAAATACGCATATACACACATATAATAACACATATATATGTACATGGGTATATATGCGTTTTTACTATCATTTGTTATTAAACTAGCATTCAACTTAAACAAACAACTTAAAACGGTCTCTTTCAGATTGATTTACTGAACTTTTCAAAGAAAACGAATTCTATCTCCTTCCTCGTTCTAAATCGCAAAAACCCAATTTCCTGGGAGCAGCGTTGGATTTTTTCGCAATACTGTTTTACTAATCAAACAGTCATAAGTTTCCCTTAGCGATCTATCTAAATAAATTACGTTTATACTGACTCACAGAACCTTTTAGGATCGGATATTACACTAGAAAAAAATTGTGGGGGGATATGCGATTCAAGAAAAAACTGCCTGGAAATGCAAAACTAAATTGGAATGTAAATCAAGTCCGCCCGTTCGATGTTCGTCTCGATTCCCAATACACCTGATTACTAAAACGAACTTCACAGCAAGCAAACAATACAAAACAAATATTTTTGTTCCCAGCTAAATTTTACTAAACATTAACATTAACATTTTAGTAAATGGATAAGGAAATATGTCATCGAGGTGATATATTCATTTATTAACTACGATTAAACGGTTAAAAATGTAAAGTATTATTTCTTTTATTTTAAATTCAGATCGTAGAAGTTTTTACTAAGTGTGGCTTGTTTAACAAGCACATCACATATTAATCTAGAATAAACTGTAAACTAAAACAAAACGAGTAATTGTAATTAATAGCGTATACCTGAAAATTCATCTCTACGCCTTCACAAAAGGTCCCGACTTTAGTCCAAATCAGGCGGCTATAGCTAAAAAATCAATGCAAAATACGCGTCACATAAAAGTAGCGTTAAATAAGAATCACGCCTATATGTCCAGAAGGGAGACTGCCCACTATTATTTCAGGCCACCTTACGCAATATGTAAACCGTCGTGCCTTCCACACAATATTGAACTATTTCCTTAACTCTTTGTATCCTTGATTTTTATTTTTATTTTTTGGTTTTCAACACAATTTCCAATGAATCTTTGAATACGGTGTTAAAATTATAAATCATCAGTGTCGATAACTCATTTCATGAGATACGGGCAATTTCAATTTCTAAAGTAAAGAGTAGCTCAGATTGGTTGCTGAAATTAAATTTCCCTTGTATGCTTAGGATTCAATTAGTTTCCCAGTTTTTGGTATTCGGATAACTGAAACCAGCAATCTATTTTATAACTATTAGAATTGAAAATTAATAATAGTATTTAATTAGTTAAATTGTAATTTAACCACGAATTAGACTATTGTTGTTTTCATTGTTAATTTGTTGCCGCCTGCCTGGCTTATAAACTGTATTCAGAGCAGAGGAAAAAATCATCTTCTTACCACATGGATTATATATACGAATATAAAACTAGTAGTAACTAATGCATTAGTACTTAGACAGGGATGTCGGCTAGCTGTTTAATGGTAAATAAAATCAACGTGTATGTACATAACATAAAGTCGATGTAACATTAAACAAAGAAAAATATATAGTTCAGAAATGTGTTTTCAAGGAACATTAAAAACGACACTCGGACGCCGTTCACCATATTTTCCAATTCCACAGAGCTTTATGTGGATTTGCCATAGATCTTACTTTATCCCGTACAATTCACGATAACCGTTACTGTTCTAATCTCAAGGAAAAAATATAGTTGTTAGATTGTTATAGTTTAGTTTACAGGAGTAGTTTGTAATAATCGAAATTATAGTCTCATCAAACCGTATTAAGAAATAAAGTGATTTATTAACAAAAAAGCTTTTACTCCTATATTATTTTACATTTAGAGATATATAATGCAATTATATAGAGTCACTAAGAAATTCTCAGATGATGTTTTTATCTTAGTGATCTTTCCAATCAAAGGATGGATGTATGCCACGGGTATGCCATCCCCACCTCTTCTACAATCTCAGTTCCGTATCCTCATTTGCCACGTATCTTCTCTTACCGTTTACTCTTACTCCTTTTGGCCCATTTGACCGATGAACGTTCACTGACCAAGAAATCGTTTTTAAGCTTGTTTTACCCTGATGTGTGTTCGGTTTATTAATATTACTATAATTGACTTGCTCAGTGTCTTTCATGATTATCAAATATAAAGCCATTGATGTACAACTACAATAAGTTCAACAGACTTATAAATACTTAGTAAAATAAAAAAACGTTAACATCAAAACTTCTGCTTATAAAAGAAATTGCTTTTAGCAATAAGTCCGGTCTTTTTATTATATCTGCTTTGTGAGTTCAAGTCAAGCAAATTGTAATAACTATAAAATAAAATCTACTTTATTTCAAAGATGTAATAAAATGTTAGCCTATAACACTTGAACACTAAGCCTTACAGTTTTATTTTTGTCGTTAATTCTCTCGAACCTTAAGAGGATTTTCAATGTTCTAACTCAACCAAATACACGAAACACCGAAAACCTATTTACCATTAATTTTTATTAACACAACTTAGATTAAGCGCTTTAATTGCCTGCTCTAAAACTGTGAGTAATTGCCTCCATTGGTTCGCTGAATTTTTATTTTATATAGCCCTTTACAGCCTATAAAATGAGCCTGCCAACGTAAAGCCTGAAGGAGTCCATAGGGACTATTTACATAGATTCGATATTTGATAGAGGTTTCAATCTAATTCTACATTTATGATGGTGGCAACTTAAGGCGACGGTAGACTGCAGTAATGTTTTAGGTCTGAAAACTTATAGTTATTAAATATATATACACGGTGATTTTTTAGGCGTTTTGGAAACGAAACATTTTAATTTGGAATCATCTATAGTACCAATAAAAATGATTGAATCAATTGTAATGTTGTCTAAAAAAAAGTTTCAGTTTTAATATTCATTTTTACTTGATCGACTTGGAAAGTAGTAATGGACTGATCATTCATTCATTATCTTATATGAATGAAACACGTCCGTGGGCGTTTCGGCGGCCGCTGCGCACCGCTGACGCTAACAGCAGCTGATAAAAGTATACCTATAGGCGCGAGCTAGCGAGTACTTACGTAGATAGACTCCAATTTGTCCTTCATACTTTACACGGGCTTAGGATCGTCGGAAATGCCTATTTTATTTAAACTTCTTTTCGATTATTAACCACGATTGTTCTTTTCACAACAAATCAATTTATCAACGGACTGTAGGTATAAATATTTCAAGCGTATTTAAAAAATCGGAGCTATCTACAGAATAATTAACTTACATACCTATTTACACTATTTACACTTCTCTGTATCGAAGCAACTGCTCAAAATGGAGTCCGCTGCATTCAATACACAAACGTCCACGTTTAATGCAATTGTTTTTTAATTTTCTTAATGTGTCTCTATCACTTTTCACTTTATCAAAAGCGTCCACTATCGCAATGCGTAAATTATCACGGCTTTCATATTCCCGTGTATAAACAAGTATTTTTATTTCCAACCATAAGAAAAAATCCAGGGGCGTTAAGTCCGGGCTTCTAGGTGGCCAAGGCACTGGCCCTCCTCGACCTATCCACCGATCACTAAACTCATTGTCCAGGTATGCACGCACTACACTCCGGCGAATAATAATTTAAACGTCCTTGACCTTGCGCGTGAGTATAGTATTTCTATTCGTAGTATTTACCTACTTGCGATTGAAAAGCCCTACTACTGGTTCTCACCTTTTCTCTGTAATCGATATGAATATCGACTTTGATGATAAAAAATATATATATTTTATTAAATTAACGTTATATATAGCTTCTGTTACTGATAAATAACTCAAAATGTTCTTTTCCAAAACGCTTTCAAAATCACCGTGTATATATATATATCTGATGGGCCTGTTGGTCTAGTGGTTAGTTACCCTTTTTTTTTTCGTGCGGAAATCCCCTCGGATACCACCTATCGGTGGCATGTCGGACTCGAACCGACTAAAACCGCACGCCGTCTCGGAAACTAATAGCCGGGGAACCAGGTATACCCTAGAAAGGAAGTCCCTGGTGCCCCGACATACCTCGGGCCATCTACAGACGAGTAGACGACCGTGTGGGAACCCCATGTTCCCTCTGCTCCCTGGAAGCGAGCGGGCTTCGCAACGCGCTCGCCGCCACTCCGGCCTACTTCTGCTAGGGTGACAGATGGCCTCACCTGTCACCCCCAGGCCTGAACATCGATAGAACTCCTGAAATTAAATACCTTGGTGTCTTGATAGACCAAAAACTTAACTTCCAAACCCACATTAACTCCCTTTCAAACAGAGTAAGAAAAACAATAAATATAATGAGACAACTCAGACATGCCGCCTCTCCAGAAACACTTAAAATTACTTACTTAGCACTGTGTCAATCGCTTCTCACCTATTGCATATCCTGGTGGGGCGGAGCAGCCAAGTCACACATGATTCCATTGGAGAGAGCACATCGCGCTGTATTAAAAACAATGCTCAAAAAGCCCAGACTATACCCAACCACTAAACTCTATGAGGAAAGTTAACTTTTAAGTGTCCGCAAACTTTTTATATACCATACCACATTACTTGTGCACAAAACAGTTATTTCAGTTATTTCATCCCCGGAATATAACGATGTGACCAGACGTCGCCTCTCTAGACTACATGTACCTGCTTGTCGCACTAAATTTGTCCAACGCTTTTATCCATTTTTATCAGCCTACATTTATAATATTACTTCCAAATTCTGTAACATCCGTCTGAATACAGTACCAGAGACAAAAACAAAAACTTATGAATGGTTTAGTAAACTCACATATGAAGAGACCGAAAAGTTATTAACTATCACAGCATAAAACATATTTATATATTTAGTTATTTATAATATTTAGTAGTATATTTTATTAATAGTATTCCCTATGCGTTATATTTAAATATGATTTATATATGGGATTAAATATATTTTGATATAATTTGTACCTAATTTAAAATCAATCTGGTAATTTAAAAAAGCATAATTTTTAAGCATTTATCTTTGTTGAATTGTCTAATCGTTTTATTTTTGGTAGCTCATCAAGGTTTTTTTTTCTGTTTTTCTAATATGTTTAAAGTTGTGAAGTGCAGAAGCTCTACGAGTATACCTTAATGTAAATACTTTTAGCTAGGATACAGTTAGGATTTTAGCCACGATACAGGCTTGCCTAGTGTGGGGACCGCGTTTAATATTTATCTGATAAGATCTGCTACACTAATTTTATGTCTCGTTAAGCACTCCTGTAATTTATTTTCTTTGTGTTTCTAAATATATATTTTTTCATTTTTTTCATTTTCATAAATATATATATTGAACAACTACAAACTACCTCGTTAGGACAAACGGTCCAATTAGGTAAGTCCAACTTCGAGAAAGAGGTCAATCGTCGAATCCGACTCGGCTGGGCAGCGTTCGGGAAATTACGAAACGTCTTCACGTCCAAAATACCTCAGTGCCTAAAGACGAAATACTTCAACCAGTGATGACCTACGGAACTGAGACGTGGTCTCTTACTATGGGCCTAATCAGAAAGCTCAGAGTCGCTCAGGGTGCTATGGAAAGGGCTATGCTTGGCGTTTCAATGCGTGATCGAATCCGCAACGAGGAGATCCGCAGGAGAACAAAGGTGGTCGACATAGCCCAACGGATTAGCGCGCTCAAGTGGCAATGGGCAGGGCACATAGCAAGGAGAACTGACGGCCGATGGGGCAGCAAGGTTCTCCAATGGAGACCACGTACTGGAAAGCGCAGTGTGGGACGACCGCTTACCCGATGGACGGACGACCTGGTAAAGATTGCCGGAAACCGTTGGATGCAGGCCGCAATCAACCGTCCCCGCTGGAAATTATTGGGAGAGGCCTATGTCCAGCAGTGGACAAGCATAGGCTGAGAATAAAACTACCTCACTTAGGGCCGGTTTTTCAAACATCAGTTATACTATCAGACAACTAACTTGGGAATAAATTTATCTTGATGTTTGTCCAGCGAATATTTTTTTTCTGTTTTTCAATCACTCGATTGAAAAACAGAAAAAAATATACACAGTTTATATAAATATAAACAAAAAAAAAAATGTAAACAGACATATAGTTACTTGATAGTCTTTCATAGACAGTCGTTCACTGTAAACAAAATTTTTACAACATTTATGTCTATTAGACAACATTTTTGTTATTATTTTCTTGTCATTGCTTGTCAGTTAGACAATGAGACAACACTGGTGTAGTGGTTTGTGTAACGGACTGCTATTCGAAAGGTCGCGGGTTCAACTCCCACTCCGTTGAAACATTTGTGTACATTTACATTTAATTTATAAATTTTGTCTGCTGTTTATATGCATAATATGAATGATTTTACCAAAAAAATTATAAAATAGTTAATATATTTATATCAGTTGTCTAGTCCCCATAATACAAGCTCTGAGCACTTAGATTGGGACTAGATGGCGTTGTGTGAATTTGGTATAGAATATTATTATTATTCGTGTTACTTTTGCATAAAATAGAATCAAAGTATGTAAACTTTATTACAATAAATATTAGAGGATGTAAACAGATACTCAAAAGTCAAAGTATTCCTCAGATTTAAGCTTTATTCATCAGATAACAACTATCTGACCATTGAAAATTCCAAAATTACGCTAACTGTTTATAAAAGCTATCGAACTGTTTATCTGAGAGTTGAAAAACAGGTCCTAAAAAAAAATTTGATTGATTTAAATTAGATTCTAATGGATTATAATTGAAGTTTTAACGTTTACCGTTCCCTTACAGAACAACCAACACCGTCAAGGTAATCACATGACCGACCCCTATTTAGAGGTAGCGGTTGACACCGTTGGCAGGGGGCAAGAGCCCCGATCCAGCCACCACAAGTCTCCTGCGGGACGGTGTGAAGACCAGCCCTAGTACTCGGTCATTCTTGCTCGAGCCGTCGTCGGGCAGTTCGGATCTCCGTACAACTTGGTGAGACCTTGGAATATATTTTTAACTGCATTTACCGTTGTCTTTATTTAATACTTTACGAATCTATGTACGACTGTGTATAAGAACTTGGTCATCATTATCATCATCATCATCAGCCTATCGCAGTCCACTGCTGGACATAGGCCTCTCCCATTGCACGCCATTTAGATCGATTTTGGGCTTCTCGCATCCAGCTCCTGCCAGCCATCTTGCGCAAATCGTCACTCCACCTGGCCTGTGGGAACTCCACTCAAGAACTCGTTCGCTCAAGAATTAATATTTAATTAAATTGTATTTACTGCTGTTGTTGTTATTTACTACTACTACTTGCTTTTATTGAGGAAAACCACGACAATCTAAAGAATGACGTCAGCAAACTCTATTTAAAAACAACCCAGACATCCGTCCTCCGTCATATACCTACAATGTATGTTTCAGTGATATCCGACGATTTTTTGGACTTAGACTAATACGGTATAAATGAATTGCCGCAACAGGTTAACACCGATTTATCAACATACAACTTTATTTATTTATCAACTTTATTATTTATTTACAACATTATTATTATTATATTTCTATGGAAAAATCCCAAAAGGTAGGTAAAGTAGATATTGTGACCCCATGAATGGTTTTTGATTGAGTTTATATTGAACTTCTATAAATAGTACAATAGACTAGCATGTTTCGTAGGAAAATGATTCAGCTTATTGTGGCGTTGCCTTAACTCGTGCGTTATGAAAGGTCAATTACTTTTGTTACGCCAATTCAAACATTTCGTTTTATATAGAGTGCTTTGTGTAATCTCTAGTCTATAACTAAATAATCGTTCACTCTACAAAAGTGTACAGTCAGTAAGTTCTAGAAAAGGTCCATGTTTTGGTTTTAATGTAATTGTTTTTTTATTGAGGCATAATTTTCACAACCTTTGGAAGAATATGAAAATTGAAGATACTCTGAGATTATGTTAAGCTTTTCCTTATTTTAGAAATAGGTGTTAAAAAACGGTGATGTGGGATTACACTTGCCGAACAGATTGAATAGTCTATATGGGATTAAGAATAGATGGATTGAAGTGATGCATATCTGTTATGTGAAGTTCTACGTCTTTGGCTATTCCGAGATGTAGCAGTAACGAGTCGTATTTGAGGAGGGTTTTGATTAGGTGATTATAAAACTTAATGTAATAACTCGAATATCCATTTATGACCAAGTTTGGAAACTATTTTACAAATACAAATAGCAGAGAAATTAGCCTAATTGGGTGACTCTAATTAGAGCATTAATCTGGCTTTAATCTCTTACATATTTTCCTTAAATACCAAAGTTAAAACTTAAAGATAGTAATTGGTAGTGATGGTGATTTATCAAAAATGGGCTGCCTTCTGAAATATATTCATGACATAAAAATGGCGAACTAAATTTAATATTGTTCATGAGCCCAGTTATACTTTGGCTTACTGACATCGTGCTTGCTATTTACTACACCATGGCATCGTCCTTTAAAATATCATAGATATACCTAGGTTTTCCCCTCGATAACATTTACTACTGCTAATGTTAGTAAGATTAATAATATTTCTTTAATACGTTTATGTTATGAGTTAGTTTGTAAACATGCAAAGTACCAAATTCAATAATAATTAAGATTTTAAAATTTCTAGTACCAAATCATAATAACATGTATTAGCTCTTTCCTGGCCTGTGCAAGCAGAAAGCTGTACTTGCACAGTCATTTATTTTTTATGTTCTGCATTCTTATTTGAATAAGTATATAACGAGTCTTCATTGCACTGCACGTTATTAAACATTCCTAAGCTCTTAAGCATAACTTTGACTTTAAACCTCTCAAACCTTATAACATTCTTTAATTTGGTTGGTTCATTTGATGCGATGAAAACGTTTCAAATCTTCACATTAAAAAAATAATAATTTTACATTTAAATTTCGTTCACTACTAATGTAAAAGTTAACGTATGCGCGAGTTTATTTTAGAATCTAATTATTCTCATAAAAGCGGGCCGAAAATTTCATAAAGCTAAAGAATAATATAGGTAATATCACAATTATGGTAGTAACATTCTGAAGAAAAAGATGCTAACTGAACTTAATTTTTGTATGGGCGTAAAAAAAATCGTACTTAAAAAGAATAAACAGTTTACGTACATGTGAATAAACTTGTTTCTGCTTTACAAATATAAAATTGAAAACTTTAATTTGTAGTAAGTAATTACTTTCAAAGGGAATAATCTTTATAAGATGAGTGATGATTCGTACCGTCGAAATTACAATATTAGTAATAATAACAGTTGAGATGCATTGTGCTTGTATGTTTATGGAGATTCCAGAACAACATTCATGTTTGACTTGGGATGGTACCATAGCCATTCCTTCTCTCTAGAACAGATAGCTCAATAATCAAAATATATTATGTATATATACCTATATACAAAATGATATTTCTGCAGACCGATCTTTTTGAGCGACAAGCAAATTTAATAATGAATGGTGTCTACTCATAAATTGTATTATATTATGCACCAAATTAAAAGATGGCTAGTTTCGTGATGACCTCGTGTAATAGAAAGTGGTAGAGCTTTCCAAAAGCCTGCTGCTGAAGGATTTGTAGAATGCACTGAAATTTCAGTTGCCAGGTTTCCGCTAGAGTTCCCACAAAAAAAAATACAATTTCATCACCTTAAAAGTCGAGATTCCTCAAAATACTAGTTATTTAAGTGTTTTATATTCTAAGATTAAGTAACGATTTACACTCACATAGTTCAAAACGACTACTAGTGAAATGATGTCTGCTTTTTCTTGAATGATAAATTTGTCTATTTATTTTTCTTTCTAAATTATCCCCCATTAGGAATATATCCTGTGTCGCGGGGGACTTTACAAACATACATAAACACACACAACTTACACAAAGAACACCCAGACTCAGAACAACAATTTGTAGATCATATAAAGTGTCGTCCCATGTGGGGATCCGACCCTCAACATAGTGAGCGGCGTGGCGACCGCTCAAACCACTACGCCATCCGTGCTGCTAAATAATCATTTGATTTTGAGACCATTGTAGAACACGTTTACGCAAACTTCCTATTAGGAAATAGTCCTCGCTTGAGACAATGCATCTGCTTTTTTCAATTTCAATGAGTTCAACTTACAAAGAAATAAGATGAATTATTATTACACTTATTTTTACAAAATATGTATTTCCACAAAGTCCTAGTTATATTTAAACTAAGTAGAATAAAACTCTCAGCCAGTAAACTAAATATTTACAGACCTCTCGGATATTGTATACAAAGCAGTACCTATTTACGTACAAAATATAAATAAGTACAGTTTTTCCTGAAATTTATACAGAATAAGGATAATATAATGATTGGTGACCTAATGTAGTATTGAACGTGACATTGATTCATAGTAGTTGTACACCAATACAGAACCATATTATTTCCTTTATTGGGAAATGGAACGAGCCATTCATTCGAGTATCTCAGAAGTCGTCAGGCTAATATAGGTTGTTTGCGACGCTATTAATATCATTTCCCCCAAACATCTCTACGTGGTATATATAATTCAAGTCATACGTGAAAGAAATAATATGTAGTTATGAAAAATGTTAATAATGTATATTTGACATGTAAAATATTTCCTCAAAACGTTATGGTATTTAATAACTGCACTTTTGAAATATTCTTCAAATTGGTGAGTTTGGTTAGGAAATGATTTTTTGTCTTAAAATAATTCCGGAAAGGGACCGCAACCGGGAAACAACAATGGATTCATATCTTCGTATCCTCCTGGCAAAACGTGGGTCACGGTGTCGACGCTCAGGATCTTCTACTACAGAGCATGGTACAGTGGTCCATTAACATCGCCGAGTTCGCCGAGACATATGTCGCTCGGTTTCTCGGGACTGCCTGGGAAACCGACTTGGATGGCTCTGCGGCACTAGTGCACGACACTGCCAACGGCACCTCTCCTCTAGCTCCTATAGCGGTCGTGGTTGTGGCGTAATGGCTCGATCAGTTAGCCGTTCTCGTCGATATCTGTCGCCCGTCCCCGACTCTTGTGCTCGGGGACTTCAACGCCTGGTCGGAAACCAACAACCGAGGCAACACGGGACTCTTATACCGACTACCGCAGGTGATCACCGAGGAAGGATGCTTCGGAGATCACCTATGTGTGACCCGTAAGGAGCCAATGCAAAATGCCAATGAGTGCCACCACAGCGATGGACACGGCATACAGAGTGCCTGGCGTGGGTGGAGCAGAGGCGTAGCCTCGTGGTGGGTATCGGATTGGGAATTCATTCACAAAGTACCATGATTGCGGCCACGGTACAGCGTGAGAGCGCCTGAAATCCGCCGTCTCCTTCTGCGAGCAAGTTGCGGCAGCTTTCGAGGGCACTAAAGGAACATGGGGGTTCAAACACAGCTGGTGGTTATCTACAAGCCGTAGATGGTGGCTTTCCTTTCTAGGGTACACTTGGTTTCCCGGCTACGGGTGCCCGAGACGACATGCAGATTTGAGTCGGTTCGAGTCTGACATTACAACCCTACCGGTGGGTGGTTATATACTATGAAGGCAGGTAACTTATTTTGTTTCTGTAAAAGTAATATATGTTTCTGATTGAACATAATCAACTAATCACAAAACTACAGAACAAAGAACGAAGTGTTGTTGTATGTAAACAAAAGTTGTGCTTTTCTGTTTCGCTATAAGTAGAAAACAATTTCAATTGGCAATTCATTATTTCTTTTTTCTTTCGTAGTTACCTAAAGGAGTCATTTCTTTATTTATCTTTTGTGTAAACCGCTACAGTATTTATTTCTATATTTTTTTTGGTGAGCGTATACATTGACAAAACAATTTGCTGTATTATCGCTCGCGGCGATCTCTTACAGACAACCTTATTACGGATTTTCTGAATTCTGATTTAAAGCAGACTGCGGTGGACTTGAATCAGTGTAAGTTTTTGGCATTTAATTAAAATAAATAGTGTTGCGCCATAGAATGGAGTGGTTCTTGTATTGTGTCGGAATAACAGCGCCATCTAGTGTCAAGTGGGCGCAACGCTACACAATGAGATTATGGTTCTTAATTCCGATAGTTTTAGATTAGTGTCGAATATCGAAAGATTATAGAAATTTGTAGATGCCTTATTGTACGTGGTTCTGTCTAGAAAATTCCATCGGATATTCGGAATTAGTCTAGTAATTTCGATAGTAAAATAAAAGCGGAGCGTGTTGGCCGTACGGGGCAGTATTGTTTTACGACACAGCGAATTAACATCGAAGCTAATTTCTAGTGCGACTAACGAGTTATGTAGTGATTTCTTGTTTGTAATAGTAAGTTTATGAAAAAAAATTGTGCAATTAAAGTAAATAAACGGCTTTATTATTTTTTTTCTATACTCCACTCGTAACAATAGGTATATACTTGCATATGAAGCAAAATCATTATAAAAAATAATTACGAATACAAAAACAGGGAGCTGGTTAAAAATATAGGTCTCATTACCATTAATATGTTGCATGATGTATGATGTGCATGCATATGTGTATATGACTTATATGCGTATATTTCAAATAAATAAATAAATAAAAAAAGCTAATTTTGAAGGATTTTAATCGAGTTTAATCTGTAGAAATTGTCTAAACACATTATACACGTGTTTGATTATATTTACTTAATACTAGACTTACGTATTAGTATCCTGGCTACACATTTTATGCTAAAGTAAACATAACAAAATGTCTGTTTCAGGATGACGTCTCAAGAGTGTAATACAAACAAATAACAAAATTAAAAACAAAAAGGAAAATATACAGATGGGAAGAGGAAAGTGGAGGCACAACATCAAATGTCTTGTCGTGAGATAACGTTCATAAAATTGGATTCAACAAAGCAAAGAGAGAATAAAAATTAAAAATTATATCTCAGTTATGTAGGTAATATTTGGTACTACGAACAATATTTTATTCTGCCATGCCATTTTGGGTTCTATTGTATGGTTTGTATACGATTTATTATATATTTGTAAACGCTGCTAAACGATGCTTTACTGTAAATATTATTTTGTTTCTTTGTGTGTTTGTATAAATAATATTGTTGTTGTTAATATTTACAGTAAAGCATTATTTAATCAAACAACTGACAGAAACAACTTGCCCGTAATTTTCACCTAAAATTGTTATCAATATATAAATTTATACGTATGTCAAATCTATCAACAACTTTTAATAGTCCACTGTTGGAGGTTTTGGCCTAAGAGGTTTGGTATAAGGTTTGTGTCAAGTCTTCCTTCTCTTTGCAGTGCTTTTTCCTGCATAGTTTGCTCCCTTAGTCCTCTTAGTCTTAGGCTCTTACGAAACCCACGGGATAAATCAGTACTTACCTCTTTATTTTTAAATACATAGGGCTGATAGACAGCTGATAAACATTTATCAGCTGTCTGATTACCATAGTACAGGCTCTGCCTAGTTTAGGATCACACGGGCGTGTGTGAGATGTGTCAAGTTATTATAATTATTTATTTCGATTTAATTTGACAGGAGTAGGAATTAGATGAAACATGTCATTTAAGAGGTTACCTTCCTGTTTCAATATAAAGATCCTATGAAAATAAAAGGCAAAAACTCGAAGGACACTTTTTTAACATGTTTAACTGTTTGTTTTTTTTACAAAAATTAATAGGAAGACAGTGCAACAAAATGAACAACATAATTCAAATTTTACAATGTCAATACATTGTATAAGGTGATATCAACATTGTGTAAAGTATAAAAAAGTACAATTTATTTATACTTTTTTAATCTTTACACAATGTAATAATTTAAAATATCGATTGACACATATCACATGTAAACCGAAACTCACACAGTAGTGAGACTTCAAAAGGAGAATTTTAATTCCACCAATCAGTAACCAATCATTTAGTTTGGATTTGTATTTTATTAGCTAAATAATCCGTCACCACACAGATACCCTAGATCTAGTTTATGATAAACACTCGTTTACCAAGGGAGAAAACTCTGATCGTACTACACAACGCTTTGCTCTTAACAGTGCAAATATATCTCAAAACATATGCATGTTTCATCTAAAATATAAAAATAAACATTAAAGCAATTCGATTTGTCATACAATGCGCCTCTGTAATTAGTCTGCCAAGATTCATGTTTAAACAAACTGCGGTTTCACTGGGAAAGGACACTCTGTTATCTTACTACCGTTACTGCGGTTAATAACGGATTCCTGGTCTACCGAATACCTGACATGTCAATAGGGGCGGACGAGCACAACAGAGCCGTATTAACTATTAAAGCCAGTATTCGCTTTTACTGTAACATACATGAGGCGGCCACCGGTAGTTTGCTTACATATTAAAGGCAAAACTGTTTTGTCACAGATGCATGACCACAAACTAGCAAATATCAATAATACTATAGAAACTAATTTTATGGTAACCTATTCAATCGGTATCCGACCCTTGTCCGTTAGCGTACTTCTAAATATTTTCAAAAATGAAAATTACTTTATTTGCACCTGTTTCTGTTAACTTGTCTTAATAAATTTTAAACTTCTAAGGTACGGCGAAGACAAATTATGTTTTTTTTTTTCTAAATAACGGGTGTGGTTTAAATTGTTTGCTAAAACAATGTAAAGTTGTGGCTGTTAATATTTTGTATGTCATAAACATGTTTTGTTCGCCAAACATTTCAATATATGTTTTGTTAACAGAACGAAAAACAGTCATAGTTATACGGCTTTATTCGGAATGCTTAACGGTCTGTAAACACCAAACATTTTAGAGGTTTTTGAGCGATCGGTCGGTCCTTTAATATTTTACAAAATGTTTTGTTTTATGTAATTTGTTTCGGTACTTTTTACAATGTTATAATATTATGCAAAAGTCATTACAGTTTAAGTTAATTATGTTTACAACAGGGCAAGTTACCGCCTGGGGTTCTATGACGCTGTAGTTTTTCCTTGGCTCATAAGAATAAATCTGTAGTTTAATTTGGCGCATATACATAAACAACCTTCTTTTAATTCAACGATAGTTTCACAAGTTTTTTTTTTATCAAAGAGTATTTTGGCTTCCTCTAGTGGTTTTCTATGAATATGTTACTTATACAACTTAAAAACAAACATAAAAACACTTCTCGACTTATCAAAGTTTTTTTCAATACAAAAACAAAAATAAAAACTCCAGCACTATCCTGTGTCACCTGGGTTTTTACACACTGGTCTTCACCACCACTGTAACATGTAGCCATTTCCACATGAGGTATGGCAATAAGAGCATTTCTAGCCCTGAGATATTGTTATTAAGGTTTGAATACTTTTCACAAACATGTAATAATCGTAATAAAAATTTTCTCCACCGTTTAAGCTACACAACGTATTAGCATATATTATGCGCACGCTCGCTCACACACATAGCGTCAATTTATGACCATGTAATATCGGGACAATTGCCACGTGAAGGAAACGAGACTGAGGGAATGTTACTGCGCGTCTCTTTAATTTATTAGACGTAATATTTGGGCCCGACCGACGACGCCGGCTCCTAACTCTCACCTGATCTCCCTCAGTACACAAAGCTTTAAGAACATAATCTTTATTACCTCCTGTACTACTTACAAAGAGTTCCTTTATTTTATTCTCCGTTGTGGTATACGTAATATATTCTGGATTACGTGTTGCTATGAAATATGCAGAGCGTCTGAGCGGGGACGAATGTATGATTTTTCTGTAAGCAGCGTTGCGGCACGGTACTATTATAATACAGTACTCCAACTTCATACAAACGGACGAAACGCGAGCTATACCTACGCGCCTCGATCTCGGGGTGCGCTCGGGGCGCAGACAATCACGGCTGTACCGCAGTGTCGAACGGACGGTGTGTTGTTTTTTTAACAATAACCGTGCGATTTTTTCTCTAAAAATCAGTTAATATGACGAGTAGGAAATATTGTGCTGTTTTTGGTTGTATGAATTCGTCAATAACGCATCCAGACATAAGTTTTTTTAAATTACCTGGAAACTCTGAAAGGTAAGACTATAATAATTTTACTTTACTTAATAATAATTAATAAAATAATAATTTTACTTACTAGTAGGTAGGTACATAATATGTGTCTTTTTAATGGATAAGTATTTCTCACGAAAAAAAAGGTGTTTGGATTAAAAAATAAAGCGAATAGAGTAACGGAAAGGTTTTGAGACGAGTGAAATAGGTGGTTATATGCGGTTCTGAATGAATCATGATACGGTAGGTACCTACGCTTGTGTTAAAACTTCGGTGCATGTGTGTTTTGTTACTTTGCATATTTCAAAGTAAAGACGTGTTATTTTATTATTAATAATATTTGTTTGTTATCTGTGTGTATGAATAATACTAGAAAATTTTTTTTACCGTCTGTGTGTCATTAGATAGTTTTCGAAATTTTCACAAAGTGTTTCTGCTGCTACTATAACAACATATACCGCTAAAAACTGGTTTTATTTTCTCGGTATTAACAACAACAGCTAAACTCATATATAATATTTAGATGTTTGAGGGTTGTGATTTTAAAACATTCGTAGTCAGCTGTTCAGCTTTTTAATAATTAATTAATTGGTGACCAAAGAATTTTTGTTTTGAGTTGTTGTAATTTATGGAGACGTTAATAAGCTGAGATAAAAAGTTACTTACTCGTCAGCTGTTTCTTGCATTCTAGTTGAGTAGGCAGGTGTTGGAGTTTCTAAGGATTGGAGTTTTGTAACGCGTATGGAGAAAGCACATTTTTTTTATTCTATAGAAGGATTTTTAAACTATTGCATAGCTTTTATCGCGGGCTCTGAGCGCGGCGCGGCGCGGTGACCGAATCAAGAAATTCTCAAAACCTAACGGAATATACCAGACACCATGCAGATTTTTTTCTTTAAAAAAAAATGTTATGCAACAGCTTTACCGCGGCAGTCTCCGAGAGTGCCACATGTATTTTTTTTTTTTCAGACGTCTTCAATGGTTGCAACTGATCCGGCGAGATGATTTGGAAAACAAACCTTACTTTAGTTCCTACCAAGTTTGTGAAAAACATTTTAATTTGGAGGATGTATTACATTCATCAAATAGAAAACTTTTAAAAAAGCATCAACAATGGTAGGGACCATTGTTGATGCTGCCAAGCTTAGCTAGTACTGATCCAGGAGTCTCTCTAAAAGAAGATAAACAAACCCAAACTGCTCCGTTGGTAGGAATTGAAAATAGTACACAGACTGAAAATGCCACAAATGAAATCTTTGCTCAAACCTCAACGAGTCTCTCTAACAACACTCCAAGAAAAAGAAAATTGAAACTTGAACTCCTCCAATGCAGAAAGAAAATAAAATAATTAAATCTACCAATCAAAAAACAACACGCATTTTTATTGAACACTTCCTATTCAATATACAAAGTATTTCATTTATTTATATAAAAAGGATATTTACAATCACAAATCTAAATAGAAACAGAAAGTAGGCAAATATAATTAAAATGCTGGAGACGGGCAGCCCTAACGCATGTTTACGTACCGCGCGACTGTAGGCATTTATTTCTATCATGCGGCCGAGTTACACTACTGTATTATAATTGTACCGTGGTTGCGGGCTTCAAATCACATTGCGTTTACCTTTTTATTTCACACTGAATGTTAAGGAACCTATGTACGAATGCAGAATATTTTATAATTTTGACTTAGTGACATACCCCAAACACTATCTTGTGTACCTTATACAAGTTGTAGCATCCTTCTCAACTGCACCTATTTTCTATGAGAACTGTGATACTCTTCTTTGCTTGCAATTAAACTATGTAAAAAGTTATAAGACGTATTAGGTGCCTGCGAGACGTAACACGTTGACGACGAGTAAATAATAATAATATAATATAATATACATTTTTTCTAGCATCGAAGAACTGTCTTCTATCGATCTAAATTACTACTGACTGGATATTTTTTTAAAAGCCAGAAAGAATCCAGAGAGTGTAAACAGTTGGTATTCGCAGTCCTCAAGTGCCACCTGTCCCCTCTGTTGTTAAAGTGTTAGGGTTACGGTGAGTGCCCAAGGAATGTCTTTGACAGATCATGTCTTCAATGTCACCTTTCAGAAAGACCTGCAGCATATTATAGCGTTTATCAGTCTCCAGATTGGTATCACCGAGGACTTGTAAAGTTATGTTTTTCAAGGATGCTGTTTAATGTAGTCTGAGACATGTTCATTAGTTGTATGACTTGTGAAAAATGTTGCTTGATCATCGAGGTTTTTCAAATTACTCCTCATTCGAACTGAAGTAGGTCAATGAGCCTTTTAAAGAGATTGAAGTTCTTTGTCGTTAGATTAGAGTTTGACTTAAATTAGGCGCGTTATCTCGACCACAAATCTTATTTAAACCTTTTTTTAAACTGAAATCAGATTAGATAACGAAAGTAATCTACCAATACAAGTGAAACAGAATTAATTAATGCAACTTCATTTTTATTTAAATTTACTAAATAAATTTACGAGTAACGTGGATAATGTGTCAACATTAATGAGTCTACATTTAATAAAGCAGCGTCAATGAAACAGAAACATGGAGTGTGTCAGTCTGTCATCCCGCGGATGTTGTTTATTTCAACTAAGAGAATGGGGCTGTACTGATAAATTCAGTGAAAAATACATATTCTGTACTGTACGTGTGAAATTTTATATTAATATCTGAATATCTATTTTGCTTTAAAAGAAGACAAGAAGCAACAACGTTATATAGTTTTACTTACTACTAATCGGGTTTAGCAATACTTTTCATGTATCCAGGCCATTTAGCGACATCTTTAAAAGTTATTCCCATAGAACTTTCGGTCTTCGAGACTGCAAAGAAACAATATCTTCTACCGATTTAGAATAATTGTCGGTTATGGTAATGCTTGCTCTTAAAGAGTGCCACTGAGTTGCCGGTGTTTATGAGTGCCCGTAGTCACTTTTACGTAAAGACACGAAGTTTTTTTTGCGAAATATTTAAAAAATGGTACATACTCGTACATACAACGATACATTTCATTGCTGAGTGACAGATAACAGTTCTTACTCAATGAATTGTGTGAATGTTTTTTTCTTCACCATTAGCGAGACAAGCTTCATACTTATTACTTCTTAAAACAAATTATATTAAAAGAAAAATAATATTCCAATAAATAATCAGGGTATCGGAAATGTTTCAAACATTGGTATCAATAAATTTTCCGTAATTACGCACTCACTAAACTTCAGTCAATCAGATGACGCAACCTCGCAGAATAATGATATTGATTATAGGACTCACTCGTGTAATTAACCATTAGTGACTGATTGTGTAATTAATGTTGTATGTTAGCAAGCCCAGTTAGCAGATTCGATATATACAATGAAATTGATATTGTTAAGACTGATCCCCGTTCTGGAATACTATTCTGTTAATAATTAAGTAAGATTTCTTGGTTCATCAAAAAACCTGCAGCAGCTATATTTATTAGCTAATTTTAATAATAATATTTAGATAAAAGAAGCTTATTAGAATTTTTTGGTACATCACATAATAATAAAGCGGCACTAAGTGATTAAGGTATTGAATTGAATTTTGATTTAAAGTTACGTAAATTAAATAATTCATTTCCAAACAATAAACACAATAAAATTGTTAGGTGAGTGAAATCAAAATTGTTTCACCTTTGAAATTATAGCGGCATCTCTATAGTTTAGTTTTCAAACGTATTTTTACAGTCTAATTACTTCTAAGTTTACTGAAATGTGTTTTTTTGTTATTACTTGTGACTTATTTTCATGTGCAGCTATTTGGTATGTTTTATTACTTTACGAAACTTTATAGAAACGTTCATATCCGTAACATATAAAAACACAAACACATAAAAACATAGCCATCATAATAAAGTATAGCCGTAAAGGCAATTTATGAAACAACGCCGACCGTAAAGGCTGACTGAATATCTTCAGTTTGTCACTTAGTTATCATTCTCTAAAGAGTGACCACCAAGTGGTCTCTAACTCTTTAAAAAGTGATCTCTCTACAGAGAGGTGAACCTTGTTTAATTACAATTACCAATAAAACTTGAATTATCATTGTTTACATTGTAAACACAAGGGAAAAAACCACGCAGAACAACAGCACTGCAGAGAGAAGGAAAACTTGACACAAACCCTATACCAACCCGTCTGGCCAGCGTGGTATAGTAGGCCAAAACCTCCTTTCTAAGGAGAGGCTTTTGTCCAGCTGTGGACTATTAAAGGCTGTTGATGATGATGATGACACTGTTGTATAATGTACTGGACTTTGTAATATATTGTGGAACCCGCTGGTTGCATAAGGTTTCTACACACTTTAAGAAAAAATACTGCACTTTATATTCATACAAACATTTATTATTTCAAATATGATATACTTCCGGGAGCCATATTTGTTTATATGTTTAGAATTTTCTTTACATATATTTATGTACATATGATAATATTTTCTATAACCGGAACAGCAAATTGAGTCCTCCATTTTGATTCGGAATATACATAATGTTTATTATTTTGATATTTCAGAGATGGAAAAAAAAATAAGGACTAACCCTTATGAGAAATGTAAGGTGATGATTTTTTTAGCTATTAAAAAGTAATGGTGGGATGACCATCCCACCATTACTTTAACTTTTTTTATTTATTTACTTTTACACACACAGTAGGGTCAATTTAGACACAGTTTGTTAGTTTCACTACTTTTTCAACAATTGAGAGAGATTTTTTTAATTTTAAAAGTTTTAACAACAAGATTAATAAGTAAGTAAGATAGGTAAATAATCGTTTCGTTTCTTGTACATAGTTCTGTAAAGAAATTGTAAGAACCTTCAAACTGAAAGCGGTGCCAAATGTCTTAAGGTTTAATGTAATATTGCTTTCAATAAGTAAAAATCTAAGGTTCCATCTAGTTCGGTATGAATAAATCTAAGGTTGTAGTTTGTTATTGGATGGAGATACACTCTTATATATGTTTCTATTAAAAGCGTTTTCAAGGCACACTAAGAAGGTTTTCTAGAAATAAGTATCTAGTGATTACTTTATGACTTTCGGACATCTGACACAACAAATGTCTCTTGTTATTCTCTCTATTCTATAGTCTTAAATCTTGTTATTAAAATATAATAAACATTTTTTTTTTTACTTTCCGAGTCTCAATATATCTATTCTGATCTTACACCCATGCCACTAGATTATATACTTATATTTACAAGTACCTGCGTTTGTGATCTTGTCTAGAATCTTGGGGACCGTAATCACCAGTCAAACAGTCAAATATGCCAGAAATGCTGATTTAATGCCGTGTTTGATAAAGTGAGTACCCTACCTAGTGTGGTGCCTTTTCGAATAAAATCCTTCATCAATCAGAAACTCAAACGTTAAATATTTCAAGAACCTTATTTGTGTTGCGATTTAATTTTATATTTTAAAGTGCGATCTTTTTTTCTCGTTTCGGGGTATCAGGACAGAGATGATCTATATGCTATGGGACGGACGACGATCTAAGAAGTAAAAGTATCACGGTTAGGTAAGTTAGGTCTAACCTTGGGAACAAAACTTGGTAACAAAGCAAAAATCTACGCAACATTAAACACACTTGGCTACGTGTTTTAGAAATATAAATGCCAATGTCCTAATAGTAGACTGTTTTTTTTTTAAATAATTATACCTAGTTTTATTGTACCTCTTAAAATATATCCCTGGTACATAAATAATTGTTTTCTTACGAGATTGATAATATCGTCATAATAACGAAAATAATTTACGACTTTATAAAACACGGTAAACAAAGGGCTGTAATGATAAACCGCTCGTTATTACAATATGTTTTAATAAACTTCATTAAGAGCAGTGCGCGACAACGCTGTACGTTAGTTACGTTATACGTATAAAGGAAATTGGATAATTACATTAATTTACAAGATTTGGCAGAAAATGAACCTTAGGGTATTTCAGTCTCATTAGGCATTAATGATTACATATTTAAAAAATATATAAAAAAAACATATACTAGTATTACCTACCATTACCATTACCTTTTTATTAGTAAGCTTTGCTTTAGGGCACTGTGGCGTTAGACCTGGGGTCAGCTATTGCAATTCTTGCCTACGGTTGTCGTAAACAATCCACTTTTCGTCATATCATTTGATCCAATATTCCTTCATTTCTGTACCGATTCAACGAGGCAACACAAGTTTCAAGAAGCATTATTTCTGTAGATTAGTCAAATCAAGAGGCAAACATTTTTCATATTTTTTCATCTTATTGATTTGATGAAAATGAGTCAGTATTGTTGGTAGGCTAACATTAAACCATGCCACTAATTCCTGGGTAGTTTGACTCGGATCGGCTTCCACAATCTCCTTGAATTTAACGTTATTAACATGTGTTCCATTCCATTCCATTCCATTGCATCATGAAAGCGTTTAAACCAAAAACGCACGGTGCGTTCACTAGCAGTGTCCTCTCCAAATACAGCGTTGATATTGCAAGCCGTTTTTGCAGCGTTAGTTCCACGTCGGAACTCGTATTCAAAAATGACTTGGATTTTCGAATTATCCATTTTTCACATTGATATAATACTTACATAGATGAGTAATTACCGCCTAAAATCGTTGCTACTGCACATATGTCCACAGGCATATGCGTAGCAAACGTCAATTCATTATTCAATGTGGCGTCAACCGAGTTGAACATAGCGACACATGACAGTAACAATCGCCAAAATGGCTAAATGCGTAGTGAAAGAATGCGATACAAGGTCACAAAACATTAATAAATCATGCGGAATTACTTTTCACGTGTAAGTTTATGGTTTTTGTATTGATAATATCGTAAATAAGGCTATAATTGAAATAAAACACTGATAATTGTAATCTAGAATCAGTGTTACCATTAAAAAATCATTTTGGTTTTCCCACATTAGTGGGAGAATTTATAATTTATGAAATAATATGCTTTATACTGTTTTTAAACATTTTGCCAATAATAATAAAATATAGGAAGAACGGTAGTTGTTAGGGCTGGACCGATCCCTTTTTTTAGGGACCCGTTGAACGTTCACTGCGAGCTTGGCAGAAGTGCCAAGCTCGCAGTGCTGGAGACTTTTGTACAAAAAAATTAATTCATTGTTTTTCTTAATTTATTATCAATTTTAAATAATAATTGTACAAAATAATAATAATAATAATAAATGTTTATCATAAAAATAAAAATATAAAATAAAAAAGTAAGTAAACAAATATTTTTTTTTTATAAAATAATTTTTTTTTTTTTTTTTTATTATTTGTTTTTTAAATTATAATAGAATTTGCAATACACCCTGGGGATTATTTATTATCAGTACAAGTTGATCATTCACTTTTATTATTAAATGCTATTATTTTTACATACGTAAAAATAAGATTGTGTCATGAAAGTAAAATATCCACACAAACTTATAAAAAGAGTCTAAAAGACAATTGTATACAAAACTGATGCTTCACAGCGCAGTTTGATTTTACACTGAATATAAACCCTTTTAACCAAATATTTCCAGTTATTTTATTATTTATACCTATTCTATTCAATTCGAAATATATTATTTAGAATATTTAAATTAATTTATTTTATTACAAAATTGTTTTAAAAAAAAATTGTTTCTTAGTTGTTATGGGTAAAATTTCATACGGTAGTCAACACTGGCCCACCATCGTAAAGTTATATCTTTGTCTTTGTCTAATCCGAGCGATGCTATTGTTCTTGTCTCGCGTGTAAATGAGACATAAATATGTTTACTTTCAAATGTTTAGTGGTATCAAAGCTACGTCGTCAAAGTTCAAAAGTGGTTACACTTTTTTCGGCGTGTGATAATGAGGTTTGCTTCTCTAGTGTTGTTTTAACTCAATGATTTTTCAGGTCTAAGCTGAATAGAAAAAACAATTGAATGTCGAAAATCTAATTTTGCACATTTTTTTAAAAGAAAAACCTCATAGATATGAAAAAAGTTTCACACGAAAATCTCACCATGAAGGTTTTATGTCAAATCAAATTATCTATTACTGTTTTTATTTCCAACGGCAATTTCATACTTTAACCCCTGCTATTAAATTAATTTATATTGATTTCGCAGATATTATTGCGATATACTTTAACTCGATATACTTATACCCTTATTATTATGTCATATCGCAAATACAGTCCACTCTTCCTTTAGCGATTTATACATTTTGAATGTCTTGCGTCAACAAAGTTTTACTTTTATTTAACAAAAGTCATACGGTTTTATAACACTACTTATTTCAGTTCCACCAAACGCTGTATATTCTGTTGCACCATCTGTAAATAAAAGTTTGTTTGTGTAAAGATCCGAAGACCATAACCCTTATTTAATTGAACCACATAAATTTAACGACTTGAACCGCTATTTAAATCCCTCTGACTTACTTATTAAGCCCAAAGGTATTTTTTTTCTTAACACATCGTGATTTACAAATTAGCTTATGTGAGAGAAAAAAAAAACATAAGATCCAAATAACAAACCAATAATAAATAGTTTTAAATCAAAAGAAGGCACAAATACCGAAACTTATAAAAATTATAGATTTGAAATAAAAAATTAAAGAAACAGTTTTAAAAGCTTATCAACTTATAAAGAAACGTAAAAGGCCAGCTTTTAGAATACTTTGACTTGAATTTTTCTTAAACAATAGATAACTCCTTAAGAGTTGTAAGTGATGATTAGGATTACAGAGTCATTAGGGTATCGCTAATATGGAATAATGTTACCAAGGTTGAGGGGACTCAGGGATGTTCAAGGGTAGTGCCTCAAGTAAGAAACTGTTTAATATCGTCTCTAAAAATCTCTTTATGCTACAAGAATGTTATTTATGCTGAAAAAAATGGGAAACAATATCCATTTAAATTTCATTTAAATCATGTCATTATTATAAACTTTTTAGGCCAAACGTTTTTTTCCAATTAATGTATTAATATTTATAAAAATGTCTGATTGTTAATTAAAAAGAAAGGCAGAAAATTGAGCAATCATATCTTAAAATATTGATGTGCCGACAAAGTCTGTATACCTAGTAGAGATTTTTTGTGTGAGCTGTGAGACAACTTCAACATCAGGATGGGTGGCATCTCCATATTCTAGGATTGCAAGTTAAATTGAGTTAGCAAGTGCAAATTTGATGGTGCAAGTTCCATAAGCGTTTCAACCATTGTAACAGTTAAATCCATGTTTTATCAAACTCAATTTAATGTTATGTGTTGTTTTTTAAAAACTTCACATCACATCAACAGCATTGAATAGTCCACTATTGGATATAGGCCTTTTGTTAGAAACTTCGTTTTTGTTTAAATTATAAGGGCCAAACCGTGCTGTGACAATCGCCTCTTAAAATCAATGTTGTTTGATTTTCATTGTTATTCCATCACATGCAGTAATGGAATAAAATATGTTATATTTTTCTAGATGTAAGTGGTGCAATAAATAAAAGCCCATAGGCTAATCTTGTGTTCCTATTTACGTGGTCGTCTGATACTATTTAATTTTTACCTTTTCCCAACTTTTTATTTTGACAGTGATTCGCCAAATTCCTCGGACATTTTGGAATGAACAGCCCAGTACGATTTCTTAGTTCGGGTAACATGTCGCAGTCCCCGACGAACACTATGGTAATCGCTATTACGATAGAATCGGGTTTATTAGATATTCGTTATCTACACACCCTATTACAATCATTGAATTTTTTTATGATCGGGCGATGAATACTTTTGGATTTATCCATTCAATAATGATCTTTATGTTTTTGTTCAACGTATAACATAAGTGAAAAATTTACACGATCAATAACGCAAAAACCTATTACCAAATCTCAAAAGTCAACATTTTAGAGTAAGCGGCTATTACCATATTGTTCGAGGGAAAAATGACAGAATCAGAATCAGAATTTATACATAGGTACCGAAATGGTTATAACACCTAAAAATGATCATCGAATAAGCATGTAATTTATGTTTACCGTAATATTAAAGTCAGTTATATCATCGAATACGATTGCAATGTCATTTTACGAATATAAAGTATATTCATATTTACCATGGAACAATATCATAATGAACGATTACTACAGCAACACCGATTTGTGATTACAGTCGAACACTATCGTAAAGTTAGTTTGCGTTAATTTTTTCCATAGCTTATTTCAGTAATGGACATTTTCACAATTTTCTTACTGATAAAGAAAATTTATGATAAAAATTTAGTAAAAATCTAGTGCAAAAAAATATTTCCTTATTTTTGATAAAAGAATCTTCTTTTTAGTCTTGATAGTATTCAAGATATTCAGTTTTTATTTGCTCCTGTAAAATTGTTATTTTCCTATTACGATTTTGTTCGTCGGGGACTGCGATGTTGTCTTCAAATGGTACAATATGTGTCTTCGGTATAATATATAGTTATATAACAATAAGCTGTTAAACTTACACATATTACCAGGAACTAACTTGCCATTCCGCAGTTAAGCGCCAGTAATAACTTAAGTGCACCACTCCAGGATACGTAGAAAGTTAGAATCTGAAAGCCGTATTCCTCAAACTTCTCTTTAACTTTGAATAATAACTGGTACTTCCTTAAAATTGGCCAAGTTCAAGTCTAAGAAAAGGTTGTTTAAAGAATTTAGGAGATTGTAAAATACCTTGAAATTTTAAACTTGTATAATTAAGTATATTGTTTTTGTCTGCAAGCAGCGCGTTCGATATCTTTGAAACATTCAGTGAATTTTGCTTTGTCCCCGACCTTTACTCTCGAAGACTTATAAGTCTGTGAGAATAACCTTTAATCGGTTGCTAGAACTACGTTCAAACAAGAGAAAGATAATTAACCGGTTGTAGTAGAGAACCGCATTAGCCCACCCTGTTGAACGAATGCATTACGTACTTATAACAATTTTAAATAATTTAGAGTTAATTATACATTGTCAAAATGTTCATCTAAAGAAAAACGAAAGTAGGAAAATGAGTGGTTTAAGAAAATCTTCCATATCCGACGTATAATGAAAACGCAGTGGAACTAAAACACGAATATTGAGATCAAGTATCACAGTTATTTTTTATTATTTTTTAGAATGGAATTAGGCTCTGTTTGGTGTTATGTAATGTAAAGAAGCCCAATTTAACGCTCAAAATATACTACTCGAATAACATTGTTTAACATTTCCCCTAAAATGTTATTCAAATTTCATCTAGAGTTTTAACCAAGTAAGTACAAAATAGTACGACACATGTGGTCCGAAACAGCCGAACAAGGCGGTTCTTTTAAAACATTTCTCCAAGTTTATTTAACAAAATTACCCGTGAGAATGTTCAATTTCAGGGAAAATTTTCTTTAAAAGTACATTGTGAAATTGAACATCGTATGTTGTAACCATACAGTCATACTCGCATTAAACACCCATATTTTGTCAACTTTAATTTTATTTCAGCTCATGTAATACAGGGCAAGCGTGTTACCGTCAATTGGGCATTTTCGAAATTTAATGGGAAAATTAGGAAGTGAATATGAAAGGAAAAGTTGGTAAGATAATAAGTTGGTAATGGTAGGAAAGGTTTATTGCTTAAGGGGTTGGATTTGGATTCAAGAAGAGTCTCTCTGGTGGTCGGGCCCTTTGAGGCGCTGGGCTCACGGGTGGCCCTGGATAAGATGGAGGCCCGCTTATTCCATGGGCCCCGTCGTGGTCCACCCCCCGATGACTCAATTGTTGTCAACTCGGTCCTCGTACCGGTTCAGGCCCAGATGAAATATCTGGGCCCGATACTCGACGGGAGGTGGCTGTTCGATGAGCACTTCCGACAGCTTGCTCCAAAGCTGGTCGGCGCTGCGTCTGCCTTAGGGCGACTTTTGCCTAATCTGGGTGGACCCAGCGTCGCAACGAGACGGCTGTATACAGGGATTGTCCGGTCAATGGCACTGTACGGTGCACCAGTGTGAGCGGTGGTGGCTCTGACCGTTCAGAATAGGGCACGCCTCTGGCGTCTTCAAAGGTTTTTGACGGTAAGAGCCATACGTGGTTACCACACCGTTTCGACAGAGGTGGCGTGCGCATTGGCTGGTAGTCAACCGTGGGATTTAGAGGTAGAAGTGCTCGCCGAAGTATATCGACGGAAAGCTAAGTTGAGGGCGGATAGTGGCAGTCGGCCCCCGTCCGAAGAGATACGCGAGTGGCGTGAAGCCGCTCGCCGAGCTACGATGGTTCATTGGTCGTCTCGGTCGGAGGCTCCACGTGCTGGCTTCGGCGCCGTGGAGGCGCTCCAGCCAGTTATCGTCGAGTGTATCAGTTATGTCGGCAGCATAGGACCCTTTCCTTCCGACTAACGCAGGTCCTCTCCGGGTACGGTTGCTTCGGGAAGTACCTGCACTCGGTCGCTAGGGAGAAATGGGGTCGCCACTGTGATGGCAGTAAGGACTCGGCTTGGGCGTCGCAGCGCCAGGTCCTTATTGCAGTCATCGAAGGGGACCTCTCGCTACCGGCCGTTATACGCACCATGGGCCGGTTGTGACAGATGTTTCACCGCGATCCTTCTGCGAAGACATCATGTCGCAGAAGGAGGTGGTGAAGAGGGCCCGGGAGGACAACCTCCACTTCGAACCGGGTGGCGGAGGCGCGCTTACCACTGCCTCATGCCGCCCTGAGTGTAGCCGCGAGTGGACGTGACGGGTTTTCCCCTCCACCGGACATAACAGCCAGCCGCGAGATCGTCGCCTAAAGGGAGAAAGTACCCGAAGATGGTACCCGCGCCATTGCGGGCAGGCGCTAGGAGGAGTCCGGATGCCTTAATAATAGCAGTTCCCGGATCTCTTCTGTTACAGGCGCAAAGTAGCACACCGTGTGGTTTTAGTCGGTCCGATTCCGATTTCCGACACCACCCTGCCGCAAACCGCGGGGGGTGACGGCCCGAGGGGGTTGCCATACTTGAAAAAAACAGGGATTATGAGAAATAGTTCAAGTCTTGTACTTGTGACTCCAACTGGCTGTTATAACCTTTTATAATAGCATGACGTTTAAAAAAGATACCATTTATTAGGTGAACTTCGCGAGTTTTGTTGTAAAGTTAGAAATATTAAAATATAGGGTCTAACTTCACCTTAATTAAAAAAAAATACCTTCAGCAATGATGGTCTTATCTCCTGAAACATTCATCAATCATCCTCAACAGTCCACTGCTAGTCTTAGGCTGCTCCTTAGAAAGGAGGTTTTGGCCTACTATACCAAGGTTAGGTATACCAAGGTTGATAAAGGGTTTGTTACAAGTTTTCCTTCTTTTTGTAGTGCTATTGTCCTGCAGAGTGGGATACCTTAGTCGGCTCTTACGGTAACTATGGGCTGAATAAAGGTGGTGACAGTCCGTATTCTTAATCCGTCATCGCACCGACAACATTGAATAAAATATTAAATGATATTATAACATAATTTATATATTAATAACTAATTATTAATAAATAATTATAAATAAATATTCATAAAAGCCTATAGTTAGAATCAATACACATTTAATGAAAATAGATTCGATTTTGAAGTCTCCATTACTTTTCAGTACAATATTATCTACATTTAACTGGGTGTATATTTTACCATTATATTTCAATATTTATGGAACAATTACATATCTAGGTTATTCATGCTTTCATCAGATCTTGTATGTATAGATTAGGGTAATAAGATTACTTATTCAATCTGCTAGACATACCATTTATATTCATCGAATCGCGAAGTGAATATCAGAGATTAGTGGAAGCGAGATATTTATGGAGTCTTTGAAATATTTTAACGTTGCTATCACAAAGACGGCCAATAGTAAAAGTTCGAGTAATCTTCCTTTGTTTTCCGCAGTTCATTTACATTTGATATAAATTAAAATTATTTGTAAGCTTAAAGCCCAATGAAGATTGCAGAATGAAGTGAACTATTAAGAACTGATATTATAAGCGACCTGCTTAAATTGAAATAGAAAAATACTGTAACTCTCAACTTAGATATTAAACTCAAGTTTACTAATATAATAATTATTTGATTACTAATAAGCTAATCACTGTATCTATGTATAGCGACGATGAATCAAAAAACATAGTTACAGAAAAAGTGGAATCTACTTATTATTTAACATCCTTTTTTTTCTAATTTTATTTGGAGTTGGAATGTCTAACATTTCAATAAGCTTTGAATGGATTCTTTTATGTTGGGTTGCCTCCTGATGCCAATCCTCTATGAGAATGCAATAATAATAAAAAAGGTTTTAGGTGAAATTATCAGAGCAGGTGAATTCAGTAAGGAAAAGCGGTTAGGGCGAGGAAGCAAAGGTGAAGGATACCGCATGACAGGAATCGAGAAACGATATTGACACTGCCGCAGCTCGAAGGGAACCCTGTACCCATGCGTTCGTCCAGGGACATGATATCATAATATAAAGGATCTACCTCACAATCCGTGTGGGGACGGATTAAGAATATGGAGTCTCGCCACCTCTATTCATTCGTGGCTAGGTATCGTAAGAGCCAACTACAGGAGTAAACTACGCACGATAACAGCACCAGCACACAGAAAGGGAAAACTTGAAAAAAAACCCTTTATCAACCCGTTTTGCCAGCGTGGTATAGTAGCCAAATCCTTTCTAAGGAGAGGCCTATATCTAGTAGTGAACTATTAAAGGCTGTTGATGTCTGATGTGATGTAAGTCCATGTCTCCTTTGAATAAAAGTGCAAGAACTAAAAACTCTTCTATTGAAAAAAAACAGAAGTTAAATCTCAATAAGGGTTACTTATATATATTCAAAAAAGTGCCAAACGCGTAATTCAATCATATTGAGATAGAACCATTTACATCAATTGATATTGTATTTGAAAACTTCAGTAATTTTTCATATCCACTATTAGAGTCAATATGAGTAGACATAAGGAAAAAACAAGTTATTTTTCAATACCCTGCGTAAAGTAAATCTTTTCTATTGATAGCAATAAATTTGGATCAATGTTGGATCAATGCCTTTGTTGTTATATTTCTAATTATTTTATCAAAGTTTAATGGTATGACACGGTGCAATCATACTTTATTGAAGATCGTAGCTGAAATACAAGTAATAATAGTAGTTAATTTTTTTAAACACTTCAAAAAACCGGGTCAAATGATTGACACGTCGAATTAAAAAGATTCTTTATCTCTAATATCTGATTAATCTAGGTTATAGTTTTTAAACAGTGTGAGTGAGTAAATGGCTAATTTTTGTAAATAAATCTGGTTTGATACATACAAAATCCCGTTTTTGATTAATAGCTATGGTATGTGCTTTTGTTTAAAAGTTACGTTTTGATGGGTTATAGTACGATTTAACTTAGTAAACACAACATTTATTTGAAGTGGGTCAGTTTACTATTCTGTCAAGCTGCAGAGTAAAAACTCTTCTAACTGGAAAATAGTGTCGGATCATTTGGGCACTTTTCAATTCAATAGAAAATCTGTATTATATAAAGCTAACTCTCTGCTAATATATAATGCAGAGGGTAAGCAGTCGTCATAAAAGCCTTAATTATTAATGTTGCCTACATCTACATTTGCCACAGAGAGATTTAACCATTTTATAGCTATGAATAGTTTTTGCAAAAAAAGGCAATTTTCTTATGAACTGACTGACAGATACAGAGATCAGTTATAGTGACAATTATTGTGTTGTGAATTTAGTCTTCGAATCCGGTGATTAAACTATGCGAGATACTTTTTATCTTGCTTTGTTTTTCAGAAATTTAAGAAGTGAATAGCGATGAGAGGAGATAGTAATGTAATACAATTTTCTTTGTTTTCATTAAAATTTTATTGGCACTAGTATTATTTTAAATACCGTTTGTATTCTTATATTTTTTTTTTGTAATTTGACTAACATTTAGAAACAAACCTATTCCACAATTAGTTTTCAGTGTATAAATTAATAAATTTTAGCACGTTTATGAATTTTAATTTTATTTTTGAGCTATGTAGATTACATATCTAAACAAAATTCTAAGTAAAAGTAGTTTGTAAATTTTAATTCGGCTTTTTGGCAACCTTTAAACTTAAACGTGATAATATCATCTGTAGAATATGTTTGAATGGAGGACTAGTAACAATCATATATTTATTTATTTCTCCTCATAACCTATTCGAATCCACTACATCGCAATAAGGTTTAGAGGGTGATGAGGCCATAAATAATAGATATCTTAGTACGCCCGCTGTAATAACCACTAACACAGAAAAGCTTAGAGAGTGTGGGGTTCTTAGACGTCCTTCCTGGTTCCAGTCATGAATATTAATATCAGGGTATCGCTAAGGGACATTCTATCTATAGGAATAAGAGAATAATTCATAAACTAAATCTTATTCATGGGCGATGGTTTCATTTACAAAGTCGGTCATTTGTCCGATTATGTGAAGCATTGCTGATTGGATTTTATCAAATAAGTAGATAAGCAATCAAATTTAATTTATTCCCGTAAAACCCAAGTCACCGGTCAACAAGCGAGTGAGTTAACTGCCTAAACCCTTTAATCCTAATGATGATACGAAATAAGCCAAGGCCCCGAGTTCCCAGGGGACAGGCAGAACCCAGCAAGGATAGCAGCGTGGGTACCGGCCTGGCCAGGGGTGCGAAGAATCTCTGGGAGTCAAATAGCTGTCAGCGCAAACAAAGAACGAGTCCTAAACAGATATCATTATATGTAGGAGCATATAATCTATGGCATATATATCTACTAATGGATGGATTGGGGACCCAATCCATCCATTAGTAGATCTATTTTCTTCAGTCGCCTTCCTTTTTTATCTTCCTTTCCTACAAACTACTCGCCGTTAGTGGCCCAATAAATAAATAAATAAATCAATCAATCATCAGTGTCTGTTTAAAAAGTCTCGGTCTACTCATTACTTCCGAAATACGGCGACATACTACAAAGAGGATTATTAAGGGCATCACTGTTATAACATATCAGTTAAATAAATCCTGCACAGTTTAGCACCAAATCTATCTCGACAATCACGGTAGACGTACTTAAGAACCATACACTCTCATAACTTGGTTGAACTAACTCGTTCAACCCAACCAAATGGAACTGACACTAAAAGCTCTCGCATTTCTTAATCATAGAGTTCACGAGTAAAGCTAGTTCACCACGTTTTGGATATTGTTAACAGGCAACGGTCGTATTTTAATTTGCAATTTTTGCATCTCTACGATCCTACGTTATTCTATTATTATTAATGTTAATATTATCATAGGTTATCATATCATTTTATAAAGTATTGATAAAGTCTATCTATGGTAAAGTTACCAAGAGTAGAACTGTTAAACATCAAATTAAGATTAAATGAACTAAGACAGCAAAAGCACTTGACTTCTTTACCTTTTTTTTTTCCTGTGCGGAAATCCCCTCGGATATCAGCCATCGGGTACCAGTAGGCGAGGAACCAGGTGTACCCTAGAAAGGAAATCCCTGGTACCACGACGTACCTCGGGCCATCCACGGCGTGTAGATGGCCCCCTCCTAGGTGGGAACCCCCATGTTCCCTTTGTGCTCCCAAAAGGGGTGCGCGCGCTTGGCAGAGCGCCTCGCCGCCATTCTAGTCTGCTTCTGCTAGGGTGACAGATGGCCTCACCTGTCACCCCCAGGCCTCCGCAAATGGAGGACGGAAGCCGTTCTGCGACCTCTGGCACCCGAGTCATCTGGTCCGTTCCCGGTCCCGCTCCGCCATCTCCTTCGCAAGCATAACTTGCTCGCAGAAGGAGACGGCGGAGTTCCACGCACTCTCGCTCCGTACCATGGCGGCAATCATACTACCGAGCGAGAGGACTCCCACCCCGATGGCCACCACGAGGTCACGCCTCAGCTTCACCTGACTTCTTTACCTAAAAGAAATATTGCAAATAGTCATACTGTGACTTATAAGGTACTCCTAATAAATGTTCAAGCATATTTTAGGCTTTTTTTCTGAGCCAAATTTTCATTCAACGTACATAATGAAGTAACACATTTAAATAATTATGTTATGACCTATCTTCGCCATTTATTTGATAATTTCAATGGTTTCCTTTACTGAATAACTTACCATATTGCTTGTTTAGAGAAAATACATTTTAATTTTTTTATGAAACAAAAAAATTATGGACTTTATACATATATATATACATATATTTAATTATAAATAAATCTCTCTTTTTTTAAGAACATTACTGTTGATTTTTCGTTGTTTAATAGAACGATTAATACCAATAGTGTAAATAAATTATTATATTCATACTTACGTAAAATTTATTGCAGATTCACACAGACAAGTTAAAAGCAATAGTAGGCCGTCTGTGAGTAATTTATCCATTATAAATAGTCATTATGTATAGATTTTTTTCATTTTTTAAATTCAGTTCAGACTAAGTTTTTAATGTATTAGGTAATCGTTCACTACATGTACTGTTTTGATCCACTTACATCTTTGATCAATACAAACCAAAAACCATTAGGAGGAGATAGTATAAATGCACCTGCCATAGATAACCTAATTAACTAAAAGGATTAATTTAGAAACACCAAATATAAATCTTAGAGAGAGAGGATATATCTAGGATATATTTTTAATGTTATTGCAATAGTAATCTAGCAGAAAACATCATAGTCCTTACAACACGCCAGCAATGCAGCCGATTAGACCTTAAAAGTCCGTTTAAACGTTAAATTTATATTATACCCAAAACCGACCGTAATAAGCGTCGACAATTTTGATGAAGATGACTCAAAGATGATTTTACCAAGCGCTTTAATGCTATTAAAAAATTAAAGTGATGTGTAACTTTTGTGTTTATAAGTATAGTCAAATTTGTAGCATTAAAACCTTTTTTTTATCTCCCTCGTTAGAGCCGAGGGTGAAGTGGTATGTCAGACTATAGACAATTAAAATCACACGGTGTTCCGTCAGAAGTGAGTCTATTGCATAGGAGTTAGGCTACCCTACTCCACGGTATATTACATGGTTATCGGTGGTTTCTTTTAACTTTAATATAATTAATTTATAATACTCAAAATAAAACTGTTTACATTTTATCAGTTTTAACAAAGTTTGAATTATGATAATGATTCATTGTGTTATCCAAACTTTTTCAAAACTAATAAAAGTATTGATAAAAGTAATTAAACATTTCAATTGATGCCTTAGTGACTTAAAAAAGACACGGATAACATTTACGGCAATGAATATTTACGAGCAAATGTTTTTTAACAGTAATAATTAATTTATCCTGTATTGATAAAAATTGGAAAGAATAGAAACGCCTTCAATTTTTGTAAACAATGCGACGCTTGAAACACTCTAAAGCTGTCCCAAGAATCGTGAGTAAAAAATGGAATTATTCCATTAGATAAAAATGGGGCACATTTTATTTCAGTAATTTAATTAAAAAGATTGGTTACATTTTTGCAAGAGTGCCGACAACAGAGAATGTTCGGTTATTGTAAGAAAATTCCTTGTAATTCGTTGCCGGCGCGCGGACGGTAAGGGCCCGGAAAATCTGTGTTGAAGCAAATTCGTCTGTACGACGAACATTTTGCAGTCTCACGACCAATTGCGCCGGTTTTTTATGACCCGGTCTATTGTTGCGCGTATATTTAAAAAATATATTTTGACGCTGTTGTGGGATGGAAAGAAAAAGCATTATCAGTTCTTTATGGTTCTGTACAAAATGAGAATCAGAGCAAACGATTTCGATTTCGACGAACATTTGCGTGCTATGATTATTAAGTCATTAAATGTGGCTTATCTGAAGGTTTTAGCTTAGAACGGTTCAAGGAATTTAAAAGAGGGAAAACTAGCCTTGAAGATGATGACAGAAGTAGACGCCTGCTAACAGCAATTACTGTTGAAAATGTGTGGCCCAAAGAAATGCTTGTGCCAGATGACCCACGAATTACATACATAGAGAAATTCCTAGGCATCGGATACCTTATTTACTTTCCGAAACGGAAAAAGAAGCACGTGTGGAATGGTGCCGTGAGATGCGTCTACATTTTGAAAATGGGAGGTCAAGGCGTGTTTCTAAAATCATTACTAACGACGAAACACGGATATATCAACACGAGAACACAAAGCAAGAAGCGTTCCGCGGTGTGGATGCTTCCTGATGGCCAGTTGCCAACAAAATTGCAAATTGGCAAAAAAATAGTGGCCAGTTTTTTTTCACGGAGTGGACATCTTGCACCATCAATGCTATAGAATTGTAAGTCTGTTAACTCCAAATGGTACACTTTTTTTATGTTAGAGGAGGCAGGCGTGCAGACGGGTCACCTGATGGAAAGTGACCATCGCCGCCCATGAACGTCTGCAACTCAGGAGTCACAAACGCGTTGCCGGCCTTTTAGGAAGGAGTACGCTCTTTTCTTGAAGGTTTGAAGGTCGTATCGGTCCGGCAATACCGCAGACGATAACCCCTTCCACAGATTGGTTGTGCGGTGCAAAAATTGTCTCGAAAAGCGCACAGTAGTGGAGCGCTAACTATCCAGACATTCAGTAGTAACACCACCGGTATTATTACAAAAATTATAGGAAGAGAACATGTGAGTATTTTTAAGTATGATATGGAAATATAAATTATATCCTCGTTTTTTTCACATTATTGTTGTTACATTTTACTTATCGGGCGATAGTTATATCGGTTCTATAAAATACTATAGTAAGAAGCAATCTCATCGCAACTTACTTTTGGCTGACATTCAATTTCGCTTAAGGTTTTTCAATTTTGTCTCTCTATTTGATAGAACAGAAATAGGAAAAAACAATTTTAAATGAGTTTTTAAAAGAAACGAGATTGATATTTGTTTTGTAATGTGGTTACAAAGGATACCTTTAAGATTTAATGCATTGTAATTAAGTTAAAAGCTGCACTTAATCGGAACGATTATACCGTACTTCAGCAACCACAGTAAGTAATAAACACACTGTTAAAAGCCCATAATCGTCTCATAACCGGCGGTAAAGCTTTTGTTCGATAATTAACAGCACCGCAGGTTACAGGAATAAACACGAGCTTGCCGGTCAATATTCAGAACTTTTCGATGTTTGTTGTGTAGAACAAACGATTTTTAAAATTACTTGTTTGAATTGTTAAGTTTTCATAATCACTGATCGTGTGAATTTGAATTGGTATATTTGAAGCTGGTTTCATAAATTTAAACCAGACTATTTGTCTGTATTGCATTAACATACAATAAATTGTTACTGATCTATCCATGACAGATTCTACTGTATTATTTTCGCCGGATAAGAAGGCCATCTGTTGGGCTTTGTTGACGTGGGTCTGTTATTCTGACACATGATGGACATATTAAGCTATAGGCTACGCGAGTACTTCTTTACCTACGTCTAGGTACTACTATACCCCAATAAATCATTGTACTCCTACTTTTTATAAACTAACTAAGTGTTAAATCATAATTTGTCGAATTGAAAATGTTTTTAAATAAGTTTTGTTCTAAAATAATATAAAGACAAAATCCTGACCACAAAAGTGCACAGGTTTATATCAGATGTTACTTTTAAATCAATGAAACTGGCTTTATAAATTACTATGATAACATACAGTTGTTATCGTGGGTACCGTGTGCTACGAGTATCACGTGTACAGTTTCGATATTTTAAGCTGGCAGTATAAGTAAGTAAAACATATGTCAATTTAGCAAATAAATCCTAGGCTGTGAGACTGCGGATCAGTATTCCTAGGGTAATATATTAGACGCTGAATGCGGCTGCATGGGTTAATGTGTATTACGGAACAAATTGTAGACACCTGTACTATTTACTTATTACAGTTCTTATTTATTCTTAATGACGTAAATTAAGGGTAGATTCTATTTAAGTATCTTAAACTGTTCTTAACTTCTTAAGTTGTTCTATTGATTCCACATTAACTACGTGCTCCTTATGGGTAGACCATTAAATTTCAGAGACATCAGATTCCTATCAATGGCATTTAACCATTAAATTCTGAGATAAGATAAAAACTTTTTGGAGAGAGGACTAGTAAAGTTTTTCTGTCAGTTTTATGACTGTCATTTATACATTTAACGCACACAAAATCAGGGAAAGAATCATAAATTTTCCTAAAGACAATTATTACATTGCTGATTCTGATTCCATGCCAGTTTCGGTAGCTCTGAACAAAACAAAATTGTTAACCTACATAACTTCCGTTTCAGTAAATATATAAAATGAGATACATAGCTATTAATAGAAACCTAAAGAATATGTTCGGGTGCTCTTGCATAAAAATTTACAAAGGAATGTTAGCTTATGAATGTCAAAATAACAATTTTTTTTAAAAGATAGATAAGAGTATTTTTAGTCTTCGTTATCAAAAAAATATCTTACAACTAGCCCCTTTCAGATTGCACTGTACAAATCCAACTTTATTAAATTTGAAATGAATCGCCTTTTAATGAACTATAACAAAAAAAAAACACCAATGATTTTCAGACTTACCGTAAGTATATCTTGTAATACGGACTTTGGAACACTGATGAATTATAGAGGATACTTGTGGTTGTAATGTAACTTATTGAATAAATAGTTTAGTATTAGTAGTAGTAGTAATTCATTGAAAAAATAATATGAAAAAAAGCGGTCGGAGACGACTTTTTCAAACGGATATATAAGATCTTCGACTTCGATGATATTGTAAATTGGAACTGGAAACTGATATAATATGTGTGGTGATGGATTAAAAATACGGAGAGTCACCACCCTCATTCATCCCGAGGGTGTCGTAAGAGTCGACTAAGGGAGTAGATTGCGCAGGACAACAGTACTGCGAAGAGAAGGAAAACTTGACACAAACTCTATACCAACCCATCTGGCCAGCGTTGTATAGTAGGCCAAAACCTAATTTTTAAGGAAAGGCCCATGTCCAGCAGTAGACTAATAAAGGTGGATGATGTTTTCGATAGTTTTAAGCTAGAAAATTAATTCCATGATTTCGTTTTCTATGAGACAAGCCTAAATAATAAAAAATGCTAAGATTTTTTGTAATTGATATTTATCATATGCAATTAAATTATCACTTTTGGAATATATATCAGTAGTCTAAACTAAGAGCATGTTAAGTTTTATTAAAATCTAAAACAGACTACCTTATAACAAAAAGTCGCCTCTACATATTTTATTTATATAACGTCTAAATTAACTAAGGTATAAAGCTAATATCTCGATCCTTTATTATTAGTAACCTCTACAATATAACATAGCTTATGATCTCGGTTTATAGCAGGATCACTGAAAAGTTACGCCTTGGGAGTACGGTTAGATCCTTTAACTATATGTATGTAATGACCTAAGTGACAAATAATAAAGTAAAATAAAATGTATTCTTGTTCATTTTCTTGACATTCATTCAATGAAATACATTTTCTTAAATCAAACAAGTCTTTCAAAGTAAATCGTATACTCATTACAAACAATGCTTTTTGCACTGTTGAATTATAAACACAAACCATATAATTGAAAACAGACTTCAAATGTCACTTACGACCTTGTTATACGTGCGACGGTCATTTAAATTAAAAGAGAAACAACAAACAATAGGATTCGCCTCTTGGAAAAACACAGCTTTCATTTTTCAAAGCTTGATAGGTACATTAGCAAGATACTGCAAATGTTCTGGAAGGAGCGGTACAATAGACTTACTTTGTGTCATCGCCCACTTCTCTTTGTAGCAATTTCAATGATAAAAACAAACTTATTTGAGCATTTTGATGTCCAGAGGATTAAAGTTACTTACACCTTATTGTCGAGATATTTTAGAAGCGCGAAAATGGAGGAAGCGAGTGCTGCGTAGTTAAACAGGTAATTAAATTAATACAGTGAAAATGCTTGCTGTTTGTAGATTTTATGGCTTTAATGAATGATAAAATGTAAGCTCAACGTAATTTTATATGAGAGTTGGTATACAAAATGAAACCTCTACAGAATTCGGTGAATAATTTTCAAAGCAAAAAATCCAAATATCAGATTTCGGTTTGTGATTTATTAACAATATCATGGTAACTATCATTATTTTGAGTGTTAATTAATAAATAAACGATTACTTAACATAGAACAGGAGTGCGTCATTCATTATGCCTTATAGTAAAGTAAGAAACTCTAACTTCCTAAAAAAAAAATACCCCGAAAGGATTTACGATTAAAATTTACTTAATAATTTGAATGATTACTTTCATCTAGGGCCATTTACGACTTATGACCCCTTCTGTGTGGGAACCCGGATGTTCCCTTCCTGCTCCCGAAGGGTGTTCGCGCTCTGTAGCGCGTGGCGCCACCACCCACCCCGGCCTGCTTCTGCTATAGTAACAGATTCACCTGTCTCCCTCAGGCCTGCGCTTATGGAGGAGCGACCTATTGTTCACGGCCCTGGCGGGCCGGGAGAGTTGTGAACCTCTCGCGGTCCCGCTCTGCCATCTCCTTCGCTAGCAATTCCTGCTCCCAGAAGGAATCAGCGAAGTTCCAAGCACTTTCGCTCCGTACCATGGCAGCAATCATGTTACCGAGCGAGAAATTTCCCACTATGATGCTGCACACGCGGGCAGAATGCCCGCCCGAGCGCCGGTCTACGGTTCGCCCGTCGCAGTGGCGGCACTCAGGCGTTGGCTCCTTGCGGATCAGATACAGGTGATCTCCGAAGCATCCTTTCCCGGTGATCACCTGTGTCAGCCGGTATGAGAGGGTTCGGTGATGCCTCTCGAGCCAATCCTCCATAACGGGTCTTACCGTCGCGATAACGGCGTGCCCGGCGCTCGGTTGCCCAAGTCGTTCCTTTCACTCCTCCACGAGGACCTGGTGGAGCTGGGATTTCTCAAGGCTCAGGACTCCGTCCCACCTCCCGCGCCTCCTTGCACCACTGGTAGAGCCGCAAGGGCCGCCGCCTCAAAGAACATCGTGCGGTACGATCATTAGGGTCATAAGGGGTTATGACCCTAATGACCAGTACTCGCTGCGGTCATCGCAAATACTGGAACCCTGTACATTTGTGTACTTTAATAACTCCAACGTAACTGGGTAGGTAAGTATCTATCGTGTTACATTGAAATTGTTGAAAACATATAATGATTATATAGCCATTATCGACTTCAATTTCAAAACGTACCCGGAAGCACACCTTTTCATTGATAAATTAATAACACTCGTGGTAGCTATTTTAGTAAAACAAAGAAATGCTCATAAACATAGCCTTCAAAGAAAGTTTAAAAATATTGTTTTGGAGACTGAAAATTAACATGAAATTGTATAACGAACATATTGATAGAAACAGCACACATCAGCAAAAAAGAAAAGAGAAAACATCATTTATTTATTTATTTTGTTTGGTTATTAACGAATGGAAAATCGTATCATTAAAACTACATTTATTACCCAGTATACGAGTAGAAAAATAAAAAAAACAACTTTTATTGTACATACATGACACTCAACACACATGGCAATTTAATTATTTACAGTAATTTGTCGTGCATAATATTAACAGTTATGTATTATCTGATAATATATGTGCGTGATGATTTTGTATAATTAATTAAAATAACAGATTTATCCTCTTTGGATAGGATGTGATGCAATCAAATGCAATAATATGGGGTGATGACAGGCAAATTATGATTTAGTTACGTATTTATCACTGTACTCATTTGAAATACAATTTTTCACTTGATGAACTCTATATTAAAATACAATTCTAACTTAAAATAAATATGTTTTATTTATAGAAGTAGTTTTAGTACTGCATTAGTACTACACTATAGTCTAGATAGAATAAAGGTACCTATACATATATTCAGCTATGAACATTATATTTCCAAGAGTTACCTTTATCGAGAGTGAAGAGGCGGATCTACCTAAGGACACCTTGGCTATAAGGCCCCCAGTTTCCATTGAAAACAATAAAAATAAATCTAAAATTTTAAAATCACACCGCCAAAAAAGTTGCTTTGCATTATTGGTACGAGTAATTTTAAAAACAAATTTTGCATTATAAATACAAATAATGGATTAAACGTACCTACTCCTTTTTGTATAGGTTGTATGAAGTTGCTCTTGGTAACTATATCTTGAGGTATTTTTTAATTGATTGAATAGCTTCCTTAAAATTATGTCAGACTCAGACAGATATATAATGTTCAGATGTTGGGTAGGATGCTGATGCATCGTGAGCAGGTTGTAATATACCTACTGAATAAAATAGAAAATGTTACACAGTACAATGTACTATAGTACATTTGAACTATTTAGGCGGCGACCTAGGCCTGTTTCATCCAATTTCTGACTCGACCTTTTAAAACTAAATTAGCAAGATTTGCATCAAACGATTTTATTTCTGTAGCAGTCATATCATCAATCTGATAATAAATGACAGCTCACCTTGTAAATTTATGTGTGATGTAAATTTTGAACATGATTTTATTTAAAACTAAAATGTATATACGCTTATCATTGCTTGGATGTTTATGACTAAGTAATGATACCATTGTTAAGTGTAATGCAGAGTACGAATAATTTATTATTCTGTCACAATCAAAGATTTAACTCCTTGGTAGAGTACCTATCATTTTAAGTATTTTGTGTTATTACACGCTGTGGCTTAAAGTCATTTACATATACTACTAAGACAATACTGTGTTACAACTATTTGTAATGTAGTCTAGATAGAATAAAGGTCCGTACCTATATATTCAGCTATGAACATTCTATTTCCAAGAGTTACCTTTATCGAGAGTGAAGTGGCGGATTTACCCAAGGACACCTTGGCTATAAGGGCCTCCAGTTTCCATTGAAAGTATATATAGTATTTTGGGTACCTATCTTTTAGTGTAGTTTTTTTTTCCCTCCCTTATTTTATGATGTTGATGCGTCGCACAAACACATATACACGTACACACATATGTATATATACACGTACACAATCACACACTTGAATGGCTTCGAGCTGACAACACCCAGTGATATGGGCTGCAGCTGAAAACTGCAGACCTATTGGCACTTTTTGTACGGAATTTTGCATGTGCCAATAAATTTTCTTTCTTTCTTTCTACTAGCTTTAGCTCGTGGTTGCGCTCGCATGTATATGTAAAAGTGGAGTATGGATGTGATTATATTAATAATACTTAGTTTATTGGCAACTATATCTTAGTCTTCTCTCAAGTTTGTATGAAAATCTTAAGGTTTATTCACAAGGGACCTGAAATTTGGTTGGTTAGTGCATTAGTTAGTTATTTCTACGCATTAAGGATGTCTAAGGCCTCTCGAAAGTTTAAATGAAAAACATTGAATTTTTAGACCTAAAGACTCAAAATAAGCCGTGTAAGTAATGTATAGGTAGAACACGCGGGTTTAGAATGCATTTTGTAACAGGCCATAAAACATATTTTTCACCAGACAGATGACACAGTTATAAAACTTATACATAGGATTTCAGAAATTCTTCTTAGAGACGCCTTACGATGGTCGAAAAATAGATGTTCCCTCTCGGGATTTATTAGATTTTTAACTAGGTCTAGTTAGGTTACTGGGTACTAGGTTTCAAAACTACTTAACCCTTAGGTTAGGTGACTCATATCTTGGGGATCTAAATGGATAAAAATTCCAGATAGATCACCTAGGGGATTGCAGCGCACAAAAACTCCTAATAAATCCCCTAGGGGATTAAGCAGGAGATTCTAGTGGACGATGTTTTAACAAAAAACTTAAAAATAAGTCGCCTTTGGGATCAAAATGGATAAAAACTCCAAAAAGATTCCTAGGGACAAATAAATCCCCCAGGGGATCCTAGTGGACGGAGGTAATATTATTATTTTCTAGTACAAGTGTAGATATTTTCAAGTACACTCCAAATCATCCCGTGTGTGTCGTAAGAGGCGACTAAGGGAATTGACTACGCAGGACAACCTTTTTTCTAAAAAGAGGCCTATGTCCAGCCTAAATTTCTAGTTCAGTCAGTTCAGTTTAAATTCAGTCTTACGTCTAATGTGTCTAATGTCAGATTATAAATTATTTGCTGTAAGCGATGTACCTAATTTCGTTATAGAACAGAATACCAAAATAAAATGCTTAACAAGATATTTCAGCCTCAAGTGTTATTAAATGTACTTATAAGTAAATAACTGCCACCCAGTTTACGCAAAAAAAAAATCCGCAAACAAAAGTCATGCTCGTAACAAATATCTGCTTTGTCTGATGACAAAAAACGATTTTCAAAAGGACAATATAAAAATAAAATTTCCCTGGCAACCTGTGGTATATACACAATACAATGTGATAAGTAATGGTCCCGGAGTGAGTGTTTCTCGGACCATGTCGAGTTCTGCTAACATAGGCAGGACAGAATTGATGGCATAGATGTCACACCTGGAGCTTTATTCAAATTGATGTAGAAATTATAAAAAATATATAAAACAAGACATAATTAAATATGTCTCAAAGAAGTGGTAATAACAGAAGATGTCTGATTTTCAAAATACTTCTACCCTAAGAGACAACCGCTCTTTGTTTTTATCGTAATGTTGGATTGTATTGTGATTGCGAGTGACACCGCCGATGTGTCTCTGTTAGTATCAGGCGAACCGTGCACTTCATTTCTATCGAAGTATCGTGAAGTGATTGGAAACTTGCATGATTGTTACTATGTCCTCATACAAAAACTAGACGTACACATTTGAATCGTTTTGGGTTTTGACCCTAATTTTCCCGTATGAAGAAGTTATGTCAAGTTAACAATATCCCGGTGTGTTATGTACTAATTAGAGATTGGTTGTCATAGAAAACGATAAGATATTATATATTGCTAATTTTATAAAGTATTTTTATGGCAGATTCGAGAGAATTCCAATAAATTAATTTCAAGTCACTCATGAATTTATTTCTTCTTTAGGTATTGATTAATTTTCTAGTTTAATTAGTATCTTCACTTTTAAAGAATCGGTATCAAACTGGATAATCAAAATAAACTCGTTACCCTCTTTTCTGAGGATTTACAGGATCTGTCACTGTAATGCTACTAACAATTGACTTCTATTTTTACATTCATTTAAGTTTTAACAACCGAATTGGGATTCTTTTAATTATACCTATTTTTGCTTTGAGAAAAAGAGGATAAAAAATTTAGGCTTATTATCAAACTCTGTAATGATACTTCCCTGTTTGTGGAGTTCTCATTCGTTCCTCTACAAGATATGTGTGTGTGATGTCTTAGTCCTCTAAAAAAGCACAGAAGTGATTTTGTGGAAAAAAGTGAAGTTGGTTTTTTATTATTATTTTCATATAATGTATGTATTAAATTTATTTCTCATTCATTTATGGAAATGCCCTAAAATATTTAAAAAGGCCAAATTTTACTCATGAACATTGAAGCAAACTTTATGTCTTTAAAAGTAATATAAATAGTAATATAATATACTATAAGTGTCTAAATGCAAATAATTATTTAACGTATATTACAATATACATATACACATACAAATAAATACAAATAATACAGGGTAACAATTTCATAGCGCCTGGAGTCGAGTGTTCTATTGCAAACCCAATGGTGCAGGTTTCATTTCCTCTCGAAGAAAGTGCATGTTTCAAAGTAACCTTTTGTATCCTAAAACTCATATAATTTATGTTTATTTAATATCTAAGTAGCGATATTTATTATTCGGCAATACGATAATAATGATTGTAGTTTATAAACTTGATTTCCATCCGAATATACTAGATACATTTTGTGTCATATTACAATAAGCATTAAGTTTATATCTAAGTGACATGAAAACAACTAGATCTTCATAATAGCTACTTGTAATATACATATATGTTCATAAAGGTACATATAAACATTAGTAATTTAGCACGGTACTACGTATTACGACTCCGCAAAACCCCGACTTTATAATAAGGACACGTAATCATACAAGATTATACATCTACGCTAAGAAATTGTTCCCTGCGAAGTTCTACACAAAACCACAATGTTATATATCTGAGTCATGATGTAGGTTAATTCCTTGTAATTGAATATAAAATATCTTATGAGGCTTCGTAGATCTTCATCGTGGCTTAAATTAAAAAGAAATGAAATCTAATGTAGTAATTGTGTTGTATTCTTTTTATTATACAGTTTTTTAAATTAATCTGTCTCTATGTTAAACATACAAATATGAAATGTAATGATGATCTACACTGGGAAGGCGGGCATGATATTTGATATCACTACTACTAATTCCAAGAGTGTAGTTTAGGATTACTGTAACTATGTACTGTAAAAAATTGGTCTACCCACATTGAAAAATTATATTATAAGAATAAAAAACCTGTATAAATGATATGTATATATTATATTAAAAGTACCTACTACACGTCACTTAAACATTAAGTGAACTAATCATCATCATCATCATCAACAGCCTATACTACTCCACTGCTGGACATAGGCCTCTCCTTAGAAAGGAGTGAACTAATAAGTCATATATTTACTTGTTCAACATATCATCCTCAGAGGACATCCAGATTGACATTCTATTACCATGGTCAGTGTAACCTTTTTTTCCCTGTCCGGAAATCCCCTCGGATACCACGGTCGGATGGTTATGTCGGACTCGAACCGACCAAAAACCTCAGGCCGTCTAGGTACCAGTTGCCGGGGAACTAGGTGTAACCTAGAAAGGAAATGACGGGCCTGTTGGTCTAGTGGTTAGTGACCCTGACTGCTAAGCCGGAGGTCGTGGGTTCGATTCCCACCCAGGACAAATATTGTGTGATGAGCACGGTTATTTGTTCTGCGTCTGGGTGTAATTTATCTATAATATGTATGTATTTAAAAATATATAAGTATGTTTATCAGCAGTCTGGTTACCATAGTACAGGCTCTGCCTAGTTTGGGATCAGACGGCCGTGTGTGAGATGTGTGAAGTTGTTATTATTATTATTATTATTATTAAATACCTGGTGCCCCGACGTACCTCCTACCATCTACGGCGTGTAGATGACCTCCTCCTGTGTAGGAACCCCTACGTCCCCTTTATGCTCCGAAAAAAGGCGCGCGTGCTCTCAGCGCGTCTCGTTACCACCCCGGCCTGCTTCTGCTAGGGTGACAGATGGCCTCACTTACCACCCCCAGGCCTTTGATTATGGAGGAAGGAGATCGTTCTGCGATCTTCGGCGGGTGAGTCGTCTGCGGTACCTGGAATTAACAAGCTTAACTTGCTCGAAGAAGGAAACGGTGGAGTGCCATGCACTCTCGGTTCGTACCATAGCGGCAATCATGTTACCGAACGAGAGAATTAACACTCCGATGGCCGCGACAACGTCGCACCTCTGCTCAACTCACCTGCGTCAACCGATTTGAGAGGGTTCCGTGATGCCTCTAGGGCCAATCCTTCATAACGGGTTTTACCGCCGCGATAACGTCGTGCCCGTCAGATGATCAGTATAACCTGGTCGAAATGTCGGGCAACTGAAATATATGTAAAACTTATTACATGATTGCGTTAGTTACAGTTTATATTGAATTTTACAACATGGAATTCAAGAGTTTAAAAGTTGCCAATTAGTTTAATTTTCAATAAAAAAGTGTTAAAAAAACTTACTCCTAAATTTAGAGACACAAAAATCAAATTATATAAAGTTTGGTTAGAGTTCATAATTGAAAGTTTGAACATTGGGTAAAAAATCTCTTTTACAAGGTTTCGTAAACCAACGGGTCAAAAAAGAACCCTTAAAATTTAATTATCCGCTTTTACCCGGAGATTATTGGTAAAATTTATGGACCCTAAACATACAGAGCGTATCGTTCAATAGATCTTTATACAGACAACGAAATATCATGATGCATGAATTTTATTTGAGTTAAGACTTGGTCAGATAAGATTTGTTCTCAAAGTTTACAACTATGCATTTTATTTCAAACAAGCTGGGACCCGCGGTGTTACCCGCGTTTGTTGTTATAACCGCGGGCAACGCCGCGGGGCGAAGCTAGTCTAAAAAAAGCCTAAGTTACTCCTTATGTCATCAGCTATCTGCCAGTGAAAGTCCCGTCGAAATCGGTCCAGGCGTCCCAGAGATTACCCGGAACAAACAGACAGACAGACAAAAATTGAAAAAAATGTTATTTTGGCATATGTACCGTGTAAACATACATATTCATTTAGTAAAAAGCGGTTATTTTAATATAACAAACGGACACTCCAATTTTATTTATTTGTATAGATGCCTCGGTGGTGCAGTGGTTCGATTCATTCAGATCATGTATCACTTTGGTTATGCGACTGAGTAGCACTGTCCAGCATCTTTATTACTCTGTAAAGGTTTTCTAAATGTTTTCTCGTTAATTTTACTTATTACATCATCAAAAATGAAATATTTTAATGAGACAGTAATTACCTTTTTATGGTCTAAACGAATAAAAAACTTGTAATATATTATAATGGGGGAGGCCTATGTCCAGCAGTGGACATCTTTCGGCTGAGATGATGAGGATTAATGAGCGAAATTAAAGCATGCATTTGAGTTGATTTATAGCTCATTTTTTGCATTTGGCCCATTATTCGTTTACGATTTCGTAGTAGTAGGTATTGTTTTTGATATATTTCTTAACTATAATGTTACAACACTACTTTATTCATGTATGTTGGTATAAATGAAACGTAACGTACACATTATCAATAACTAAGTTTTGCTGTAACGATGATTCTATTTAATTTTACTCTACATTGTTTTTATTTAATGAATGCAAGAGGAATGGAGTACAGTAAAAATTAAATTGTCCACCTTCCCTGGTAGATAAAGTCAAAATAAGCAAAGTCAAAAAAAAACCTCCTTTCTAAGGAGAGGGTTATGTTCAGCAGTGCACTATTAAAGGTTAATGATGATAAAGAAGCATAAATAATAAATCATTTATTGTATATTATAAGCTGCTTAGCAAACTCCTATAAAATAGTAACCTAAGTTTTATTATTTCAAATTGTTTCAATAAGTTCTAAACTTATTATATTAAGTCACTTTTGAAAAGTAACATATGATTACATAAATAAAGTTACTTTTAACTTGAATATATTCATTTCAATTATTAAGGTATGTATTATAAACTTTTTTCCTGTTCATTATTTCGGAAGCCCTCATAATAGGTAGTAGCTAATTACGAACTTTTTTACCCAAGCTGCCATCGTCGGCCCTAATAAGCTAGGATTAACGGTGACCAACGAACGCGAAAAAAATGCAATTTATTCATAAATAAATGGAGAACTTAACTTAACTAAGCAAAATGTACTAAGAAAGAAAAGTTACAATGATTACGAGACTTTTCAGAGAGCTAAATTATTGGTGTTAAGACTGCAACTAATCTTAAAACTAAAACTTTATATATTAACTAGCTGACCCGCGCAACTTCGTCTGCGTCTCTCAATAGTAATAAATTTTCTCCGTTTTTGAAACATTCTTCATTAGTGCTCCGCTCCTATTGGTTTTCGCGTGATGATATATAGCCTGTAGCCTTCCTCGATAAATGGGCTATCTAACAGTGAAAGAATTTTTCAAATCGGACCAGTAGTTCCTGAGATTAGCGCGTTCAAACAAACAAACAAACTCTTCAGCTTTATAATATTAGTATAGATTTCATTTTGCGCACATTCACAATAAAGTTAAATTTACCTTCTATTGTCTACTTTCATACGTTTGAATAGGTACTTGACTCTCACAATAAAACGAAAACACTCTATTTCAGGCTGAAAACATTTTCGAACGAAATTATTATTGAACTTGTTTAAAATTGCTGTTTTCGTTGTCCAAGACCCGCTTCTGGGAAAATTGAAGTGAACACTACAGTAGTTTGAGCGCAACAACTACGTTCTAGCTGCACAATGCAATGACACCGTTCTATGTGCTTATTGCCTTTGGAAGTGTAACTTGCTGTGGGATCTAGTCGTTTTGAGCTTGTTGTGTTATGAAGCGTTTAAATGTACTATAATGAGCTCATTCCTCCTCCTTCAAATATCATTACAGAGATATGAATTTGTCCATTTCGTACCTTGATTATTAATGGTATGGTATGGTTGTAGTATTTGTTACTTTACATGGTAAAATGGTGAGAAGAATACTCATACCATTCTTAGTAATAAATAATCAATCATTTCAAAAATGGGGAAATATAACAAGCAATCCTACAATAGAGTGATGCAAAATAGTTTTGATGGTATAAGGACAGTAAAACTACATATCGAGAATGAGGGAACTCATCATCATCATCATCATCATCAACAGCCTTTAACAGTCCACTGCTGGACATAGGCCTCTCCTTAGAAAGGAGGTTTTGGCCTACTATACCACGCTGGCCAGACGGGTTGGTATAGGGTTTGTGTCAAGTTTTCCTTCTCTCTGCAGTGCTGGTGTCCTGCGTGTTTCGCTCCCTTAGTCGCCTCTTACGACACCCACGGGATGAATAGGGGTGGTGACACTCTGTATTCTTAATCCGTCACCACACGGAATGAGGGAACTAAATTATGAAAATTAACTTTCAACATAAGTATTTCAGCCATGTTTAAGTCGTTCCTAAGTCATCTCGAGACGAAACTACTATGCCTAGTAGATATCGTTTTAATAACTGAGCAGTTATCATTTTTAAAAGTATGTACTTAATACCGCATTTTAATATTTGAATTTGAAAACTCTCTTTTATGATTTTGAATTGAACAAGCTTAACTTAACTTAACTTTAAAACATGTATGTTTATTATGCCTTTTAAGGCACGCGGTTGAACTTACGTGTGTGTTTTGCGGCAGCCTTTTGTCGAAAAGCAAAACCACTTCTGTAACTTTGTGAGAAACCATCTGACTGAACTTAAGTGTTTGTAAAACACTTTCATAATAAGGAAAATGTTTGTTTAAGCTAAACTAAGTCAATAACAAAGTAACACTAACATAATATTTAAATGGCTGCATGTGGCATTTCATTATTGTTCTAAAGATTACTTAGTCACAATGAAGGCAGTCTCTCATCTGAAATGTCAACCTCGGGGCTTTGATGATCAAATAAAATAAATCAGACGGTACAATGAAAGATAAGGCTTAATATTTAATTTCAATTTCACTTTGTGTCGTGTTTTAGAAACCGTAGCTATATAATAGAGTTGGGCTTTTGTTTACTGCAGTAAAATCTAGTCTACAAAGACGTCAGTCTCGAACAATGAATTTATAGAATTTAGCAGTTTATTCTGCTGTATAATAATCGACTAACTGTTCAATGCACAGCCACTTTCTTTATTACACAGTTTCCTACTTAAAACAGCTTCATGTCCGACTCGTATTAAAAAGCGCTCCAAGGTTTCGCTCCATATGTTGATAGCGTAAATCAAAAACTCACTAACCGAGCGTTTTCGTCGAAAAACATGTTGTCACTTTTGTTTCAAGGTATGCCATTAGATGCTCGTTTAATGCAGAAAGGAATAGATCCGTTTACAAGGTTTGGATGGTTTTCAAAGTCACCTCATGTTTTTCTTTGTTCTAGACCAAATAGATAGAGAATAGGCATGCTGTTGGGTATTGTTTAATATTGTTTAAAATATCCCAGATTGTATTGTTTTATTGATATTTTTTTAACTAATGCTTTTATATATAAAAACATATATAATAGCATTTAAACGTTTAAATTTACCCAGTTTTAGGCTTTCACGACTTAACAATTATAATCTTATACTAGCTGGCTAAAACCGCTCGAAACGGGTGGCGAACAGCCACTTTACAGTATGTAGGAGTTTTAATGGATATCATTTCTAGATTATATCGGAAGCCCAGGCTTCTTCTATCAACCAAAGCATAATAAAAACAGTTGAGAACATATTAATATGGAATATACAACATATAAGCAAACAACAACAATATGAACACATTAATTTCGACGTGCCTGTTGGTCTAGTGGTTAGTGACCCTGACTGCTAAACCGGAGGTCGTGGGTTCGATTCCCATGCAGGACAAATATTGTGTGATGAGCACGGTCATTTGTTCTGTGTCTGGGTGTATTTTATCTATAATATGTATCTATTTAAAAAAAAAGTATGTTTATCAGCAGTCTGGTTACCATAGTACAGGCTCTGCCTAGTTTGGGATCAGACGGCCGTGTGTGAGATGTGTGAGATAAATTATTATTAATATGCACCTTTATCCAATCAAACAAAGACTAAAACCAAATTACGTCGCCTTATCTATTTATGAAAACAAAGAGCTTATACCATGAACTTCCTGGTCAGTTATGTTATTTTGCTTACAGTTAGCTGAAAATAAATAATGATGTAATATTAATTATGTTATATAGACTTTATAAAATAAATATTTAATGTTAATGAAATTTGTATTAAAATATGCCGATACTAAAATTTGTTCGTGTATGTTTGCTGCTTCATTGTGTACTTCGCCATTAAAATTTGGTATATCTATGTATTAGCACTTCTATCTCTAGGAGACACCATATCAGAAAAGTGACCAACTGCAAGGTCATACCCGGAGAGAGTCTCACTACGTAGCACCGTCATGCATCTCTGTGTGAAGCCCAAAGACAATCGTGTCGAGCTGTGCCAACGCCGAATCAGGTTGTGGCTGCTTGATGAAGTCAGGTCCCAGGAGTTTACCTTAGCCATCGGAGACAATCTGTGGAGCGGCGAAGGCGGTGCTTAGCGTGTCTAAGGGTGGACGCAAGTGTGACAAGGAAACTTGGTGGTGGAACAAAGCAGTCACTCAAACATCAAGTGGGCACTACGGTCCTAAGGGGTTCTAGAAACTTATATTGACATGATCCGAGACATGCACCGTGATACTGATTCGGACTGCTGTTGGCGACATGAAACCCTTCTCCATCATCATTGGGGTTCACCAAGGATCAGTCCTCAGACTTTTTCTGTTCAGCGTTATATTAGACGTCTTGTCAGACAGCATGGTTGCTTATGATGCTGATGACATCGCGCTGGCGGACATGGACAGGGGTATGTTGGTGCAAAGTGTAAGGGTATGGAAGGAGGCGCTTGAAAACGGCGGTCTGAAGCTAAATGTGGCAAAGACCGAGTACTTGGCATTAAACTCCACAGATCCTACATCTGTCCGCATAGTCGATGTCTTGGTTGAGCGCATGGACCAGGTTAAGTACCTGGGTACTGTATTTCACGCTTCCGGTGACATCGATTGCGACGTCAAGGCACCCATTGCTGCCGCGTGGGCCAAATAGCGTGAGATGACTGGTGTCCTTTGTGACCCCAAAATGCCGATTAGGTTGAAGGGACAGGTCTATAAAACCATCATTAGACTTGTTCTTTTACATGGCTGCGAGGCGTGGCCATTATTGGCACGACACAAGCAGGAGCCGCATGTCACGGAGATAAATATGTTGCGGTGGATGTGTTGAGTCACGTGTAAGGACCGTGTGAGGAACTCTCGCATCCGTGGTAGCATTCGTGTCCGTGACATTGCGGATAAGTCGCGAGAGTATCGCCTCTGGTGGTATGGCCACGTCTTGCAGCAATCGCCGGGCTACGTAGGAAACAATTGTCTGGCCATGATGCCTCCGCGGAGCCCCGGTAGGAGGGTAAGACCCAAGAAGTGTTGGCTAGACGTCGTAAGGGATGATATGCGTGACAATGGTCTCATAACGCGGGATGCCGAAGACTGTGCGAAGTGAAGGAGAGTGAATCCAAAAGCGGACCCCGTACGTCACCGGACGCAGCCGGTATTAACCCTCGGATGATAATGATTTGCACTTCTATCTCTATACAAGTAATTAAATTAAAATTAATCTTGTGATATTATTACTTTATTCTCTCTCCCGTTCCGCCGCTTCCTTTGAGCACATCACCGGTTCGCAAAAGGAAGGACCATGAATCAAAATTTAATTTTGTTTATTACGCCTCTCGAAATGAAAACAGAACTCAGGTTGAACGAGCGTTAAACGCTCGTACTTGCCACTATACAAAATTCCAACGGGCGTTCGACGCGTGGTCAACATTTGTCATCTGGACGTAATCTAATATTACTCACGACTTTTTAAATATGTTATTGAAAAGCTTGGATGTTCGGCACTTAGTAATTATATTCTTGGAATATAGCCTTGTGTATTATTGGTATTAGTTGTGGGCTCCGAATCCGCATTTAGACTCGAGAGTGGTCCCTTATGCGTCTAGGAGAGTTGGGCTAGGTGCGCCAAGCAAGGTCCTTCCAAAAGCGCTAAAGCCTCCTCCTACGTTCACAGGCTTCTAGGAGAGATTTTGCACCAGGTGTGGTACTTGCCCTGTGTGGCCACCTCGTATTCCAGGATTACGTGGGCAGCCATTTCTTCTGCTTTCAGGACTGCATTTCTTTTTTGCAGAGGACTGTTCGTCGCTGATCAGTCTGCAAGTAAGTTGTGGTGAGACTTTAGTCAGCATCAGTTTGGAGTGAGTTTTGCCACCTTCGACTTCACGAGTACGCATTATGTATTATACTCAAATATATGTCAATACTACCATAATTCGATACTGAGAACTAATTAGTTATGATAATGAATATCTTGCTTCAGCTAGCACTTCACGGTACATAATTCAGATCTCTTGGGAATTTGTAAAGACGGCATTGCGGTAAACATAATATAATATGCAAGGGTATAACATGCAGGCGTATTTGCATAGACATAACATTGTCAGCCGTTAGCAGCGTTATGTTATATAACTTAGTATATATATGAGAAGCTCAGCTTATGCGTGACGTTTTTGTTTGGCGTAAATCGTGCGTTTCATGTTCAGTTTTTGTTGCTTGAAAAATTGAATGATTTGTCATGATGTAAAATGATCGCGTTAAAATTAGAATAATAAAGAATTCAAAATTAGTGACTTATAGACCGAGCGCTAGACGTAAGTGAGTATGCAAAATATGAGGACCAAATTCCACCAATGGATTTGTGTTAAGAAAAGGCCAAAGAATAATAATGTGTATCTTAAACTAGGCAGAGCCTGTGCTATGGTAACCAGACTGCCGATAAACATACTTATATATTTTTAAATATATACATATTTTAGATAAAATACACCCAGACACAGAACAAATCATCGTGCTCATCACACAATTATTTTTCCTAGGTGGGAATCGAACCCACGACCATGCGACCCACTTAGCAGTCAGGGTCACTAACTACTAGACCAACAGGCCGACCAATATAACTATCGCCGTTCATGGAAACTTGCAACTAGAGTTACAGGTGCTTTCCTCCAGAATCAGGGGAAAGTGGGGGTTAAGCTCCTGAAACCTCCTCTTAAATTTTCCACGAATTTTTTTTTTTCTTTGCAATCTATCATTTTAGATATTTAGCGATTGTTGTGTATTGATATGAATTGTACGGATTTCGTCTATAAACTCATCCGTTGCTCTCTATTTCTCAATCATATGAGGTTTTGAGGTAGCCTTTTTAGTAGCCTTCTAGCCTAATATTCAATAGGCTAACTGGTAATGAGTTTGGGTGTTTGCTTATCCGGTCCTTGTAAGTCTTGGTCCTTTCAGATATTTCATCTTTTGCAGAGGTGATGCCGAGGTCGTTGTGAAGATTGTCCAGAGCTGCAGTCCGTATGTCCATTTAGGTTTGATGATATGAAATAACAAAAATATCATCGACATTTCTTTATACACTAATTTAGTTAATAGAGTACCAAAAATATTCGGATTTATAAGTAAGTAAATTGTAATGGCAAGGCCAATAACGTCCCACAAAAAAGTTGCCAGTATGTTCAAGTCCCTAAACGTTCAAATTAAGAACATTCACCCGACCATGCATGCTCGCGCTGTAAATTTTACACAACATTAAGCACTTTAAGTATAACAGCTTCTGTATTATTAGCCAGTTTCATAGTAAATTTAAACTACGTGCTATTCGCAAAATAACTTAAGATCAAGTTTTCTGAAATGTTGGTGAATATTCAGTTAACGTACCTATATTTCTATGTACCTAAGTGTTTTGTTGTAAATATATGTTTTAATCGTGGGAGAGATAAATTTCGTCATATATGGATCAACTAACTTAAACAGTACTGGCTCTTCTTTAAATAAACATTTATAACCAGCATAGACATAAAGAAAATTCAATTACTAATCACTTATTCTGACTGCCTCGGTGGTGCAGTGGTAGCGTATACGACTGCTGTGCCAGACTTGTGTGTCTCGGACTCGATTCTCGGGGCGGACCAAATTTGGTTTGGGTTAGGGTTTTTCTATGTATAACATGTATATATATTTACAAACAAAATGGTTTATAAGTATTCTATCAGTCAATCTAGCTTTCATAATACAAGCTCTGCTTTAATTTGAAAGTAGATGGCGTTGTATGTCAGATGTCCGAAAATATTGTTAGTATTACTATTTTCTCTTGAATCAAGCCGCAAAGAAAAAAAAATAGTCTATCTAAATGAAACGCGTATAATATTTTATTTCCTCGAAATCTAAATCAGATACCAGGAAATACCCGACCTCTCACAGACCAATAAGGCTTTCAAATAAATCAACGAAATCACTTTCCTTACCACAAATTCAGAAAGCTCAAACGTGAAGGTATCATTCCCTTTATCTCGCGTCGTTAACCATACTCAATAGTCCGGCAGTTAAGATACTAGGGGGAACGTCCATATATATACATGTATACATTTACACACTAATACGTCAAATTTATGACCACAGATTTAGGTTAGACGGGTAGACATAAAGCAAAATTGCAAGAAATTTCTTAGGTCACCTGACCAAATTTATTGTTACACTAGCTTTTTCCCGAGGCTCCTCCCGCGTGTATTTAAAAAGTATATGTGTGTTACTCATGTTACTCTACCTACCTATGTTACTCGGCGATAATGTAGCTTTCCATTAGTGAAAGAATTTTTAAAATCTGTTTCGTGGTTGAGGCGTGAAAGCGTAACATAAATGCACTTTTATATTTATAATGGCAATTATGAATTTCTTTAACAGTCATGTGCCAACTCTGTGTCATGGTGTGTAAAGATGAATTATAAACATTAGAAAGCGTAGATCTGTGTGAACCCATTTCATACCGTGATATCATTTAAATCGTATACCAAAGTTAATCTGGGCACTTTTGGTTATAAACTTAAACTTTCCTAAAGAGTTAAGAAAAATAAATACAAACACAAATCAGAAGAAGTACATGAAGTTAAGGCGTAAAAATTACTGTTATTGCTATTATGAGACTGGATACAGAGAAGTAAAGTATTTTGCTTACATCAATATGTATTTGTAAAGTACTTCTAGCAAGGCTTAATATAAAAAAAATATCTTAGAAGGTTTCTCACATAATTCAATGACTTCATTAATCAGTTTCACAGAAAAACAAACTGTGGTCAAAATTAATTTTTCATACGTAAAAATTGGTCCGTTAGGATGAATTTCAAATGTTGTGAAAAGTACATAACTGTTAATTAAAATCAGTTAGTAGAAAACGTTATTTATGTTATGATAGCAATAAGTAAGGGGTAGCTCCAAGAGGGTCCCAGCCACGAGGCTGGGACCCTCTTGGAGCTACCCCTTACCCGCGAAACGAATGATGCTGCTCGTTTTCGTATATTTTAGTAAAAGCAGTCAACTCTTCCCTCTGTAAACATTCCCGAGGCACTGCATTGCTAGGGCAACCCTCTCAGCCTCCTAAACAGGGTTACTTTTAAGTCTGAGGTAGCTCGCACCGATAGAGCCCTCCCCGTTGTCTTTAACATGAAGGTAACCACATTTCCCAGATATTTAAAATGTTCCGTTCGCCCTAAGGATACTCCGTTAAGTCTTATAGATATACCATGTATGGATTTTTGTTCACATTGTGAACAAGCCCGTGATCTTTTGCCTACTGCTCACAAGTTGCCAATAAGGACCTTAAACCACTGACTGAGATGCTCAGCAGCACCATGTCGTCCTTGAATATGTATTTAACTAATTTTAAAGCATAAGTCGTTTCTTGTCCTTCTCATAAATAAATTACATTAAGTTATAATAAAGTTCCTTATAGAAAATCTTTGTAGAAATTAGATATTCCAGCCTAGTAAAACACTGCGGACTCCTAACTTAGTAATTAGTTTAGGATAAGTTTCTCCAAGTAAACAAAGAGATATTTGAGTAAATAATGTTTAGAACTATTTAATTAATATGAAGATTACATTTACAATACCAGATTATTTAAATATAATAAAATGAGTAAATGTCGAAGTTGAGAAAAATAATGAAGGTTAAGAAATGACCGACAAAAAAGAAATAAACAGATACAGACGTAGTTTATGGAATGAATAAAGATACACCAATGAATTTGTTTTGTTAAGAGTTTAAGGTATAAAAAAGACGCGAATATAGACAGTACTCATGTGTGTAACCGCTTCGGACCCACACGTTCGTAATCATTTCGAATAATTTGGGGACTTAGCTCCATAACTATTTTTTCTATTACTATTGAACCTCGTATTTTGGCAATAACAATTTTCAGATATTGCTAACCAACCATTAATATGACTTAAATATACGTATAAATGATATTGGCTTATTATTGTCTGTTTTTATTTTTACTTGCATGCTAAAAATCCACATAAATATCTTATTCTATTTTTTTACTTCCATACATATTTACATTATATCAATACTGATAGTAGGCCAAAACTTCGTTTTGTTAGGAGAGCCCTATGTTCAGCAGTGGACTACTAAAGGCGCTTAATATATTAATGACCAAGAATCAAGATTATTTTTTTAAACAAAGAAAGATACAACTAGACCACCAATTATTTACACTCTACGGCAAAAACACTACGCTTTTTAGACAGTCTGCTAAAAAAAACTAATAAAAATGTCAACCTATATACAGGCATAAGTTCTGAGTGGTTTTAGACTATTATGGTAACGTACGTCTAGACATTTCGTGATTTTAAAAACAGTAATACTGAAATAGGTTAGGCAAGAGAACCATTGTAAGCGTTTAAATTAACGACAAACCATTAACATTCGGTGAAAATATCGCCTTAATTTTTGGAGAAAGTAACGAAATGTAAAATGCAACCCTATGAAAAAGGCGATCAATATCTATGCTCGTATTTTAAATCTGAAGCTTTTTTGGTTGAATGTGCTAATCTCTCAAACTGCTAGCTTGATTTGATAACATCTTTTTGCGAAAATAATTGAGAACCGGTATTATGAGATATAATATGACCTATTTATCACCACGCTACGAATTTAAAGAGCAGTGCGGTGACCAGGAACGTGGCTAAAACTGGGGGTACGTTTTATTCAAATTAGACAGCTATATTTAATGGCATATTACAAAATACTAGCTGACCCGGCAAACGTTGTATTGCAAAACAAAAAAAAAATTAGGGATGGGTCACCCTTACCATTTAGGGGTATGAAAAATAGATGTTGGCCGATTCTCAGACCTACCCGATGTGCACACAAAATTTCATGAGAATCGGTCAAGCCGTTTCGGAGGAGTACGGGAACGAACATTGTGACACGAGAATTTTATATACAAAATATAATACCATGTTAATGTTATTGTAAGTAAATTATTTATTGCCTCATATTTGGGTTAAATATTGATAAAGTTTACTAATTAAAATACGCAATAATTAAAATATTTTACGTATGAATAGTTTTTTTTAAAGTCTACTAGCAAGCGAAATCCAACCCCTCCCGCCAAGCTAAATTGCTTGTGTTAGGAGTGGGTTTACGTCGGTAGTGTACTGGTCAGGATTTGAACCCACGACCTCTTGATCGCAAGTCAACGCGGTAACCACTAGGCTACCGCTGCTTTTTCTATTTGAAACTTTGCACAATGTTAATGTGCTCTTTTTTAACTGTTAAGTATTATTATTTAATAAATCTTACAGTATTATATGATATACATATAATACTGTAAGATTTATTAAATGAATAGATTTAGTATATATATACTAATATTATGTATAGAAAAAAATTCTCATTTTACTTTTTGATTTATAGAAAACACATGTTTTCAACCACACTTGACCGTCCTCGTTCATACTGTCCATGCACAGATATTATGAAAACATGGAAATAGTAATTATATCTATTTAACTAAAAAGGATGTCATTTCCACAATTATTTATTTAATTATCATTTGAAGGGCAAAATATTTATATAAGGATTAGTCTTCTAAGCAAAAACCTAACATTTTAAAGGTTTATTAGAATAAACTCTTTCGTAATTGACATTCACATTTATTAAAATTATGAGAATAAAAATTTGTTCCCACACTCGGAATTGTCTTTCCAACTTACCACGAATTGATTTACTAATTTGAACAAGAAGTTTTAGTAGAGGTTTAACTATAATATTTATACAAAGAGCCTCCTGAACTTTTTGTGAGTGTTATTACTCGCTGATAATAAAGCTTTCTACACTATTGAACCACTAATGGTGGACAATGTATAGTTTTTTTTTTTTGGTGTGGATAGGACTGCTTTGGAAATAACATGCGATGTACAGGAGGAGAGTCAGCGTGCATGATGTTCTCTAAAGAGGCTAAAAAGTACGGAACACAAAAACACAAAACAGAAAAGGCGTCCATATTGTAGAATCCACGTAAGGCGCCTAAAGTTGCAGGATGATCTTTAACCTACATGAATATTAGTAATATTACTAAGAGTAACGTTAAAGGCTGCCTGTTGGCCGTGCAGAAGCAGACCTGAGACAGTGGTATGACTTATTCTGCTAAAGTCCGTAAGGAGTATACTCAGTCTACGAGGGGATACTGAGTCGATTCGATACCGATAAATATTAAACCGTTCATTTCAGTAAAGTGATAAAAGTGAGATAAAAAAGACACCGTTCATGAGTGCTGATCTAAAAACATCTAAATAATTTTTTTTATTAAAAATAAACAAATAAATTTGCAGCATTTTTTGAGGTCGGTGCCGGTTTTTAGACTGGTTTGGAAAAGATCTCCAGATAGAGAAAGGAGATACTATTATAAAGAAATACTATATGAGCATAGTAAACCAGGTTGTGGCAGTCATTATAAACTGAAGTAAACCATATTTTTTTGAAAAGTGTACTTTCTTATGAAAGCAAGCTATTTAAATTTTAACTATATTGAACACTCTTGAAAGGTTCGGTGCTGTTTAAATTTTAAGATCTCAAGTATTAGGAAACTTTGGAAGACACTAATTGCATCTACTTTACTCATTTGACTTTTGGCTCTTAACGAATATTGCCCTACAAGCAGTTTTCAAACTCAATAACGAGAAAAACTTTCGCATTTCAAAATATTTCGGCAAATGAGAGCAAACCTGCTAAATTATACCCTTTACTTTTTTCTTTTATTTTGTCGCCGCCTGAGGCATTGTTTTTTTTTCAAAGGCTTGGGAACAAATGGGATGGTTTTTGTATTTTAATTAGCGGTACATTTTGCGAATTACAAAAGATAAATATGCGGTATCATCATAATCGGGAATGTTTCCTTTCGGGGGGTTGAAACCTCGGATTGTGCCTTGTAAACGATGCTATGGTAATTCATGAGTGTGACTAAAATTCAAGCAACCTGTATATATTTAAAGCCGTAATTCAATGTAAATGTCTCTTTTCATACGGAAGTGAGAACATTAGTAAGGTAGAGAAAAAAATAAACTCGTATTTGCTTTGGTTGCGTTTTACGCGACCTATTTATATATTAATACCATTAAAACGTGTTTGCAATATGAATAATAAGCTCATCAGATGAAAATGTTTTAAAAAATATTGTTTATAAAACCATCACGTCGTTTTTCAATAAAGGGATCTAGAGATTAACCCTTACATTTGTGTTGCGTACAGCTTATGTCTACATTTTTTGGAATATATCATTACCATCATAAGCACCACACTACAACTAGAGGTTTTTTCAGTCGAATGCTATTACTGATGTAACGTGATACTGAGAAATTTAAAATGTGCAAATAATATGTGGATATATATTCAAACGCTTCAACAACAGACAGTGTCAGTGTCAGCTATACAACTTAAATTAATGCGGGATGGGATTGCGAGAGTGCGTGGAACTCCGCCGTCTCCTTCTAGGAGCAAGTTATGCTTACAAAGGAGATGGCGGAACGAGACCGGGAGAGGTTTAGAACTCTTCCGGCCCGCCAGGCCTGGATACGGGCCAGGTACGGCAGGCGGCTCAGGCGCTGAAGGTGGCAGAAAGACCTACGTCCTCCATAAGCGCAGGCCTGGGGTGACAAATGAGGCCATCTGTCACCCTAGCAGAAGCAGGCCGGGGTGGCGGGTGGTGGGCTGCCGCAACATGGGGGTTCCCACACAGGAGGGGGTCATCTACATGGATCTCCTTTCTAGGGTTCCGCCTGGTTCCCCGGTTACTGGTACCCGAGACGGCGTGCAGATTTTAGTCGGTTCGACTCCTACATAGCCACCAGTAGGTGGTATCCGAGAAAAAAAAGGGTCAATTACCCAAGTTCAGTTTTGTCGATGATGTTATAATCTAAAAAGATAAAGCTTGTAATTTGTTACTTATACATTTTAAATTTTATGGGAAATAAGCACTGGCATTGTAATAATAGGTAAAGATGTTTAGACGCATTTTACGTTAGTGTACTAAATATTGGGCCACAATTGCATTTGGTATCGGAAGGTACTTGTAATCTCGTTGTAGGTCCGTGACAGCTGACCCTTGCTGATGGATGGCTTAAAGATTTCAGTGTACTTATGCTAAGAAAGAGAATATTTCCACTTTATGTGGATTTAAGATTTTATTTATCTATACTATGTATGTATTCAGAAATATATAAGTATGTTTATCTGCAGTCTGGTTACCATAATACACGCTCTGCCTTGTTTGGGATCAGGCGGCCGTGTGTGAGATGTGTGAAAATATTATTATTATTATTTAACTACTTACAACCGAGTGAACCATTCAGTCACAGTCACAAAAGGCAGACAGTCTTAGGCAGTCAGAATATTGTGAAGAGACTAGATGCTATGTGAAAAAGAAAACAAGAATAATTTGATAAAACTCATTGAGTGTAAACTTAAGGGTATTTATTTCTATACATTATAATAAAATAAAAATAATAGATTAACAAGAAGCAAAATACTTCACAAAACAATACACTTGGAATTCGCTGAAATATATAATTATCTAAAGCTCTTAATCGAAAATAGGCAGTCATTATACCTACTTCAAATATTCTACAGTCTAAGCATTCACACAATAAAAATAACAGTTATCATAATTCTCATCTGCTTAATTTTCCTTAACAACCTTCACTTGTTTATCTATTTCATTCAGTCACTAATGGTCCTTGAATAACACAGTGAAATAATGTGGATCAAAGTGTGCGTTATTCGTACCATGTTTGTATCACTGTTTATCGTTTAGTGAGCTTTAAATGTTTACTAACTCTACGATATTATGCTTTCATGTGCAGACATTATGAGCAGTTAGTGCGTAGCAAAACACTTGACAAATTCGGTTGCGTGTATTTGTGATTCTAGTTTGCAATTGTTTAAAAATGTAGGTAATAGACATAAATTGAGCAAAATATAAAAAGATTATAAAGTTTAAGACATAAACAATTTAAGTAATTAGTTAGGAAGATTAGGTCGGACACTCTTCCCAGGACTATTTGAAAATCCAGAACCTTTTGATACTCTAACTAAAATTCCTATAGGTATAACTTGGCTAAGTACTAAACGGAATCAGATAAAAACAGAATGCCTAAATGAGAAAATTAAATAACATAAAGTCATCAATCGTGTTCAACGAAATCGTGTTCAACGTTCATTTATAACGATATTTAATAGTCGGGTAATTAATATTATTCTTGTATCAAGCCACTTTAAATTAATTTTAATAGGTACTAATTAATCATTATGGTAACTTGACAAATTACTCAAGTGACTGTGTACTTACCCGCGCTGCTCACACCTACAATTAGTTTATCCCAAGAAATAGATATCTTCTTCTGCTGTAAAACACCTTGAAAACCCAAATTTCAAAAGTTTTGACAAATAGACAACTAAGCAGTATTTAGTTTGAATGAATTCACCATAGATTATTACGAGACGAGTATTTTGTGAATAATTTACCATATTTTTTTATAATTTATACAACTACTATGTATTTATGTCTGAACATTGTAACTATTAGTTGTAACTTGTAAGCCGTGATCTGTTCACGAATTTTATTAAGGTAAGTTATTCAGGGAAACCTGTTATTGGCTATGTAAAGTTTTTGACGTGACAACGTCTTATAAATTGGTTTGCCGGGTGACACTTCAAGAAACTGCGTTACGCTCCGCTCACGTTATGCGCTCACAATGAGAGCGAGTGAGAGGCACGCGTCCCTTCCACTCGGGCATGGTTAGCCCGCCTAAGAGCGAGAGAGACAGACATAAAAAGTGAAAGGCATGCATGCAGTGTAATGGTAAAATGGTAAAATTATTGCAGGCATGGTAAAATTATTTTACCACTCAAAGTCGTTGTCACGTAAAACTTTCGCCCGTATACCGACTTTACGAGTACAGGCAACCAATTTTTTACACTTATATTGTTAGACAAATGGTTTTCCTCTGGGTTTACTTAATAAAAAAAATAACTTTTAAACTTTAACCATGACAATATAACTATGTTGACGGGCATACACGGGTTCACGTATTTAATAAATAGTACATACCTGACGTCTCCACCAGGCTTTATGAGCTGTAGTCGGAGGGTGATTGACTTATTGGCGCACACCCTCCGTCGTAATACCTGGGTTTAAATATTTTTATAAACCCGCATACATTCGATATGGAATTAATCGAAAATTTATCGGTTAAGTTCGGTTTGTCACGGCTTTCAAACAGTAGTATTTTAAAATAGAATCCGACGCATGATGATATCTTGATTTTATTTCTATTAAAATCACACCTCAAACGCACTTGTGACTCTTGAGTTGCAAGCGTCTATGGGCGACAATAGTCATTTTCCATCAGGTGACCAATCTACTCGTTTACCACTTGTATTTAGAAAAAGTTTCTGTAAAAATGTTGTTATTGGTTACAAAAGGTAAAGGTGATGAAAGTTAACAAAGGTCGACGAAATAATTTTATAAATTTTGACGTTATTTTAATTAAAGGCTAATTTGCGACACTCACAAACCGGAAAGTTGTAAGCCCGTTGTCTCAAGTAAAAAGATACATGATTTGCCTGCGAACAAAGGTAAGAAAAGAAAGAGAAAAGATTTAGCGAAAAATGAAGCATAACGTACGTATACTGTGTAGAGAACTGTTGTGTTCCAAGGGCATTTCGTTATGTTTTGATTTTTATACATACCTACTAAACTTACTGAGAAAGAGACTCGATATAACACTAAACTTACTTGTGACTTATTGTTAGATAGTTGAAATTAATTCAGAGCAACCACCTCTTCTGGGAAGCTGTCGATAACTATTTATATGGGATTGTGACAGTTGATAATATCATAGGTCCACATACATATTGTTCTACCTATACTTTTTTAAGTGTATTAAGGTAATTTTTTTTAAACAACCATCGTATTGCTGATATTTTATTAAGTACTTAATCAGTTATATATAAGTACAATATAATGCAGTGTTACTTGCCTTGCTATTTAACAGATAACGCAGTTCGCAGAAATTACTATTAAAGCTCTACATTTCAATTTTATTGTTATATACCAGCACTTAAAAAGTCATCTACAAAAAGACCTCAAGTGGTAATTTAAACAACGAATTAGGAAAGCAACAAATACAATACAGTTTTATTCCTTCACTTACGTTTTTCTGGATTCAAATTACGTCCATACATATTAATGTTACTTCCTGTAATCTAAGGCAAGAACGGATTCACGTATATTCTGCTTAAAAGCTTACAAAGGGTTAGAAATTTGCTGGGTTGCGAATGTTGCAAATAAGCATTTAATTAAAATAATTTCAAAAATTTAAGTCATTATTTTGTGAGCCTTTGTGATTGTGACCTCCTTTTAGCTTTCATCGCCGCCCTTATCTCTTCTTACAAAGAAATGTCTAAAAAATAAAATAACGAACAATATTTGTAAAAGTGCGGTATGAGCTTGGAAATTAAACTTCTTTTTAACAACTGAAGAACGTTTTAATAAAAAATAAATTATAGAATGTTTTATGCTATTTAAAATATCAAACGGTAAATTCACTTATTAAAAGTAACCATAAGGTAACCTAAAAGTAACTAAGAAGTTTTATGCATGTATTTAGTAATATATCAGTATATTTATTAGCAGACTGATTGCCAGGCTCCACCTGGTTTGGGATCAGACGGCCGTGGGTGAGACGTGTGAAGTTATTATTATGTATTTTATTCTTATCTTGAATAATACTCAAGTGAATTAATAAAATTTGTAATGCACCCTCATTCAACCTGCAGGTTGGCCACAGGCCGGTACCACCACCTATAGGTACCACACCACGAATTCGTACTAATAATGGTCATTAGGCTGTTATTTCTTTTTATTGATGGAGGGTCGCGGAAGAGGTGGTCACTTTATCGGACCACCGCCACATCGTGTTCAATGTGGCCATTCGCCACCCGGGCGCAGGCGCGGAGGTGGTAGATACCCTCTTCCCAAGGGTCCAGAGTAGTCCCTCACGCCCCCCGTCACCGTCGGATCCAGTTGCGAGGTCCGACGACTTCGACGTGACAGAGGAAGAGCTAGACCGAGCCGTGAAGCGACTCACCGCCCGCAACACCGCACCGGGCCCTGATGGGATTCCGGGATGAGCTTGGGGGTGCGCTTTGGCGGTCTTAGGGAATAGGCTGTTTACCAGCTGCCTCCGTAATAGCGTATTCCCTGCCGGCTGGAAGGAAGCCAGGCTGGTACTTATCCAGAAACCTGGCAGAGCTTCTCCTTCGGCGTTCCGACCGATATGCTTGCTGGACGAGGTGGCGAAACTCTTTGAAAGAGTTATCGCCGCCCGTATCAACCAGCACCTGTCGCGAGTGGGCCCCGACTTATCAGACAACCAATTTGGCTTCCGACAGAGACGGTCGACACTGGACGCGATTGAACGCGTCCGCTCTTTGTCGGAAGAGGTTGTCTGTCGGGGGGGGGGTGGCGTTGGCCATCAGTCTTGACATAGTCAACGCCTTTAACTCTCTCCCGTGGTGGGCAATTAGGGATGCACTGGTGTATCATCAGTTGCCACCCTACCTGCGAGACATTATCGGGGCTTATCTCCGCGACAGATCCATATCGTATATGGGTCGGGACGGCGAAGAATGTCGAAGGGAAGTCACATGCGGGGTTCCCCAGGGATCGGTCTTAGGACCACTTCTGTGAAACCTCGCGTATGATGCCGTTCTGAGGACCAGCCTTCCCCCAGGATTGAGCGTCGTCTGCTACGCAGACGATACTCTAGTACTGGCTGGGGGGCATGGCTTCCAGGAGGCCCTTGAGCTCGCCGAGATAGGCATGGCTTGTGTCGTCCAAAGCATCAGCGGTCTGGGACTAAGGGTTGCACCTCATAAGACGGAAGCCTTATGGTTCCACAGGAAACGCAGAGGTGCAGTTCCCACCCGCTCACTTATTAGCGTGGGGGGTACAAAGGTCGAGGTTGGCCAACACATAAAATACCTTGGCCTCACCCTAGACAGCCGCTGGAGCTTCGGGGAGCATTTCGAGCGGATGATCCCCCGAGTTCGTGGGGTGGCGGGCTCCCTACAGAGGCTGTTGCCTAACCTAGGGGGTCCGCGGGAGGAAGTTCGCCGCCGCTATTGTGCGGTGATACGATCCATGGCCCTCTACGGAGCGCCGATATGGGCCAAGCGCCTATCGGCCTCCTCCCGCTGCCGAGCTAAGCTCAATCAAGCGCAGCGGATAGCGGCCATTCGGATCGTACGAGGGTACCGCACTATTTCGTCGGAGGCGGCGACAGTCCTGGCACGTTTCCCGCCCTTTGATATCCTGGTGGATATGGACGCGAGGGTCTATGACCAGACTCGCGCGATCCGCTGGGGTGAGAGCGGGGAAGACCAGGACGCGCTCGAAATGCGGCGGAACGCTCACCAACATGCACTGGTGCAGTGGCGCGTGCGGCTGGAACAGCCACAGAATGCACGCCAACGCGCTGTCAGCGCTGTTCTGCCTAACCTCGAAGCCTGGGTAGGTAGGGAGGGAGGTCGCGGCACCTATCCACAGACGCAGGTACTCACTGGGCATGATTGCTTCGGTGAGTACCTGAATCGTATCGGACGCGAGGAGACGGCACAATGCCAGCACTGCGCAGCCGACTGGGACTCCACCCAGCACACGCTGGAAGAGTGCCCCGCGTGGGCGTCTGAACGCGAAGTCCTGGTCGGCCAAATCGGAAGAGACCTGTCCCCGCCAGCAATCATTGCTTCCATGCTGGCGGGTGAGGAGGGATGGGGCGCATCGGTCTCTTTCTGTGAAACTGTAATGCTCCAGAAAGAGACCGCTGAACGGGATCGGGAGAGGGCCGATCCCGAGCGTAGAGGACGTCGGCGACCATACCAGCCGCCGACGGGGCCGCGGGTCGCCAGAGAGTGGGGACCTCTGGTCGTAAAATGACGAATGATAGAGTAGAATGAAAGAATCACACTTACTGTGCCGACCCCAAATAAAATTGGGGTAAGGTAGGCATATGATGATGATGATGATAATTTATTTGTTACTAAAACATATTGTATTTGCTATAACCGTTGTAGAAATTATAAATAGAGAATACTAAGAGAATAGAGAATACAGTAAATTCACTTCCCTCCTTGTCTCCCGCTTTGCTAAGGAGGGAAGTGGATTTACTGTATGTATGTTCCAACTTCTCCAATTTTCTTCTGATTAATTTCGTTGCGGCTTCCAAGACAGTTTAATTTCTTCCTGAGACTTCCCGAATATCATAACTCGGTGTGTTTGTGGGTCACTGCTGTGGATCCTAGTGTACAGGAGTTACAGTGGTGGGCGTGTGGGTGGGATTAGTCCCAATATAAAAAAATAAATAGAGAATGTCATAGTAAAATGACACACCAGACTAGCGATCGTACAAGAACAAACAAGTAATCTTTAGTGCGGGTTTTATTGAAATGGCCTCCGAAAGTGGTGACTCTGTATGACCGCCGACACATACAAATGGCGTAAGTACAATACTTACAATGACTGAATAAAATGTTGTTGCTCGGTGTCTTTATATAACCTCTTTGCACTAAGTTGCAATGCAATGCTACAATTTAATTCATCCAATTGCTATACAATCTACTAAATGTAGCTTCATTGTACCCTTATGAAGGTTTTCTTTGCCCCAACTAAGCTTATTTTACAGAAAGGATTTTTATCATAATTCTGCTTCACGTTTCATTTGGTTGGTGGCTGGTAATCGTGAACGTCAGTAGGGATGATGAATCTTTTCCGCTTACGTCTTGTAACGGTTGAGGTTGAAGTAAGCGCAATATAAATAGGCATAATCAAGCGTAGCCATCATTTTTATGTTGTTACGAGAAATGGTTCATACTACTTAGTGTGGCAATGTTTATATATAAATAAAATAACCGAATCGAACTATAAATGAAAATGTTTTTAAAATAAACTTTTATGAAAGTGTGCTTAAAAATTTATGGTCATGAGCGAATTAATCGAACGTTTAAAAAGACAATACTGTGACAGAGAAAAAGAACTTGCGGCTAATAGTTGGACACTATCTCTTTTGCCGCTTTTATATCTTGACAGTCTATATAAGAATGGCCTTGTGACGTTAGCAATGCTGGTCGTTGCCATCAAGAATTATGATATTTTTCGTCAAAGTTAGCTAAAGGGCATTGACAGCAATGTTGGCTTGTTTGACCCGCTTACGTTTCCATCCGTATAATTAATCTTTACATTGCCTAAATAGGTAGGCATAGAATTTCTAATATATTCCCAATTTATATGTCTTTGATTCCAAAAGCTTGATCCTTTTGTGTCCTTAAGATCAAATGTAGTTGGCAAAATATAGGCATAACGCGCAATAATCGAATCACTAACGTATGAAAAATATTCCCTTCACTTATTAAGGAAAATACATTAAACGCTTTCACACCGCATTTTCTTATTATTCTTTATCTACGAAAATTACCGCTGAATTAAGCGTCCCCTTAGGAACGTTAAACGGAATTCTCTCGCGTTCCACTGAGGATAGATGGAAAGCCAGGTGTAGGTATATGTTTTATACGTATTTAACCTCTTAATCGATAAAAGGGTCAAGTTGAGAACAACTTGATATATCGAGAAAACACTTAAGCTGATTTCGATTAGTTAAGATAGAAGAAAGCATTAAAATTTCAAAGTAAATCAGACACAACCTGGGATCTGCCCTGTTATTGACAGGCGTTTAGTGTGCACAGCAAAGGCTTTGTATTCTCAATGCTTAAGTATGTACTTAGAATTTACATATAACGACGGTAAAGAAGCATTAACGACGTACTTCAAGCCCGTATTCCACTAATGTTTAATTATTTTCTACCATGAAGCTTTATGTACCCGGTCGGCAAGGTTGTAACGCGTGCTTAGTAGCAAGTTTTACTGCGGTCACGATTTAATAAAATCTAACGCGGCACACGCACTGATGCCTTTAGTTTTACAGTTTTAGGAAATAAAAGCCACTGCCATTTATTATTCCAGTTTAACTCACTTTTTACGATTCGAATTTGTGCGGTTCCTAGCTAGCAAACAAGTGATGTGACGATTTGCTTAAAAAAAACTCTTACTTAAATAATGTAAATGTTTTACTATTTTATGTCATGTGAAAACCCTCACGGGTCATCACTGACTCAAGGTGAAGTAGTATGTGGGAATTGAACCGACTGAAACTATACGACATTCCGTCACAAGAGAATCTATAGAAAGGTAGAATAGAATAGAATAGAATAATCTTTATTGTACACCAATTCAGGATATTATACATACAATAGTATTCAGTGTTAATGACCATGTACAAATGGCGGCCTTATCGCTAAAAAGCAATATCTTACAGGCAACCTTTATCTTACAGGTATTCGGGTATAACCTGGGAAACTAATTTTGTTGCTATATTTCAGTAAACTATTTTTTTCATAAAGACAGTAACAAACAATGTTTTGCATTTGCATCGATTACTATGTGTACTAATATTATAAAAGACAAAGTTTGTGAGTTTGAATGTTTGGGGTAATCTCAGGAACTACTGGTTCGAATTGAAGAATATTTTCCGTGTAGGATAGCTCTTTAATCAAGGACGGATATAGACTATATAACATCACGAGGAAGCCATACAATAATTTAAACACAACTATTTCATGATAAATTCACGTCTAAAGATAGTGTGGCGACTTTAAAAATCAGCTATAACTAATCAACTTATAACGACCTGATCTTCGTAGTGACTACTGAAGGTACATTGATCATAACAACTTCTTGCGCAGATTTTCTACGAACTTCCGAAATCAACCGTGGTCCGCCAGGCATGATCCCAGACACCTTGCCTGGTCGCAGAATTCTTTTTTGTGTTGTAGAGACCTGTTTCTCGTAGATATCTATAGTTTTTAAGTAAATAAAACATACCACATACAACGAATCAAATTACACTCTTAAGTATATTAACAACAATATTCTTTTTTCATAAATTCATCACCTAAGAGAGTAGGACAATTATTAGAGTGACTCATAAGTCAAAAAAATATTATTAAAAATAAAAAGCCATACAAGAGAAAAACCGCGTACATATACACTACATAAACATACACATATGTCACTAGTGATCAATGTTGCAGATAAAGCCACAACTCGACGCAAAGGCAGACAAGGTTTCTCTTCAACCAATGGACTGTACGCATAGTAAACTGTATTTATATTATTTACACTGTATTTAACTCACTCAAGAGTTACAATTAACGAAGTCCCCTCTTTCCCAGAATTAATTGAGCCACACGCGACCATGTCTCTTGTATTTTAATGACTAAATAAAACAATAAAAGTAGCACTTTAAAATATGCCGATCTTGTTGATATCAAAATATATTAAACGAAATGCAGGTAAAACATTGTGAATAAAGGAGTGAGCATGTTTTAATTCTATTATTCACATCTCATTTAAGCGTTTATCAGATTGATTTAAGTAAGCAATTTGGAGCCATTCTGGAAGCGGGAATACCTCAACGAAATTAAGTGAAATGACCCAGACAATAGTGCGAACAGCATGCACCGTTGTTTGTTTCCAGTATGTCAACGTTATGGTAATGAAGTTTTGATCTTCACTGATTGACATGGGTGTTTGTAATACCTTTTTGTTAAATTTAATATAAAAATACAACTTTGAACTATAGTTTTTTTAGCAGCCGCTTATAATCGCATCGTTTTCATTTACACCAAATACACAACACAACAATTTGTGGATCACAAAAAGTGTCGTCCCATGTGGGGATCGGACCCACAACACTCAGCGTAGTAGTGAGCGGCGTGGCTTAAACCACTACGCCATCCGCACGGTCAGATTACAGGAATAATAACTATTTATTATTACTATAATATACTATTACGTCTATACGTAGTGTAATAGTCCTATCCATACATCCTTTCTAAACATTTGGTAGGTGTTGTGGTCTGCACTTGCAGTCAACTACATTGATACCTATAGTGTTAAGATGGACAGACCACGCATGCTGCGACTGAAGGCTTCAGTCATTTCAATACCTTTACGCGAGACAGAGTGTCGTAGAACAAAATTATTTCTTTAGGAGTATTTTAGGATAAAAATTAAACTGTTATAATTTGTAAACTCCTCTTATAGGTATCTGGAAGTAAAATACCTCTAACTAATTATTACAAATGGAAGTGAAACCTACAAAAGGAGTAATAGAATGATGAAAATAAAATATAAAAAATAATTTATTCTGTTTTAAGTATAACTTAAGGTAATACTTATAACTGAAGGTAATACTTTGAACGCATTTGAAAAAAAGGCCTATACGAACAATCGATTAGACATCATTGTTTTTTATTAATTTGCATTATCCAATTAAAAACTTATATTAAACATGTGATGTGATGTGATGTGAAATATCTGAATTTTTATATTTTGATTGTACTAAACAATCAAAATATAAAAATTCAGATATAAAAAGTAGGTATTTTATTCAAAATACATCGTAGTGTATTTATGAGTTAGCAGCTCCTTTATTCTAAAGTATCAAACCACATAACACACCGGTGGCTACTTTAATTACACTCCATGTTCCTTCGTCTTAGAAATAATTACTACCTTTTTCATACAAAATGAATACCAACTGTTTATTTTAAAAAGAAACCACCGAAAACCTTAGAAGTTACTTTATATTGTTGCATTCGTGTAGACTGCGGTTAATTATATGAAAACTGCCTCGTTGTAACAAAATGAGGACTGAATTTTCACTTTGTAAGTACTTACGAAGCCAGTAGTAACCTGGATAAATAAAAATTAAAGATAATTTTTAAAAGATGCTATATTTGGTAAAAAATAAACTACAAATAACACGTAAAACGTATTTATTTGTAAACGTTATTTACAATTAACTAATTATTTTTTCAGACTTATATCACTAAAACTTACTTTAAATTTGATTTCATATATTTACTTTCAGTTAATTGATTATTTTGGTACAATTACAGCGTAAAAGAAAACAACGAGTCTATTACATTTCCTTTATTTATGAAGAAAATATTACAAATAATGATATTATTTACAATATGGAATATGTCGACTTGCCAAGTTAAATGGTAAGTATGATGATAAAGTGGGAAATATTGTTCCTCTTCATATTCTTGCATTAATCGTTAATCTGTTACAATTTTCTTGCTTTATAATAATAAAACTACCAAAATTCATTGATGCGTTAATGTATTTTTACACGTGTAATGTAAGAAACTTAAATTCCACAATTACGCATACTTCGAAATGATAAAGAGATATGAAAATGACGTATTAGATATGACGAAAAGAAAACATGAAGATGAAATCATCACAATTGACATGATAAAAAAAATGTTTGTGAATTTACTACTTGGAAACTAATAATTAATAGTATTTACATTTCAATGATGATTTTAATTTATAACGTTAAAAACACTGAAAATACAACGATTCAAATAAATTGCCGAAGACTTAGATATTGTCTTATGTCTTAATATAATTTGAAATAACTTTATATGATATTCACGTACTGAAATTATAGCGTTTTTTTTTTACATTACAAGTAATAGTAAAAATTAAACTATTTGTTGCAGTAAGAGAGACTTATTACAATAATTCGTTTCTTTATACGTCACTTTTACTTAATCTAGTTTTAAAAAATTAGTTAGTGTTAATGCAATGCATTTAAGCAAAAATATTAACATGATTCGAATGGTCATCTCGTGACAAATCTTCTAATATAGTAATTGTTCCATAGAGGCTTGATTTTTGTCACGAAATCTAAAAATAACGTATCCTGTAATAATATAAGAAATTGTAATATTTTGTTGAGGAAAATTGTTGATCTTTTGTGACACGATCTAAACGATAGAAGAATCAATAGCGGTAGCGGTGCTATCTTCTGACTGTTGCTCTGCATGGCGGCTGGACGCTCCCCGTTCACAACATGGACCACCACTGAAGCCGAATCTATAGCAAAAAAAAAGAATCGGCTTCACATAACTTTAAGAGGGGAAATGAAAATGCAAGAAAAATGTCCCAAAACGGAAATTAAATCATACGACAAGGATTTATTTGTATGAAAAACGTAAAAAAGCCCATAACAGTCTGCTCTCCGATTTGCAAGCCACACACGTAACTGAATAAGATTCCCTTTTTTATTTTAAAGAATTATGTATAATACATAAATGGAGTGTAAGGAATACAAATGGGTGATAAGAAAGCTGAATACATAGTGTATTTGAACACGTTGATTCAGTACTTGAGAGAAAAAGGCGTGGAAAAAGACAAATGGTTTAAAAACGGCTATAGACAGAGATAAGTAGAGTGTATGCAGTGAAAAATGTGGGTGTACCATAATTGACTAGATGGAGGTCTACGGTAGGAGGAACGCTTTTTATATAACTCATACATCCCACTTGGGGAAAATAATAGGACGCTTTGTACGGTTGCTTCTTGTAAGCTTTAGAAAAAAGGGTTGAAATAAGGAACAAAGGCATAGGTTAGCCGTTTTACTTACACAATAACTTCGCTTTACGTTGTTTGAGGAAACAACGCTATAACTTCAGCTTTGTATTTACTTTAATGAACTGTATGTAGAAACTCATGATCGTAGAAAAAGCTTTTTATTCGTTATTCGTACGACTTAAGAAGCATCAGTGTATACCCAAATATAGCAACCTATGATTTGTATGTATGTTAATAAAATATAAACAATTTTGTTGTTGATTGAGTTATTATGTGGAAGAGATATTTCACAGCTCAACCAACTACGATTCGACAAAACGTTACGCATGGCTCGAAGTTTTTAACATTAAAATTGGAATCTTGGGGTGTTTTCTGAATAAAACGTAGACATAGTAGATGTAGACACCTATATAAACTTATAAAACCAAACTTCATGTTAGCCGTTTTTTAATCAAATACAGGATATGTACAGAAATTGTTTATCTAAACTTGTTACATTATTGAAATAATTAACAGAACAACTGGAACGGTTTTAGCTTAAATTATATCGATAAGAAACATAACTCATAACAAAACTAATGAGTACTAAACTAAGTAACTTAAGATTAACAATAAATAAACAAATGAAAACCGTTAATGAATTTTATGAATATATTTATAACTATGACTTATTAATATTGCTAAAACGCCTAGTTGAATTACACTTTACTTCGGTTTCGCATAGTTAAATACCTTAGATTGTCTTTAGCTATTAGAAAAATTCTAATCACAAGTTCACGAGACAGGTAATGTATTTATTTAAATAGGCTTTAACGCAAACACTTAAGGAACAATTTGTCACAACATGATATTTACCTGAGCTGCTAGGCGCGCAAGTGTAGTTACCAGAATCTCGAGTTGAGGCGCGAGCTATGAGCAATCGACTGGTACGGGTGCGTTGTTCCGTCTCGACGCTTATACCGCCCCTTTGGGCGTAGTTCACGACGTTGGATCCTCGGTACCAGTAAATGAAACTATGAAACAAATATAAAATGACATCTTTAACTTAAGTGTAGTAACTCAGTAATAAATTCAAAGCAATATACGAGTATTTTATGACATACGTGTTTTGTTTTAGTATTTTGTAGGACTAGTACGCAATGTAAGTATACGTTTTTTTTTATGGAAGAGGGGGTAAACGAGCAAACGGGTCACCTGATGGAAAGTGACTACAGCCGCCCATGAACGTAAAATACAAATTCATGTTACTCTCGTACGACTTGGATGAAATTATGTATTTTTTAATAAAACACCATATACGTATCTGGTTATTACATTTGTAGATTCAGAAGTTTTAAACCAAATTAAAAAATAACCAATGAAAATTTTATGTCCTATTTGTATAATGGCGCTCGCTTGATTTGGGTATTTTAAAATAGTAGTGAAATTTATTCACTATAATTGACTGGATTGTTTAAATATTATTACGTAGACAAGTGTCTAAATATATGTAGGTATAACAGTCACTGTAATTTAAACAATGTGTAAGATAGAAATGTCTACTTCATAAAAAAAGTAAATAACTGAAGGTGAAGCAAAATTTGTACGATTTCTTCACGTAAAGATTATTGCTTGTATTTGTTTGCTTTGTATTGTCTGTCACAACGTTTATAACAAAATGTTGAGTATGAATTTATTTTATCTTTTTAACACACTTTGAAAAATAAAATAAGCAAATATGCTTATTTATATATTAAAGTGTAATCAAATTAAAACAATTGAGTGACTTGCCCTGTTTATGTTAAATAAAAGAATGTTGAAATAAATTTATAAGTAACGTAAGACACCTACCTGGGTGGATCTGGAGCGTGTCTGGCGATGCAAGTGAGATTAATATCAGAGCCCGCTCTCACGAACAATTCCGGACCCGAAAGGATTTCTGCTTTTGATACTGAAACAAACGATAGAAAGAATACCAAATTACTTGAACACTATTATATTTCTATTGACTGTACGGATATCGTAGTGGTTTAAGCGGTCACCTCGCCGCTTCCTACTTTTGAGTGATACACAAATTGTTGTGCTGCGTATGGTTTTTCTTTATGTTCGTAATATAAATCTTTGTAAAGTTCCCCATGACACAGGATATATTCCTAGTTGTCTTGAAAAAATACTTATTCGCATACTTAGCAATAAAATAACCACCATGTAAGAATTTTCTTGGACAGTGTCGGGTGACGAAAATGGTGTGGGCAAAGTAAATCTACGTTTGCACACTACATACCAATCTAACTTTGTAAAAGCAATTTAGTCGCAACGTCCAGGTCAGTTTTACACAACACCATTAGAAATGAATGTGTGCAGTTTATTTAGTGTATTTAAACAATATACTATTTTAGTTTGTTTATATAACCTGTCTCTGACATAGGCAACCTTCTGAAGAATATGTGTGGGCAAACTGATTTGTTGTTTATTTAGATATTTACTCACAGATCTATTGAGAGAAAGTACAATAATATAAAATCTTGTTTTATATTATATAGCATTTGTTATTAAAGAACTTAAATAAAAGCTGGGTTGCAATTCGATTGTATTTTTTATGTTTGGGATTGGCGTTTTTTTCTTGTTGCTTATTTGGTCCCATTCAAGTTGGAAAAAAATAAAGAATATGGTAAATAACTCATGATCCTGTAGGCGCATTGGAGTTTGTCATGGTTTAAAGAAAATACTTATTAAGAAAAACAATTGACGCCTCTATACGGAAATAAAAAAGAAATACAGGATCTTCTGCAAAATATGTTCGCAGAAGGGTCACAACGGTAAAACCCGACCGTGTTTTTAATATTTATACTTATGTATGTATGTTTATGTATTGTATGTAGTATTGTATATATAGTTATGGATATATTATTTTATTTGTGTATGTTATACCTAGCTTAGATTTAGCTTAATTTGATAAATTTAATTTGAATAATCAAATTTTATATTCTAACTCTGCACCTACCGCATCATGTGTCTACATCACCCGAAGTCGACTGAGAGAGAATGCTCTGGGCATTAAGTCCGCCTGTGTACAACTTGTGCTTTTTTTTAATAAAGAAATAAAAATGGATTCGTTTCTTTTACTATCATATCATTTCGCTTACTAAGTAGTTGATAGGTTAATACAAATAACTTGTGATTAGACAAGAAGAGTAGTTACTTCATCAACAGCCTTTACTAGTCCACTGCTGGACATAGCCTCTCCTTAGAAAGGAGGTTTAGTAGTAGTACAAGAAAGAAGAGTAAAAAAGAGTAGTTACTTAATCATTAATAATTATATATTACTACTAATATATTAGCTTATGCAATAATGTCATAGACATTAATAGATCTATCACAAACTATAGGAGGTTATGGCAATAATTTCAATAAAAAAATTTAGTTAATGATCAACTATATAAAATCTCTCTTCGAAACTATCTTATTCTACTGAGTTATATCTATTTTAAGGGAATATTATTAATCTGTGCAACTATTTTTAGAACAATAATTTATAGAATAACTATGACGAACATATTAAAAAGTCCAAGGATCTGAGATTTTCATGTCCATAATATATTTATAAATAAAAATATATTTAATACATTTCAAACACGAGATAAATATCTATCAATAATATTATCTATTATCGCACACACAATAAAAAATATAACTCTGATTAAGTATAGTATAGTAAGTATTATAACTGTACATTTTATATGATTATTGAGACTGGTCAAAAATACAACCCACATATAAAATATCCTTCCAAGCCCTTCAAGACAAACGACTGTACCAAAAAACAAACATATTGTTATTGTTGTACATTTACTAAACGAAATTATAATTTACTAATATTTCTGGCTAATCCACACGTACGTGTGGATATTATACCACTAACAATGACGTTAGCGGTGTAGGGGAGAAGCACCTTCGACGGATGGAGAATATGTATTTGCTAAGATATATTGAGTTTATGATAATCTGGTCAATTTTGAAATATTTAAATTCTAATATGCTTGTGGACACCAATATGCGACTGTACCTGTTTTCTCGCATTCACATTCAAGATGATTGTGAAATGTTTTCTTTAGTTAATGAAATGTTAGTGTATAAATGATCAGAATAATGTCTATTACTGAATTGAACTGTTTTATAAATATTGGGTATTATGTGACTATGCTCCAGATCAGTAATAAATAGACAAGCATTTTATGAAGAGTGATTTTTTTGAATACATTTGTATATAATTAATTATTTCATATATGTTTATAAAATATTTCTATGTTGTTTTTTTTTCTGTTATGAGTATTCATTCTGAATGTCAACAATCGCAACTATCTATCCACCACAATAATATATTATGTTGCTCTTTGCCTTATACGCATAGTCTAAATTGAAACGGGATTGTTTAGTAAACACACCCGACACTGATTAAAACTTAACACGTGTTTGTATTTCAAGTTGATTTAGGTTACATCATAATGCAACAGTTTCGGGAAATTAATTTTCACGGATCAAAGATGATGGCTGCTGACAGATCCTACATTATTAAATACCAGCCGTACTCTACCACGCTTCGCTGTAGCACACTGTGGTAGCATTGATAAGAAATGAGGAAAGAAAAGTGATAAAAACAATCTCTGAAGCGGTTTGTGTATCGTGTGAAAATTTGAGCTCAATCGGTGTAGAACTTTTGGGTTTTGAAGCGTACACAAACCAACTTATCATTTATATATATACACATAAAAGTAACATTGAGTCTTGCTCCAGTTAATCTATAATCGTGTATCAAAAGAGTGTTTATAAAAAATACGAGCTCTGATGACACTTATTACCATCAGAGAATAAAATACTAGGAATATTAGGTAAGTGGTATGTGGTATGTTTTTAAAGGAGGACTATAAACAGTTTTTAATTCATTATTATACCTCAAAATTATGGAAAAAATCCAAAGTGAACTTAACTTCAGTTCGTGTTAGATTTTTAATTCTGCAAATATGTACAACATACAATATTCTCACAATATATTTCTTACGAAATTTTATTCTTACCTACAACGGTGAGTCTAAAAGACAAACTAATTTTCGGCTCAGTAGACACTTGGCACTCGTAGGAGCCAGAATCGCGTGGTTGCGCCGGCGCCACGCGCAGCGTCCATTCATCCGAGCCATCGGTATGTAACGCTGCAAAGCGCGCGTCACTGCTGTATGTGTGCACGCCAACTGTTAGAATGTGAAGGTCTCGTTTACGTATCCATGAAACCTGAGGACAAATAAAATGTACTATCATTGTAGCATTCACGTATTTGCTTCTCTAACTACCATACGTCATTATATATCAACATTGAGGACACAAACAGTGGTAATTCATATGTAACATTGGTAGGTCATTTGCACTCATATGCCAATAAATAAACTATGAAACATGTTTTGTGAGACTTTTCAACGACTTAAAAAGAGGAATAAAAACCATCCCCAGCATAATGTAAATGAAAGCTGTTTTTTTTTTTTGTATTTTTTAGAAAGACTACTTCCGCACTAGGAGTATATCCTGTGTAGCGGGGACTTGACAGACGGACACAAAGAACACCCAGACTCAGAACAAAAATTTATGGATCGCGCAAAGTGTAATCCTAAGTGGGGATCGAACCCACAACACTTAGGACAGTAGAAAGCGGTGAGGTGACCGTTTAAACCACAACGCTATTCGTACAGTCAATATGATAGTAAGTCTTTCAATTGTAATACAACATACACACACAACATAGTGGTGGGTTCCTCAAAGGAATTCTAGAGGCCGCTGTTCATAAAAATAATCAAAAAATAAACAGCACTAAACTATTAAACACGGCCTTTGAGTCAAGGAGGTCAAGAGACGCATTCATTACATATTTGTAGGAACATCCCCATTATGACTTTGCAACGCTATACTTAAGAGAGACAGAATTCTTCAAACTATAATCAACCTACGTAACATTTCAATAATTTCTATTTTCAATTACTTGCGGTTATTATGATAGTATTCGACGCGCAGTTAATTAAAAAGGTAATTGTTTTTTTTTAGAAAAGAATGAACCACTATTTTCAGTCCATTCGTAGAAGTTGACATCTCGCTATTATAGACATCCCTAACAATCCACTATTATAAGAGGTAGTTCTGTATACATATTTTGATTGTGATTTTAATGCACCAATTCAAAAATAGCTTAGCAATTTGTTAGTTTCGTCTAATCTCTTTTATACTTAACAAATTTTGACGCTTATACATTAGAAAACTATATCTACTCGACTGCACGAATGGCGTAGTGGTTTAAGCGGTCGCCACGCCGCTTCCTACTACGCCGAGTGTTGTGGGTTCAAACCCCACATGGGACGACACTTTGTGTGATCCACAAATTGTTGTTCTGAGTCTGGGTGTTCTTTGTGTCCGTTTCATGTATGTTTGTAAAGTCCCCGCGACACAGGATTTATTCCTAATGCGGGAGTTGTCTTTTTAAAAAGAATATCTAAGGGAAAATAAAAATTATAAAAAATAGGAACATAATAATAATAAATATAAAGCTTCCTCTGTTTAACCCTCACGGTTTTTCTTATATGTAGAAAAATAGTAGTACATTCACATTCTTGTGAAACAGCTTCTACAAAAAATTGTAATGAGAAAAGAAAACTAAAATTTAAAAAAATAATAAGTAATAATATGTCATATCAGCTTCTACACAGTAAGTATCTGATTTTGAGTTTACAGTGTACACACGTAAACAAAAATAATACAAATATATAAAAATTGAAAAGTAATTTATTTACTTGTTTTTTCTTATGAGAAATGCTCCTCATATACTAAAATATATTTTGAACAGCATAGTCCGAACAGTGTAAACTAAAAGCATTTCAACAAAGTACACCAAATACAGTACATCAAAGTTGCCGTAAAGCTCTCTTCTACCGAACGACACTTAATCAAAATCTGCTGGTACGGTTACTAAGCTGCCTAGTGGAGAGGCGGTCATTTTAAACAATGGCGGTCCACATGAGCCTTCGATTAAATGCAACGCTAGCCAAGAGCACAATAGGGCGTCGACCGTGGTACTGCATCACTGTAATTTGCTGTTCTGCTAACTTTGCGATGTTGGCAAGATAACAAGAAGCAAGAAAGAACAAACAAAGGTTTGAAAAGTTTTAACAAAACTTTGCACTCAAAAAGTAAATAGAAGAAAAATAATGTAACCTCAAAAGTAATGTATGGTGGCGGTGTTACCAGGTAATTTAAAATTAAAAGCGGTAGATTATTTTGATTACTTTTGGGGTGCAAACGTGCGGGTGTTCGTGTTCGGTTTATAAACGTCAACTGGCCGGTAACTACCGACCGCATAAAAAATGTATATACCTATGTATATACGCGCATATTATCACAAATAAATACAGTTGGTTTAGCACATATATATCAGATGAGTTTTGATAAAAGTTAATAATACAGTATGAGTTAGGTAAGGTACATAAAAATAAGTTTCGCAAACAAACAAGTATAATATGCTCACCGTGGTCTGTGGGCGCATGCAACACCCCCAGGGTGTCACTTTCACTTACGAGTCGTTACTAAAATATCTTTATATTAACTTTATATATAACTGTGTTTATTAAAGCAATGATCAATGAAACTACAATTTAATTAACTTGAAATTTCTACTTAATTTTCAAAATAATCATTTAAATAAAATCACCATTATAAAACAGTGCAAAGTTGTTAGCATAATTACTGCTGCAGTCGTGAATAATGGAGTATTGTACGTTCATTGTCAGACAAACTGTTTTAGTATGTAATTACTGTAAGGATGTGGTCACTTTGTAATTTAAAAAATCCTCGTACCGATGCATATTTTAAAGAAATCATAATGGTAAAATTCAATTTTCCACTAATTTCTGCTTTAAAAAATATTACAAAGTTATTTTACACAATAGTCAAAGATGAATTAATATTAAAATAAATAAAATAAATAAATAACCTTTTATTCCATTCTTATTATTCAATTAATATTACCCGCGGCTTAACTACAACAATAAGTAAATTTCTTGTTTCGTGTCTTTAACTTTGAACATTGCCAACTTCCATACAACCATTTATTCCTTACTTTATTGTCTTAGAAGTGAAAATTCTATTTATAATAATATCCTTATTTGCATAAAATATGTAGATTTTAAGGGATTTAAAAATAAAAACAGGTTGGAAATCTTCATTCAGATACAAGTTATTGACTATTACAATTACCACAGAAAAAGCAGCAAATTTTTATCGTTACCATTTTTCATTGGAACACTGATTGGATCGTACAAGCAGCACGATCCAACTAGCTTGTCTGTACCGCTGATGCATATCATGCCATCGCAGATGAAGCAATCAATATGCGGTAATGACATGATCCATTTTCAAACAGTTCTAGTCAGATCCACACAAGACATATATGTATATGGATTTATCGTGATTTCTGTGAAGACGCCTCGTGCTGCGGAATATGCAGAATTGCATAGTTTTGGTTGTTGTTGTTGTGATTTACATACTTATATTGAATTGTATTGGAATGGAATTGAATGTTATTTTATTTATTTATGTTGTAATGTAAATCAAAAAGAAACTATGTGTAGAAGATTATTAATAATCTTTACATAGTATAAAACAAAGCCGCTTTTTTGTGTTGTACGCTTAGATCTTTTAAACTAAGCAACGGATTAAATATTGCAAATAAAGATGTCCAGGATTTTAGTCCTATTATTAGGTTCTTACATATGAAATTAGTGTTTTGTCGTACTGACCACTTTGATTTGAAATATCTTCTCTTTGGTTAAGAATTCCAAATTCAAATTTATAAATTCATTTAGCTGGTACATTTGAATTTTGAAAACAGTTATTCATTTGTTTTCTCCTCATTTTTTTTTTCTTTGGCGTCGCTTATTACCACACAATTGAAAACATGAACTATCGGTATATTTACGATTACGAGTTCTACCGTGGCACCAGTGCTGCAGAAACAGCTTGAAGGATTAATGATGTATGCGGCGCTGGTGTGACAATGTGTGAAAGCACGTTACGTTTCAACGTTTTCGTTTTGTAAATTTCGACCTTCAGAACCAACCCCGTGGACGGCCGGCGATCAAAGTGAAAAATGAAGAATTAAAGGCTATTGTGGAAGCGGATCCACCACAAAGCACTTCAGAGATAGCTGCAGGTTTCGGGGTAAGTGATAAAACTGTATTAATCGCTTGAAGCAAATCGGGAAAGAAAAAAAAATTTGAACGATGAGTACCGACACAATAGTAAAGGGATTATAAATCGAATCATTACGTGTGATGTGTGGATACTGTAAGATAATCGGAAGCGCTCGTCGCAATGTCTGAACCCTGGAGACCCACCCAAATCCTGCCCTAAACGAAAATTGACTCAGAAAAAGTTACTTGTGAGTGTTTGGTGGACTAGCGCCGGTGCCGTTCACTACAGCTTTATAAAATCTGGCCAAACGATTACGGCAGATATCTATTGTCAGCAACTGCAACCCATGAAGTAAGAACTAGCTGCTAAACAACCGAGATTGGTCGATCGCTCTAGGCCACTGCTGCTTCACGACAACGCAAGACCACACACTGCACAACAAACAACCACTAAGTTAGATGAGCTACAATTGGAATGTCTGCGACATCCACCGTACTCCCCGGACTTTGCTCCAACATATTTCCCTTTTTTGTCCGGAATTTGGACAACTTCTTATAAGGAAATATATTCAACTCCGATGCGGCAGTCTAAACCGCCTTAAAAGAGTTTATTGATTCTCGCCACCAATGTTTTTTTTAGCAAAGGGATCAATGAAATACCTACGAGATGGCAAAAGTGCATAGATAACAACGGTGCATACTTTGATTAATTAAATATATTTTACAAAACGCCAATTTCATATGTAAGGACCTAATATATTAATAGTATAATTATTTATTCCACACTTACACCATATTAGTAGTATTATTGATATCTACATTGCACCCGTGCAGTGCCAGGGCGGGTCGCTAGTATTGAATAAAATATATAGGGAGCCTGCACACCAACAAGCTGTCGTACAGTTACGCAGAAGTTTGTAATCTATATTAATGTAAGATATAATTATGTAGGTATATGTAGAAAATAAACATTCATTCATCCACTTGTTATGTGGCTAAAACAAAATCGTATTTTCAATTAAATAATATACTTCAGAAATAAGGATTCAAGTTAAAACGTAGACATTAAACCACAGTAAAGCCTTTAAAAATTGGATGTGTTTTGGAATCAAAGGACCAAAAAGGATTTTATAGGATACGTGGCATAATAAACCGCCATCATGTTACGATATTTAGAATACCTCGAGATTTAACCTCGGTATACAGAATGAATGATTCGGTAATAATGATATCGTTATCTAATTACAAAATATTAAAATTCAACTAAAGTTTTATTAGTTAACTCCATACTTATATTATAAATGTGAAAGTAAGTTTGTGTATTTGTTTGTGACGCTTTCACGCCTAAACCACTAAACCATTTTTAAATATTCTTTCTCCAGTTGAAAGCTACATTATCAGCGAGTGGCATAAGCTACTGTTACCGCGATAACCGACATAGACGCGGGTGGAGCTGCGGGCAAAAGCTAGTACCTAATTTAAAGTGAGCGGTACTTTGGTAACTATCCTAAAACGTACAAACAAAAATGATACTGTTTTTTAAATTCAACTAGTTCAAAATACCACTGGACTACTTTTCTTTGATTATGAGATCAAAATTCTAATCTTTCTGACTAATCCTTAAACGTTTTAACGGCTTTGTCCATGACAAATTTGGTATACAAAATACTTTTTAAATATTATAATTCAAAAAGGATTCTGAATTATATAGTATGGTAAGGTAGAGGGGGTAACACAGCAGACAGTGAGGGTGAGCGCTGACGCGTCTCAAGGAGTACTCCCTAAACCTATACCTGGGTCGCAAGTCCCAGGCGCTGTCGAAGTCACATGTGTTGCTCCGATCTATCACGCGATGGACCTGACACCTGCACGGTGAATCCTTGGCACGCTAAGAAATAGCTCTTTCTCTCTCTTCTATGGTGAAACAGTGGTAATACAAAAACTTAAATATAGATATTAAAATTAAAACAGTTTCGAAGTTTTTTGTCTATTTTCATCAAACCATTTTTTTAGCTACTGCGAGTTGTATTGACTTCGCAAAATATTGATCAGATACATCTTTATATACCTGCAACCTGCTGTGGGAACCTGTGGTCTGTTTCTGACCTTTTTTATCTTTTTAGTAGATTGTAACATACATGTTGTAACATAACATGTTTCAGTGTTATTAATAAAAAGTTTGAAAAACACTTCTTATAAGTTCAATGAAAAATTGAAACAGCTCATCACCTATATATTCATTTTCTTTTATTCAACAGCTATTAGTGGACAACAGCTGATAAATATTAGAAACTTTTTCTCACCTGGATAAAACATAAAACAAGCATAACAGATACATAAAAACTCTGAATGTCAAAATGTCATTGTTTTAAATTGACATTGAAAAAATTAAACATCGAATTTAAATCTATTTTAACCACTAAAGAACAGCGAAATTATAAGTAAATGATTTTACGTAAATTTAGAAAAGTTTATAATGTTGCTTAATTTTTTATCGAATTAAATGTTTTATTTAATTCCTAGTATTGTGTACATGTAAGTATATTATTAAAGATAATTTTCTCTATGGTTATATTAATATTAAACAAAAAAAAATGTTGGAAATTATAAAAAATCATAAATATGTTTAAATCCGATTTTCAATGTTACGGTGGTATATTAACTACTGAATGAAAAATTGTTTGGTATTATATATTAATTCAAAATTCTCCTCTAAATATATACATCCAACAGGTAAAAGCTTATTTGATTTATAATTTTTGTTTGTACTGAATAACAACAAAATACAGAAACACCTATCCACGGTTACCCGTCAAGGTTCTTTAACATTAAGCTCGAGTATATAGCAATAAATCCCGGTTAGATCCTTGTTGAATTTTTCAGTGACAGCCCTACTGAAATTATAGCTATAAAATTGTCTACATATCATGGAAAAATTGTTTTCCGTCCGAATATTAAAATCTAAGTTTATATCTAAGCTTTGCGTTATAAAAGTGTTACAGAAATGTGAGGTCAAAGGTTAGGAGTGTTACGCGTAGAAGAAAAAGGATTTCGTAGGTTCGCTTAAAAAATGAGTTTTTTTAAATCTGATACTAAAAATCTAAAAGCATCTTTTAATACCTTTCTAAATAACGTGTTATGTTTTTCAAGTTTATTTCAATTCCTGAAAAATTATTAACATATTTTGTGTTTTTAATTCCCAAGTATAATTTATGTCGACCTCAGTTGAAAAAATAATATTTTATGGGTAAATATTTAAATTAAATTTAAAATTTAAACTAATTACTGCTCTGCTCAGCTCGTCAAGCGGCAGGGAAACCTTTTTGAATGAAATGAAAGGAAACAACTGCATCTGTGACCGGCTTCTTAAACCAGAATATGAATACCTTTTGATACATCTGTATCAAGCTTGCTCATGACGCTGTCTCTAAATATGTAGGTATCTTGGTTTTCTTTTTATCCAGATTAAATACTGTTTTCAATCATAGCGTTTCACATTAAACAGGTTCTCTAACGTAAATAATGTGTTTACTTCGGAAGTTAACTTTTTCATATTTGATTAATTTAATGTTTAGAAATCTAAACTTCAAATAAAAGTTGCGCTTTATTACCACTTTGTGAAAACAATTTAGATAACTTTTAAACTTCGTGTCCCATTATATATTATTAACGCGGTCAAAATGCCAGGCAATTCGCGTAATACGCAAATATTAAATACTTACATCTCATTACTTCCTGTGTATGGATACAATTATTTAACATAGATGACTACTGATATCCTAAGGCCACTTTCTAATAGTTAGTTTATAATAGACACTAATTAAAATAACTAATCTTACTTTTAGGTTTACATATCTTTATTTTATTCATTAAAATTACTCGGTTTACTCAATCAACCTTAAAAAAGTATCACTAAATTAAATGCCCCACATCAAGAAAAGTGTAATTATTTAATTAGTTTTAAGTGGAAACACTACATACTTCTGGCTCCTGCGTCCTGGAGGAGCCTTAGATTTGAAGGGATTTTCTACAACGCCAACAAAAAAATACCCCTTAATTTACTGCTTCTGAAAGTATAACGTTTGAGTTCAACCAACAAAAAAAAGATTTATTTGTTGCAAGCGATTCACAGTTGACAAAGATATCGCGGAACGTAAACACAAAGCATTATAATTTATACAATCAAATTGAGAGCCTCCTGTTAAAACAAAGTTTAATGTATTTTCACATTTCTATGTCAATGTTATTTATTCAATTTGAGGCTGTTAAGGACATTTGAGGACTGTTAAACTTTCTATGTTCGCTACAGGCGATGCAACTTTCAGATCCTCTATATGAAACAAATCTGTAAAACAAAGTTATAGGGACTTCAGCACACAAAAGTCATTGTTTATGACTAAAAGTTATAAGCTTGTTTTAGAAGTGCCATAGCCTAATATTTTTTTCCACATTCACACACGCCATCTAGTCCCAAACTAAGCAGAGCTTGTACTATGGATACTAGACAACTGATATAAATACATATATACTTTTTTTTTCGTAAATACATACATATTATACATAGATGTGTGGTGACGGATAAAGAATACGCATCGTCACCACCCCAATCGTGGGTGGGTGTCGTAAGAGCCGACTAAGGGAGTAAACTACGCAGAACAACATCAGTGCAAAGAGAAGGAAAACTTGACACAAACCCAATACCAACCCGTCTGGCCAGCGTGGCATAGTAGGCCAAAAACTCCTTTCTAAGGAGAGGCCTGTGTCCGGCAGTGATCTGTTTAAGGCTGTTAATGATGATAATGATAGCCTAATATTACGAGCCTAGCCAAAGTTCTACAAGATCTTTACAGCTTTAAATATAGAATATATCCAAATCTAGTTTCTTAACCTGTCAAAACCTTTGAAACCCTTTCATTGTCACGTCCGCAAACCAAAGAATATTGGGTAATTCCTCTTCATCCACTTTCAAGGGATATATATATCAGGCCTTTTTAACGGGCTCCATACATAAATTTAGTTTTATACACATTTCGGAACAATCACGTACGGGTTTTTATAGTTCACATTGAAATACGTGTCAGGGTCTTCTCATATAGGTATATGCTTTTATACACCTCGGCTTTCCTGATTTCTGTCGGTTGTTATAAATTTAACATTACATTATTTTTCTTTCATGAGTTTATGTCGAAGAACTATTCAAAGGTATTAACTTGGTCTTATTCGTGGGATTTATTCAATTTGTTGTTTACCGCTTTGATATACTGTTAGAGATTAACACTAGTGTCGGCTTATGATTTTCTTATTATTACACCATTTACTTGAATATTATGAGTAGATCTAAGATTTATACTAATTTTATTAAGAATATATACTAATAATTTGGTTTGGTTGTCAGTTCGTTTAAACTTGCTAATCTATGGAACTATCAGACAAACTTGAATAATTATTTTGGTATTGGAAAGAGTGGCAGGAACGGTCGGCGTCAGACCTTAAAATAAATCAGTCAAAAACCTTGGCCGTGTTACACATTAGACTTAATCTAGGGTTATTGTTTTTATAAAAAACCTACTGATTCCACTCTATACTGAATGAAGCTTATCTAGGCGTTGAATTACATTTACATCAAGACGAACTCCAAAGCTCCTCAGTATCCTTAATTTATATCTCAAAGAGGAAGTATTTGAAAATAAATTTGCTGACTGTTTATTTATTTAGTAGCCACAGTTTTGCTCTCTCACGATGTCTACATTTTGATGACAAACAGTCTTCAAGCTTCCTCTTAAGTAGATGACCAATAGAGCACCTTATAAAGTTTTTCTGTGCTGTTTATTCGATCACTTGTTTTAGGATAAAAATATTTGTAAGTTATTAAGAATACCAGTTTTTAATCGCGGCTTCGCTTGCGTTTAAGTATTTTTTTATCCCTCGTAACCCAATAATTGTTTTACAAATACAATACAAATTACAATTTATTTGACAAATAAATAGAATTGAGCCTTTCATGGTCTGGGGAGGGGTGCGACTACCGCCGCAAATAAAGGCCTGCCACTCAGGAGTCACAAGCGCGTTGCCGGCTTTTGAGGAAGGAATACACTCTTTTCTTGAAGGTTTGAAGGTCGCATCGGTCCGGAAATACCGCAGGCGATAACTTTTTCCACAGTGGTGGAGTGCCAATCATTCAAGTGATGAGAATGAAAATTTTGATGTGTGGAGCGATGGCGGAAAATTGTGGCTGGTTTTAGTCCGGTTTGGGTGGTAATAGTCTGGTCAGCTAGTTTGCCCTTCTATGCCGTAAAGAATGAGCCTGCATATAGATGTGAAAATTATGATATTGTTAGAGCGTGGCTACAAGTACCACGCGTTGATCGGTGAAATTTGATTAAACCATCAGGTAACCAAAAAAGTGTTGCAAGTTGTATTAAGTAAGTCTATACTTACTTAATACACCTTGCAACACTTTTTTGGTAAATTAGGTCTTTACCTTCTTAATCTAATTTACATAATTATACAAATATGACCAAAGGTTACTAAACTTTTCTGGTTTTCTACAAGTAAACTATGAATACTGATTAAGACCCCAAGTAACTGATGAAGTAAGTGCCAGATTTTAGGCTTCATGGTAAGTATTTTGTTTCAAGTACTAAAATTTATTGTGTATTGTATATTCTTCTATCTATTGTGAATTTCAAGGGCTGTACTTAACCTCGGCGAGCTCTTACTAACATTTATATAATATGCGTGATTAAAAGTTTTCATTTAACTCTTTTTAGCCGACTTCAAAAAAGTATATTCTCAATTTTAATGTATCTTTTTTTTTCTCGAAACTTAAACTTGAAGAAAAAATGCAACATCTACGATTTGAAAATCGAGGAAAGGAGAACAAGTTTTATCATAGTGAAGACTATAGAGCGATACCTATAGAATGTAATTATAGGTATTAAATATTATAGCCCCTTATTTTCTCAAGCTTTTGAACTGGTAATAGAAATTCGAATTAGTATTAAGTCGAGTAAGTTGAAGATTAGGTGAAGATGAGTATAAATACAATCGTACATTTCTATGTATTTTAAATTATGCCTCAGATGCACCTCCAGGCTACATCTCTGTTTATGTTAGCTAGTTGAAACATAAACTCTACTTCTCTGGGTTGCTAGTGTAATATTACAATAACTTTTAATTTCCGTTATATACCACGATCAGTATGCAAACATCACGGGCAAAACGAGACTTATAATATGATAACCTGTGTAATATTTTGTAAACAATTCCTTTACCTGGTTGACCTTTAGCTAGCAGGTAAAAATTTTATTATAGACAGTTATGCGGGTGATCTGAATACCAAATTCCAAACCCGGGCGACCCTTACCTCTCTAATCTGTTTATTAACCTAAAAATCCAATGAATAATCCTCACAGAACGCCCAATAACCGCTGTTCTATTGTGACACACAGTCATAAACGGCGAACGCCATTATTAACCAGCCTAAATGGTTATACAGTATTTTATTTTACCGAAATAAAACAAAATCGCCTTTGCTGTGGCTGGCTATGTTCCAAAACGTGTGGCTTCACGGGCCTCGACCCAATTCTCTTTGCTTTATTCGACAGCAACGCTCACGCGACATTTCCTACTGCACTTACTAGGGCTTGTACGGAAAATCAAATCCCACATACGAACTGTTAAGTCGCTTTGCCAATATACGCCCGAAGCGAAGACTTCGGTAAAGATGTCTAATAGAATTCCTTTGCCGTTTTATTACTTGCGCGCTCTGGTGAATTTCACTTAGTGGCTCCACATTTTTTCCTGAACTGTATAAAATGTCTTTTCTGAGTTGACGTTTTTCGATCTGCTTGCTTAGGCAAAAGCAAGCAGTGTAAAATTTCGTGAAAGAAAAATACACGATTGTGGTAAATTTATATTTAATTATTGTCTAAGTAATTTATTATTTCTTACATGGTTCTACAGTAGAAAATAAAATGAATGTAGAATAAACACATTTGCTGCGTTTATTGTTACTAACTGCCTCTGGTAAAGCGTTTCCGGGTAATAAACTCATAATTGAAAAGTATTTACGGTCTCTCGTAACCCTAATTTCAGTCATTACGGATGTCAAAAGGATTAAGTACGTCCCATCCTTTTTCGCTTTTATTTAAAGTACCGCTTTTATAAGCGTTTAATGTTTTTTTCAAAAAACGGTTTTGGATCTGATTATTATGCTTGTATTTTCTTACTTGTACATACAGGGTTGAGATTATATTACAATGTATCCGTACCTTTAGGTCCACAATGCTTAACGTCGCGTGTTGCCGACAAATAGAGATTTTGCCGCATTTACTCAATTTTTATGGTAACTGTGTTTCAAAGTTATGACTAAACTGTGCGGTCAAGTTTTAGCAAAATGTTTCACGTTGATATTACAATGTGATTTATCGTTAGAAAAATTATTAAAAATAACCGTCAACATATTTATAATAAACATGTTTCGTAATGTATTTACTTAACTTGATTTTGTTTTTATGTGTGTCTCTATTTAATACTAAAATTCTCATTATTGTATGCAAAAGTAAATATTATTTTACAGTTTACTGCGCAATTAAATACTTGTTCATGGAGTAATAAACGCAGATTCGATGCTATAGTTCAAAATGAAAATCAAATCCAAAGTCAACAAAATACAGTAACGAAAATAAAACCGGAGGGGAGCGGTTTTATTGTAACTGTTCTAATGTAATAAAATAGTTCGGGGTGTTCTAGTTTTCGGGATACTTTGAGACTAAAACGAAAAAATTGACATTTCAGCTAACTGAGTTAATATTAAGTTTAAAAATTTCTATTACATTTATTTACGAAAGAGAATCGTGCTACCTCGCAATGTATCTAAAAGTTCGTTGTTGAATTTGCGAAATGAAAACTTCAAAATTTGGTTACCGACATTCTTAATATTGTATTCCTAAAACTTTACATTAGGAAAATAATCTTTTAATAGAAAATTGAAGAACATATTTCTACAACTTTATAATTTTCTCAAATTTTAATACTATGTATGTGTTTGTTATTTCGACGCGCTACCATTACCGCGGTTATACGGTTTGGCAAGTAAGCCAAGATTTTTTAAATATGGTTATACTTTCCAATTTTTTTTATTTTGTTGTCTCACATATCACACTTGAAGCAACACACACATCAAACATTCAACAAATTAAAACTACTTCGTATTTGTAGTTCAAAGATTTGACATTTCCAATCAATTTAACACCCGGTTTTAATATTTTATGCATAAACGAGAAGCACTCTAAGCCAAAAACTAATTAGTAACACGTAATTGGTTTCAATGAAATCACTAAAATATTCTGACAACATGACAGCATAAACAAACTATAAATCAATTTTACGGGACCTTAACAGCCGTGTAGTGTGCCGGCAATGGCTTGAGTCGAGTAATTAGGTAATTTATTATGTGTACAGAAAACTAAATCAATATTGCTGTTCTTGGCTATATTTATTATAAATATGTAATAAAAGTAAAGTAAAGCTCATTATATTAAAAAAGGTATCTAAACTTCAAAGGTTGTTAACATAATAATGTTAAAGTAAATGCTCCTAAAAATATTGTATGAAATTAAGGAATTAGGTAACTAAGGAATTGATTACTAAAGAATGTTATTTAGTTAAAAAACTTTAACTAAAGTACATTATTTAGTAATCAATTATGCTCACGGTCCGTCGGAAAGATACCATTTAATATACTTTATACCTTTCCGTTATCTTTGAGAATAAAAATGAAAACGGTAAATAAGAAATATAAACGTTTTAAAGTCCAGAAGAATTCCATAGTGTTATCTATACAAATACTTTCAATTAAAGAGATAACGCCCACTTTTTAAAAACTTTATCTAGCTTCTAACATAATCTATATATATAAAAGAAAGTCGTGTTAGTTACACTATTTATAACTCAAGAACGGCTTTACCGATATGGCTGAAAATTAGTGAGGAGGTAGCTTAGAGCCAGGAGACGGACATAGGATACTATTTATTCCTTTTTTTTTTGTATCGGCGTTGATCACCAGATGACAACGGTAGAACTGTCGCAACAAAAGTGAAAAGAATGGATTTCGTTGTCGACAACAGTTGGATTGTTCCATATTCGCCACTTATTTCTAAAACGTTAAAGACACATTGCAACTTTGAGGATTGGTCGGAAGACCATCTGCGTTGTTTGTTTTTGGAAAAAAAAGAAAAAATGTCGTGTATCACAAGGTACTTAAGTGAAGAGCAACCTATGTACTGAAATGCAGAAACTATAATAAATGATTAATGTACTTCATTTTTTTTTCTAAGAAATAAATTAACTTGCTAAATTCGAAAATCGGCTTATTTATTGCCTTTAAGGCGGAACAGAGTTCGCCGGGTCAGCTAGTTAGTTATAAGTTATAGGGCGAAGATACGGTGTGAAGGTTCAATCGGACACCTCGTCAAACAGCACTCTAGTATCTTAGTAGTACTCGTGGTACATTTTATATTTGATCCAAAAAAATTGAACTAATTTTGTTAAAACAGTACTATCAGCCTTACTTTCGCTGCATGATAAACAAGTCATCACTCTCATCATTCCTTCCTAGGGTACACCTGGTTCCCCGGCAACTGGTACCCGAGACGGCGTGTGGTTTTTGGTTGGTTCGAGTCCGACATAACCACCGGTGGGTGGTATCCGAGGGGATTTCCGCAAAGAAAAAAAAAAGGCTAATTTTCATGAGGAGCTGGTAAGTTGTAAAAATATTGTATATACTTGCGAACAATTACAATTAGAAATTTATTCGTTTAAATTTTTTACACTGAGATAGAAATATTTAGAATAAGACACATCTATTTTTCTCTGATGATTCAATTTATAATAATAACTCTTATGTTTTAAAACAAGACAATATCATTTTGTGTCTTTAAATTTCGGGGAATATCAAGTTATTTTTTCTATATAAACCACCAATTAAAATCATTGAATTTATAAAACACCAAATATTATATATACATAGGGATTACATCTATTGATGAAACTATCCAGTTCTTTTTGTAAAATAGATACCCGGCCCTTTGGGAGTCCTACATGGAGACATGGGTCTAACGCGTAGATGCTCTTGAATAGTTTTAATCTAAAAATGGGTTTAGGCATCGCCTGGGGACAAGCAGCAAAAAGAAGTACTTTATATTGATGGCTCAGATACCAAGACAATAATTATACGATATCGGCGCTGTGTTTATTTTCTTCTTTCATATGTCATGAATTACAAGTACCTATCAGCGAACTAAGGGTTGTTGATTATTTGGATAAAAAAGTGCCAATGTATTGTCCAAGGTGCCTTCATACTCACTCACATAAGTGACTTTATTAAATACTATTTTAAAACTTCAGAATATTATAAACTAACGAGAAAACTTTAGTTCGTTATATGGTATCATCACTATCACCAACAACCTTTGATAGTTCACTGCTCGACATATGCCTATCCTTAGATAGAAGATTTTGTCTCACTGTATATTATAGTATACTATTTACATGGTATAACTGTCTCTATCTAACACAAGGCTTAACCGCTACAAAAAACGGCCTTAAAAGAGATGTGCCTCTTTTTGATAGCCGCGAACAAATAAATTATGTCCTATCATCTCAGTTTCAGCCTCATGAAACAGGCAACAAACCTTATATAGTTAGATAAAAAAATATTTTTGTATTCCTTGTTCACAATATTATAAAGCGACCTATCCCTGTTATATTTTTATTCATACATAAATAACCAAGGCTATGTACTGTAGTATCAGACAGACACTTTGCCTGCTTGACTACATCCGGAATGTACTGTATACAGAATCTGACGAATTATAATGTATTTATTTTTCTAGTGTATTAACTTAACGTCTTTAAAATCTATTTTATGAACATAATGGAAACATCGCTTAATATATAAAGCCTTGTTGACATGATATATACCATAATTATTATCAACTTCAAAGCTATATGGATATTTATACAGTTTTAAAGTCGATAAGTGTAGGTAAAAAATACATAGTAATTTAAACAAAACATAATACGGTAAAGCCATATTTTTAAACGACTATAGAATTAAAGAAGCTAACATTCAAAAATCAATAACATTCAAACACCTTTTCAATTGGAACAAATTTGTTACGAAAGTCAATTCGCATTTAAGGTACAATACAATGGCAGGTATTTAAACAAGCTCCACAAAAGTTCTCGGTGAAACATTACAATTTAATAAAACGTACTGAAATTACAGTATTAGTATCACAATGTAATTAAACGAAGTTCCTATGTAACTGTGTAGAGTACTCGTAATTTAACGCCATAATTTTATAGGATTAGCATACAAATGTTGAGTTAATTTAGACATAAGCCGAAATCCATAAATTTCCTTTATGCATTATCATTGTGTATTCAACCCGCATACAGTTCTGTTACCAGATTTGAACCAACTGCTACAATCGACTGAATCATTAAACAATGTTAGTAAGTTCGGCTGCCGCTCCAATAAAATGTGCGAATATTTAATATATTTAAAAATATATAGATATATTCTGATCACAATATCAGGGTACCTATGTGAGAATTCTGATTATTACTACTTCTTGTGAAACGGGGCAAACCTGTTTCAGGAAATAAGCACTTTATTTATAATATGTGTTTATTTAGAAATATATAAGTATGTCTATCAGCAGTCTGGTTACCATAGCACAGGCTCTGCCTAGTTTGGAAGCAGAGGGCCGTGTGTGAGATTTGTGAAGTTATTATTGTTATTTCAAATGGCCAACTAAATAAACATATTTCATAAATACAAAAAGTTATGTGTATAATTTTTGGACGAAAATTACATGATTTAGCGCAAGGCAAAAATACTTTAAAAAACAACATCTGCTCATTGAGACTGTTCTAATAAGCCCAAATATGGTATATATGCTGTAATTTTCTGAGCTTATTCTGACTATTTCATGCAGCAGCAAGTTCCAGGTTACCATGTTGTGGAAATACCATCAAAGTATCAGTACACCAAATTCACCAGATCAATAGACCCTGAGAATTTTATTAAGATCCCTTCATCACCTAAAAAGTGAGCTCATGATCTTAAAAATTTATAGCTTAGAACCATCTCGATCACATCGGCTTTCGAACGAAAAATCCGCATCGAAATTGGTCCATCCGTTCGGAAGCTATGATGCCACAGCTCTCTGTGGCACGTGTATCTGTCTGTCTGTACAGACAGATACGCAGGTACACAGGTTAAACTTATGACACATATGATAACTTATGATAAAAATTAAAAACTGCTATACGACATAATCAGATTTTCTAGGTGAAACGAAAAATAGCTTTTAATCATAAGCATATATTATATACCTTATTATCATGCGAAACCCAAACAGTTATTATATGGCTAGGTAGATCATATGACAATGAATTTATTTTGCTCTTAGTGATAGTGGAAACGAGTACGGCAGAAGGTGACTTGTCTATATTTGTTCTCCTTTGTTCGTTTGTTCAGATAGGCCTTAAAAAACCTCAAAGCGGCAAAAACTGCCAGTCCTCACAGATACAAATCCACCACCAGTCGTCACATTCTGATATTTTTGTTAAAGTTAAGATTTTAGATTGAGACTTTATTTTGAGCTGTCAACTTTTTAAACGAAATTATTTGCTAAATCCCGAATTATTCTGTAAAGAATTTTGTGAATAAACGCGGTGAACGTTTTATTGCGTGATATTGCAGTTTTCTGCTGCAAATGGTTATTGCTTTTGGATTATCATATTATGGCACATATTTTACGGTTTAATCTGTGTGTCACAAATCGTAACAATAACTAAAACTAGAAATATATGTATATTTTTGTGGTATAGAGGCAAAAGAGCAGACGGGTCACGTGATGTTGAGTATTGGCCTCCCTTAACGTCACTCTCTCTGATAAATGAATTAGTTCACACAATTTATAAAAATGCACTGAATTAGTTCACACAATTTATATTAACACGAGCGACGATGCAACAAAAGTTACTTAAAAGTAAACGTATAAAAGTTAAACAGATTCAGTAATGATTAACCAAAATTAATATTACAATATAGTAGGCCAAAACCTCCTTTCTAAGGAGAGGCCTATGTCCAGCAGTGGATTATTAAAGGCTGATGATGATGATGAATATTACAATAAAATATGATCTTTCGCCAAGTCGATTAAGTAAACGATCCATAAGCTTTCAACAAGCCTGACAAGCCGATGCCAGGGTAGACATTGTTGCACAATTTCCGGCTTTAATACACAGAGTAGCCATAGGGTAGCGTAAACGTAACCGAGCCGAGAGGCGTTGCAATTTATCGGTCATTGTTCAAGACAAAGAGACTGAGTGCTGAACCACTACATTCTGTCGACACAAAGGAGAAATAATTGCTAGGTGTAGAATTTTGTTCATTCATATACATACATGTTTCATGTAACAGATTGTCTTTATTTTATTTTATTTACATCGTTGAAAATTTACAACATATCAGAAATAAAAATATTTTGCAAGTTTTTGAGTTTAACAGTATGCAACTTTATTTAGGAATTTTCTGTTAGAATTTAATTAAACTTCAATATATTGCCAACTAGCTTTTGCCCGTGGCTTTGCCAGCGTGTATATCAGTTATCGTGGTAAAAAGTCACTATTGTCCTTCCTCCAGAATCAAAGTATTACCATGACAGAGTTACTTCGGTATTTATAAAATGAGTAGGGATAAAATTAAATCCAATTCCATTCTGACTAAGGGACTGCGCAGGACAACAGCACACCAAAGAGAATGAAAACTTGGAACACACCATATACTTACCCGTCTGGTGAGCGTTGTATAGTACGCCAAAACCTCCTTTCTAAGGAGAGGCCTACGTCCAGCAGTGGACTATCAAAGGCTGTTGATGTCTGATGTGATGTATGTGACATTGGTTTTGGAATTTATTGCTTGTTATCGAAATTGAAACTTATCAGTTTGTTATTCTGTATCATTTACTGTACGAGTACGTACATACCTTAGAGTCCACATAAAAGTCTCCGTAAAATAGAAAACTATGAAACTGGTTATTTTACTAGAACACGCAAAACATTACATATTACGTATTTAGTTTTTGATCTTTCTCCATATCATCCACTTTATTAACGAACTTATCTGATTTTGATCAGAATTTTCTTTCTATTTATATATTGAAATTAATTAATTAAGGTTTTGTAGTGTGATATTTTTTAAGTTGCAATACGAGTGAATTTGTAAAATACTACACTCAATACTTATCATAAACTCTTAACTCTTCTTCTTCTTTTAACGTGCATTTATCTTTAAATCCATTTGTAATATACTTCCAAGAAGAGTTAATAATTTAAATGTAAATTAGAACCAGCAAAAATAAAAAAAATTCAACATTCCCAGAGATAAACATTGAGGAAACCCAAAACATATTGTTACGAGACCTGGATTCGATAAATGTAAGAAGGCGGTTAAATAACAAAATTAGCACTGTATTTATAAACACTCACTTTTACAAATACTAATTAACTAAATAACTCCTTGGTCGGACTACAAGATCGCTTAGATGTTACTCCGTACGGGCAACACGCTCCGATTTTATAGGGTTGCCGAAATAACTGAAATAATCTCTGTCGCGCAACAATATCATATTATGGATAAATTTTAAAATTTCTAATAAGAAAATCAATCGGAAAAGTGTAAAACGTAAAAGATTTCAACGGCAAACTTAATAGATTGCAAAGGGATATGACTAAAACGTGCATTGCTTATACCACGGGAACACTACATTTTTTCGAGATAAAAAGTGGCCTATGTGTCAGCCTATGTATATTTTAAATGCCCCTTAATGCCAAATTTTATCAAAATTGGTCCAGTCATTTGAGCGTGACGAAATAACAAACATACATAAATATTATAAGTATGTTCCTTTTTTATTTTTTTTATTTAAAGTGGAGCATAGACTAGACAAAGCGGCACACCATATTAATATTCTTGTTATCTTCTCCAGATAAGTCTATTGTTTGTGTTAATAGTGTAGTAGATTTCAGTCATTAAGACACTCGAAGGGGTTCAATACCGCAATAAATTGATCATAGTCCAACTCCTTAGTCATTTCTGTACCACCACTACTTAATATTGTTAATAACAAGAGCTTATGCGTTACTAGGCCAAATTGAATCCTAATTGATTCAATCATAAGATATAGCATTTTGCTCCTTATCTATAAGTGCGATCCTAACATTGACGCTAACTAGTTCTAGTACTAGTATTATATCGCAATTACTGCTCAAGTCTTGCACGACACATGTGCCACAGCCAACATAAAAAAAAACTAATCAATCCGTGAAACATAAAACATTTTATTGCCATACCAATTGCTCTTCAACAATGTATTGTATCACATAGAAGCGTATTCTTTCACCGTAAAAAAAGGTAGTCATTTTTCATTAAAATAAATGGTTTCCCTTATCTGAACATTTCCTAAAAACTTTTCCTTCACACAGAACGCAGAAGCTACGTTTTCAATAAAGTAGGTAATTACTTACGTACACAATGTCACTTTCACAAAAGCCACCTCACTTTATTCAGGAGGGTGTACGCACCTAATTTTGAAACTGTTCTTGTCACTCCGTTCACTTTGACTTCTTTGTAGGTAAGTTACCTTCATCTCAAGTTCATAAGATGAAGGGAATTCTTTAGGGTAAGGTGCCAAATAAAAGTGATTAAATATCCTTTTAAATAAGTAGATATTAACTACATTTAATTTTGGATGATGAGGAAAAAACATCGTAAATTGGCTACTGAATCTTCTGAAGAGTCATTAATCTTAGTTATCTGTCTTCAAGAAATAAGCCTTAAGAGTTTTGAGTATATCGCCCGTATCTAGGGTTTATGTACAAGTTCGTAATTAAACATCTTTTTGTGTTACTTTAATTGTGTAGTACAGTATTAGTTTTCCTGTCTATTCCGTTTCGTTTACCCTTTTTTTTTTTTTTTTTTTTCGTGCGGAAATCCCCTCGGATACCACCTGTCGGTGGCATGTCGGACTCGAACCGACTAAAACCGCACGCCTTCGCCGGGTACTAATAGCCGGGGAACCAGGTATACCCTAGAAAGGAAGTCCCTGGTGCCCCGACATACCTCGGGTCATCTACAGACGAGTAGACGACCCCCCCCCCCCGTGTGGGAACCCCATGATCCCTGTGCTCCCTGGAAGCGAGCGCGCTTCGCAACGCGCTCGCCGTCACCCCGGCCTGCTTCTGCTAGGGTGACAGATGGCCTCACCTGTCACCCCCAGGCCTGCGCTTATGGAGGACGGAGGTCGTACTGCGACCTCCGGCGCCTGAGTCGCCTGCGCTGCCTGGCCCGTGCCCGGGCCTGGCGGGCCGGGAGAGTTCTAAACCTCTCCCGGTCCCGCTCCGCCGTCTCCTTCGCGAGCATAACTTGCTCGCAGAAGGAGACGGCAGAGTTCCACGCACTCTCGCTCCGCACGATAGCCGCAATCAGGCTATCGAGCGAGAGAACTCCCACTCCGATGGCCGCCACGAGGTCTCGCCTCTGCTCAACCCACGCCGGGCACTGTGCCAGCGTGTGGAGAGCCGTGTCCACGGTCTGGCCATCGCAGTGGTGGCACTCAGGCGTTGGCTCCTTGCGGATCAGACACAGGTGATCTCCGAAACATCCCTTCCCAGTGATCACCTGCGTCAATCGGTATGAGAGGGTCCCGTGACGCCTCTCGAACCAATCCTCCATAACGGGTCTTACCGCCGCAATGACGGCGTGCCCGGCGCTCGGTTGCCCGAGTCGTTCCCTCCACTCCCCTATGATGACCTGGCGGAGTTGGGATTTCCGGTCATCGATTTCTCGAATCTCGGGGGATCGACCCAACTCCTGCGCCTCCTTGCGCCACTGATACAGAGCCGCAAGGGCTCTCGCCTCCAGGTCCCACGGTGGAGTTCCGGCCAGGAGACTCGGCGCCTCAAAGGAGATCGTGCGGTACCCCCTTATGATCCTGATGGCCAGCATTCGCTGCGGCATTTCGTTTACCCCTGAGTACAATAGCGAAAATGGTTGAAGATAATAAACATTGCCCTTGTGATTTAAATAAAAATGTAAATTACAGTCATCGTAAAATGCCGCTCAACGCTCCAGTGATTATTGTAGCCATGAAATTATCTTTTTGCAAAACAATGTAAACAATTGTTAAGTCATTATACATAAATAGCGGCCTAGTATCTTAATGCAAGCTGAGTGTACCTGTAAGTAATTATACACAACTTGATTTGTAAAATCTGAATGTTTATATTTTAAGCACTATGTAAATGTGTATGACTGTTCATCATCATCAGCCTATCGCAGTCCACTGCTGGACATAGGCCTCTCCCATTGCAAGCCACTTAGATCGATTTTGGGCTTCTCGCATCCAGCTCCTGCCAGCCATCCTGTGCAAATCGTCACTCCACCTGGCCTGTGGGCGTCCTACACTACGTTTGCCGAGATGCGGTCTCCACTCAAGAACTCGTTTTCCCCAACGGTAAAACGAGTTCTTGAGTGAATGTAAACGTAAACGTTTTGTTTTCGGTATGACTGTTAGTTATCTTTATTTAAAAATAAAAATTAAATAAGTCAATTCAACTCTTAAATTATTTTAAATGTGGTGAAACAAAGTTTACGACTGAAAAGGAAATATCCAATTTATACAATTAAATAAAAAAACTCGCCATGAAATATTTAATAGACAATATAAACCACGCAAGCTCTAATTGATGACGTGAAGAAAACCCACAATTATAAAATTGTTTTTAATATTTATTTTGCACTCAATGCTACATTATAATTGCTTTACGAAAATAATTAATAAATACAAAAAAATACTTAACTTTATATAAACCACTTTAGGCTAAACACATTTTCTTTTATAAAGATTCCAAATACTTTAAATCTTTTGAAGAAACTCAAGTGGTAACACATAGGTATTAAAAAATAGAAAATCCTAGGCTGGGTGGTATTGTCGTTCACAATTTAAGCGTTCATTTAGTAATAACCGCTAGTATGCCCATGTAGACTAGTGGTCTACAAAAACGAAATCCTAAAGTGCCCGTGTAGACTAGCAGTCTACAAAAATAAAAACGGAAAGTGCCCGTGTAGACTAGTAGTCTACAAAAATAAAACCGTAAAGTGCCCGTGTAGACCGGTAGTCTACATGGCTCCTGCCACAGATTAATTAGTATTTGACAGTAATTGTATTGACATAATGCTCTTTAGTAATATTTTTTCTATAGTCTGATATATTATCTATGGTATTAATCTCAGTCGAGCATGCAAACACTAGTAAAAAAAAGAATTATACGTCATAAAACTTCTGTCATTTCATCTTACATAAATTATGCCGCGTGGCGACCGATAATGGTAAGGATTTAGAGGCCTGTAAATAAATAAATATGTATGGGAGAGTATATGGTTTTATTTCATAACATATTAACTACTATCTAAACAACATAATTAAACATTAAAAACCATAGGTCATCGCTTTCATTTTTGAACTATGAGCTTCGAAGTGCAACACGAGCTTAAAAAGACGTTATCTCAATTTCAACACAGTGTAACTCAACACCAGAGCCGTAATCTGTAAATAGAAAGATAACATTGTTTAGCTAATTTCATAGGCAACTAAATAAATATAACACTTGACACCCTTTCAATACAAACTTTAGTCACAAGAACCGATTAAGTGGAACACGGCGCGCGCGTCGATAACGCAAAAAACAGTGGGGCACTTTACGGGTGGTCGGTATTTGTGCCGGGGCAATCTAGACGGTCTCGCTCGCGAGTCGCGGGCACTCTGGACGCCGCGGGCGCCATGACAGGGGCATACGAGCGGATAACATATGTACCTCACACATCTCACAAACGGCCGTCTGATCCCAAAGGAGGTAGAGCCTATGCTATGGTAACCAGATTGCTGATAAACATACTTATATATTTTAAAATACATGCATATTACAGATTAATGAAAAAAATCATTTAATATAAAATAAATGTGTCAATCCGATTTAAACGTAAAAAAGTGTATTTTTAAAGCTACAGACTATAAAAAGTAAAGAAAAGCATTGATAAACGTACAAAAAAATACGTAAAAAGGAAAGGTGATGAGAAATAGGAACATCATTAGTCCTCAAAGCTAACGACTAGACTATAAAAAATAAGCAAGTCCTTTTGATGTCAGGGTGTGCGATTTTACAATAAAATTCCAAGCAAATTTCATGAATTAAGTATTAATAAATTTAAGTCCTTAGTAAAAAAAAAACTGTGTAAAAATGCTTACTACACGGTTACAGATTATTTAGATGACCAATTTGCTATGGATTGATGCTGCTCACTCCCACATTTGAAAGTGGTGAACATTTAAGTTTTTGTTTTAATTCGTATTTCGTTAGTTTACAAATTGTTTATTTTTTCGTTGAAATTTAATTGTATAGTAAGTATGTATATTTTTGTGTGTAAGTAGGTAAATGTGAGTATATTGTAGGCTTATAATGTTAATTCATATTTTATTAACTTTCTGGTGGTTTTGAGTATTTCCACGGCTTACTTAAGGGTGGTTGATCCTGGTTATATCGGTTAGGCTACACGATGACTGGGGTCGGTATGCAGACAGCATACGGACCCCAGTCATGGGTCAGTCACTGGGCGTATGGACGGGCCCACTCAAAACTATGGTTCTTTTTTTCAAAAGGCCAACCCAGACCCTATACTGCACTCGCATAGTTCTCTTTAACATTGTACATGGACTTAAAAAAGACACCTCCGCGGTTAGTTTCGGCGTTTCTTCTCAGAGCGAGTCTTAGGAATCTTGTAAAAATATCTGAAAAGATTTACTTGCAAAAAAAATATATCATTTTAACACCAGTAATATTAATATGAGTTTGCTATTGGAACTTTGCTATTGGAACGAAGTTCCTTATCGCGCGTTACACGCTCTGAGCGGATGGGAGCGAGACCGAAAAATGTGTAACAAGACTTTATTCAACACTTCAGTTGGCGCGTCGACGCTCACATCTTTTTTTGGAAAGAAGTTCCTTATCACGCGTTACACGCTCTGAGCGGTTGAGAGCGAGACCTAAAAATGTGTAACAAGCCTTTCTTCCGACACTTCGGGTAGCAAATGTCTACCAAAAAGCGAAAGCGAATTTTGATCGAAGTGGTATAAGGAAGCTCACGAGACGTGTCACCGCATGGTAAGCGGTAGGGCGGTTGGGAAGGCGGCAACTCGAGAGTCATAAGTGCTTTGCCGTCCTTTCAGTCCCACCCCCCCAGAATCAGAGGTAGTGGAACGATTTGGGCTCCGGTAATAAATAACGAATAAACTGCTTAATACTCCTACCAGCTTGGAATCTTAAATAAGCTGACTAACATCAACTTAACATTTCTGGAAATACAATAATATCAGCCCGAACATAATACAATGTAAAACCAAATGACAGATTTATTTAAGCTTATGATTGCCTATAACGCCTTTTGAATGCGTAATTTCATCTTCTTATAGCATTCCATAATGATCTACTTACAAGACTGGGTTCGTGAAGTACAAATAATGTTCCTTTTATAAATATTACTGATTAGGTGCATACATTTTATGTTTGTTTAAATTTTGAAAGCATAAAACGGTAGTAATTTTGAAATACTTGGATATTATAATAATATAGAACGCAGAACTGACAAAAATAATAGAACTGTAACTGACAGCGGATAGGTATCTTTTATTCATACGAACTTAACATCTATTCCAAAAAAATGGTACGAGTATTACCGCAATGGAATGTTTGGCGGTGAGTATATTTGTAAGTTTTTGCAATGATCCATAATGTTATGTACACTTTTGTAAGAACACAAAAAACCACATAATTAACAAAAGTACTACATACTACGAATATGAATTATTTGTTAAGAATAGAACATTTTCCAAGCAATTGTTTTCAAAACAAAAGAAATCAGTTTTAAGCTGCCAAGAATATGTGCATAAAAGTAAGTATTTAAAATAAGTTCAAGAGTAACTTTGTATTCTCATATATTTAATCGAGACTTAAAGCATTTGCGTTGTTAGTATACTCGACTGCATTTAATTAGTACAATTATATAAATATATAAACGATAAACGAGCGCTATGAAAGGGTAATAGGATTATTTTTAGTCAAAATAATATTAAATAAGCAACGTTTGATCTTTTGCGAATATTTATATTTCATAACCCAGTTTAATCTCAGCATATTATGTTAGTACAGATCGGCTAAAGAATGCATATAATGGCTACTATTTCATTGATTCTCTATTTCTTCAAATACCAAGAAAAGAAATATTCCCACAAAATTGGTTTAAAAGATTTCACCAATGTACTGATTTTTGGACTTACATGAGTTACCTTGTTTCAATGTTCTACAATATTTTTTAAAAGTATTCGCATTGTGTTTTCAATAAATAATGTTAAGAAGCTACAATTACTTACCGCCCTATCGGCTAAGTTCTTCACTCGACAGTGTAGGTAGGCTGGCTGTCCGACAGCCGCCGTGTAGTCCCGTTTAGTAGCATTATCGAAGTACGGCTGACCGACGCTTTCGGTTGTCAGTGTAGAATTCACATCGTAGGCCACCGTGGTCGAGCTGGTGTCGGCTGTCTCACCGCCACCACCTGCTGACAAACCTGAAAAAGAAACAACAATCAATAACATATAATACTAAAGGATCCCAGTATCATACGATCGAAATAAAATTTAAAAAGTCTCACAAAAACATATTTGTCGAAGTGTTGAAAAGAAATCAAAGTAAAAAAGATAAGCTGCTTTACATATGCCTTTTACAGTATGTCATTAAATTAATATCTTAATAGATATAAAATGAGTTATAAATATAGGTATGAGTAGGTTTAAAATGAGGGAACAAAGCGGCCGGCAGGTGTGCCGCGGGCTTATAAATAAATTGCATTTAAAGATGTCCTGGACCTGTAATATAGTCTTATCATAATAAGAGTATAATTAATAACTCCACACTGACACCACATTTATTAGTAGTATTTACATTGCACTTGTGCGAAGCCGGGGCGGATCGCTGGTTTTCTAATATTTGTTACCTCACAACTAATAGGCTATTATATAAAGCCTATTTAGGGCCCTTTGGGGATTCGATGTAAGTGCTTATGTATTCCAATTCTGACGCTTGGGTCACGCGTAAAGTAACGTTTTGATGATATCAAATTTGTTTTGAACGTTTATATTTCTATCTAGGTATCTTTTCTGTATTTTATCAATATCTACTACTTCTAATTTACAATATTACAAAATAATATGTTGGAAGGCCAGTTATCAGTAATTTATATTAAAATAACATAAATAGAACGTAATATAAATTTAAATATACACAATATGAAGGTTAAAATGCACTGAAAAATAACTCAACAATCTCTCTAAACAAGTACATTAGTAAACAGTGTCGTCCAACAAAAAGCTTAAAGTAACATCTGCTATTTCGGCGCGGTACTGTAAGATAGTTAATTTCACTTTATCCTCGCAAGATCCATGGGGTACAATTTAAAGAGAAGTTCATTTACATAAAACGTAGTTTTTATACTAAGAGATGCTACTATCTGTAGGTTTATAAAATTTCAGGACCCTTTATGCGACATTGGATAAAAATGTTTGTGGTCGTTCTATGAATAATAGATTACAATTTGTTTTATTTATAACGCGTAGAAAGATTAATGATTGAAAATAACAAAATACGCTGAGTTTGAGAAATTTAACATGATTATTAAGGTTAGTAAAATTGGGTCAATGGAAGATATAATTTATTAAAATGAATTGATGAACGACGTGCTAAATATAAGGTCGGAAGAATATAAATTAACTTGCTAGCTTATTTCCTGCTGCCAATAATATCGCAGTTATCTAGTTTTTTTTCTACATTTTATGTTTCTTATTCATGGGCCGTAATAAAAATAAAATAGGTTAAAAGTTTAAGTCAAACGTTCTTATTGATTAGAAAGACAAAGCTTATGTAGATTATATACTAAAAGATGAAAAATAACTAGGTAGGTCTTAGACACCAATCATCACAGCACTCTCCTCATCAATCTACGCCTTAATCGTGGTGCGTAGCATAACCTGAGTGTAAATAGCGTTTACATGATATGAGTGATAGACTGTTGATATAAATTTAGAGTAGTAGAGTAGTATTTGTAGGTAGATTGATAATCGACTATTACATCTTGGGTTTGACGTAACAAAGACCAAAAAAAATTTGTAACGTAGCCGATAGCGCAATTTAAAACTCCCTTAATCATCATCATCATCATTATCATCAACAGCCTTTAACAGTCTACTGCTGGACATAAGCCTCTCCTTAGAAAGGAGGTTTTTTTTTACAAATCCCTTCAATACGTTCATATTCGACCATTACATGAGTTTTGGTCTGAGGGCAAACCTCCAGTCTTCTTTTTGCTTGTGGGTATCTATACTATATACTAGCTACGAGCAGATTCAAATTATCTGTATGTCGTGTGGTGTCAGTGTGTTGCCAGAGACGTTGTCATTCACAATGGGCCTCATAAGAAGGCTCAAAGTCACCCACAGAGCAATGGAGAGCAAAAAGTTTAGAGTTTCTTGCGTGACTGAGCAAATCAGGGATGAGGAAATCCGCAAACAAACCAAGGTCACTGACAGTTTCCGGAAAATTGCCAAACTTGAGTGGTAGTGGGCAGTACACATCGCTCGCAGGAAAGATGGTGGCCAAAGAGTTTTCGAGTGGTGGATGTGCACTGGAAGACGGAGCGTAGCTAGCGCCCCTAAGTGGTCCAACGACCAGATGAAGGTCGTGGAAAGCGGATGCGGGCAGGACAGGACCGGTTGCTGTGGCGAACCTTGGGGGTGGCCATTTCAAGCAGTGGTCGTTTTGGCTGAGATAATGATGATGATGTTGAAATTTTCCAATTTTTCTGTTACCAGAACGTATCTTCAGGTATTACCAGGCTTGAATATCTTGAAATCTATAAGCTGTACTGTGTGACAATAGGGTGATTGAGCTCCACCACTGCGATGGCCGGACCGTGGACATGGCGTTAAGCAGAGGCGTTGCCGTCTCCTTCTGCAAGCAAGTTATGCTTGCCAAGGATATGGCTTAGCGGGACCGGGAGAGGTTTTGAACTCTCCCGGTGCCCCAGACCCGGCCACGGGCCATGTACCGCAGAGTACTCAGGCGCTGGAGGTCGCAGAATGACCTCCGTCCTCCATAAGCGCAGGCCTAGGGGTGGTAGTCACCCGAGAAAGCGTGCGGAATTTCGGTCGGTTCGAGTCCGATATAACCACCGGTGGGTGGAATCCAAGGGCAGGCCACCCCGCGAACTATCGCGGCTGTCCTCGCGCACCTAAGCTCCCAAAGGCGAAAGGCCCTCAAACGAATTTTGTATATGTATCACGTTAGACAGATTTGTTAATTATGATATCCCGAAATCAAATAATTTAATAAGTTTAAAGTATAATGGCGAGGCCTTATTCCTATGTAATGTTAAAACATTTATGAAATTATATTAATTTTGGCCAAATTTGCTTTAAAGTTTTAACGTTAGTGTCGAGACATATGCAAAATCACGCAAATATGACAGCATGCAGGAAAATCGCGAAAGTTAGTAATTTCAACTTTGAATTTGCATGCTTAAACGGACTAATATGTTTACTAGAGGGATTCTCCTAATCTGTAGTCACATCTCGGTAAAGTTTGCTCAATGATGTTAATTTATATGACTCATATTTTGTAAGTGCACCATTATTATTGGATGAACTACTTTGTGAGCAGAAATGGGGTTGTCATATATTTATAGTTGCGCAATAACCTGTGGTGAAGTGTTGAAGTATCTCAAAATGCGTGTCTTGTCAAAACTCTTAGGTGTTTGTGGAGTTCAGAAGGTCTTTTTAATTTAATTTCAAAGTTATTCAAGCCCCTGTATAACGTTGACATATCTGCAGATGGTGCTAGCCCAAGCCTCGACTTCAATGTCTTAGTGACTTTCTCGTCCAGTTTTCTTAAGTGGTGCTGGTTTATCTCGTATACCAGAAACGGCCAGTTGAGACTTGATATTAAGTAGTTAATCCACGGATTTTTAACGTTACTTATTGGCTGTTGGTCTTTTACGAAGTCATCGACTATTGCGTACATAGATGGAGTACGACCTTTGTAGTCTATTTGTCTTCCAAGAAATTTAAAGGGCACGGTTTTTGATATTATTGAAACCCTTTCCCTATTAATAATAATTCCGGGGTCACATAAGGTATATCTGGTACCTTGCCGACCCAGACAAAGGCATTAGAATTTGCTATATTTTGTCCCCATTCCCTCCGTCCAGGAACAGAAGAAACTTTACGCAGTAGTTCTTGGTATTGGTTCGAGTTACATGTGAGGATCACGAGGTCGTCGCCAAATGCTAAGATCGATGCCGTATATTTTAAATTGACCTTAAACCGGTAGCCTCACCTATTTTCGTGTGTTGTGATATTTTCTATTAATATATTTATAACTGTATTAAATAATACTGGTGATAAACAGCAACCTTGGAACAACCCTACTCTGTATTCGAGAAGTTTTGTATGTCCCTCTTTTGCTGTGATTACTAATCTTAATTTACCATAGTAATACACTTTATAAAAAGTTTGTAAAATTAATTTTTAATCTACTTTTTATAGTTATATATGATTAATCCTAGGCAAATGATTTTTTTTGATCAGACACATACAGTGTGTGATTCCGATCAAAAAAAAGTACAATACACACACATACATATACGTATAAATGTTGGTCTAGACTGATTGTCAGCTACCCGGTGGTCGTCTGATTCCCACCCAGGACAAATGTTTTGTAATATGTATTTAAAATAAAATATATCAGATGTTTATTTAGAAATGCATGTGCCTGGTTGACGCTTGTCTTATATTATGTAAGTAGACTAAAATTATAGTCCGCAAAATGTGAGTGTCTAATATGCCCTTGGAAATATTTAGCTGTTCGGGGATATACAACTGAATGTCTAATGTGTGATGTAACTTTATATACAAAACTCTGTTTCAACAAAACTCCAAATTCTAATATCCATTATTATATTTACAGAGGATTCACAAAAGACTTTTCTATGCTTGATAAAATTAAATGATCGGGATATTTGTTGTATACATTCAAGTAAATAAAGACTCCTTATACAATTAATTTACAGTTTTCAATAGAATCATTAATAATATAACTGAACAACCTACTCGAATAATATCAGAAAAGTACGTCCTCTCGAGTCGAAAATAAATTATAATCCTCAGACACCACTCGAATGAAACTGTTTAAGAATGTAGGGTCTTTTTTTACTAAAATATATGCAAATAAAACAGAGCACTTATGCTGCTCACGATCAACTAAGCTTTCAAAAGGATCTCGATACGGTAACAGTACCCTTTGATAGTATGTACGACGTAACAAACATTGGTTCCTTGCTAGAATACACTAACAAATAATTCCCAAAGCTTTACTCAAGACTACTCGGTACAGACAAACAGATGATCTCGTCTTACTATCAAGGCTAAAAGCCTTTATTCTTAACTTCTCTGGGATTGTGGCCGACTTATTTGGTATGTTAAAGTGGGTGACTTGTATGTATGTAGCTTAAATCAAGGAAAGTCTTAAAGAGACATTAGCGCTGGATGTGAAAAAAGATTTCAGAAAAGACTACAGATCATACGTAAGTAGTCTACAAAAGTAAGGAAAAATTATCAAAAATTAAAAGAATGTTACTGAATTAAACACAGTGTGTCGTGAAGTACTATAATGACTACGTTAAAATATAATAAAAAAATCTTTTTATTATATTTTTCTCCTTCTTGGCTTAAAATAGCGTTTAAAAAAAGCGTTTGTCTATTTAAATATAAGTTTTTCAAACGATTTCTCAAAATAATTTCTAAATGTATTTAAATTCTTAAATAATAAATGTTGAAAAAAAGAAAAAGAAATACATAATCCTACTCTTATGTAAAGTCAGTGTCTTCGTGAAATATTATAAGTTCTGATAGTCTAGACATTTAGAAATATGGTAAACTAGCTTTACACTTTAGGCTTCATAGCGAGCAGTTCATATTTCATAAAATGGTACAAATTCCAAAAGCATGTTTCGGGCAGGATTTTATACAGACAATGATAGGACTTTTTTCATAATAGATACGTTGTTGTCGAACAAAATATATGAAATATTGCAAGTTCTAACTTTTCAAATACTGTGTACTGAACTGTGTACCAATTCTGCTGATCAATCAGTTTACTGAGAGATTGAAAAATATTAGATTTATGTTTTCATTGCTGTAAACATCAAACATGTTTGTATTGATAAAATAAATTTATACGAGTATAATACATACATATGGAGTTCAAATGGCCAAATCCATAATTAAATTCTTAAATTCAATTAGATGAATTGGCCTTCGAATAAAGTTTAAAATGATTTAAAAATTAAGTAAGTAATTAAGTTGGCTACATACCTATTAAGGTATGATGTGAATGTTTCCTTTTTTATATGCGATATACTTAATTAGTTATAATATATTTACAATAAAAACAAAAATACTTACACATACCAGCAAATAAAGATACATATTTGCTGGTATGTGTAAGTATTTGTATTTATGGATATAAATATGTATTGTGTATTATATATATGTGTATATTTATTATGTTATATATATCTAGTTATTATCTCTTTTATATTCGTTATCAATTAACCTAAAAAACTCATTTCACCGTCAACTACTACTGTCTCTCCGGAACATTTTGATCCATCCTAAGGTTGCCTGGAAGAGATAGCTCTTAGCAGTAAGGCCGCCCTTTGTAAATTATATGTCTGACACTTTTATGTACCATACTTCTTGTATAACGGTGTACAAATAAAGAGTTCTATCTATCTTTCGTCGTATCGTTCGTATCTACGTTAGTAACGTGTTTTTATACATATTAAACGCAAAACAAATAGGTAGTAGATTTTATTCAAGATTCGATTTAAGAAGAATAAATGAAGAGTTATTAAGATTAAGAAGAACGTCCATTGCATTTTTATAAAAGATGATTTTAATTTAAATGTAATCTAAATTTAAAATAATGTATTATTATTATTATTAATAATTACCTTATCTATCCAAGGGACGAGGATAGAAGTTTTGTCGCCTTGAATTATGGGGGAAAGCTGCGGCCTGTTAATTTTTCATGGCATAAGGAGCAAAAAAGCAGACCCATGGACACATGCAATTCAAGAGAAGTTCGAATTATTCCTCAATGCAATACGAGGCCAATTTCATGTTTGTAATTTTGAAATCCAGTTTGATTTTTTCTGATCCTATTTTTACCTCTGTATCGTAAAATATTTTTGCAATGTATTTTTGTTTGATAATATATTTGATAGGACAGGCTTGCCTAGTGTGGAGCCACAGGACATTTTTTTTTACAGAACTGATTTTTTACTTTATCTCTTGCTTTCTCTCTTCTACTCTGATGCATTGAAATGCTTTACAATCTAATATTTCCTTTAACAAACAAAATTTGCAAGGTTTTTAGTTAATGAAACTATACGGCAGATTAAGATTAGTCTCAAATCGATTTTGCAATAAAGGATATGATTTTACGATTTTAACGCTCAGAACTACGAACTACAAAAAAAACATAATAATCTTGTACATTATCTGATAATATAAAAGCTTTAATATAAACGTCAACATCATTTAATCGATGGACGGGACCCTCTTTTGATGCATAAATTAATTCCAATTTGGTTATGAAATAGCCTCTTAATTATAATAAGGGTTATTTTCCGTCCCAGCAAATAGTCTTCTGTCTAATTGGAGCTCACCAATCAATTTAATCGTTATTAAATTAAAGCGTAACTTTACGGAACGAAAGGCGTGGTTATGATAAGGTCAAAAGGATCGCTTGAAATGAATTTGTTTAAATATTAAGGGTCTCGTAACCAAGACAGGGCGTTATTAATGTTGAATCATCCAAAAGAGTTTTTATGTCATTATTAAAAGTAATGTCATCAGTAAAGTTGTTACACACAAAAAACATGACAGAAGAAATATAATGTAACACATGTATTATCACACACATATTGTCATGAAAAAAGAAGAGAAGCTATGAAAATATAACATTATAATGAAAGGTGTTATAAATAACATTTTTCGTTATAATGTTATATTTTGTTATAATGTTAAATATACAGACAAACACATAAATAAATATTTATGTAATATACATACAAAATGCAATAAATAAAATAATATCTAAGGTGACGAAATCATAACAATACTTACGCTATGAATATTGGAATGTTAGCATTTATTGAACTAGTTCTAAAAGATTTTGTCTGTAATTTGTTCTGCAGTGCAGGACGTTAAGAAGAAGACAAGGTATCCTAAGAGATCTGGGGGCTCGTGCCTCAATCTAGGAGAGAAGTTGTGGAGAAATCGACTTAAGATTGTGCTAATTTAAAAAATGAGCGTTTTTTTTATATGATTGAAATTTATCATTTAATAAAATTATGATTTGGAAAAAAATACTATCCTGTCAATGGTTCACATTTGCAACCTTGTCAAGAAGATCTAAAAATACGTAGTTATGGAATAAAATCTGACATACGAAACACCCATGTCATAACGATTGAACCTCACCAAATACGCTCCTTTGTAGAGAAAATAGTCTTTTGATTGAAATTGACAAGGGTTTTCATGAAATCCAAAATTGATCAAGCCTCTAATAAGTGATTCGAGTAGTCATAACCATAATTTGTTTAGGCCAAGCTCATGGGGAGTGGCGAGAAAAATGAAATTAATTACGTAAAGAAATGTTGCTAAGGTTTTGCTATAAAATAAAAAAGTATTTTTATAAATTTGCTTTAACGATCTAACTAGGGTTGATTATAAACCACGATAGTAATATAACAATCACAGCAGCTATGTTTAAGGTTATTTATTCATTCATTTTCTTGAAAAGACAGTCTTAAGTTAAAAAAACTTTCAAATCTAAATTGTCCTTATGACGTTCTAATAATCACGAATTGGAATTAATAAACTAAAGTGATAAAACACCGCATATATACTTAGTTTTTTATTTATTTACTAAATTGTAAATTATCAATTTTTGAAAACTTGAAACAAACTCTATACCGTCTAGCCAGCGATGTATAGTAGACTAAAACCTCCTTTCCATGGAGAGGCATATGTCCAGTAGTGGACTATTGATGAAATTTACAAAACACAACTATTATAAATAATTATGTTTTGTAAATGTGAGTATCACAGATTTATTTTTGTATATTCTTGCGAGGTATAGTGTAAATTGATGGATGTAATCTCTCTTATCATGTTTAAGACGTGTGCTCACGAGTTGGCGCTGTTTTGCCGTGCCTTTTTCGACTCTCCCACTCCCTAGTTATCGTCCCAAACTCCTAGAAGATGAATTTCTGACATCGTTCGTCAAGGCAAAATTTTGATATTTTGGAATTTGGCCATTACTTGGATAACACTGTGCGCTTTTATAGACACGTTTTGCCTCGCACAGTCTGTGGAACTATTTATTGTCTGCGGTATTCTCGGAACGATACGAACTTCAAACATTCAAGAAAAGAGTGTAAACCTTCCTCAAACCCCGGTAACGCTCTTGTGACTCCTGAATTGCAGGCGTTCTTGGGCGTCGGTAGTCGCTTTTCATCAGGTGACCAGTGTGCTCATTTGCCCCCTCTTCCATTAAAAAAAATGTAATTATGCTATATAAATATACAAGTATATATATTAATACACAAGATCATATATCATCATCATTTAGTTAAATCATTAACATTTTCTGAATGAATATTTATTGTAACTATTCGCTTGTATTCTTGTGTATGTACTATACTGCAGGACTATTTTTGGACCTGATTACACGCATCCTGGAAATTCATAATTAAAAAGATATATGTTAAATAAATAAGTAAGCAACACACTAATGTTTTTAATATCATAAATATAATCGTAATATAGTAAACAGCTTGACACCTTCCACAGACGGCTGTCTGATCTCAAAGACGCCAAATCCCAAGGCAGAGACGTTTACAACCAGACTAATGATACTTATATATTTATAAATATATACAAATCATAAAATACATTACACCCTTTTTTTCTGTGCGGAACTCCCCTCGGATACCACCCACCAGTGAGTGATTATGTCGGACTCGAACCGACCGTCTCTAGGTACCAGTAACTGGTGAACCAGGTAAACCTTAGAAAGGAAAGCCCTAGTACCCCGACGTACCTCGGGACATCTACGGCTTATAGATGACCCCTCCTGTGTGGTAAAGTGCCCGTGCCCGTTCTCGGGCCTGGCGAGCTGGGAGGGTTCTGAACCTCTCCCGGAAAATAAATTACACCCAGACACAAAATAAATAATTGTGTTCATCACACAACTATATATCCTGGTTGAGATTTTAACCCACGACGTTTATCTCAGCAGTCCGTATTACTAACCACTAGACTCTAGTGGTTAATAAAACAAACAGACATAAGTAGTCATTATTCAAAACATTTACATGGTAGGAGTATTTAAAAGAGAACAACATTAGCTATTGTATTGTTCTTTAACACAAACTATAGTTGGAATTTAAATACTTTAGGCTCTAGATAAGCTTTTTCTCGTATGTATAATAATCTTTCGCTTTCTTTGAAGTAAGAAGGTCAATTTGTTACTTCCACAAGGCGTGTTTATCGGACTGCCTGACATTGACCTCAAGCGAATAGTCCATGGATTGAATAGATTGTGGGCGGACTCACGTTTCACTTTCAGGCTTGGGCGTCCATCATTCCGACAGCTGCCAATATCACTAACCTTCTCGTTTTTCACAGCGAAAATTATAATACGATGGCTTCGTACCAATTTAGTTCGTAATGTAAAAACTTTATCAATCTGTCACACTTTATTCAATTTAAATAATCTCTGTTACCATATTTGCAGATTGAGTTGATATTAAAGATCTTGAAATATCAATTCTGACAAGTTGAGTTTTTAATAAATGTGAATGAGACTGAATAAATTTCATTCCAATGCTATCAAACGTTTATCAAGACATACATATATCAAAAACATTGTCTAATCTAAAAACGGATTAGCAACTACCGTGGTTTAAATTTGGCATTCATAGGCATTTTGATGCAACATCGTGTTTGTATTTTAAAGACGATGTTATGGAAATGGTCGCCATATCTGATTCATCTCTTAACATCTTGAGTTCCTCGTCTTAAACAAGGGTGTATCCATACTTGAAAATGTCATAAATATAGATATTAGCAACCTACATGATATGTGAACCAAGAAGCGACATAAATCTATTGATTTATTCCTAAGGCGTTACCCGTACATTCTCTTTTATACAGTTCAATATAATGTCAAGTAACTGTAGCGATGAAAATGTTTTCCTATATTAAAAGAATCCTGAAGAAGAAGGCTTTTATTTTAAACTCAATTTACATATGTATATGCGAAATCTCAGCACTTTCTACGCTATTTTTATTTTTATTTTACATTTATTCTACATGTCACCTACTAGTAGGAAATATATCGAATTATGTATAACTAGCTGACCCGCGCAACTTCGTCTGCGTCTCTCAATAGTAATAAATTTTGTCCGTTTTTGAAACATTCTTCATTCGTGCTCCGCTCCTATTGCTCTTAGCGTGATGATATATAGCCTATAGCCTTCCTCGATAAATGGGCTATCTAACACTGAAAGAATTTTTCAAATCGGACCAGTAGTTCCTGAGATTAGCGCGTTCAAACAAACAAACAAACAAACAAACAAACAAACTCTTCAGCTTTATAATATTAGTATAGATTTATATGTGTGATACATTGTATGTCAAACTTTCATTTTACAAGCTTTGCTTAGTTTGAAACTAGATTGCGTTCTGTGTTAGATATCCAAAAATATTATATTGTATTTATAATATATGATACATTATTATTCATTTTCATAACACTAATTAAACATGTTATTTATTTTATATTTTATCATCATGCAATAAAAAGTTTTATTGTTCATTTCCGAACCTAATTGGCTCTGGCCTGGCTTGGCCTTGACGTGGTTCATAATTAATTAGGAAGTACAAACTTTATTTAATGTGTAAACTATTTGGATAATTAGATTTTTCATGTTCGGGTTATCAGAGGGGCAAGTGCTAGTTCATTTCACTTATACTTGATCGTCACGGTGACCGCGTGAAATTTATAGATTCAAACAGAAAGATAATAATTTCAGAACTGAACTGTTATGTCTTGGTTGGAAAAAAATCTTTCATAAAATTCGTATTAAAGCTGACTGATATCGCACGTGCCACCAATCTACATCGTACGATGACGTAACGGCGTTGGTGTAACAAAAGTGGGGGACGTAATACGAGGTCCAATCTACATTCATTCGGAACAATATAAATGCGAAAACGTATTTGTTGGCTTATCCTTCCTTTATGCAGCAACGGAGCAATGTATCAAAGTCATTTTTTTTTTGTAGACGAAAGGTTTATGGGCCTAAGAGTGACAGAGGCTTCTTATCCCGTCTTATTTAGAATAAAAGCTTTTATGGAAACAAATACTCTAATTAAAAGTAAATTATTATGCTAGACTTTTCAACCGCTATCTGCTGTAAAATTGTTTAATAATTAACATGCAAGAACTATTTTCTTCCTTGTCTGAAATTTTGACTTAGCTAAAACTATTTTCACGGCGAAAACAAATACGAGTACTTAATTCAATTCAAAACTGTTCTCCTGATCTAGTAGCAATTCATATTCCTAGTTGATGGGTATTTTAATATTTACATTTTATATTGTAACAGGCCATCGATGACAATATACAAGTTAAAACTTAAACAAAATTCTTGAATTCTCAATATTCAATACAATTCAATTCAATTTATTGCACTCCATAATGTACACACAGGTCTTATAAATGTAGAAAGAAACAATTATGGACTCTGTCGGCCACGGCGGAATTAGGAGAGAAAAGCAGATATTCTATCATCCATTAAGCATATTGAAATGTATTTTAGTAAATAGACCTCAGTAGTTATTTATTTTATTGCTCACGTATTAATTAAATTTAGTAAATTTATGAAATTTAGATCATGGCTCGCAAAAAAAACATTCCATTTGAGACAGAATACACTGTTCTAACATTTTATTTTATCCTCTATATTTAAAAAAAAACGAGGTAATAAAGCTAAGTGAGCGTTTTAATGGAGTAATTGCCTGCGGTTAAAATGAATTATGTAACACTCAAAAAATTAAGTGTTATGTAAGTAATGTAAGTTATTAAATATTTCATTTTTAAAACTAAACATCATAAGTAAATTAAATGCAGTAACATGTCATTTTCATGCTTGATAACGTGACACTGATTTAACTAAGTAACTTGTATTTATTGTAAACTGAATAAAGGATAGAGCAAACTACGTTAAATGCGAAAAACAAATACGTGAAGCATACAACAAAGAGATTCCTAAAACGCATATAGATTTAATAACTGATATGCGTAAATATTATAAAACGAATCATCATGTGTTTTATCAAATTCAATTGTTTAAATTAATTATTTTAATCTAATATAAAAAAGAGAGAAGGACATTACGAAACATTATTTAGAACAAACTTTTCTTTTGATAGATAATATACTTTATCGGAAGCGAAACTATGGGCAAAAGTCAGTAAGTACTAATTAAAATTGTTAAACGTCTCTCAAACAGGACAGCGTTATCACAACTGCTTCGAAGTGGAGTGGTACAGTGTAAAGTTAACATTATAGCATCTAGACAATAAGCCTTATAGAAGGCTAAAGCCCGTTAAAACCCTGTTAACGGCGATACGTGCACACTTGAGCTTAAGAAAGGACTTTGAAAGCTTCATCTAATTCGCTTAAGCGCTCTCTTGTTCAGAGATATCTCAATTAAGAGGCAGAGAGAATACGAAAACAACTACTTTGATGTTGACTGATGTCTCTTATAGACTCAATTTATTATTCTATCTTTCAAATATTTGTTTTACTTACAAGGAAATATAAAATAAATTGTTACACAGAAAAAATCAAAACTAATCAACTTTTGTTACGTAAACAATTATGCGAGCGAAAGTTTAGCTAGATACGAACCGTAAAAGAATATAATAAGTATCAATAATAAAATATAAGTCCTGTTTTTGAATACAGATAATTTAAAAAATATATATTTGCGAACAGGTTATCAACACCTAGTTTATTAGTAAAATTCAGAATAAAATGTGTAAAAGCAAAGAAATGATCTTATGGACAACGCCCGATTTTATTATTTCATCTTTTGCATCACTAATTTCTTAGTCGAAATATAAATAATGTGGCGCCTATTTACATACAACGCAGACCATAACTTGATACAGTTGATACCATCTGACGGAGACACACCGAACTACAAAGTAACTATGAATCTCGTATAGCATAATTAAATTCTCGCGCCGATTTTACGAAGTATAAATATTAAAATTTAATTATTATAGATTGTAAAAAACAATTTACCGTACTGTGGTCGTAAGTGAGGTAGGTAAATTACTATAACATTACCTTGTGCTTAATTATTGTGGAGGAGTGGGTTTTATGTCCCTGTAACTCAAAGTGACAATCTTTCGATCAGAAAAGTAATGGTAGGATTTTTTAAATTCTATTTTTATTTTTTTAATTATTAACTATATTTGAATTATGTTATTGTATATCTCTCGGTATCGTATCCGCTATACTTCCCGTAATATATCTGCATCTTTGAAGGACACCATTAACTAATTTAAAATTCCAAACTTCTATCGAGCATAGTACGCGTACATGTAATTTTGTATTACCTACAGCCACCGTAAAATCATCAATGCCAGTAAATGATTTTTTCGTTTTTTATTTCGCTCGTTGAAGACACGTCGTCATATTTTCCTGCACCTATGTGACTCAATAAAGCTCGACCTATGCCGGAAGGGTAGCTGATGCGTTTGGCATAGCTGGCATATGTAACAAAATTATCAAACTGTAACAGAACAATATTTTATCATCGTATAACTATAAGTAAACGGTAAAGAAAACCCATAACCATATTAATTATTTATCGATTATATAATTAAAATAATCAAGTGATAGATGTAAGCTACTCGATTCATTTCATCCCTAGATTTTTGTACCATTGACATTACCTTGTACCATTGACATGGCCTTTCTTAGTGTATTATTGACTGCGAAAAGCCGAGATTACCGGTGTTGTAAAACAAGAGTGTCATTAACGCGTCGGTTCAAAGTTATGTCGTCGGATTTGCTTTTAGCTATTAGCGGTATCAAGCTATATTTTACGGACTATAGTGATTTATATATCAAATTTAACATGTAGTTAATATTTTTAAAGCTATAAATTCTAAATTTGTAATCTCCTAAAAATACAATTGTTTACTGACCTCCTTTACTTAGGCAAAGCTAACAAAAATTTAATTGAAAACTAGAAGTAATTCTCAAGAATCATGGTCGACTAATTTTACTAAGTGCTGTAGGTTTGTTTGCTCACTCAGCGAGCTTGGGGATAGTTATTAATTTTCTTGTCCTAAGAATGTTTAACGTGACTGACATTTCTTTTATGCCGGCAAAACATTGTTTTTTCATATTCATACAATAATTAATTTTATATTATAAATGTATTGCTATCCGATAAAACACGCTTGGCAAATTTAAGTTTTATTCGAAAGCTAGAAGCGGTTGAAAATTAGTTCGATGAAAGTTAGTGGTTAGTTATAATATTATACTGAAAAATATTATACTTAAGCACTTAAGTATTTTAATACTATACTAAAATGAAGTACTGTCAACAGGTCATTAGTACGTACACAATGTAGCAATGTACATAATATAATGACGTAATTAGGCGGCCTTATCTGCGTCAACCGAGGCTTACGACCAACTTCACGATTTATCTCAGAGGGTCATTACTGGGTGCGTGAATTTGAGCTGCGTAAACATATATTATAGCTAGTAGTGTGTATATATAGATATATATATATATGAAGTTGGTTTGTGTACACTTCAAACACTCAAAGTTCTGCACCGATTGAACTCAAATAATGAGACGATATACAACACGCTTCAGAGGTAGTTTTTATCCTTTTTTGCAACCACAATACACCCCGGCGAAGCATGGCAGGGTACAGTTAGTATTTACACATATGTGAACTGTAAAATATACATAAATATTCTCAAACAGTACTAGTAAACATTAAGATCTTCTCCCATTTTCGTTGTTCAATCGTGGTACCTTAGCACCTTGTAATGTTTTTAGCGAGTGAGTGAGGTCATCAAAGAACAATCCCCCCCTCTCCCCTTATTCTAAAGGGCACTCCAAGGGCGCCAAATCAATTGTGTGTCTTGAGTTCTTGGTGTGAATGAGCGGCGGTAGGCGTCGGTTCCCGTCAGTGACCGCTCAGCTCGTTGCTCCCTTATACCCTAAAAAACCTTTGGCAAGTTCTTAATTAGTAAAAAAAAATGAAAGATTTATTAGAAAGACAAATCTTTAAAAAGTAGTTTCGGATTTCATCTTAAGGATAGAAGTAGTTTGCAGAAGTTTATCCTCTAACACATTTTTTTTTGTTTATTGCCCGTCGAGTAAATAAACTCATAGTATTAGTAACAATTTAACTTTTAACTATGTTGGTAAGATATAAATAAAAAACAAACGAATGAGATGAACCGACACCGAACATGGCACATAGATAGGTATTATGCTGCAAGTCCAGCAGAAAGTCTGCAACACCGGTTCACGAATACAGTATTTTTTTAACATTAGATATTAAAGAAAAGCAAAATGTTTGTATAACGCAAACCTCGGTGTTATGGTGTTATTACGTTCTAACGTTAATATAAAAAAAACAAACAAATAAATTTTGAATGTTGTTTCTCACATGTATTGTGTTCTACTTAAACAGTAGGTACTATGTTTTTATAAAGTTATAAAAGTTAAAACTACCTATACAATAAGTTCTTTCATGATAGGTTGTTTTGATATAAATCTCCTTTTTTGTTTGGTAAACTAAGAAATGTTTAAACATCGAATTGTTTGAACATAGGTGAATTGTTTTATCTTCCTTACTAAATAAGTATAGTTAGTATCTAATTCTAAATTAGGCAATTTGGCAATAGTTTACTCAAAAATTTGGGTAGTTTACATACACGTAACACATTACACATACATCAATACATATATATATATGTATACAGTATTTATAATGAGCTCTACACTAGCTTTTTAAAAACGGGCTTGTTTTAGTTTCTCGGATAGCCACAGCCAAGTTGTTCCAAAGTCTTAATGCTTGCACAGTAAAAGATTTGTCTGCAAACTGGTTGGAATGTTGTGGCATTTTTAGTTTTTAATTCTCCGATGACTTCAGGTCCCTGCAATGTGTGATAAGAGGGTGCGTGGGGATGAATCAAACAACTGTATTAAAGAGAAAGAATATGAAAATTCCTACGAAAGCGTATTGGTAGCCACTTGAGTTTAGAACGATACTCTGAGATGTGATCATTTTTGCGTAATCCAAATATGAATCTAAAACAGAGGTTTTGGAGTCGCTCAAGTTTATGCAATTGGTCTTCGGTGAGATTCAGATAGCTGATATCTCCATAGTCAAGGATGGGAAGAAGAAGAGATTATGCGAGCGCAATTTTAGAATTGGTCTAATAAAGCAAAGACCGTTAGCTTTCCTTCGTCCATGCCCGACCTAACGTCATCGGCAATATGGAATAGAGCTGTGGTAGTGCTATAACCTGGACGGAAACCTGACTGGAAAGCATTGAGGAGAAAATTTCTTGAGAGAAATGAACTTAACTGTGTGTGAATGAGACGCTCGAGGACTTTGGAAAGAAAATGAAGGGTAGATATGGGACGGTAATCTGAGAAGGAGGACGGATTACATTTCTTGGAGTGAGGAATAATTTGAGCCATTGAATAGTTGAGAATATGGCAAATTACAAGTAGGATCTCATCCAGGATAGGTAGAACCATATTACGGCTGATGCTGTCGCTTCTTACGGTATTAGAAGTTATTGACATAATGCTCTTCCTTACATCACATGCAGCAAATTAACTGAAAAAGAATGGGGAGCAGTCAGGAATCCGCAGCGTAGAAAGATAATTTAGCGTCGAAGTCTTGGTAGCTCTACGGAGGAGCAGAGGCCTAGTACCTATTGGAGGAAGCAGAAGATTTGAATTCAGGGAATCGATTCTAACATCTTTTGCAGCACAATGAATACGTGACCTTCCGATTCCCAACGACTTAAGAAATTTCTAGACCTTGACTGGGTCACCATTTTCAACCGATTTGTGGATAAGTCGGCGCTGAACATTTCTACACATCTTATTGCAATGATTTCTAATAAGCACAATTTTTTAACAGTTTGATGCTGTAGCCCTTATTTTCTTTCTCTGTACCTCCTTTATTGCCAACATGAAATCATTTTGAATGAGGAAAATAATTGTATCTAATACTCGTACATTATATTTACGAAAAATCAAAATGTATGTTCTGAACGACTACACTAAATTGGGTAATTTATTTTTTTTGTGTTTGTTATTGTCAGTACAAGGTCTGTATAAAAAAAAAACAAACAGATTATTAAAAATAATTTGATTGATTTAAGTTAGATTCTAATTGATTATAATTGGAGTTTCAATAGTTAGTATTAAGAAATAACATAAAGAATCATATTACCTTTCTGAAAACACCAAGAAAATACAACACTTAACCTAACAACTTAAAAACACGTGAACGGGCAATGTGGCCCATAAAAACGAGCTGCATTGCGGGTACTCGGTCATTTTCGTTAGTAACACCTTGAAATATACCTTTAATTTTATTTACTGTTGTCTTTATTTACTACCTTACGGATCTATGTAAGACTGTTGGTAAGACCTTGGAATACATTTTTAATTGATATATTCTTATATTGATATACTATTAAAAGTAACTACTTTGCCTTGTGTCAATCAGTTTTAAGCTATTGTGTACCGGTTTGGGGTGGAGCCACAGAAACAGTCTTCATTCGACTGGAGAGAGCTCAGAGGGCAGTCCTGAAAGTTATGTATTCACGACCACTCAGATATCCCACTAAACTTCTTTATGCAGAATGCAATCTTTTAACTGTCAGACAGCTCTATGTCCTACAATGTGTGATTCGTAAACACTCGTCTCGTCCTCCTACAGAGCCTGCTGGAAGACTTAAGTACAGGATTTTTCCCTTGGAGATACACAGAACTTTTTTCGCTAAGAGACAAAACCATGTCAATAGTATAATGTTATATAACTACCTAAATAAAGTTCTTGGTATATATTCTAAAAATAAATACCAATGTAAAAATATACTTAAAGAATTTCTACTTAAATTAGATTATCGTAACACTGAGGATCTTCTGCTGGGACGCTTGAAATAGTAAATCATACACATACACACATGATCACACTTACATATATACACGCACATACACTCATGCGCGTACACACCCACACCTCACACATACATAAACTCGAACACACATTAGTACACACACAGCAACTAACCCTTTTCCTTACTATTTTCTTAAATGTTATTGTTCTTTTTTGTTTTTTGATCTCAACATATGTATATGGCTTTGTATTTTATCAAAAACAACAGGGGCACTGATTTCTAAAATACAGGTACTAAACCTAGTTTAGAGATCAGCGTTTACTAACAGTAGTACATAATTTATATGAACCTCATTTCTGTTTTATAATATGTAACATTATTGAGTAATAAAAACATTATTATTATTATTTTTATTATTTCTTGATTTAAATACCTCAAGCATATTTCAATCACCCTACCAATTATGATACATTCATATGTAAGTATATTCATAAAAAATATAAAACCTCTCCTAACCGCGTAAATACATTACAATTTCAATTATTCAAACGAGTTATTGTAAGCAGCTAGACATTACAGCTGCCAATCTGAGGCACACATTAGCTGTTTCAATATATCTTAATCGGTAGTGTAACACAAACTCAATAACACAATTAATAATGTATAAAGTTTAATATAAATAATATATACCGAATCCTTCTGCTTCAAACGATCCTAATTGTGATGCCGTTGCGTTCAGCGGTTCGTTTCTCAATTAGAATTCCGTTTGCGGCTGTTAGGTTAGAGACACAATACGCTAGCGTCGCAACCAGCATGCCCAGTTACGAGATAACAATACCCAACGCTTCGGGCTTTTAATCCAGTTAAGTATTTTATGAAATATATCATATAGAAATCAAATTTTCAAATAAAAAACAATGTTATACGGTATATTTATAGTCCATGTGGTGACGGATTAGGGATACGGGGTGTCACCACCATACTCACTCCGTGGGTGTTGTAAGAGCAATTTAAGGGAGAAAACTACAGACGACAATAGCACTACCAAGAGAAGGAAAACTTGACAAAACATTGAGTCGTTTCAAGTTTTGGTTGATGTAGATGGTAAAGACCTCGGACCTCCGTGCGGCCTGTGTACGTGCCCGGAGGTCCCTCACCCGTAGTCGGCGACGTCACCGCGGGGTCGGTGAGGAGGTGGACCGGCTTCATGAGGAGTACCGAGAAGCTCGGAAAACTCTGAGGCTGGCCATCTGCCGCGCCAAGGATGCGTGTAGAGAGGAGATGCTGGAGAGTCTCGAGCGTGACCCCTGGGGTCGCCCTTATCGTGCGGTGCGTCAAAAGCTTCGCACGTCGGGCCCCCCCCCTTACGGAGACTCTCCAGCCCAGCTTCCTGCAGGAAGTGGTCGAGGGCCTATTCCCGCAGCGGGCGGAGCACACACCCCCGTCGATGGCTGCATCAGCCGGAGACGACGGGGGCAGCCAGGTTGATGTTTCGCCCGTCAGGGAATCGGAGTTGGGGGCGGCTGTTCTACGGATTCGATCCAAGAACACTGCCCCCGGGCCGGACGGGGTTCCAGCCCGAGTGATGGCCCGAGCCCTCGACTACATGTCGGACCACCTCAGGGGGGTGTTGGACGCTAGCCTGGCGTCCGGACGCTTCCCTGAGCGCTGGAAATGCGGGAAGCTGGTCCTGCTGCAGAAGCCGGGACGGCCTGCCGAATCGGTCGCGGCCTGTAGGCCTATCGTGTTGCTGGACGAGGCGGGTAAACTTTTTGAGAGGGTGCTCTCTGCCCGCATCGTCCGGCACCTCTGCGAGGTTGGCCCCGATCTGTCGGACGCCCAATTCGGTTTCCGAGAGGGGCGTTCGACGATCGATGCCGTAATGCGCCTTAGGGCCGTGACCGAGGAGGCCGTGAGCTGCGGCGGAGTGGTGTTGGCGGTCCTTGGACATCGCCAACGCCTTCAGTAGTCTGCCGTTCAGCTGCATCAGGGAAGCGCTCCGCTACCACGGAGTGCCAGAGTACCTGAGGCGGCTGGTGGCAGACTATCTTGAGGAGCGAACCGTCATGTACGAGGACCGAGATGGCGTCTTGAGACGCAGGGCTATGTCGTACGGTGTTCCGCAGGGGTCTGTCCTAGGACCTCTCCTGTGGAACATCGGGTACGACTGGGCCCTACGAGGGCGTCTCCCCCCACGGGCTGGGTGTAATCTGCTACGCGGATGACACCTTACTCACGGCCCGGGGGGCTAACTTCCAGGAGGCGGCGCGCCTGGCCGCCACGGGAGTTTCCCAGGTGGTCGGGATTGAGGCGGGACGCATTGAGGCGTTGGGATTACGGGTGGCCCTGGATAAGTCGGAGGCCCTATTATTTCATGGTCCACCCGCCGGCGCCTCAATCGAAGTCGGCTCGGTCCTCGTACCGGTCCGGGCCCAGATGAGGTATCTGGGTCTGGTCCTAGACAGTAGGTGGCTCTTCGACGAGCACTGCCGACAGCTTGGTCTGAAGCTGGTGGACACTGCCTCCGCCCTAGGGCGACTTTTGCCCAATTTGGCGGGGCCAGTGTTCCCACGCGGCGGCTGTACGCGGGGGTTGTCCGGTCCATGGCGCTTTATGGTGCACCGGTGTGGGTGGCGGCTCTGACCGCCCCGAATAGGGCTCGCCTCTGGCGCCCCCAGAGGATATTGGCGGTCAGAGCCATACGCGGATACCGCACGGTGTCCACCGAGGCGGCTTGCGCATTGACCGGAACACCCCCGTGGGATTTGGAGGCGGAAGTGCTCGCCGAAGTTTATCGGCGAGTGGCTGACTTCCGGGCGGAGAGCGGATTTCGCCCTCCACCATGGTCAGATGGTCGTGCCGGCTGGAGACTCCACGCGCTGGCTTCGCCGCCGTGAAGGCTCTCCAGCCGCGGCAGCACGGGACCCTTTCCTTCCGGCTGACGCAGGTGCTTTCCGGGCACGGTTGCTTCGGAAATTACCTGTACTCGGTCGCTAGGAGGGAATCGAGTCCCGCCTGCCACCACTGCGACTGCAGTGAGGATTCGGCCCAGCACACGCTGGCGGTTTGCCCCGCATGGGCGACGCAGCGCCGGGTCCTCACTGCAGTCATCGGAGCAGATCTCTCGCTACCGGCCGTAATTCGCTCCATGGCCGGTAGCGACAGTTGTTTTACCGCGGTCGCAACCTTCTGCGAGGAGGTAATCTCGCAGAAGGAGGCGGCGGAGAAGGCCCGGGAGGACGACCGAGGCGCGCTTACCAGCGCCTCATGCCGCCCTGAGTGTGGCCGCGGGTGGACGGGATGGGTTTCTCCCCTCCACCCGCATTAGTTTGGCCAGCCGCGAGTGTGGGCAGCGGCTCTAACCGCAAATAGAGCACGCCTTTGGCTTCCTCAGAGGGTATTGGCGGTTAGAACCGTACGTGGGTACCACACCGTGTCGATGTGATATTTGGATGCTGAAGTGCTCGCCGAAGTAGAAAGGCGGACGACTGAGTTATTGGCGGTTAGCGGCAGTCGCCGCCCGCCCGAAGAAGTACGCGAGTGGCGCCAAGCCACGATGGCTACTACCACGTGCTAGTAATGCCGCCGTGGAGGCGCTCCAGATGGTCATCGTCGAATAGACAGAGCGGCAGCACGGGACTTTCCTTTCCGAGTACGGCTGCTTTGGGAAGTACCTGCACGGTCGCTAGGAGGGAGCTGAGTCCTGCCTGTCACTACTGTGATTGCAGTGAGGACTCGGTTCAGCACACGCTGGCAATTTGCCCGGATTGGGCGGTGCAGCGTCGGGTCCTCACTGCAGTCATCGGGGGAGAACTATCACTGCCGGCCATCATACGCTCAATGGCTGATGATGCGACTTCTGCGAGGAAGCGGCGGAGAGGGCCTGGTAGGATAATCTCCACTCGGACCCAATTCGCAGCGACGAACCCGTCATAACGGCCAGCCGCGAGGGGGCGAGGTCCGCGTGTGCCGGACGTCTGCTAAATAGAGAATGTACCCGAAGGTGGTGCCCGCGCCGTTGCGAGCAAGCGCTAGGAGGGGTCCGGATGTCTTAATAACAGTATTTTCCGGATCCCTCCTATTACATGCGCAGAGTGGCACACCGTGTGGTTTTAGTCGGTCCAATTCCGATACACCACCCTGCCGTGAACCCCGGTGGACTGACGGCCCGAGGGGTTTTTCCACACGTAAAAAAAAACTGGTAAAGACCAATCCGTCTGGCCGACGTTGTAAAGTAGGCCAAAATGTCCTTTCTAATTAGAGGCCTATGTCCAGCAGTGCACTATTATAAGCTGTTGATAAAAATTTATAAGAAGTAAAATATTTCCTATAATAAGAAATAATATTAATAACCTTCAAAGCTGACAAAATAACTAAGAGAAATTAAGTATAATGATACAACATCAAACTAGATTAAACTGTCCTATACTCAGGTTAGTCTTCTTACAAAGCAAAGATATTTACAATATTGTTAAAATTGGATAACTTGTTTGGATGTATAGTGTTTATTTAAAATTTAAACAGAAAAAAACCCCGATACACATCTTGGTTATGAAATTTGTCATAGTGTATAGTAGTCTACTAGTCAAGTTCTTTCATTTCATACCTATATTGAGGGAGTTGTGAAAAAATATATAATCAGCCATTTTGTTGCGGCGGCCATCTTGAACCAATTTTCATCAAACATAGCTAAGAACACTCCCGAATAATTCACCTTGCAAACAAAAAAAAACAAAATCAAAATCGATTCTTCCGTTCGGGTGCTACGGACGAAATGAACAGACACGAATGCCAGAGACAGACACACACACACACACACACAAACACGTCAAACTTATTATAACAACTCGTCGCTTTTGCTTCAGTTAATGGTTATCAGGGTTAATTTAATAGTAGAAAGGACAAACATAATTCAAAGCACAAGTTATGTCAACTGGAAAATATAGTATAAAAAACGGGTACGGAAAACTACAGTATTAAAATGTATAATTTTCTGAAGTTAATTGTAGCGCTCACTACAGAGATCAATCGTGAATCTAGAATTCTAGGCCATTCGAAATTAAACTTACCTAAGTAGTTATAATTTTTTATCTAAAACTGAAAAAAAAGTAGAAGCGTGGTTTAGTAGGCCAAAACCTCCTTTCTAAGGAGTGGTCTTTGTCCAGCAGTGGACTTATAAAGGCTGTTGATGATAATAATGATGAAATAATACTTAATAATAAGTAAAACTTTTTCGCAAGCATGATTGTGGCCTACGGATACAATTTATGAAATAATTCGCCTTTCGAATAATCGGCCTATTCAGAAGATTTGTATTTTAAAGTCTTTGTTCAATTCAGTGCTTATTTAATGGATACAGATATTATAAGTTCTTATTGAGATAAATATCTCATACAAACATGCTCATTGAAATTCACATTAGACATTTAAGAGCCCATCAAGTTTTGCTGTCTAAAGAACCAGAATATTTTAAGAGCTACAATATTTTTCTTGTTTAATTCTGATATTGGAAAATGTACTTTAAACTGAGATACTCACTGATCAATACAATTTATTATTTTACTATAACACCAAACCCTTTTTATTGAATAAGTAAGTAAGAACAACAGATGTTTGCCCCTATTGGGGCCACTGCTCTTTCTCTCCTTTATTTAATTTTTTTTTAAATATTATTATGATTGATCGATTCTATAAGAGTTTATCGACCTACAAGTGCGATGATCTACCTATTTCACTTATGGCGGCCAGGAGCTCGTTTACCCACTTTTTTACAAAATGAAATATAAAACCAATTTTTCACTTTTCTTTATTTTACTCCTCGGTACTTTAATTGGAAAACAGAAGAAAGTAGAAAATACAGTTCAATTTCTGCTATGGACGCTGAGTTAATATATTTTATTTTATCAGAGAAAAAATTATTCACCTAATAACAAAGGAGGTCTGTTTTAAAATCTTAAGTTTTACAAATCTTAACAAGGAATTGAAAAAAACAGTAGTATATGAGAAAGGAAAAGAATCACAAAATGCATTTTTCTATAATTAAATTACTGGAATTTATCTGAGAAAATAATTTTTACTCTGGATAGTATCCTTTGTCGAATAATGTATTTCAAGACTGGTTAGCAAAATTTCATGATGTTCATTTCTCTGTAAAAATAATAATAGTTAAAAATACGGTATTGTACGAGTTTTTAAGTGCATACCGCGTCTCGGCAAACGTAGTGTAAGAAGTCCACAGGCCAGGTGGAGTGACGATTTGCCCAAGATGACTGGCAAGAGCTAGATTTGAGAAGCCGAGGATCGATCTAAGTGGCATGAAATTGGAGAGTCCAATGTCCAACAGTGGACTGCGATAGGCTGATGATGAACTATGTTGGCTCTCTCTCTTGTGCTTCTATTGGCTAAGTTTAAATTTCAAATTAGTAGTGATCAAAGTGCGATACACTCGTCATCTTCGTTGTTTGTAGATTATGGTTAAGTCATTTTAAATGAACATATTTCTTCGTAAACTATTAAATGGTAATCCTGATCTATTCAATGTATGTAAATACTAACACACGCAACTATCTGGACAACACGTAATTATTTAATCAAATTCACAATAAAACACACTGGGCCGGATAAAATAACAGGTATCCTCTTATTATATTTTAAACGGACACCAACAATAGAAATAATGAGATGTTATTTGGCACGAAATTGCTCCATTTTACTGAATTCGACTTTTATACAATGCGTACGATCGCTGTACACAATAGTCTTGAAATATATTGGTCAAGTGTTTTATTGTCGTAAATTGCTTATAATTCGAAAATCTATTCTGTTTTTTTTATGGTATGTTCCTCTTAGACAGATAATAAATTGTTATTGGATTTCGTGTTTTTGTTAAGTTAAAGATATTGTTGTGTTGTATATCAAAATGACATCACATTTGTTGTCTTAGAAAATAGTATGAAAAGTCGGTGTGTTATGTAGTGAAATAAGTAACAAAGTTAATTCCGCTTAGATTAAAACTTACAGATTTTCAAATAAATACCTATATTCCAATATAGAAAATAATGACATAATACAGAGGGACGTAAGACAGAGAAGTTATGATTGAGTAAAACTGATTGTGGCAGTTCTTCTTCTAATGGGATTTCTTCTACTTTTGACCTGACTTCAAAAAATGAGGAGATTCTCAATTTGGTAACATATTTTTAATGGCTGTTCTTTAGAACTCATAACCATACGAACATCTGTGGCAATCGTTACGTGTAGTTGAAGCTCTAAACAGTCCGACAACAGTATTTTTACAGAACTTTGATATCGCCTAGTACTTAAGTTGTGGAGGTCTGAGAGCAGTCGCTCCATGTAAAAAAAAACAAGAGTCAGCCGTATAGTAGTAGACTTAAAGAGTACCCTAAACTAGTTTGGAAAAAAGGCAACAGTACTTCGTGATTTGTGATCTGATTTGGTAAAATATTTTTCTTATTTGAGACTATAGACCTCTCAATTGGCCCCATTCACATTGGTCCCTGCTTTAAGAGGAGTAAATTAAAGAATACAGTTTATTACAATTTACCACGATGTAGGCACATTGAAGTCTTTGATACTTATTTAATTAAATTATTTTCCCTTATTAAACAATTCTACATCTTGGATACAATTACTTAGTAATAATTTAATAATAAATGTTTATTTTCAAAAGTTACAACAAATAAATAAATGTAAAGTAGTTATACAAAAACTTAGAACAGACAGTGTTTTGGAACACTAATACTCATGGTAACATGTTACTTGTGTTTTGGGTTACAGCAAGGAAATAATATTGTACTACTACTACTGAGTTCGCACAGTTACATATTATGTTATTAGATAACGTTAAAATATACATAATTATATATTATGTGCGTGTATGTGTGTGTGTGTATGATGTATGTGTGGGTTTGTGCGCACACACACACGCACACATACACATCTTAATTTTTGTTGCAAAAAAAAGGTTTGGATGATGTTAAGTAATATTTCATTATAAAGGTTTATTTACGCGTACAACGCTACTAAACGAAGCATGTTTTCTTGTGACTGTGTCAAGTACAAATAATTGTAGAACAGAAAGTACTTTACAGTCGCTGTATAGTTGCGAGGTAGAGTACCTAAAAGGACTAAAGGTCATGAACTTTAGAACAGCTCTTTGAGCACGCTCCAGCAGTAAGATGTGCATCTTAGCATTGATTGGCCTAAAGAGAAGTAGATTGTCCTAAGAGTATCCATGTCTGCAGTGACGCAATTTTAAAAAGTATATAAATAATTTTGGGTACTCATGTTGTTGAATTAACTAATTCCCGTTAAGTAAATTGTCAATAATAAAACCTTAATATTTCACTTGGTTGGTCTGTTTACAATCAATCAATCATAACAAGTGTTTTTACAGTCGCAGATAAGAGAGAGAGAAGTGTGCTTTAAGGTAGTTGTCGTCTAGAGAGGGTTGAGTTACACTTGAAGTCGAGAACGTTAAGTAGGTGGTTTTGTCAAGATTAAATGTTAAAAAGTTTTCATTAAGCCACTGCATTACTTTACCGAGAGACAGCTTAGCAAAGTTAAATGCATCACACCAGTTTCTTACTACGGGTGAGCAGAGCAGTGTCATCCGCGTAAGTGATTATACTGCAGTCAGTGATGTAAAGCTACCCGATTGGTTAATGTATAGTAGAAAGAGCATGGGGCCGAATACTAACTCCTGTGGTATACCGAAGTCTAGAGACGTGCTATCACTAGTGTGGGAATCAGTCTTAACGTATTAGGTTCGTTCAGATAGATAGGAGGAAAAATGCATAGGGCATATCTGCGTATTCCGTAGCTCTCTAACTTGTACCTTGTAACTTGTGAAATAGAGACAGTGTCAAAACCTTTTTTTATGTCAACGAAAATACCTAGATAATTTTGACTGCACTCAAGACTGTCGATTTTTTGGTCAACAAGAGATGCTACTGCATCTTGAGTTGACCTTCTATTTCTGAAACCGAACTGGTTCGAGGCAAGAATATTAGCTCTATTTAAGAAGTTAATAAGACCAGTGTTAAACAGCTTCTCCAGGTCAATAGTTATTGACACTCTCTACCACCGCCCTTATAAATGGGATGAACTATTACCTTTTTAAAAGTTCTATAGATGATGACGGGAACCAATGTGGGCGTGCACTGTTGCAGTAATTTGGTTGTAATTTTATCCCATTCTACAGCATTATTTATTTATATTGATGTGATCTTTAGTTTACGTAATGTTATAATCATTATGAAACCACCGACTACATGTATGCATATTTATTGTGTATTGGATTCACATCATCATCACATCAACGGCCTTTAACAGTCCACTGCTGGACATAAGCCTCTCCTTAGAAAGGAGGTTTTGGCCTACTATACCACGCTGGCCAGACGGGTTGGTATAGGGTTTTGGGCCCTTCGCGCCGATTTCCCCCCCGGGCTGGGTGTAATCTGTTACGCAGACGATACCCTCGTGACAGCCCGGGGGGCAAACTTCCAAGTGGCGGCGCGCCTGGCCACAGGGGGAGTCTCCCTGGTGGTCGGGCGCATTGAGGCGCTGGGCTTACGGGTGGCCCTGGATAAGACGGAGGCCCTGTTATTTCATGGGCCCCGTCGTGGTCCACCCCCTGGCGCCTCCATCGTGGTCAACTCGGTCCTCGTACCGGTTCGGGCCCAGATGAAATATCTGGGCCTGATCCTCGACGGGAGGTGGCTCTTCGACGAGCACTTCCGACAGCTTGCTCCAAAGCTGGTCGGCGCTGCGTCTGCCCTAGGGCGACTCTTGCCCAATATGGGTGGACCCAGCGTCGCGACAAGACGGCTGTACACGGGGGTTGTCCGGTCAATGGCGCTGTACGGTGCACCGGTGTGGGCGGCGGCTCTGACCGCCCAGAATAGGGTACGCCTCTGGCGCCCTCAGAGGGTAATGGCGGTCAGAGCCATACGCGGTTACCGCACCGTTTCTACGGAGGTGGCATGCGCGTTGGCCGGAACTCCCCCGTGGGATTTGGAGGCGGAAGTGCTCGCCGAAGTTTATCGGCGAGTGGCTGACTTCCGGGCGGAGGGCGGATTTCGCCCTCCGCCCGAGGATGTGCGCGAGTGGCGCGAAGCCGCTCGCCGAGCCACGATGGCTCGTTGGTCGTTCCGGCTGGAGACTCCACGCGCTGGCTTCGCCGCCGTGGAGGCTCTCCAGCCGGTCATCGCCGAGTGGACAGGGCGGCAGCACGGGACCCTTTCCTTCCGACTGACGCAGGTGCTTTCCGGGCACGGTTGCTTCGGAAAGTACCTGCACACGGTCGCTAGGAGGGAACTGAGTCCCGCCTGCCACCACTGCGACTGCAGTGAGGACTCGGCCCAGCACACGCTGGCGGTCTGCCCCGCATGGGCGGCGCAGCGCCGGGCCCTCACTGCAGTCATCGGAGTGGATCTCTCGCTACCGGCCGTAGTACGCTCCATGGCCGGTAGCGACAGTTGTTTTACCGCGGTCGCAACCTCATGCCGCCCTGAGTGTGGCCGCGGGTGGACGGGGTGGGTTTCCCCTCCACCCGCATTAGTTTGGCCAGCCGCGAGGGGGCGGCGTCCGCGTGTGCCGGACGTCGCCTAAAGAGAGGAAAACAACAATATTGAGACGGAGCCCGCACCAGGAGCGGGCTGGCGCTAGGAGGGGTCCGGATGTCTTAACAACAGCTGTTCCCGGATCCCTCCTGTTACAGGCGCAGAGTGGCACACCGTGTGGTTTTAGTCGGTCCGAGTCCGACACACCACCCCGCCGCAAACCCCGGAGGGGTGACGGTCCGAGGGGATTTCCACACGTTAAAAAAAAAAAAAAAAAAAAAAAGGGTTTGTGTCAAGTTTTCTTTCTCTCTGCAGTGCTGTAGTTCTTCGTAGTTTTTTTTTCTTACGACACCCACGGATTGAATAGGGGTGGTGACACTCTGTATTCTTAATCCGTCACCACACGGATCATTGGATTAATTATTATTATATTATATTAGATGTACACTTTTAGCAACTTACTATAAGTATGGGCCGTCGCAACCGCAGTGACTCATTGGCCTCACAGACAACCGGTGTTAATTAATTCTTTCGTTGCTCTCCTCCCCTACCGACTAATCTTTTACCTCCTATACTATAAAAAAATCGAAATTTTTATTCCCATCTTTTTTATACGGCTATTATTTTAAGCAAAACAATCCATAAAGTTATTGTTTTAATAATAATTGTTTGTCCGAATAAATTTTGCTTAGTTTCGTTTCAATGTTGGTGGTTGTCCAAAATTATTTCAGTTTAAACAATGTCTGCTGCGTAAATTAACTGTGACCTTTTGGAGTCCTTCATGAAATATACTGTATGCTCTAGGGAAAACTTTATTTCGGGTGGCATTTTACAATGTTAGTGTTTTTCTGGATGTTCACATCAAACTACTTAGTAAAAGATCGTTATGTTTTTGTATCATACAATAAATTGATACAACACACTAAGCAAAATTTTACTTCTTAAGAGCATTGACTACCCTTATATAATCTAGATTTTTTAAATGTGTTACATCCATAATGATTGCAAACATTTTTTCTTTTGTTTCTTTGCAAATTCTTATAGGTACTCGTATATTTCAAAATAATGGTTGCTTGAAACAATAAATATGTACTACCATTGGTATCCAGCCACCCATAAATACTATCAAAGAAAAAATATTACTCAATTACCTGCCAACAGAAACACATTTATTTAGCTTTATAAGTACTTTAATATCACAGCGAAGAAGCCAGCCACTATTACACAAATATATCTACAGTTATGATAGGCGATATTTTGAGCACCTCCCATTAGCAGTGATGAGAATCTAATACTCATTTATACAGTAAATAAATCAAAATTAGTGGGACCTTAAATACTAGCCGACACGTTCATCAAGGCCCAAGAATTTTATAGCGGTCATTATAACTGAAGAACATTTTTATTGTGGTTAGTTTTATTGCATTGTAAATATCGTTATTGTGAATAAATACGAAGGGCAAATGGCCCTTTCTTGTTTTTCTTAAGCAAATAGAACGAGATATGAGATAGAATGTGATGGAATAAAATATTATACGATGTCAAATTGTCTTTTGCGAGTTTTATGCCCAAATAAAATGTACTCGCACTACCATATCTCCGAATGTTTGTCATTTATTTTTTAAACAGGTAAGACGAGGTGTGTCTTTAATTATTTATGTATATTATGGTATATTTGTGGAAATAAAACCGACTCATAAATCGAACCTCTGCATTTTTGAACCCAATCCGCTATTTACAGGCACTTTTGGTTTCGGTCTATAAAAAATGGGAGATGATTGAAATTTATCATAACTATATACATGTATAATGAATGAAATACTGAAAACATGAATTATGTGGAACTTAAAAAAAATGAAGTTTTGTGAAAAGTGTCAAAAATGAACATAAAGCAATACTGCATGGTATACAATTGTTATTCTTTTTTTTTATTTTTTTTATTTCTAACATTCATTTTTTGGCCTAATTCTTAATAGCGCCCAAAGATGTGACGGACGCCAAAACCCTTTCAACATATTTGAAATGACATCATTTAGTGGTAAAGACTACGCATACATATGGCCATAATCTACTTAAGAAATAGACGAAAAGGTCAACAAATATTTTGGTTTATGGCTCAGCTACGTCTTATGATGATAAGTAGTCTTCAACTGGACCAGCTGAGTGGTAGCTTATAAATAGAAAGTACATAAAATAGCTTTTGTAGGCTTAGTTCCCCAGTTCTTTCGTTGTGTTCGCTCTTTTTAGGCGAAGAACTTTAAACAGTTGTGCTGTATCGATTGCCGAATACCATCAATAAAAACGAAATGTTGGCATAATGTTTCATATTATAGTAAAAGGTACATACGGCAGTACGAAATAATCATAGGGTAAGAGTTTTTACAAAATGTTGTAATGGTTGTTTATAAGGGTGTTTTGTTGCTGTTGTTGTTTTTACTTTTACTCACAAGATAATAAATACTTTTTGAAAGGAAACAGAGAAGAAAGAATAGTATAAATGTAATTGGATTGTGAAATAGAAATAAGAGACCTTTGTCATTTTTAACAAGCACACATAACTTGTTGTTATAACTATAAATAGATAGTTAGATTTTATACATATATCATTCAGCATAGACAGGTGTAGAATTAATGTTGTATAATATAATGTTAATGTAGTAGCGACAGTTAATGATGATGGAAGACTCTCGGGGTTTGTCTGAGGTAACGTTGTCTGAAAAGTAAGTAAGCAAAGGAGTATCTGGTGCTTATTTTAAGAGAATTGCGCTGATACCATTGCACTCTCCAAATTGCAATTGCTACCTATGGTTACTAGCTACAACTAGCTACGTTTCTCTAGACACGGGCCCAAGGCCACGGCGCGATGTGTTCAGCTAACGCTCTCTAAATCTGAACGACAGCAGTAGCTCTTGCAATCCCCACTAGAGTTGCCTATTGTTGCCTGGTAAAAACACATGGCGTGGTCAAAGATATCAAAACCTTCTTTCGAAATTCTTTCGTTGCCTTTCACTGAGTGAGTGAGGTTACCGGAGCTCAAATCCCCCCTACCGCTGACTCGAGCGGAAGGGACTCCAAGGTCATCAACACACTTGTGACTTTGGAGTTCTGGGTGTCCATGGGCGGTGGTAGTTGCTTACCCGTCTGCTCGTTTGCCTCCTTATACAATAAAAAAAACCCACAAATTATAGAAAAATGAAAAAAAAAAAAACACTAAAGCATATGAACAAAAAATAATGAAAGTTACAGCCATAAATTGGTTATTGAATTAATTTTGCGTAAAATAAATTTGTTTCTACGAAGGTTTTCCAAACTTTATTTCTACTCGTACTAAGAATGCCTACATACTTGCAGAAGGGGTCGCTCTCAAGTGAACGCTTTCTTTAAGAGCACTTGTTTCAGAAACACTCAAGCATAGATATGTAGGCAGCCAGTATCGACGTGACTGAACCCTGATTTAGATAGACGGGGTAACTTTTATGAAATAAAACCTCAATTTTGTAACAGTGCAATATCGTTGAATAGAAAACATTTGACAAAGGGGTGATGTTGAATACTTCTGAAAAGGCATTACTTAAAATTACTAGAAATAAAAAAAAACTTCTTTGTGACCTATTTTATAAACGACTGCACGAATGTCGTAGTGGCTTAAGCGGTCGCCCAGCCGCTTACTACTACGATAAGTGTTGTGGGTTCGATCCCCATATGGCACGACACTTTGTGTGATCCACAAATTGTTGTTCTGAGTCTGGATGTCTTTGCGAATGTGTACCCGCTCGGCGAGTGCTTGCTGTCCGAATAGAAACGATTGTTGCTGATTACAGCGGAAGTCGTTGCGAGTAGACGTTCGATTCGATTTATGATGTGATTTAAAAATAAATCATTTTAAATTATCAAAAATAAATGTTTAGATAATTATTTAAAACGTGGTGATGCAAAATTAGTAAGAATATATATTTATACCTTATTAATTTTAAAATTATAATAATGTAAAACATATGTGTATTGTACATTACTTAATTATTTACAGATTTTCATTAACATAAAAGTTAATAATTCCGTAACTGATAGCATACTATAGCACTATTCTCTTAGTATAAATAGTTTAGTATAAAGTACATGAACCTTTGTGATAAGAGAAATAAATCATTATTATTAATATTTATTAGATATAGATAATAACTAAGTATCGCTTTGATCTATCAATTATTACAAAGAATAAAAAAAGAAAAAAGGCAAAGGCTACCGTCACATAGGTGTAAAGTAAAAAAAATATTGACTATAGTGGGTCTTGTAGTAACGATTGCCTATATGAACAAATAATTCTACTGCTATTCGCTACCGTCACATGGGCGTAAGGTGAAAAATGTATATACTGTTAATTACTTTACTGTGATACAATATTTTTTATAGTAACGAAACGGCCAAGCCACATATTTTGACTAAGGTGAAAAGATTGAAAAGTTAGGGCTTGTAGAGTTAGAACTTGGGTCTACATGAGATTTGATAACTTTTTGTCAGTGCGAGCCATATAGTCTCAACAACAACATTCTACATGAAAATGTTTTTGGTGGGATTAATTAAAACTGAAACGAGTAAATTAAAATCTATAAATTCTGTGCAACCGAATGGGTTCGGTTGCACAGAATTTATAGAAATTGTAAATACGAGTACACTCCAAATCGTTTAGAAAATTAGAGAATACTATGACATTTCTTAATTTGTATGCTACGTTTAAGTGTAGCTGTAGTATTTTGAGAGGATTACTAAAGCCTTCGTGCCTTATGTAAGCAGCAAATATAAGACAGACAGTTTTATTTGTCTATATTAATTTTTGGCTTATCCAATTTGGGTGATTCGTCCGCTCGTTTGCCTATATAAAAGTTGAACGTTTTTCTATTAATTTGCCTAACTGAGACTAACAATGGCCAATCACGCAAAAGTGCCAAACTGTGTTGTTAAAATCTTTAAGATAATATCATAAATCACTTAATTTATTGATAACCACTTTTTTGTGGGGACCCCTTTCCTCCACCATTAAAGTTTAATAAATTTTATTGTACTTAATTGTGTGTGTATTGACATCTTATAAATATAATTCTTCAGTGCGTGTGTATGTATATGACTGAACTCCTCCTAAACTGCTCGCATGATTTTGATTAAGTTTTCACAATCGGTCCACTACAAAATGTTATTTTAGTTTAAGACGTGTGTACAAGACAGCATCTGACGGGTCCACTGTCATAGTATAAAGAGAAAAATTGTCGGTAAATAAAATCTGCATGTTTATTTATCTTTCTGTGATAGGTATGAAAAGGCAGCAGAAAGAAGAATTGTGGTGATACCTTAAACCGCAAAGCATTGGGAAAACTTTAAGGATAAACTTAAAGTTGCTTTTAGTAGTTCAGTACTCTGCTTAGAGAAAACAATAACATTTATTATAATAGCTTTTTCTTCTACATTTAACACTATTTTACACCAAAAACTCTAGTGGTTAAATGTAACGTCATATATAATAAATGAGCCACCACTGGCTTAGTCAAAAGCAGGAAAAGATTATACGAGCTACGAGTATATGATGACATGACATATGTTCGTTAAAACAAGGATAGCTGGAGAAGGATTGAAAATAAGTGATTTACATTCTATAAATACCATAAATAGAAATAAACTTGTAGTACCTGTGTCTAGGCTCCAAAAGATAAACAAGTCGTTTCGAGGTCAATGTGTCCTATTTTATAATAAAATCCCAAATAATATTCAAGACTGAAGTATTAATGAATTTAAATCCGCAATAAAACGTAAAATATATCAGAAAGCCTATTACTCAATTGTGGATTACATAGAAGGCAAAAATACTTGGGATTTATTAAACGTAGGATATTTTTTTAATTGAAATGTGATGTGATAGCCTACAGGCTAGTGTGTTTTTTTATTTTTACCTTTTAGTCCTTAATAACAGATATACTGGCACACATTAAAACAATGTTGTGGTATATTTAATGATTGTATCTATCTGTAATTTGCTTAAGAGTGGCCATGAGTTTGTTTGCCCTTTCTTCTCATAAGGCTCCACCCCTTGGAAACGGGCGTTTGTAGATCGGCACAGGCATATCATAGATTTTGTAGAAGTTTAATTTTATTTTATTTATTTTGCTTACTATTTGACGAAAAAGTGATTTTTACATTTGTGTGTGTTGATCTATGACTATATAGTCTACATAATATAATATATATTCTAACCACATACACACAACGCCATCTAGTCCCAATCTAAGCAGAGCTTGTACTATGGGTACTAGATAACTGATATAAATACATTTATACTTTTTTTTTGTAAATACATACATATTATACATAGAAACACCCAGACCAAATCAAACATCAAATGTTCATGCACACAAATGTTTGACTTGAGCGGGAATCGAACCCGCGACCTTTGGAATAGCAGTCCATTACATAAACCACTACGCCATCCAGTCGTCAAGACACATCTAACATATGGCCCTCTGATCCCAAACTAGGTGGAGCCTGTATTATGGTAACCAAGCTGCTGAAAAAAGTACTTATATATTTCTAATTACATACATAAAAAAGATAAATTACACAGAGACACAGAACAAATGATCGTGCTCATCATACAATTATTTATCCTGGGTGGGAATCGAACCCACGACCTCCTGCTTAGCAGTCAGGGTCACTAACCACTACACCAACAGGCCAGTCAAAGAATACTTTGCAATTTAGTAATTAAATTAAAATGTTTCAGTAATCTCACTAAAACATATTACTTCCATCTACTACGTATGCTTCTGTTACATACATAAAAGACGTTGCTAAGCTGTTTTCAATTCATTAGTGACCAATAAGGTAATTCAGTGGAAACGATGAGAATAGGTATTGTACGTCTTAACAATTTGTGAGATTGGATCTGAATTTATGCCTAAATCCTTCACAGTGAAGTTTGGCCTTTCGTTTTTGTCTATTCAAACTAATGTTAGTAAGAACCTATCTAAAACGATAAACTGGACTGTTCTAAAGATATTTCAGTGTCATGAGTTGGCCTCTCTCCAACATGTTTGGAGAAGAGAGCACTCACGATTTTACAAGGACCTCTGCGGTCTATAAATATTATAAATAAATATTATGTTTATTTTTTATAATCGAGGGAAGGAGAAAACGGAGTATTGATATTAGATAACATCAATTAAGTTTAATGTTATTGCAAAGGAAGAAGAGAGTTAGTTTTGATTTTCGATTATTAATTATATATTTTCAGTGACTTCAAAGCTTGACAAGACTTTTGTAAAAGTTTTCAAGAGTCCTTTATGTAAGTTTTTGTTGTTAATTTGTTTAAATTTGTTAACTGTTATTAATAAATTAGCACACAGTATACTATTGGAAGTCAATTTTTTTTTATAGGTACATTGGATGTTTTGCTATTTTTCTAACTTTGAAACTGTTTTTTTTTTGTGATATATTTATATTTACTGGTCAGGATGAATCCATATGTATAGATCTGGTGATCTGTAATGCCGCAGGCCACCGAGGCCAGTCAGCGAATTTCTAATTCTATAAAGGGGTAAAGACGAATATTGAATTTGTCGATCGTTTGGTCTTAATTAAATAGCTTCGGTGAATTACGTGCGTAGAATTGAGACATAAATAATGTTCACTATGAAATACGTTAGTTTAAACCAGTAGTAGCTCCGTATTAAAACTTTTTACTTCCATGTGATGAAACTAACCTTAGTTTTATTATATTCCCGATTGTTTACTTACTTACCTACAAATAAATCAGTAGACAGGCATTGTTTGTTTCAGTGTTGTCTGTTGTTTATTGGAAAAATATTTACATTTTTCTTGATCAAATAGTAGCACTGGGAATCAAATATAAATAAACTGTGGAACTTTGCTTTTATCTTCTTTTCGTATGCATACTTTATAAGACTAGTTAGTCGTTTCGTATATGTATTTTTTTTTAATTTTCAGGCCAGAAATCACATTGTTCATAATCATATATTACTCTAGAAAATAAATTTGTCTGCTCTTAGCGATTAAATACATTACTATTTTACCCAACACATAAATAAAATACATTCAATAGTGATATTTTACATGGTTATATTTTACTAAATTGTGTTTATTTTTTAATTCGTTTAATTCTTTTTCCTCCTACCCATATACGTAGAAGTTATATTTAAAGATTAGAAGCGTAAAAGATTGACCTAAATGATGATAATTTCAATGAAATATACATACCCAATCAAATATATGAACTGTTTAGATTACCTTAGAACTAAGCAATAGCAGCGTTGTGTGAGAATCGATTTTATAACGTAGTCGAGCAATGCTTCTAAAAGATATGGGCCAGCTCGTCTGTAGTGATACCAGGGCCTTACAGAAAATCGGTTTTAAGTAATTATTTTGTTGCTTTTCCTAATTCTGAATAGTCAAAGGACGCAAACGCACTTGTGCGGGGCGATAGTTACATAAAAATGATTGCAAGAGAACCGGTTGTAGATAAAGAAGGAATTCCTTAAATATGATTATAAATATTATATGGAAAATCGACTGTTTTGGATATAGCCATTTGTTTTCTGTCTGATGTTAGTTGTGTTCTGTCTGTGTTTAAGCGGTCGCCATGCTGCTTCCTACTACGCTGAGTGTTGCGGGAGCGATCCCAACATGGGACGGCACTTTGTGTGATCTACAAATTGTTGTTCTGAGTCTGGGTGTTCTTTGTGTCCGTTTCATTTATGTTTGTAAAGTCCCCCGCGACACAGGATATATTCCTAATACAGGAGTTGCTTTTTAAAAAAGAAAGAAAAGAATTTGGACGCAACTTTTTTATAAATTAGAATTATACATTTCTATATTCAGCGTGAGTAAGTACCCACAAGGTGGGCCGACGGCCTTGTGAAGGTAGCAGGAAACCGTTGGATGCGGGCAGCAGTGGACGTGTTTCGGCTGAGATGATAACATTCACGTTCAAAAAGGTTGGATGGTCTATAAACATAGCCTTAGACACTTTTACCCAGAAGTTTATTGATAAATTGTTATTGATAAATTGTCGAGTAGACTCAGCTCAGCAGCATACGCAGTAAGGAAAATCCGAGAGTTGACTGATGTTGATACAGCACGACTTGTTTACTTCAGTTACTTTCATAGCATAATGTCGTACGGTATTCTGCTGTGGGGGAATGCTGCCGACATTCAAACCATTTTTGTGCTGCAAAAGAGAGCTATTCGAGCACTTTATAATTTAGGCAATCGTTGTTCATTGAGGCAGAAATTTAAAGAAATAAATATAATGACAGTGGCAAGTCAATATATTTATGAAAATGTAATATATGTTCACAAAAATAAAGATAGCTTTTTGAAAAAAAGTGATGTACATGCCATAAATACCAGAAATAAAAATAAATTTGTTGTACCCGCCTCTAGGCTCCAAAAGATAAACAAGTCTTTTCGAGGTCAATGTGTCCGATTTTATAATAAAATCCCAAATAATATTCAGGAGTTGAGTATTAACAAATTTAAATCCGCAATAAAACGTGGCTTGTGCCAGAGGGCCTACTACTCGATTGTGGATTACATGGAGGACAAGAATGCTTGGGATTAATTAGCGCAGGCTATTTCTTTCTTAAGTAAAAATGTGGTGTGGCTAGTATGTTTTTTATTATTTTTTCTATTTTTTATGTTTCACTTCATTTTCTCTTGTATTCGTTTGTTCTTCTTAATCTTGTTTTCTCTTCGTTGTTTTTTCACCTTTAAGTCCTTAATAACGGACATACTAGCACACATCAAAACAATGTTGTGATATATTTAATAGTGCCATTGTATCTACTTGTGAATTGCAAAAGAGTGGCCATGAGTTTGTTTGCCCTTTCTTCTCATAAGGCTCAACCCCTTGGAAACGGGCGGTTGTAGATCGGCACAGGCATATCATAGATTTTGTATGGGTTTGATTTTGTTAAATTTATTTGGTTACTATTTGACAAAACAGAGATTGTTGCTTTTGTGTGTGTTGATCTATGACTTTAGAGTCTACATGGAAGACGATTTCAAACAATTTTGAAAATTTTATGAAATAAAGAAAGTTTGAGTTTGAGTTTGAGTTTAAGTAACGATTTATAAATAATAAATTATAGATGTAAGTCTTTCGAGCCTTTCAATTTCAAAGTAAATGCTAACGTAGTAACTAATGAACATATATAACATTCCTTGATATCCGATATTACTTGGATACATTTCAAAAAGCGAACGTACAGACGATTTCCTATTCCATGTTGATGATCGATCACATCTCCCGTCGGAAATTGAGTAAGCTGTACCTTCTGCTTTTGAAGTTACGTATAACTTGCTTACACATAATTCAGTTTGCTAATATATGTATTTAATCAAAGTTATAAACATTGAAAACTTGCTAACGTTGACGAGTGACCTGTCATATTCGATGAACCAACTAATCAAACTTGAATGTAGAGGATGTGGTATACAGAGACTAAAACCAAATTTGTAAAGTTTAATGTAGCTTTATGTGCTTTAAACAATAAGTTGGTTAGAAGGTTCAGACTTTCCAGGAGTACCTTATTTGTAGCATTTTACCATTCCCTTTCTAGGTTACACCTGGTTCCCCGGCTACTGGTGCCAAAGACGGCGTGCGGTTAACATAACCGTTTTACCGGTCGTCTGGTCGATGGTATCCGATAGGATTTCCACACGAAGAGAAAAGTAGGACCTAGTTAGAGTTCAACCCTGACCTACTCGGGCTATCGCTTATACTCCCCAATCGATCCGTATGAGCGATATACCTTTGCCTTTCAACATTGCTTTTCTTTCGTTATACTTCTAATTTTTTAAATTTGCCTACTAAAAGTTTTAAATTATTCTTACTTGTTCGAAGGTTTCACGCTACATATATGTTTTTTTATCCAGTTTTCTTTCATGTACATTTTAAGTGATATCAAAATTGAGACAATATATCAATAGTAGTAGAATAGTTTTGACAAAAGTGAAGTTTAGGATAAGATAATAATTCTCAGGCATTGAATATGCAAATAAAGTAAAATGAGGGTGAATCGAATGACAAAGACACTACTCCAAGGAGTTACACTCGTACACATTCAAAATATACATGCATATTACATGATTTTTTTATTCGTGTAATGTTCTGAAGGAAATATCTTACATTAGCTTTTGCCTGCGGCTCTGCTTGCGTAAATATCGGTTATCGTCCTATGTCTTTCCTCCAGAATCAAAGTATCTTCATTCTAAGTTTTATTTCAATCGGTACGGCGGTTATTGATTCCCCATACAAACTTCCACCCCCCTTTTCAGCGAATTGGACGATTTCTATACAAATTTTAATCTAAATCATTTCAGCGGTTTAAGCGTGAAGAGGTAACTGAAAGACTCGACGTAGAAGAAATATTAGTATGAATTTACAACACAATACACACATAAAAAAAATATTTGCTGTATTTTAGTCCCTACTTTTTCTGATCATCGTGTGTCATCTCTTTTTTGTGATCGAAATCATTATCAGGTTTAATGTTAATCAAGGACTCTCCTTAAATAATTCTAGAATTGAAGGTTTGGAAAGTGAATGACGTGGAAATCAGTAGACGACTATCGAACTGGTCTAAGTAGCGGATTGTTCAGATAAATTGGAGATACTTTCAGTCCACGCTACAACTTAACATTTAAAGAAAACTTTTTCAATGTTACTGTATTATTCCTAGTGTTTAGCTAAGAAAACTGACTCAAAATTTCTATTACATTTAATTATTTACAAAATCCCTCGACGGTGCAATGGTGGTTAAAAAATGGTACATTAATATGTGAACTTACAACATTAATATACAACTTTATTCTTCTACAGAAAATACTCCTTTTGTTCCTCGCTTTTACTGTTAACTTTAAATGCTGAAACAAGTGTTGCGCTGTAATTGTTTCTGTTTTTAGCACTAACGCGCTAAAACTAAAAGTGTTATTTGAAATAAGAAATGTAATGTTTCATTGAATTGGCGTTATTTGTTAAGTCCGGGGTTAGTATTATATTATATCTAAACTAGTAAACTGACACAAAAATCTTGGTCGGCAAACATTGTGCATGGAAAATCAACATTGCTTATAAAAGTAAAAATAAAATACCAGACTAAAATTCACCAAAATTACGCCATTGGAATTTTTTACCATTTTTTTGTGTGATTATTTTACATATATTCTAAGTTATGTAACTAAAAAACATAAAATATGTTTCGTAAAAACTTATTAAAAAGCTCTACAATGTAATGCAGTTGTAAAACAATACAATCAGCAACAAAATTAAAAAATAACACAAAATATTATGTATTTATGTTATACATGTGAAATTGAAGAAGGTCGCAGGACGGGTCTACCCTTTATAGCAGAACTTTTTATGTCATAATATTATTTTGCATAACAACGGATAGTATAAACTTCATTTCACAGAAAATCGTAAGAAAGACATTCATTTATCATACATTCAAAACTTATAATTTTGTAAGTCATAATCATCTTTAGGCATAAACTTTATATCCATAATAATTAAAAAGTAGAACCATCATATCGCCGAAAGTTCATAGTCAGAATCGTCTTCGAACATAAATTTCATATCGATAGTTTTCAGTGAGAATCATCTTTTGGCAGACATATCAATTATTATCCATAATAATTGAAAAGCTATCTATCCATCATTTTGTATTTCTTACCATAATAATAAATGCAAGCAATAATGCAGCATGCAGCATATCTGTCACGGCTCCGGCGCTCCGGAGCTCCGGCGGTCCGACGCTAGCTTAAATTACACTCTGGGTGTAGGGCAGACAAGACTACGTGGAGTCGATTTTACAGAAATTTATTTCTGTTATAAACTTTTGTAGCAAGATATATGACTTTTCAAAATAACATTTTAATTTAAGGTTAAAAAAAATTTTTCATGGCATTATACCAAAATAAAATTATTCCAAATGAAATTGTACTAAATAATCATCGATCTAAATAAACGTTATGCTAAACGAAATTATGCGGCATCTTAACTCTGCGAAAGGTAATAATAATAATACTAAATAAAATTATGCCATTGTAAATTCGGACATATCAACATTCGGCCTAACAATAATTATACTAAATAATTTTATGCCTTAAAAATATTCGTTTAAAGAAGATTCTGCTAAGTGTGTTAGACGAAATAAATTTCGGAGCAACAAGATTCTGCCACATAGAGGGAACCCTTGCAGGACGCCTTTGGATGCGGGTGGCACAGGACCGGTTGTTGTAGAGAGCCTTAGAGGCAGCCCGTGTCAGCAGTGGACGTCTTTCGACTGAGATGATGATGGGAAATTGCAAAAAGAACTTAAAACCGTTCTCAGTTGTCACTATTCATCACAAGCGTGGCAATGCAAAAAAAGTTAGGAATAAAAGCATGTTTCATTCTGATCAATATTTTTATTTAATTTTACAAAATTCTTGAGTGATATAACGCTCTTTTTGAACCACCCCAACGTCCAGCCTTAGGCACCCTAGTCTAGGGAAGACCGGGGCCATGTGATTTCAGGTCCCACCGCACCTAACTAGGCCCTATCCCAGAGGAAGCTAGAGGCTTCCCCCTGCCTTTCATTCTATCACCTTCGCTCGGGATCGGCCCTCTCCCAATTGCGTTTATCAGTCTTTTTCTGGAGCATTAAAGCTTCACACAAAGAGACCCTAGCACTACTCACCCGCCAGCATGGCAGTAATGATTGCTGGCGAGGACAGGTCTCGTCCAATTTGGTCGACCTGGACTTCGCGTTCAGACGCCCACGCGGGGCAGACATCCATCGTGTGCTGGGCGGATTCCCAGTCGGCTGCGCAGTGCTAACATTGTCCCGTCTGCTCGTGTCCAATCCAATTCAGGTACTCACCGAAGTGATAATGATATGGCGAGAGTGATATAACGCCCTACAAAAATTTAAAGAATGATACTAACTTAAGACAACTCACACAATCATGACAAACGAGGCATAGTCTGTACTACTGTACTGTTTTAATTATTGTGTATATTACTAAGTGCAAACATATTTTAGATTAATTTGAAATATGTGCATTAATTCCATATGTAATCCAATGCCATCAACATTTTACATGTGCGCTACGTGCACCAGATGTTAATTTTATCCTCAACCATTATATATTAATGTAATCTTTTTCATCTCTAATCCAAGTAATAATAATTAATTCTCTCTACTTTTATTTAATCATTTAAGAAAACTGGTAATTAAGAACTGAAGTTCCCGGAAATTAATTTCAGTGATATCCTCTTAGACTATTAGATGCCGTCTGCTAACAGTTTTTACTGTATTTGGTTTAGTATCAAAACCTTTTAACAAACAACAAATACAAAAAACACTTTTTATAATTATAACTTATACATTTAATTTGATACGTTGAGTTGGACATATTTTTTTTAAACTTGCAAATACAAATATCGTAGAGCTAATACGACAGACTTTTTAAGCCACAGTTAATAACGTCAAAATATAAAGGACAGGTCGCTAATGCAAATTTGAGTAGTGAACTCAATCCCCTACATTACTGCACCTAACAGCTTTGTCACGTTAAACCACTCAGGAATAATGGTGACATCGTTTGGAATAAATTGCAGAAACACGGAGGGGGCGACATTCACCCTATCAATACCAGCCAGCACTCATTATAACCTCACCTACAGTTTTTCTCTACAACCATAAGGCAGATTGACTCACAATCTAGTAACTCTATCTTCCCTCACATTACTTCATTTTATATTTTATTTTAAGATTTAAATTAAATTTAAATGATTTCGATTTGTGATGGAATATTGTTATGATTTTAATTATTATTTTAAATTTGAAATTGCATTTATTCTCTGTTTTTTTTTCTATGAATTGCTGTGTTTTTGTAATAAGTATGGGACTTTGTACCTTTTTTTTTTTTTTTTTTTTTTTTTTTCCGTGCGGAAAATGGGACTCTGTACCTGCAATAAAAGTATTATTATTTATATTCCTGAAATAATTATTTATATAACATATACACAAATAAGACCTAAAGATGAACTTGTACAATGTATATTAATGCATTATACAATTAACATGGGAGAGCCATGCTTCGGCACGAATGGGCCGGCTCGACCGGAGTGATACCACGGCCTCACAGAAAACCGGTGTTAAGCAATTCTTTCGTTGCCTTTCACTGAGTGAGTGAGGTTACCGGAGCCCAAATCCCACTGACTCGAGCGGGAGGGACTCCAAGGGCAGCAACGCACTTAAAACTTTTGAGTTGCAGGTGTCCATAGGCGGCGGCAGCTGCTTACCATCAGGTGACGTCTGCTCGTTTGCCCTTTTATATCATAAAAATAACAAAATTATTTTATCCAGTTATCAAAAATCTCAAAAAATCTACGAGTATTTGATTAGAAATGATAATATTATAAAACTTTTAATATTTAGTGTTGCCAATTTTAAAAAGCAAGTTTATGCTTCAACTATGTAAATAGTAAAAACAATAATTTATCACTTTTCAGCCATAAATTTTTAGTTTATTTGTGTTTATGTAATAAGTATGTTACATATACACAAATAAATAAGACGTTTGGCACTCGGGGACTGCCGCGGTAAAGCTATTGCATCGCATTTTTTATCAACTTATGCAATTATAATAATTTATTTATTTTATTTTTGCAGTGTTTTTTTTTCTTTGATATTAATTAGATTGCGGGGCGAAGAGGGGGATTACGCATGCGCAGTAACGCCGATACAACCAATGCCACCTAGAGGCGAATTGCTGAACTAAAGAGACAAGCGTGATATTTCAAAAAAGTCATTAAAAGTTCTGCTATTCATCGATAGATGGCAAAAGTAAAAAGTATCACGTGGGTTGTTAGGTTATTTTCGTTACGGAATTTCTGGATTCGGTCTACACGCTCAAGGCAAACGAAAGAAGCTATGCAATAGCTTAAAAATATATGTACTTGTAAATAGTTGGTGTTAAATTGTGTTAAAAGATCGTACAATGAACTAATAATAAAAAATGGAAACGTGGAAAGTTTAATTTTGAAAAGGAATGTAGAAAAGTGTAATATATGGTACTAAGTCTATGTGAAACCTTTTTTTTTTCTCTTTTTAAATTTCAAACAATATAAGAAGATTTTTAGTCAACCATTTCTCCTATAGATTTACAAGTATATACTTCTATTGTAAGTTATAAAATAATTTGTAATTATAAAATTTTAATCAAGTATAATATTAGTTGGTGATGGAGTAAAAATACGGCATCTCACCACCCCAATTCATTCGGTGGGTATCGTAAAAGATGACCAAGGGAGTAACCTATGCAGGACAATAGCACTGCAAAAAAAAGGAAAACTTAAAACAAAACGCTATACCAACCCGTCTGGCTAGCGTGGTATAGAAGGCCAAAACCTCCTTTCTAAGGAGAGACCTATGTCAAGCAGTGGACTATTAAAGGCTGTTGATAGTGATGATGTGGTGTGATAATATTGGTTATTTAAGGTGTATAATGTATAAAATGAGTCATAACGACTTCTCATACTAAAAAAAAAACGTAAAAGTTAATTCAATCTATTCTTTCCTAAGAAAATAAAAAATATTACTTTACTTCGTTAAAACAGAAATAAGTTGACGTTGAGAGCGGTCACTTTTTTTATGAGCTGAAAGAAAGTGGACCCATCACACTAAGTGACGTGACTTTGTTAGTAAAATCTCCACTTGTAAGATTTACTACACTCTCTTTCTTCTGGTCAATGAGTTGGCGTGAATATAGCACTAAATATACTTAAGTAATACGAATACGATGAATTTCGTTTGCGACTATTTATCATAAAGAAAGTGATTGAAATTTGCACAGTATATTAAAATACATATAAATTGAATCTATTGTTCACAATTGCTTATTTAACACTTCAAAAGTTTACAATTTTATGTAGCTTTTAAAAGTCGGCGATTGTAATAAATTATGTAAAAGTCTTCATCAACTGTAGATAATAAAGACAAATATGAGATGTAAATATTTGCATGAGAACTAACGTAATAATATTTTTTTACATTTACATACCTTTGCATTGCTTGATATATTATGTCGACCAGGTTACACTTGCCATATTATAGAACCCAATGATTTAAATGTTAGTATGCCAGTATCCTCAAGTGTAAATTGGGTCCAATCCCAAAAAACGCCGACGCTTTCGTAATGTGTTGGCACTTACAACTATTCTTTATCGATACTATGTCGTCATCGTATAAATCTGTACAATCCAATATAATTCTGAGCCTTAGGAAATTCTTACGTCAGAAATAAAAATTGCTCAGGGGATTATTGGAAAGCTACTAAAGTTATGAAGTAACTCAGACATTCTTTGTAGAAGTTACATATTTGCAGTTATCGCGAAGCGGAAGAAAAGTATCGCTATTTATTTTATACCTTTTTTCTAACAGAGTTAGTTGTAGGAGAAAATAATATTCTAGCTACTACTACAAAGCAGAAAGATAATTATGAAGCCATTTGTATTTTTATGAAAATTCTATTACCTATATTTGTCTACTGTGTTGGTTATCAGTTTAATTAGCTTAGATTAGAGTAACTTAGAATTTATGCACATTTAAATACACACCATTATTTTATTTTCAAAATACGCAGTTACTATGCATTAACTAAATATTTAGTATATACTTTAAATATAAAGTATGTCTCTTAAAACACAGAATAATCCTGGAGACGGTTACGTACTAATTTTGTAACTTATTTCAAACTTAGCTACTAACCGGAAAACATTTTAAGTATTTTCCAAACAAATACAATTAAGTACTTTACTTCAATTAAAGTGCCCTTATCATAATTACATCGAAAGATAATCGAAAACATCCAAAATAAGGGGGCAGTAAATCAAAAAAATACTTACAACTTACAAAGTTCTAAGTGTTATAGTTGATAAATTATTAATCACAACTCTTCCTGAAACGTCCAACTTCTAAAGGAAAGTAGGAAGGAAATTACTTATTGCCCACTAAAGCAACCCCTTTCATGCGCGACCTCTTACCCTCGTACTCCCACTTGACCCTTTGCACAAAATAAAATCGCTTTAGGTCGTGGCCAAGGAGCAACTAACTTGCTTATATGATACAAAAATAAGAAAGCGAGCCGACACACTCGGAGGGATTAGACTGTACCGTACTCCGACAGTTTTTCCAGCTAATCTAGTTATCAAAAATAAAATAAGACTGAAAAGGTCTACTATATATGAAAACGAGTGCTGGAAATAAGTTACGAGAATCGTTTGAAAATGTATAAGGTGATATTTCCATATCATAGAAGTTTAGGCAACTTTTAATTATTACCTGTACCTACACAAATATATATTTTTGTTAGGGAATTAGAGACATAAGGACCTATACCTTCACCGTCACCCAAAAAGGATATGAATATATTAAATACGGTATCATTAAAAAAACATTCACAATGTCGATACTATCTCAAGTATTGTTTTTGTTTTATTTAAAAGACAACGCCCGCATTTGTGTCGCGGGGGACTTTACAAACATACATGAAACGGACACAAAGAACACCCAGACTCAGAACAACAATTTGTGGATCACACAATGTGTCGTCCCATGTGAGATTTGAACCCACAACACTCGCCGTAGTAGGAAGCGGCGTGGCGACCACTTAAACCACTACGCCATCCGTGTATTTAAAATTGTTACATCCAACGATCCACATAATACAAAGTCTTTATGAATGTCTGCAATAACATTTCTATCGAATCTTTCAGAATGAAGGATTAAAGAAACACATACTAACTACTTATCTCGTGTAGGTATGAGATAATAGTTAGTATATGTTTCTTTAATCCTTTAACCTTTAACCCCAGTTGATATAGTCAAGTTAAGGAGAAGGGTAAATTAATGATGTTCGTTAACGTTGGACTAGCAAACTGTCAACTCCCTGTGCTCTATCGCGATCGGTAAGCCCGATAAGTGCAGTATACATGTTCAAACTAAAGACAACATGCTTCAAGTTGTTGTTTACGAAGGCAGGTAATGAGTAAGCAAAATGATCAACTAATAGACGAGAAGCTAATTCAGGCATCTTTTCCCATTTGGTCCTTTAAATTTGAAACTTTAATTTGAAAACAGTAAAATAATTGGAAAAGGTAAATGTGATATTTTTATTTGTGCTTTCATTTTCAAGAATCAGAGTTTGTTTCAAAGAATTATTTACTGTCAAAAACTCAAGTTATAAACTGAAACTTTGCAGCTTAATGATGTCACTCGTGTCTGTTACTGTTCATAAATATTTTACTTTCGTATAGTTATATTCGCCTTTCGAGATATTGGAGATAGGTAACAAGGCACTGAAGCCTTTTAATATGAGCCATTCATCCATCATACATCCATCAACAGGAAGTATAGACAAGAACGCTACGAATATTATTCCAAAAAGAGTCATTTTTCTCCAGGGGCTCCACAAGGGTTCAGCATAAAACCTTTTAATAGTTCTAAAAATATTACATGTAAATATAATTTAGGTAATAACATCACACATATTAGCTCTCTCGTCTCTCACAGATTTCTCTCATATCAATATACCGATCTTGACCGATTGATTGATCTATTACTATACTTGTATAGTAATAGATATTGTTTACTTAGGTTACATTCTTGCGATCATTGAGATGATACACTGACATACATTGTATCATCTCAACGATCGCAATAATTAAACCACTCCTATGATTGGCGATGCTAAAGTCATTTTAATATTTCAGTTTATAAAAATGAAATAGTATTTACAACAAAATATTTTTTTACTTTCACCTGTAACACTGATGTAGATTTATTAAAATACGTTTTTATTCACGTTTTATAAACTTTTCATGTATAAAAAGCAGTGCTTACTAAAATACCTGTCTCAGGATCCATTCTTTTACTTTCTTCTTCTACTTCTTCTTCAAACAAAAAAGTATTGTATTTATTAGCTTTCGTATCTCAGTATTACAAGAATTATTTTCTTTAAACCTCAAATTAGATATCCAAAGCACATCTAAATTCGAGAACGATTGATCTCAAAATACTTGATTCAGCCGCGGTTACAACATATTGCTTTTCAACTGGGTCTTATTTCGTTTGGTTGATTGTAATGACTGATTGTAATAACAATCCAAGAAACTTATTGGAAATAACAAAAGTTAATTAGTTAGTGAAGAAGCACTTTGAAGTACAATCGGAAAACAAAAGGTTGATTCTAGAGTTTCAAATATCAGATTTAATTATTTTTATTATTTTATATGAATTTAAAAAGCACTTCATTTATTATAACGCATTTTTAAATTAATAATGTGTTAATCAGATGAAGATATTAATGTATTAGGACTTAATTATACAGGCACGAGTACCTACTTATATGTTGGTACCAGTTCACCACAACGTCAGAATATTGTATTTTTTCTATTATTAAAAGAGAAGGATTAAAGGAGAAGAAACAAAAGTTTATTTATTTTCCCAAGAATGTGAATAATAAAATCGTCATCATAAAGTTATATCTATAAAGAATTTAGTTAAGCAGAAAATTACGATTTCGTTCCCTCCTGGTAGGGGAACGTTATCAACTGCTCTTTGCAGTACTCGAGGTCCTTATATAACAGTTGCAGCAATCAAAACAGTAATAAATTCTTCGTAAATTAATAGCGATGACGAAATTGGATTCTCGTAAACTAAACATACTCAAACAATGAATATCGAATGGGCGTATGTGCGTTTATAGTAGCACGAATATCTGAACAACATATTGCAGTATTAGAAGATTAGAGGGCGGGCCGTGGGCGCTGCTGTGGCTCTCGTATTTGTTACAGTCACCAGAAAAAGTGCCGAAACACCCATCATCTGATCAAGATGTTTATAGGCCTATGATGATGATAGATATGAAGAGTAGATATTTCCAATATGTTCCAAGTCAATGTATTCATAATGATTTGGTATTAGAGTTAATACACTCAGAGTTGTGGAGCTATATATCTCAGTAGGACCAATTTATTACTTCCAATTTCACGAGGGAGATCAGTCCAAAGATGCAACTTTGATTGGCAGCGTTCGGGAAATTACGCATGATCTCTCCATTCGATTTACCTTCGTGTAAAGCGACTAAAGGCTTTAACAAGTTTATGTGGCTAATTTTAAGATCAATAGGATTTTACATAGCTGCTAATAAATTGACTTAAAGCAATCTATGCTGTTTTCACAACGTATATACATATTGAAATCAAGAAAGCTGCACAAAACCGCAATAAAAAACATTTAAAAAAAGACGTGATAAGCTACATAAATAGTGCTAATAAATAATTATTGATAGCTGTTGAGCAGCTGTTATTTTTATAAATTTAAGTCTTAAGCAAGCATGTGGAAAACATTTCCTTAAAGATTTGTACTCATACATTTATAATACAATGCGTATATCTAAATAAACCATAAAATATAAATCTACGAATAACTAGGTACGTATCACGAAAACATAAAAACAGAGCATGGACAATATTTATGTTATCTTCTAATGGAATCTGTGGTACGTAATTAAAAGAACAATTTTTTCACGCCACTGGTCTGAACATGCCTCTATCGATTACTTCTCCATACGTTCGGAAATGGACGGGGACAGTTTCCTAAATTATACGGGCATAGGGAACGATTTACTGACAGACTTCACCCAATATTTTTATCTACCTAACTGTAACAAAACAGTTCGCATTACTAATGATTATTCAAGTGTGACTTCGTTTTGGTAAGTGCACACAAGGTCTATATTAATAAGGATTTTGCAGAGATATTTTATTCAGTTACCTACTTGATTTGTTTTAGGTAACGATGTATTTAGTTTGTATCAGATACTATTTACTCATTACTACTTATGTCTTAGCAGTAGACTCTTGACGTTCAATAACTATATTTATAGTTCCTTCTTTGTCATTATGTGACCATTATGACCCTTTAGTACGTCAAATGTAACGTTTTCCAAAATAATAAGTTGTTAGATTTTATAACATTTATCTTTGAATATTATAAAATTAAGTCGCTTTTTTGTGTTGTACGCTTAGATCCTTTAAATTAAGCAACGGACTTTAATGCGGTTTTCACTAATAAAGAGGGTGATTCATGAGGAAGGTTCATATGTATAATACATGCATATTATAGTAGAGAAAAGCCGAGAATTTCAAAGATTTGTCTTAAAAACATGTTTTTGTGCGCTTACATTGCAAACTCTGGCTAAACCTTACGAGATAGACTCTATAATAGAAAACAAAGTCTATAATAGAAAGAAGACTCTATTTATAGAAAATAGTTTACTACGAAATTGTATATCTTAAAAAGATCTACAAAAAAGACTATTTTTAAATCTTTTATAGACATCTATATATAGATATACATTTATCTCCTAAGGATAACCCACAGTAACCACTTTTATCTTTTAAATATAACAAAAAAATGAAGGGTTATTTAAGAAGCTATTTTAAATAATACATTATTATTCCTTATCCAATTAAATACGTTAGATACGTTGTACATGGCAGACAGATGTGACAGACAGTCAAAAAATATTTACACTGTTTTTTTAGCATACTTATTCAAAATTTTGACGTTACAAACAGACACTTCAATTTTATTTATTTGTATAGATAAAGATGTTCTGTAGTCTTATCATAATAATAGTATAATTAATTACTCTACACTGACGGGGCGGATCGCTAGTGATATATGAAATAAATACAACTAAACTATGTAATATATACGTTTACTATTGTCAACCTGTTTTGAATATCGCTTATAGATTGTTTGCACGGTCAATCAAAATTTATTCGGATTTTGCATACATGTTAGCCAGCACAAACAAACAAACAAAAGCAAAACACGAACACAAACCAAATACCAACCCGTCTGGCCAGCGTGGTATAGTAGGCCCAAACCTCCTTTCTAAGGAGAGGCCTGTGTCTAGCAGTGGAGTATTAAAGGCTGTTGATGATGAGACATGTGTGCAGGAATGAAAAAGAAGGAGCTTTTATTTAGAAATTAAATATTTATCTTAAGATAAAATATTGTGAAATAATGTTTATACACATTATTTCATAAAGTTTACATTCAACATAGGTACATAATTTGTTGATACATGCATACCTTTTAGCCCATGAGATAGACTAAACGTGACTGTTTCTCTTACCTACAGGATAAGTCACTTCAATTTATCAAACAGAACTGTGCGTCTATAATAATAAACATACCAGTGCCTACGTATTTTTTACATCTATTTTGCGTCGAAATACAAGGGTGACAGATATCACCTATTTATTTGTATGTAGGTGAAAACATTAAAAAAACCCACAGGACCAATCTGATTAAAACTTTTTGTCGAGCATCCGCTAAAAGTTATGTTAAAACGGTGTTGAATATTTCATAATTTCATAACCTTGATATATTATTCCCGTATTGTCACGGGTAGAGGTGTGGTTGGATTACATTAATATTTTTTATATGTATATACTCGCTTCTAGATAGATATTGTTAAATTAGTAAATAAATCAGATAAAATTTAACTTTAGACTAGTCTTCTCTGACATTTTATCTTGACTTTAATGTTTACTTCTGGGAGACCGCTAAGGGCAGATACCCTTTAATTTTTGTAAATAATTAGATTATTCAATAAACCATGTTGTGAAGTAATAATCCAATTCATAAACGCACAAATTTAGACAGTTTATTGGAATCATTAAGTTAACTTATAAGTTGATTGACTCGTTTCTTAGGAAATTAAGGGAAAAAAAAATCTTAAATACCTAATTACGAATTTAAAATAACTTGAGAGAAAACGTACTTTAATACAACAATCAACATCTTGTGACATATGTATGTACTATGTAAATATCTACTGTTGTGTCGGCTTCTTTGAACTTATAGTTGATAATATATCATAATGTTTAAAATATTGTAGTAAATATTGTTTTATTTTTTTTTTCCAACAAAATTGCAGAGTATTTTAATCAGTCTGATAATGGACCGACTTTTGTCATCGAGTTTTCAGATGTAATTAAACAGATTGAACTACTATGGCAAGTAAAAATTAGTTTAATGTTTTTTTCGTGTTAACTTTCACTAGTTATTTGAACTAAAAAAGAGAATCTTATAAGGATTATGAAACAGAGATTGTAAAGTATACATCCCAATTTTCGACATTAAAACCAAACTGTAAGAATTTAGAAATTATGCTCGAGCTTAGTTAGTTAAAATCTCTACCATTGATAATATTAATTTTTCTACAACGAAACGTCAAAGTGATTCACCAGTATGTAGTTTAGAAATTACTAGCTAGCTAGCTACTGCTATATTATTTCATAGCAATTTTTATATGAGGAACATATATTTTTTCTGGTACGACTTCTGATTTTGATCATAATAGACGGATGAATTAACACAAACCCTGAATCGTTACGGCTTTTTCTTAGATTATTATTGATGGCCTTGTTATGACTACCTGATTTTGATGGATGATCAGGATGGTCAATCTATACAAATAAATATAATTGAAGTGTCTGTTTGTAATGTCATAATAATTGTTTTTTTTTTTTCATGCCACCAGGCAGCTGTCTATATAAAGAGTAACTTAGGCTTAGAAAACTAGTTTTTTTTCATGAAAATAGAATTCTGACCTCTTATAATGTATTAAATAAGCTCAAACTCACTCTTAATGTAATCCTATTGCATATGGCAGAACATTTTTAAAGTGTAACACCTAAGTGTAAACCCATGTTTGCAATGAAAATAAATTGATTGATTGCTACTTTTTAATGGACTTCAAAAAGGGGGGAGGTTGTCCATTCGGATGTTTGTTTCTTTTTTTATATACATAGGACATAACTCCGTCATATATAAACGGGTACTTAAAATTCTCTCTTTCTTGTTCGAAAGGGGTTAATTCCGATATAGATCCGGTAAATTTCATATAGATCTGATGATGAGTTTTGGAGTCAGACAACAAAATTTGACTTGGAAAATGACAGCAAATCAACCGCGATTGCTGCTATGTTTTTAGTGTTCTTTGTTAGTATTGTTAGAAGTCGGTTCAACTTTTAAAAAAAAGGGTTTATCCTCTCACAATAATCCTATAAAATTTTTCCCGATCCGAGAATCGGACACGAGGCCTCACGTAACGTACTACACCACTAAGGCAGCGCAGGGCAGCCGCTAGCGCCCGCGTGCAATACCGATGAAGCCGGCCTTTTTTCTGTGCGGAAATCGTGGTTATGAATTTCATTTCCGATCAAGTTATTTTTATCCTTATTACATTGAGTTTGGAAATTATATTACTTAATTTCGATACAATTATACCGCGGCATGTAGCGAGACGACGCAGCATGTCGTGTTATGCAGTTTCATTCTACAGATTATCATGCCTGAAGAGTATAGCTCCGCTCCCTTGGAGTCAAGGGCGGAAGACAGTCTATCAATTTCGTCTGCACGGATACAAAGTTGATTGCTCGTGTGATTGACTGGGATTTAGTATTATTAGCAGTTCTTGCTGAAGATGAAGAGAGACAAACACAAACTAATATATTGAAGCAAAAATAATTCTGGGTACATCATTTGTGGAGAACACGAGAGACACTCAGTGTAAGTCAAGACGCGCGTGCTTACATCTTTGCTCACGCTACCAGCCCAGTCTGCATCCCATTTGCCGACAACACCGCCACATTCAGCTTAAACCTTATTTCAATTAGTTTGGCTGTCATATACCAAGACGTGGCGCATTGTGGTTGTATCGAAAAGGTAAAAGTGAAATAATATAAATTCTAAATACATTGAAATATGGATAAAAAGAACTTGATCAAAAATTATATCCTTAACCAAGCTGTACCATGTCGCAACGTCAGTCATCGTCGGCCTTATTGAGTGGCTGGACTTTCTGCTTTATACAAAAGCATCCTTCGGCTGCCGAAGGACACCCTGCCGTCCCGTGGCTTGCCGCGACGTTAGTCAGCGCTGGCCCTAACACTGCACACCGCGCCATCTCGGGCAGTAGCCGGGCAACAAAGTGTAACCTAGAAAATAAATCCCTAATACCCCGACGGGCCCTGAGTCATTTACGGCTTACAGATGGTTTCCTGATGTGTAGTGACCACAGGTTCTTCCCAATGCTCCTAAAGGAGCTCCGGAGCGCGTCGTGTCGCCACCTGTCACACCTAGGCCCGGCGCTTATTAAGGACTAAGATCATTCATCGACCACGAGCGCTTAAGCCACCTGCAGTACCCGCAGCGATCCCGGGCCGAGAGGATTCTAAGTCCCACCCGGTCCCACTTCGGCCCGCAGGAGGAATTAGTCGCTACGTACCATGGTCGCAATCAGACACGAGGTCATACCTCTGCTCCATACACGTTAGTCATTCTGGCGTCTTGACCGCGGTCTGGCCATCGTAGTGGCAGCACTCGGGCGTTAGCTCTTTGCGGATCACACACAGGTGACCTCCAAAGCGTCCTTTGCGTCAGCCAATATCAGAGGGTCCCGGCTCCCGTGTTTCCTACAGAGCCAATCCTCCATAACGTGTCTCACCGTCACAATAAGAGCGTTCCACAATTAAGCCGCCCTATAATATCCCGAAAGTAATACTTTGGCACGATATAGGATATTTGGGAACCCCGCGCCCGCATCTTGAATGTTTCAAATTACACATACTTAAGTTTAATAAAGTAATTGGGAGCCTGCTTTGTATTTATTTTAGTTCTCCATTACGAGTATAGTATTATAAATTCTCTATTTTGTATCAAAATCATTTCAGCAAAATGTCTCAGTTCAACGTTTCATTAAGTATAAAGCCCTCTCAAAGCATTGATAATAATAATCGAAATTCAATATTCATTCAATTTCTATACAAAATCTAATCATGCGAAAACTCTAAAAGGGTGAACCTTGATAGTTTTTGTGCCATTTTTGTTTTTCTCTGCGATATATATTGCATTATTAAATAAGGTATTTATAAAATAATACAAATACTTAATATTTTACAATGAACAACTATTTACAATATCTGTTTTTAATCAATTTTTCAGGATTTACGCCAAACTAATAAACCAGATACATGCACTTTTAGGCTATATAAATATTCATATGATCGGCACAGAAATCTAAATTTTGTCATGGATATCTATTACTTTACCAATTTTTATAATCAGAAAATAACCATTGTTGTAAATACTGTAATCTGTATAAGTTCTTTGTCATCATAGTCGTAAAGAATTAGTGGAAAATAGGTCTAAAAAACGTGAAATTTATAACCTCATTTTTTAATCCATTAATTGACAATGTTACGATTAACATATTTCATTTCAACTTGGCTCCGTTCGTGGAGACTTTGTCAAAAAAAGAGTTTAAAACTTTCAAAAACAGTTTATTGCGTTTTATAAGAAACCTTCAAACCGTAAAAATATAGTGTTAATGCACGAAAAATGCGACATATTTATTTTACAATGTTCCCATGAAATGGAATATGTTGATTGTAACGTTGTTAACTATCGGATAAACAAAGAAAATTGAGGTAATCAATTTTATTCGTCGATTCGTTAATTCTTTCGCTTTCTGCGAGATGCCACGACGTAACGCGATATGCTTTGGCATGCTGTATCATACAAAAGCATCCTTCGGGAGCCGCAGGACACCCTGCCGTGCCGTGGCTTGCCGCGACGTTATTCAGCGCAGGCCCTAACAACGGAGATCATACAGCGACCACCAGCGCTTAAGCCGCCTGCAGTACCTGCTTTGCCCCGCAGGGGGAATTAGTCGCTACGTACCACGGTCGCAATCAGTCACGAAGTCATGCCTCTGCTCATTACACGCTTGATATTCTGGCAGCGTGTAAAGCGTCTTGACCGCGCTCTGGCCATCGTAGTGCCAGCACTCGGGCGTTAGCTCTTTGCGGATCAGACGCAGGTGACCTCCAAAGCATCCTTTGCGTCAGCCAATATCAGAGGGTCCCGTGTTTCCTATCGAGCCAATCCTCCATAACGCGTATTACCGTCGCAATAACAGCATGCACGAATTAAGCCGCCCCATAATATCGCAAATGTTAAACTTTCTCCCGATATAAAAGCCCCGCGCCTGCATCTAGAGTGATTCAAATTATACATACTTTTAGTTTAATTTAATTTGGAGCCCATAAAAATTTGCATTTATTTTCGTACACCGATCAATAGATGTTACTATGATGGGATCGTGCGTATATGAGTTTCGGCATTTTAAAATGCCTCCGTCGACCTCTTCAGAGATAAAGACATGAGTGTATGTGTAAAACAAATATCTGGCAAATTGAAACTAACTTAACAAAACTATGAACACCAACGAAACGACGAATAAATAGTAGGTACATAAGATAGAATGGTAGTCGAATTTCAACATTAATTTATTAATATATTTAATCTTCTTTCTATTTTATTATTTTGATGACCAGTATAACTTCAATTGTCATTGTATGTGTCAGCGCTAATACATCTCGATAAAACAAGCACTGAAACTTACTTGTTTATTCTTGTGCGATCGCTAGTTTTATGTTTTTTCTCTCACTATGATATTCTCTATTTATAGATTTTTGAACGGTTATAGCAATGGCAGTCTCTTTTATTAACAAATAAATTATATTACTACAAAATAATTCTTAAGTCCAGCTCAATATGCAAAATAAACAGCTCTTATTGTTTTCTATTTAACATGTCACATCAATCATCAACAGCCTTTAATAGTCCACTGCTGGACATAGACCTCTCCTTAAAAAGGAGGTGAAACATGTAATTCTTTGAAAATAACTAAAGATATTCGTATTACAACTAGTACTTTAGATTTATCTATTGTGTATCAACATCATCTCAGTAAAACATCTCAGTTTGACATGTAATTAAGTATAAAGCCCTCTGAAAGCATTGATAATAATAATCGAAATTCAATATTCAGAATAAGAATAATTTATTTACAAAATGTAATCATCTAAAACTCTAAAAGGGTGAACCTTAATAGTTTTAGAATCATTCTTGTTTTTCTCTGTGAGAGATAATTGCATTATTAAATAATGTATTTATAAAAAATATAAATACTTAATATTGTACACCGAACAACAATTTAATACTAGTTTTTAATACATTTTCAAGCTCTTACGTTAAACAATGCTCAGTAATAACGTTTTAATTATTTTTTTCAAATTATAATAATGCTCTGATAAACAAGTTTGAGGCGACACAAACATTGACTTTATAAATTTTTATAAGCAGATATTAACCATTGTAAATACTATCTGTATAGGTTCCTTGACATCATTAAAAAAGAAATATTCAAATGAAGATCTTCGTTTAACTCAAATCCACAAACGGGTCTTCATTTTGTTTATTTTTTTTTTGCTGTCATCAAATTACAAGCTGTATTTTTATCTCAAAACTTCTTTGTTTGTAAAGCCCACTTGAAGAATGTCGTAACAGGAAAAACTAGACAATCTTATCAGGATTAAGTTGAAGGAATTAAGCCATGCAATTCCTTTAATGGATAATCTAATTATTTTTCAAAGGTTTTAAAAATCTATTTTATAACTATCTTTGGACCTCATCCTTTTTAGTTTTACTAAAGTCAAAAATTTGAAGATTCAAATATAATTTACTAGTCAGGTCATATTTCTGATTTAAATCCGAAACCTATTATGCTAAAGTCAATATATACAGTGATTTTGTACCAGAATTCAAATTTTATTATCAAATTTTGACGGCTATCGTAATACATATGCTTTGAGTTCTATGGGTAGATATAATAGGCTTATATTCAGCAGTGAACACCAGTTGTGGTGGTCATGACAATGTCTCTAAATACGAAACATCGCATAATTCCCGGTAAGCTTAAAGCTCCGCTAACTGCTAAAATTCCCCGGCATCACAATCATGGCAATGACATTAAATGAAACAAATAAATAACTAATCAAGGAGAAAGTATTGCTATAAAAAAGGGTTTTTGGTCACAGTGGGGTTATAGCGTTATAGCGTCTGTCGGGTATTAATTACCATTACGTGGTTAATATCTTTGTCCCCCAACCGAAGTCTGTAAAATGATGTAATGGTCAAGCGCTGTTCCTTCTAATCTAGTCTGCCATCTCTTCATCTATGTCAATAAAAATCTAAGGACAAAAATATACCATGGAATTTTGGGTTTTAAAACACGAAGGCTCTGTTTCCTGCATATCGATTATCTCATTAATTAATGAAATACTGTATCGTAATCATATGCAAAGAATCATAATCTTCAGTTACGTAGATCTTTTTATTCATAGCAATGATCGCAACAATTTTCTATTAAACTCGTATAACGACGTGCAACAGGCGATCAGTATATTCTCTCTCACAATTTAACCTTTAACTTTATTACGAGAATTTAAAATGAGAGACAGTTATTGCACATTCCTATGTGATTCCCTGCAAACTACTGTAAATCTCTCGATTGGGAATGTAATAAGAAAATTGTGGCGTGGTGTGTGCAAGGCATTCAATCTAAATATGATATAATACTCGTTTTTATTTATTATTTGTTGGAGCGCCAAACTCATTATTGTATTATTTTTATGCGTATGTAAAAAAAAAAAATACCATTAAAAAAAAAGTGTCTAGTGAAAGGTATGTTTATTTTGTAATATAAGGTTTAATCAAAGTTTCTAGCAAAATGAAATAATAATTACATATAAAAATGAAATAAAAGAAATAACACAAATATTTCATAACATTTATGCTTAGAAACAATGTAACTTTCTTGGATAACCTTGTTGAAATATTGCATGTTATTATTAAGACTTCATTCAATCACTGAAGGCAGTTTCTAAACATTTACTGACGTTAAACATTTATACAATCTTTTAAGTTACGGAGAGTTTTTTTTTCACTTTCGAGATCGAATAGTTTTTGAGCAGTGACGAATATAGTGCTTTCTCCATGCATAAATTTTAAACAAACTTTTAAAACACAAAAGAGGAGGTTCTCAATTCGACTGTATGTTTCTTTTAAATTTACCTCCTCTACCAACTATGGACCTATTGACAAAATTCCTTTTGTAGTCAAAAAGGTATACTCCAGAGGTGGTCCCATTAAAACCAAATCAGGATCTGATAATGAGATCTTAGAGAAATCGAGGGAAACCTTCAAATTTTACAGCCCCGACAACGTGTTTTGGCTGATGATGAAAGCATCCTTGACCTTTAGGAGTTAGAGAATAATTATTTCAAAAATTTAATCATATATTGACTTTGTTTTATCCTTTCGATTATTTTATAGGTGTTTGTGTTGGATTACAAAGCTATATGCACAAAATAATGGCTGTATGTAGTAAGATATGTATGTAGTATGCGTAATAAATGAGATTAAAAAACAGTTAGACAAAAAAAAAATCGTTTCAAAATTATTTTCATGTTTGTTACCTCAAAACTCTTTTATTTGCAAATTGATTTGAGCAATTCTTTTTTATTTGGAAGGGTATATTTCCCCTTTGGTTCCATTCAAATGTTAAAAAAATGCCAACAATATATTTTCGGGTTCAAATGTAACATCTTACTATATTACTTATATAAAGTATCGTACATGTTAAATTAAATTCAATATAATCTAACATACTACAGTTTAGTAGTATACATCACAGTACGTAGTGTTTAAAATATTGTACTTATCTACTCATTACAAACACATCTTACTCTTAAAAGGGTAAAAAACTTGATACAATAGTAACAAAGAGCACTAAAAATTAAAACATCATTACAATTCTAAGTGAAAAAACTAAAATAAGTGCGACCCTCAATATAACAGGCAACATTATGATAGCAATAGAAACCTTTTAGTCTCTTTGTCAGCTTTATATCAGCACAATAAAGAATGAAGAATTCAATATAATTATAATGAAACATAGCAGATTTTATTAGTTAATAAAGACCAATCAGATCAATTACGTACATAAACTTATCAACTATTTAATAAAGCATTCAAAATAATAATATGAATTGAGATGTGCGTAACCCACTGTGGCTCGTTTATCATGCCTTGCGCAGCATGAAGACTCTTGCAGCTGCCGCGCCACAGTCTACCTATCCTAGCCTATTAAGTACCTATTTGGCTTGGCACTGACTTAAAACACACTGGAAGGTATCTATTGTTATTATAAGTTACCTGTTATATTGAGCGCCGTACTTATTTGTGAAATTTGCTAAATACGCTCCGTGTGGTGACGGATTAAGAATACAGAGTGTCACCACCCCTATTCATCCCGTGGGTGTCGTAAGAGGCGACTAAGGGAGCGAAACACGCAGGACAACAGCACTGCATAGAGAAGGAAAACTTGACAAAAACCCTATACCAACCCGTCTGGCCAGCGAGGTATAGTAGGCCAAAACCTCCTTTCTAAGGAGAGGCCTATGTCCAACAGTGGACTGGTAAAGGCTGTTGATGTGATGTGATGATGTACTTATTTTAGTTTTTTACTTAGATTTGTAATTACGTTGGCAACAAACTTGTTTCTCCGGAATCGCAGGTGCAATATTTGGCAAAAGTTAATTACCATTAGGTGATGACCAGTCTGCTCCTTTGACCAAAAAATATTAAAAGAAAACAAAACACCCTGACTATATATCAAGATAGTTTTTTTAATTTCATCTTAAGAACAAATCGATATAATTTATTATCCTACATGGAAATCGATCCGATTTGTCCAAAAGTCTTACCCAGTCAATAGAGTGAGAAATATTGGTAGTACTCATTAAGGTTGTGTAATGTAATTAAATTGTACTTACTTTTGCGAAATTATAATTACAAGAAAAATAAACGTTCCATCAATCTTCTATCACCTGTACCTACTGTACTGTAACCCAACTTTCACCACAAAACAGAATGATTTATTTGAAATCTTTGTATATTCCTTAAACTCTCGATATTTACACATTATTACATTTACCTTCAAATATATGTACGATAGGAAAGGAGGTGAAATGACAGGAAAATATGGATTAAAAATCCATTATCGTGTAAAAAGCTATATTTTTCGGAAAAGTATTAATGCATAAAAACACGCACTGAAATTATTGTGGTAAAAAAAAATCCTCTTTTCTTTGTTTACTGTTGAGTAATAAAATCCTATAAACAAACTTTCGTTTCATAGCCAGTTCACCATATAATTCATCCAAATATGTATACACACGGCACCTTCCGTAGCCTTATCATATTTGCTTCGCTATTTCTCTGAAATTAACTTGTGCCCGCGTAAGCAACTTACGCGTCTGATAAGAGAAAATTGTTCGAAATTGCAATTTTGTTTACCCAATAATATTGTCGACTTATCACGCGTCCTTTACCAAAATAAGGTAGGCGAACCTTATTGATGTCAAGAGTTGTGAAAACATAATGTTTAATTTATTACCACTGCATGGTACATAGTAGTATTATACAGCTAACCAAAGAAGAAAGTTTACAAGGTTTGTTTTTGTTCATTTAATTTTTAAGCCGTAAAGGTATGTATTAGACATTAAGATCGTGTAAAGTAACCACTTTTATATATCTGGCTAAACAAGATTTAAGCCTTTTTATTATTTTATTATAGCTTTGGACAGTAAAAGTACCTACAACCAAAAGCGTGCTTTTATCTTTTGATAACTTCTACAGAGAGATTATCTAGGGGAGTTAAATGTACTATGTTACTGACGTTGCATAACGAATTTTAAACAGCAGCCATACATGTGTTTACTCCTGTGTATTTGAAATTAGTTCATTCTGGTCTATTGTACTCAAAGGATTACATCAGTCAGACCCAAAAGTGTTTCGTTATTGTTGGGTGGGTATTTATTAAACTGTATCTTGTTAGCGTATTGTAATTTGTTGTGTACGTATGTAGTGGGTAAGCAGAGTAATGAAAATCTTCTTTCTCCTTGGGCTTACTCTATTAATTGCCTTTATATTTACTACAACACAGACTTCTTTGTTGCTTAGTCACCACTAATTAGATAGATTATGTTAAAAAGTAGTCTACTATTAATCTGAACACTGTTACGTCAAGGTGAAATGTATCGATAGGATGAAACTTTCTAGCATGTTACGGTCAACTAAAATTAGAACATTCTACAATTAAAAGAATTATTCAATGCAGACAGCTTACCAAAGATAGGTAGGTAAAATGGTATTTATTGTACACACACAGTTAAGATTAAAACTTTACACATAAAAGTACAATGGAGATATTATCGCTAAAAGCAAAAAAATAATAATAATAAAATATTATTTCAACAAAAACTTAAATGTAATCTTTAGATTCTTTTTTTTAACTTTACAACGTCAAAGATTAAACACTACGCTATAGGTGGATTGTTTAGCAACAATATTGTCTTATACCTAACACCACCTTGTTAGAAGCATTTCTTGGAAGTTTATTCTTCCCCGCGGCTTCACCTGCGTGTGTTTCGGTTATCGCGGTAAAAAGTAACTTATGTCCGTAATCAAGAAACAAACTATCTCCATACCAAATTTCATTTAAATCGGTTCAGCGGTTATTGATACCCTTTTATGATTGATTGCTCTTTGTTGATGAATCAGTCAGTCAGGGCAAATAATTTTATATGTATTGTTAGCTTATATCAGAAAACGTTTCGTTTTACAGGTATCTCTTTTTTAATTTCAGTATCTATTGGATGAGAACGTTAGTATATATATATATTTTTTAAAACGTTTACTAGGAACCAAAAGTATTCCCGTAAACCCCTCCAGCTAAGCTAACTAAGCTAAGACTTGGTACTCGTAGATGCACAGAAATTTAAAATGTGATTTTATAAAAAATACCGATAAATAACGAGTATATATTCATAATAAGTTTTGCAATATCCTGCCAGTAGTTAATATTTTTGTTTGTTTTACTTTTATATGATCTCCCTGAAATAGTGTTCTATTTTTGTAATATACTTCCATGTTATTCGACCGGTTCCGTCCCCATTTACATAGCAGGTCACTGCGTTAACCGCATCGAGATTAACGAAGAGCTTCCAGATATATTCGATATGTTCGACGCTACGACCACTTTTTGTTATATATGTATATTTTTCTGCTCCTTTCACTATTCCTTCTTGACTTACATGTGCTAACTGTTTTAAAATTTTCAATTAAACACAATACTATATGTTAAGGTAATAACATACTGAAACTAAATTAATATTAATATATTTCTTTCTATTTATTACTAGTTGTCCGTGTGGTGACGGATTAAGAATACAAATTGTCACCACCCCAATTCATCCCGTGGGTGTCGTAAGAGCCGACTAAGGGAGCAAACTAACCAGGACTACAGCACTGCAAAGAGAAGGAAAACTTGAAACTAACCCTATACCAACCCGTCTGGCCAGCGTGGTATAGTAGGCCAAAACCTCCTTTCTAAGGAGAGGCCTATGTCCAGCAGTGGACTAGTATAGGCTGTTGATGATGATGATATTACTAGTAGCTGTCAATTTAGTAAAGTACTACTGTTGTACTTGTTTACTGCAAAAGTATGTGAGATCAACAGGAGTCCAGTAAATAGAAAAAAATAGCAACTGCTCCGTCGACAAAAGTGTAGTTCTTGAATTCGATCTTTTCAATTTATACTCAAACTCAAATCTTTTTCGAGCGTATTTATCTATCCTTATATATTAAAAAAAAGGGTATCCAAGTATTTCTATTTCGTGTCCTACATTATATAAAAAAATCAAGCTACACTTGGTTGGGTTTAATATTATATATATACGTACTGTAATAAACATTGTCACAAAATATGCAGAAATAATATTTCTATAGCGTCACTAACGTTTAAAGCACTATTAGCAAATATATTTTAAACCCAAATCAGCAATCAAGCAAAAAGACAATGTATTATTTATGTCCTATATAATTAAAAATCTACTTCAAAAGTCGATTACATCACAACACCGGGAACTAAAAGTGACAATATAAACAGGGCTTGAGAAGAAGTACAAATACGAGTATATTCAAATTTATATTTGGTTGGACCCACTGAATGTAATCCGGGATAAGCCGGCATACGATCTACTAAGGATAAGGGTCTACCTAATTTGCCAATTAAATAGTCTGAAGAAGTGGATTACGACACCTAGAACATTGTACAATGAATTTGTCTTCAACCTCTAAGTGTTGGTTCCTAAGAAGCACATCTAATGTCTTATTTCACCACACACATATATTCGTACGTATAAAGTGTCCCGTGGATCTTGAGCGAAATAACTAAAAAAAAGCCCTCATGTCCATATAATAAAAATAACACACTCAGAGCGAAGTGTGTATACTAACCCTTCAGTTGAATAGATAATTATGCTCCAAGGCTCGATTGATTTGAGATTGAACAGGCATTAGCTGTCTGTTCTATGCTTTTAGAATTTTGCAAAATCCCCAAGTAAAGTGACTACTAAAAGGTTTAATTATATATAATGGGAATCTGTATCATACTTGAATAGATATGCACCATACGGTAACACGGTTCACTGTTCAATACCCTTTTTTTTTTCGTGCGGAAATCCCCTCGCATACCACCTATCGGTGGCATGTCGGACTCGAACCGACTAAAACTGCACGCCGTCTCGGGTACTAATAGCCGGGGAACCAGGTATACCCTGGAAAGGAAGTCTCTGGTGCCCAACAAATACCCTGCTTTTGTAATCTGTACTAAGTATATAAAGTGTTGAATTGGTTTGTGTACTTTTCAAAAACTAAAAAGTTCTGCACCGAATGCGCTAACATTTTGACACGATATACAACCCGCTTCGAAGATTGTTCTTATTTATTTATCGAGACAGTTTTTTTCTTCCTTTCTCATCTATGCAACCACAATGTGTCACAGCTAGTACGAGTATTTTATAAAGAAGTTAGGAAGAGGTTAAGTTAAAACAGTTTAGAATTTTGAGTATTATACATACTTACATTAAAATATATCATTATTGCTGCCCCTAAATTGTGGTTATAAAAAAAGTGTATATTCCTGTCTTAATAATTCATTTTTAGTAGTTTTATGCAAACAGTTATATCTTTATTGCCTTATAAAATGTTCTGAAAATATAAAAAGAAATTAATTAAACTTGGTTTCTGTAAACACAGGCGAAGCGTAGGGTAGCTGGATTTTATAGCAAGTAAACAACTTTATGTCAGCCCAAAATACGAGTTTATTCATAAATGTAGGCTTTCTAAAAAAAATGATTTAGATTTTTTAAAGCTGTGTTACCCTCGAAGATATGATGATATTGGATAAATTTTAATTTATAACAATTAACTCTTTGAATTGATGTGTTCCCAGTCAAATTACAGAGAAAAAAAACAGTAGTTGAATAATTGGGTAGTATCAACTCGATAAAAAATTGTCTTTTTATGGCATAGGCGTGAACGAGTAGGCGGGTCACCTGATAGTAAGTGACTACCGCGCCCATGATCATTTATGTTTGTATTTGCCACATGGCTTGTACTTATTTTGCCTTTTCATGTTGTGTATGCTAAATTTGGATCACTTTCTAGACTTAATATGTACCTATCTCCTAATCTTTCCTGTGACATGTAATGGCAGTAATCTGTAAGCGTGCCTTTTAAAAATGAATAACTAAAATCAAGAGTCACAAGTGCGTTGCCGTTTTCTGAGTGCCTTCCCCCCACAATTAGAGGTAGAGAAGGTTTGGACTCCGGTAACCTCACTAACTTGGTGAAAAGCAACAAAAGAACTGCTTAACACCGGGTATTGTAATGCCATAGCATCACTCCGGTCGAAGCGGTCTATTTTGACTGGCCTATTGGTCTAGTGGTTAGGGACGTTGACTGCTACGCAAGAGGTCGATTCCCACCCAGGACAAATAATTGTGTGGTGAGCACGGTCATTTGTTCTGTGTCTGGGTATACTTTATCTATAATATGTATTGTATATATATATATGTATGTATTTAGATTTTAGTATACCTAAGTTTCTTTATAAGCAGTCTAGTTACCATAGTACGGGCTCTGCCTAGTTTGGGATTAGGCGGCGGTGTGTAAAATGTAAAAATATTATTATTATTATTTGTGTTGAAGTACGGCTCTCCAACGGCAAAAGACTTCTTGCAAAAATCGCAAAGCAGCAGCAAAACTTTAAGTTGGATAAGAAATCATGTCAACGATGATTTGAACAGGTAAGTCCATCTTAAAGTACTTACACTAAGATAAAGGATCCAGTTAAAGTTTGAAAACACCCGTAGATAGAATAAAGTATAAATCAAGTGAATAACTTAAGTTGGTCACTTTCGAAGTATATGTACGTTAAAACGACACTAGAAAAGATTTAAAAATGTAGACTCAAAATAGCTGTTCGCGTAATAACCCAAGTTGTATTAGATCTATTGTATCAGACTCTTGGCACTGGTGCATTCTATTCCTAGTAGTTCAATAACTTTACAGTTTCTGATGAAAGTGGCAATCTAATTGTCTTGGTAACTTGTATTCGTATCTTAACGTAGCTTCAAAAAACCCTTGGTTGTCGTAGGCGTCGATGTCACTAAAGCAATTTGGGTGAACACTATAATGCCTAAAGTTTGAAGCAATTTGTATGACTACAGGTAAAGCTTCATAATATTTCAGAGGGAGAGGAATTTTACACTAGCGCGATACAAAGGGGATACTATATTTTATTTATGTATATTTTTATCTGCTAATAAAGTGAAACACAACTGTTTTTATAAACTATATACTAGTAAAAACTAGTAAAAACTTTCATGCAAAATTGAAACTTTATTTATAAGTAGTATATAAAATCTAAATATGAATAATTGAGCGATGTCTTTTTTTTATTGTGTGGATACTCAAATGGGTCATTGTCACACTGAATTTGCGGGTAAGGGTCAATATCGGACTAAAACAGACTATTCTAGGAACACAAGACACCTCGAGAGTGATCTTTGAATGTTCATAAGACAAAAACTACTGCACAAATTTGAATACAGTCTTAATACAGTTTAATCCTCCAGGCCTAACCTAAAACCTGATATATTGTCATTTTTTATTTTAATGTACACTTAGGAGCCACATTTTCTACAAACAAATTGATACTTTGAAAATATATTTTACAAAATAGTTCATTTTTTTTAAATAGCACCCAGCCGCCTCTTCTTTTAGACGATAGTCCGAGCTCGCATTTTAGATAGGTACCCTTGCAGATTCATTTACAGTAAAGTTTTATATGTTATTTTTGTATACATGTACGTAACTCAGCAAGTATGTATGTATGTTTAATCCAGTATGTATGTATGTATATTTACCTTACTGTTTCTGTCCATCTCCTCAAAAATTATTATCTCTTTAAATAAAAATAACTTAATTTCTAGTGCACCTACTTAAACATTTCCCTTCCATCCAAAGGTAGGGTGGTAGAACATGCCTGTGGCATTAAGTCCGCCATTATACAATCGATTGTAATTTGTGAGTAAATAATTAAAATAGATAAATAATGAGACCTTTGATCGTGGATGAACAAATCCTGTTCTACTTCTTTTCTTTGAGTTCAATTTTGTATGTAACCTTTGGATGGCATGGAATAAAAGAGTACCTCTATATCTATCAACACAATAGATAGAGCTCGGGTTTGAGATAAGCTCTGAAAGTTAAAAGTGATGATTGACTTAATCACTGTAGAGAAAGTTTTTATTTCATATTTATATGAGTTACCAGCTGTTGCCCGCGACTTCGTATGTGTGAATTTCTAACGGCAAAAAGTTCTCATGTATTTGTCTATAATTATATTTAATTTAATACACAGTAATACTTAGGCATTGGCTGAAATAAGTTACTATATAATTTATTATTTAATACTATTAATCTATTATTTAATTTATAATAATGCTTCTATATATATACAGTATTATACGTATAACAGTCAGGGATAAAAGCATACAGCTTCCTAGGATTACTAACACGCGACAGAGCCACATAAAGCTGACCGTGCAAAAAACAACCAATACTTAGATCCATTGCGCGGCTTTCAGCATCTGACCTTGGACTTTAATTATTGTCCTGGCATAACAAAAGGTCGCTGAAAAGTTTGGAGAAACTTTTTGTTTCATCTCCATGTAATATATAAGTTATTGAAAGGTAAAAACAGAACGGAACGGACGGACGGGACGGTTAAAATAGCTAAATTGATTAAAATTAGGCCTAAAGCGATTGATAAATTAAAAGTATTAATTTACCTGATCAGAGGTTGACTTTTATCTAAGGTTCACGAGGCATGCAAAAAGAAAATCACTTTATATCTATGATTGTTTAAAAAAACACCTCTATCTAAAAACCTCAGTAACAAACTAGTTTTCAAAACTTAAGTAACAGCCATAGACCGCTTTGCTTGAACAGGTTTCCAACGATGAAAGTTTAATAATGGAGTCAAGAAATTGGAAACTGTAGTTTTTACTAGTAAACACTGAAAACCCTCGTGATCCTAGTGACGCTGGAAACAAGATAGTGGGCATTTACAATAAGGACCTTCAAACGTATTTAACCAGATTTTTTATTGCAATCAGATCTATACTTTGATTTTATATTCTTTATGTTTGTAGGTAGCTATAGCGTAGTGTCCATTCACAGGGCGGACATAGGTACGTGTACGTAATCCCAGCCTCGTCATTCTACTGTAATTTCATTCCTGTTTCCCCACCTGAGACCGGCGGTGACCCTTACCGGAGTACTATCCATTTCCCTGACCTCAATGTATCTTTTTCTCAAAGAAAACCGCATCTGAAACTGGGTTGGCACTAGGCAAGCGTCTGTCCATAAAACAAACCAGTAAAACATAACCCTTTACGATCTTACACAAACATTTGACTGCACGGATGGCGTAGTGTATACTACGCTGAGTGTTGTGGGTTCGGTTCCCACACGGGACAACACTATTGTGATCCATAAATTGTTGTTCTGAGTCTGGGTGTTCTTTGTGTCCGTTACATGTATGACTATAAAGTTGGGGACTTAACATACATGATATATTCCATGTGTGGGAGTTGTCTTTTTACCACGCATACATACATTGGCCGACCTCAAACAAACTTAGAAGTCGGCTATTTAGCTAGTTGTGGTGGGGTTTGATAATGGTTTTACTTCAAAACTTGTTCAAATAGAAATATAACATATTTTTTCCCTTTTTACATTAATATTACAAATACACACACACACACACAAACACACACACACAGACCCACACACACACACACACACACACACACATACACATTCATGCACAACTTGTAGGCAAAGAAAAAAAAAATGTTCTCTTTGCTTACCTTGCTGAACCATGTTGTTGCGTGGTACCGCATTTTAGCTGTATTCAAATTATCCAGGGGTGGGGACCTGGTGATCTGTAGGACAGGCTTATGCCTATGTCAGACACTTAACTTAAGATGTCACTTAAGTGGTTATGGTGTAAAGAAATAGATAGATACAAATAGGTGACAATGGTTTTATTAATCATTATCATCAGCCGAAAGACGTCCACTACTGGACATCGTAGGCCTTCCAAGGCTCGCCTCAACAACCGGTTCTGTGATTTTATTAATATCAATAGTTGTTCTATAATAATTGTAACGTAAGGAGGAGCTTATAGCTTGCATGACAAAATGTATTAATAAATTTTGTCATGCAAGCAAAGTTTTGGCCTACTATACCCGTCTGGCCAGCGTGGTATAGTAGGCCAAAACCTCCTTTCTAAGGAGAGGCCTATGTCCAGCAGTGGACTAGTATAGGCTGTTGATGTGATGTGATGTGATGCAAGCAACTTGTAACAAACTAGAAAATATGATATAAACTGACTATTGATATCACACATCAACAGCCTTAAACAGGTATACTGTTGCTGGACATATATCTCTTAGTATATAATCATCTTAAAAAGGATATTTAAATCATGTTCTTTGCAGTTAATGGTGCTCTTAATCGTAATAATTCAGTTTCACTCCAATGTACGATGTTATAAAACCTCCATCTATAGATATATAAAATTCATAAGTGACAGTGATAGCACGAGACTTAGCTACGTCTAAACTAACGCCAAATACCATAATACCACTGATTTGAGTGGCATTTGAGTCTTTGGCCTCGAAGTATCATTAATTACCATGTGTGTTTGGCGGGTTGACAAGTAACACTGCGTAAACCTGGCATTAATAGAACAGAAAGCAGAGTAAATATACTACTGATGTAGTAACACAAACAATGTAATTTGTATTTTATGTTTTACTGATAACCGCTTGTTATGACATTTACGTTCAACCGACTAAACTTGAAAAAGAAGATAAATTTTCGATTCGGATGTACATATGTGTGTATGCACAGCAAAAACATCAAAATCAATACATTCAATATGCACACATACATATAAATATGTACATACCTACATAATACATAGATTGAGTGATTGTATTGAAAATACTGTTCTTCAATTTTAAATTCAATTTTCGCCGTTGGTTCACCAACGTAGTCTATATATTTTCAAGAAAGTTTTTTTGAAATAATCTAATACAATCTCGTACTATAGTCAACATACAAAGTTGGTTAATTTATTGCTAAAAATTTTTTGTTACACCAATGTATATTGAATCTCAGAAATATTTTAAAAAATTTTTGGCCGATCGTCAAATATTTCATTCGTTTAAAGTATCAACAGGTTATTTCATGACCTCTCATAAAAAAGCTATAAAACACGAATAATTACGTATACCTACTTTGTAATTAACAAAGCCTGTAGTAATCAATTTCTTTACAACAACAAAGCGCTATTGTGTTACTTCCAGTTTATTTGACTAAAATAACAACCTAATCATTTTAGCACAATGATAAAAGAACAATAAAGTAGTTTGTACAGTTTTTTTGTTTGAGTATTCGCAAGTCTTACATAGTATTGACACGCAGCTTCTTCTTGTAGAGAGTGATTGGATAATATAATTTTGTTCGTAAGGTAATATTCAGAAACATATTGTTCTATACAAGATTTAATGATGTAAATAACAAAGTATTTTTCCTTTGAAACAATGTTATTACAGTGAATGAAGACGACGTGAAAATGAGCAAGTTCGGATCATCTGACCATGACCAAATGACCAAGATTAGTTTTAGAAGACTAGCAAATTTGGTAAATGGTTCTCTTTTCCTTTTAAATTAAAATAAATTATAGCTAAAAATAAAAGGCTTTGTTGTGCCTACGTGTGACGTACGTTTTGAATTAATACATCAACTAATTTTATTTAACAGAAAACAAGTAACCAAAAATTATTGAATAGCAGTAATTGGTCATTTTATTAACAAGATATTGAGGTTATTTTCAGAAACCATTACTTTGAAAATTGATTAAGATTGTATTTTCATATACAAATCTGTTTTAGGCGAGTTTTAAACGAGTGGCGACGGGAAACACTACTCAAAAGCTTTGCCAGGTCTCCTAGTAATTTACAGTATGAATATTTGTATACGCAATATATCACTGGCGCAACTTGGCAGAGGCGTATAACTTGGCGTCGACGCGAGGCTCTCTTTAGTCCAGTCTTATAAAAGAGACATTTATATACAAATAAAAGTTTAAAAGTTATAAAAGTAAAGTCTTTAAAAAATTTAAATAAAAAAAATTTAAATAGTTTAAAGATAGTCTATTTAATAAAATTCGATAATACTCTTGCTATTTTCATCCCAAGATTGTCTGGATCATATCGATTTTAAGCAGTGAGTTCTCACATTGTATTCACATCGATCAGCTTTGTTTCTGTTGAACTGTCTTATTAGTTTTTATCAAAGAATACACTATCTATTTATCTATTACTACTTGATATGTTTGAGCTTAGGAGAGTTCATCCAGAAAAAAAAAACATTTATAAGTATCAAAATACTGTACTACAAACCATTGCACTTTGACGTTCATAAAACTTTTATTTTTTTAAACGACAGCTCCCGCACTAGAAGCATGTCCTGTATTGCGGGAAACTTTGCAAACATTCATGACACAAAGAACACCCAGACTCAGAACAACAATTTGTGGATCACGCAGAGTGTTGGAATCGACACTCAGCGCAGTAGGAACGGGCGAGGTAACCGCTTATACCACTACTCGCTGTATTGCACTTACTATTTTATTTACTTATTTCTAAAACAGATTACTGTCATTACATGTTACAGAAAATATTAGAAGATAGGTACATAATAAGTCCAGACAGTAATCTACACAACATGAAAAAACCGGCAAAGTGTACATATTTCAAGTGACGTCCAATGTAGGGATCCATAGCTACCTATCACAGTAATTCGAATTAATACGAAACTAAAAAATAAATAAGAAAAGGGTATTTTGTTATTTAAATTATAAATATTTTACTTTTCGGGTTAGGCTGCCTGTACCGTCGAATTAGTTGACTATTACTCGTATACTAATAAAACTACCATACCCTGTTTTTTTTTGAGATCTCTAAACGTTTGACTAGGAGAGATGGGGGGAGTTGTCACTTGACTGTAACAATATCCCACAAACGGATAACTTAATCAAAATATTGTCTTCATCATCATCATCAACAGCCCACTGCTGGACATAGGCCTCTCCTTACAATGGAGGTTTTGGTCTACTATACCATATTGGTAAAGGGTTTGTTTGAAGTTTTCCTTCTCTTTGCAGTGCTGTTGTCCTGCGTAGTTTTCTCCCTTAGTCGGCTCTTACGACACGGGATGAATAGGGGTGGTGATACTCTGTATTCTTAATCCGTCAATACACGGTCTTATAAATAAATATTGTCTTAACAAACCCTTATTACTTTTAAAAGGCCTATCCAATGACACATCATGGGATGGATGAATATAAAAATAATATCCCCACTTCAAAGGTACTAGAGGTACCCTAAAAAAATATTTTTTAAGATTTTATTTTACCATTTTGTCGGATTGATTAGTATGTATGTTCATGCGGGTTCAGGTTTCTAGCACTGATAGTCTGTGAGATATAGTGTGGACAGACGGACGGACATGACGAAACTACATGGGTTCCGTTTTTGACATTTTGGCTACAAAATTCTAAAAAGGCAAAATACACGGCATATGGCAAATACTAATACCATGTATAAAGCTTAAGTTTGTATAACTTAGATTGACAAAAGTAGTAAATTACGTAATTAACATTTTCTCAACTTCAAAGAGATTATAATATAAGCTCAAATACGCTAATTCCTAGATTTTCAATTTAAGTTAAAGAGCCATTATTCAGCACAATTTAGTTCACGTTATTAAAACTAAATATTGAGCTTTGTTGAACGCAGCAGTGGTTTTTAATTGGGTTACACCCAATTAAATTGTCGCCGACAACTCAGCTCATTTTATAGCAGAAATTACTTTTTATTACATACATTAACGTGCTTATCGTATAAGAATTCGCTTGAATGCGTTAAGTATTTTTGATTATGAAAGATATTTACTTAATTAATAATAATAATTTATTTGTTCAAGATAATTGTGTACAACAGTCTGAGACCCAATCTCTCGAACTACGTGAAGCACCTGTATCTCGAGAGATAGTGATCTCCTTAGAAATACATTTGAGAATAAACTTAATGGGTAAAAACTAGTATAATAAATAAATCATAGACTAATAACTAACTTTCACAATTTTTCACAATAATTAACTAATTCATTCGTTAATAATTGTGAGGAAGCGTAAAAGGCCGGCAACGCGTCATGGGTGGCGATGGTCACTTTCCATCAGGTGACCAGTCTGCTCGTCTGCCGCCTCTAACATAAAAATAATAATTAATATGGTATAAAAACTATTTTATTTAATTAACAGACTTTGTGATAAGGTGTCCTTTTAAATCTAGCTAGAAGATTTATGACATGAGTCAATAGCTATTTATCATAGCTGTAATAATATGAAGTCAATATGTTTATCAAATTGGTAGACCGATACATTAGTAGTAAATTTCTTGGCACGTAGTGATATGGGCTACTGTAAAATTTAATAGACTGAAGAAAGACATTTAATCGCCGTTATGCTAACTAATATCGATGCGAAATGTATGGGACGATGGCAATTTTATCTTACTTTGCATGACTTTCGTTTTGAAAGTCCCGAGTGGATAATATCCGCAAGTTAAGTTTGCCTCTGTAAGGGCCGCTAACATCGTTATATGAAGCCCAAGTAACTAATATTCATAGAGACGATAATAATCTCCCTTATTTCTACAACACACTAAGGTAGACTGGCAGAGAATGCTAGTAGCATTAAACTGCCTCTGTACACATTTTGCAAAAACCTTTAAATAAATACAAAAAAAAAAATCGAAGAATGTCAATACTTACTGCTGTGCGCCTCTTATAATAAGAAAAACAGTTTTTTGCCGTAAATTACACGTTACACGTAGGTAGGAGAAGCTGTCAATTTTTGTTTTAAGTAAGAACTGTAATCTAAATCTAATTTCATCCAGGACCTTAAAGTACTTAGAAAGGGATATACTCCTTATTCTATTACTCGTAATGCTATAATAGAAAAAAACAACGACTACATTAAAGTAATTCAGGGTCTAGAAAAGGTTTCCATTTTTATGAGATTTAAATTATAAATAACTTTTATTACATTTAATGTCGACCGGATCCAAAGTATTGTTTTTTAATCATTACTGCCCATTTTATCTACCAATATTTAAAATATGGAAAACTCTTAAGTGACTCTCTCTCTCTCTTAACTCTAAATTAGCTAAATGAAGTGAAAAGTTAAATGATTTACAAATTATTGCTTTGTTATTGAATCCGTCCGACTTTGGTGAAAAATTAGTTTATCAACGACTTATTTAAAACAGTATGTTTACACAACTTTTGTGTGTACAGATTTATTAATAAATACATAAGTGGTCAGAATTCTTATTTTCGGTAAGCCAACCGTATTATTTAAAAACTTACCTAAGTGACAGAAAAAATACACCAACGCCATCAGCCGCATCATGGTTGTCTTCTCACATAATTAGTGGTACTTTACCAGGGCAGTTGTCATTGTCAATAGACACTTTCTAGTGTCATTAGTGACTGGGGATATTTAGTCCGCGTACAATAAACCTGTAAAGTTAAAAAGGATTTTGTGAGTGGTTTTTCAATAACTTACAAATAGTTAACTTTTGTGATAATTAAATGAGTTATTTGGAATTTTCTAAAACATATTATATGGTGTTCCATGTATGGGATAATATTAGGACAGCTCTGACAACATACCGTGTCTTCAATATTTGTGTTTACACCACAACGCTTCCACGGCTATTAAGATTTCCTGTTGCGTATGGGTAAGGGATCTTTGCCAAGACCTTCATCAAAAAGTTTTAAAGTACATACAGTCAACTTTATGAAGAGGATTGAAAGTGTTGCTTGCCTGACCGTGATAGATTTAGCGAAGCTGACTGGCCGACCATAGTTTACAAATTGATCTTATCCTTAAAAATACATCTGAAATTACTCATGACATAGTTCACCTACCTATTTCTGTTTTTTACAATATTATACATAATATACCCTGGCAGAGTGATTGCGTCTGTTACCGTTACCAATAGAATCAGAAATAACCTTGGTCTGTTTTCTATAAAAATCTTATTTAACTTTAGCTAAATTTAAAATAGTTGGTACAAACATTCACTAATGTCTATTATCGTGAACGAGTCGACAGAGGCGTATTAAACCCATTTATTTGGCCGACTACGATGTTAGTCCCACTTAATTACCGTCAAACAGGCACTTTAAGAATTATGTGGGAAATTTAAAAAGTACGTTTTAGACAATGTTTAAAAATATAAACTAAGTTAATGATCTTTTTTTTAAATATATAAAATATTATTTAAGACTGAATTAAGCAAAAAAATAGATGATGTAATTTATCAAAAATATGTGTGTATTGAGAAATAAATAAGTAAGTTTATCAGCAGATTGGTTACCATAATACAAACTCTGCCTAGTTTGAGGCCAGACTGCCATGTGTGAGATGTGTGAAGTTTTTATTACTATCTTTATTACATTATATGTTGTTTACATTTTTAAATATGTTACAAAAAAAAAACAACATTTAAAAATATAAAAAAATGTAGACCAACGACATCGGGTACAGGGGCCTAGACACCGGTAGTTAGGACTCTAAAGACAGGAACCTCATCACTATACGGGCTGCGTCAAGGAGAACTGCCTTCTGCATTAGACACTTGATCTAATCTATCAATCCGTGAGCACATACGAATATCAGAACAATTATTTTATTATTATTATTACTACTTATATTGTATAGGTTACATGCAATAATACACTAGACTGTCTGCGCTGATCAGTTACAATAACATCTCTGAGTCAGCAAAGTTGATAGTCCTTAAGTCAGATTTACTAGTTTAAAGTACCAAAGATATTATAACCGCACAATAATCGCTCTCCAGGTTTATAGGGCAAGAGACAACAGGGCAAAGGAAAAAAAATCTTCCAATAACACTGTAGAAAGGTTAACTAAAAGTAATTAATTTCAATATCTAATGAAATTTTGAAAAATACGTTCGAAGATCTAATACATTTTAAAAATGAAAGCAACCCTTTTACCGTTTTAACTATCCTGTCCACAGCTGTCATCCACAAATAGAGAGTTGACCTGTTCAAAGTTTGTGATTCGCTTTTCAGGTGAGTTTATCCCTAAATTTCATTTATTCTTTGGGTACATATTTTAATGAAATATCTTATAAATAGAGTTACAATGTAATTCATGCATTTGTATTCTTTATTTTACACTTATAATATATCAATCCACAAACATGAGAACAAAAATAATACGTACAACGACGAAGAACCCATTGTTGAATTTTCTTTAGGCAAACCTTGAGAGTAAATAGCATAGACGAAATAGAGTTAGAGTTATGTATACCTTGAAGCCTCTAAATAGTAAATATATTAATTAAATGACGCTATACATTTTACAGACTTCAAACTAAAAGCCTAGTCACACATACAGCTATATAAAATCAGATAAAACAACGTATGATCAAAACTTTAACATGTTTACAATCTCTGACAATATGTTTACACAGAAATAACACTTAATAAGTACTAAAATTAAGGTCATCAAAATAAATAAATGTTTTGAATAACTCCCATCAAATTTAGTTTCACTTGGCAACACTAATTCTTAACTATGATCGGGACTAGTAGATTTAAGTCACAATATTAAGCCAAGGAGATCAGGAACAAGCAACTGGCCTTCTTCCCACAAACAACAATTACGTTAATATTACTGAAGTTATTCCAACAACAAATAAATAAAAAAATAATAAACAAGAGACCGTGAAGCACGACATTTTCAAAGTTCTTATTCATAGTTAACAAAACTTTAGCTAACTTATTTCCATTTGCTTGCTGAAGCGACAGAAGAAAGTTACGGACTGACAATTACATCCGTCTTAGTTAATACTGCATAAAAGGACCTGATTATTATAATCTGTTAGGACAGATTTTGTAGCAGTTCGTAACAGTGAAGTTTTTTTAACTTTACATCTATGTATTGCCTACTGTATTAGCTGGCTGGGGTTTTATCAAGACACGTTCGTGTTTTTATTTTTTATTATTATTTTATTTGGCTCACCAACAATTGTATACACTGATGCAAAGACATCAGATACATTCAATAGACTTATAACCTATAGTGTAACAATTGCTTGTAGGTAAGCACATCATGCACTACTTACTCGTATTTGTTAACAATATAATATTTTAAACTACATCAATACTAAGACACTGAACATAATGGCTTTTATACTAAAATATATATCTGAAAATCAAAGTTATAAAGCCGGAACTATAGCGGACCAGAAACACGGACGCTTTCACAAGACTTTGTAAATAGCTTTTCTGTACCTACTAAGTGAGTCTGAGTGTTCATCGACGAGATCACTACAGTTGTTTAACCATCTGGAGAGTCGGGAGAGAGGAGAATTAGCACCAAGGACGGTTCTGCGGAGAGGAGGATGCAAGGGAGTTATAGGAACTCTCGGAATGTTTGTGGGAGTTCCGTAACATAAACACGTGGTCTGAAAAGTTTCCGACCTCAACACGAAGATGGCAACACTCGTGAATAAAAGCTAGTGAATTTCGCTGTTCATCTGTTGACAGTTACTAGCCAAAGTTTCAGCCATTTTGGACGCGCAGTTTTATGTGAGTGTTTTTATGAAAATTTATAAAATCGAGCACGAGCTGTCATTAAATATTTGTTTTTGAAAGGCAATACGCCTACGTAATTCAAAGATGAGTTGGATTCTATGTATACCCTGCACCATCATTTACCACAGTGAAATTTTGGGCACCTGATTATAAACGCAAACATTTTTATATATTATACATAGGAAACACATTGTACATATTAGACATAGAAAACACCCAAACTCCGGAACAAATATTTGCAGATCATACAAACATTTGACCCGGAAATCGCACCTGAGACCATAGCACTGAGACAGCCAATATCGGCAATGTACTGTACAGATTCGACGGCGGAGCACCACTGAGTCAATTAGCCCATGAATATGCACCGTTCAACTTGCTCGAGACGTCAGAAAACTCAAAGGTATACAATACATTTTACCGCACCTTACGTATAGATTCATAATTATACTATAATACTATAATTCATAAGAAAATAATCATTATTTTTTTAATTAGCATACTCACGCTACTGACTTTTACATTTACGACATATGTATTTCATAGACACTGATATACTAGATTTTGAGTTAAATATTTCATTAAACATTAATTTAATGTCAACTCGAACAAAATTAAAGTCTTGATAACAGACCAAAATCTAAAACTCTAAATAATATTGTTAAAAGAAAATAATTTGTAATATTGAAATGTAAATAAGATAAAAGGAAAACTTTGAAATACCATGAAATAACGATTCATTTGAAAATTTACGTGTTGATGAATTCGCGTTTAATTCCTAGAATCAAATGGTGATTAATGGCATTTAATCTATGGAGATCAACATGAAGTACATACATTAATAGATTTCACTAGCATGTCGCAGGTTCAGACTGAAATGAATCTCCTGACTCCGTGTCATGAACTTGATTGATTACATTATCTAATTCATGACTTAATCTCAAAGGCTTTCATGATAATTTCAAAACATGTTCAGGTATTCATTGTACGATACATATTCAACAATATTTACACTATTCACACAGTAAAATGTTGATTCTGGCTTCTTATAGAATGAATGAAATAAAAATCTTCGGATTTTCGAGAACGGAAGACCCCTTAAAATTCTAACAAATTTCTTCAGTAGTCACGAAAACTTTTCAGAATTAATTAGAATTTACAGGAAACAAACTCTTTTTACCGTTGCTATCAAAAGCTCTTTTGATAGTCACTGACTGTAGTTCACTGTTTTCGGGATAAAGAAAAAAATAAATGAATATCCGTCAAGTATAGGTTTTAAAATATGATTTTTATAAGCATTTGTACTTTTTACACACATTATATAATTAGGATTAATCCCTCCCACACGCCCACCACTGTAACTCCTGCACACCAGGATTGACAGCAGTCACCCACGAACACACCGAGTTATAAGTCTCAGGAAGTTACAAAGATTACACTGTCTTGGCACCCGCAAAAAAAATTGTCAGAAGAAAATTGTAAAATGCATAAACTTTATGAGAATAGGCAGGCAGCAGTGAATTGGAGTTATATTAACAACAAAATTGTAGTAACATGCTAAATATATCCATGTTGTTGTCAATTGTCAGTTAGTTGAAATAATTCGTAACTATATGGTCCCTCAATTGTTTAATAATATGCTTATCGTCAGCTTTTTTCACAGAGTACTATCAGTAACCGAGTATTTAAAAGGAAAATAACAAAAGTTTTTGCTAGAAAGTATCAATAACACCCTGACAATGTCCATTTGGACATTGTCAGGGTAATAACACCCTGACAATGTCCATTTGGACATTGTCAGGGTGTTATTGATGAGGCCCTGTTCTTCCACGGGCTTCGGAGGAAGCCGCCTGAGGGATCTAACCTCACGGTAGGAGGCACTCGTATCGGCATCGAGCCCTCGATCAGGTATCAGGTACTCGATGGCCGATGGGACTTCGGATATCATTTCCGAGGTCTGGTCCCCAAGTTGGTTGGGGCAGCGCGTGCGTTGGCGGGGCTGCTGCCCAACATGAAGGGACCCGATGACTCCTGCAGGAGACTCTACTCGGGGGTTGTGCGGTCCATGGCCCTTTACGGGTACCCAGTATGGGCGGGGGACCTGAAGGCCAGCAACGTCGCGATACTGCGACGACCGCAGCGAGTGCTGGCCATCAGGATCATAAGGGGGTACCGCACGATCTCCTTTGAGGCGGCGAGTCTTCTGGCCGGAACTCCACCGTGGGACCTGGAGGCGAGAGCCCTTGCGGCTCTGCATAAGTGGCGCAAGGAGGCGCGGGAGTTGGGTCGGTGTCCCGAGACTCGAGAAATCGATGACCGGAAATCCCAACTCCGCCAGGTCATCATAGGGGAGTGGAGGGAACGACTCGGGCAACCGAGCGCCGGACACGCCGTCATCGCGGCGATAAGATCCATTATGGAGAATTGGCTCGAGAGGCGTCACGGGACCCTCTCATACCGACTGACGCAGGTGATCACTGGGAAAGGATGTTTCGGGGATCACCTGTGTCTGATCCGCAAGGAACCAACGCCTGAGTGCCACCACTGCGATGGCCAGACCGTGGACACGGCTCTCCACACGCTGGCAGAGTGCCCGGCGTGGGTTGAGCAGAGGCGAGACCTCGTGGCGGCCATCGGAGTGGGAGTTCTCTCGCTCGATAGCCTGATTGCGGCTATCGTGCGGAGCGAGAGTGCGTGGAACTCTGCCGTCTCCTTCTGCGAGCAAGTTATGCTCGCGAAGGAGACGGCGGAGCGGGACCGGGAGAGGTTTAGGACTCTCCCGGCCCGCCAGGCCTGTAAACGGGCTAGGTACCGCAGGCGACTCAGGCGCCGGAGGTCGCAGAACGACCTCCGTCCTCCATAAGCGCAGGCCTGGGGGTGACAGGTGAGGCCATCTGTCACCCTAGCAGAAGCAGGCCGGGGTGGCGGCAGGGAGCACAGGGAACATAGTGTTCCCACACGGGGGGGGGGGGGTCCTCTACTCGTCTGTAGATGACCCGAGGTATGTCCAGGGACTTCCTTTCTAGGGTATACCTGGTTCCCCGGCTATTAGTACCCGAGACGGCGTGCGGTTTTAGTCGGTTCGTGTCCGACATGCCACCGACAGCTGGTATCCGAGGGGATTTCCGCACGGAAAAAAAAAAAAGGGGTGTTATTGATACGTTGACAACAACGATTGTCAAAAAACAATTAAAATTTTGTTTCATATGAAAATGATACATGACAAATAACACACAAACTCACTGGGAGTTTGTGTTATTTATATGTATGTAGTTACATATGTATATATATATATATGAATTTAATTAAATATTCATATAATGTACATACAGTTTGTTAGAAGCATAATGAGTCAATTAGCCAATGAATATGCCCCGTGCAACTTGGTATTTGTATGTATAACTTATTAATAGTAATCAAATACATTTTTATTTTGTTTCATTACATAGTTATTTAAACGCTTTAATTCTTTTCAAATAGGAAAAGATATTTATGAATCAAATAATAGAAGAATGATTGTTAGTGAATAGAAACGAAACGAATTAAATCTAGGAGAGTTTACCTTTGAAATCAAAATTTTTAATACGCATTACAAAATTTAGCTTGGTCAGATTACCAACTCAAGTTGAATGAAATAAAGGTCGTTTGTGAACTTGACCTAATTTGCCTGGAGTTTTAGTAGAATGGTAATTTATCTGCAGTGGAACTGTTAAATTTATTGTTTTAAACATAACCATAACCATAGATAAAAAAAAACATAACCATCTGAGGGCCAATTATCAAAGCTTTGCACTCATGATATGTTAGTTCATGATATGTTTGTTTGTGTTAACGTTATGTTTTCAGGTATAAGACGTGAATGAAGAGCGTTTCTTCACACAAAAAAATGTTACTGACAGCAACGTCTTTTATTAATAATACTCGTATGTAAAATTCTTTTATATATCTTTGTCCGTGTGGTGACGGATTAAGAATACAGAGTGTCACCACTCCTATTCATCCCGTGGGTGTCGTAAGAGGCGACTAAGGGAGCGAAACACGCAGGACAACAGCACTGCATTGAGAAGGAAAACTTGACACAAACCCTATAATAACCCGTCTGGTCAGCGTGGTATAGTAGGCCAAAACCTCCTTTCTAAGGAGAGGCCTATGGCCAGCAGTGGACTGTTAAAGGCTGTTGATGTGATGATGTGAAAATTCTTTGCTGACACAGCATGAATTACATATTTTATACATTATTACATGTTTTATACTGGTACGGGAGTCAGGAGTGTAATCTACATGTTTTTCGTTACGGACCCGTGATACCACCCAATGACACCACCGGTAGTGTCAAGGGTATTATTCAATCCCCATGACACCACCGGTATTGTCAAAGTTATTATTCTTTTATATTATGACACCATCGAGTAACTAACAGAAATAAAGATAGATTAAGATATTTATTTAATTATTAAATATAATAAAAGTCAGCTGAGCCTCATTCGGAGGAACGAATGATTTTCATTTTAGATTAAATAAACACATAAAGATAAACATAATTCAGAAGTAAACACAAATGCAGTTAATTAACGATGTTTTATTAGATGCCAACATAGTTATTGTAAGCGTCTTCAAAGAACAAAGGTCAATCTTCAAAGAATATATGTAATATTCTAGTCATTAACATTATTATATATTGAGTATTATTGTCATTACTCAGTGTAAGCCTAATGATTCTGAATAAACTTGATGTGCATAAACATCAAAACGCATTAACGTCTACTACGTACTACATATCGAAGACGCAAATTCCCGCTTGGCTGGTCGTGTAAAGGCTTTGATCAGGATGACTGACTATTCCGTAGTACTCAAACGCCCTTACGCTTGGAACGTATTCACGTCTGTGTAATCAACGTGTTCTGCTTCATGTTATATTTGTATTTTTTTGTTATTATAATAATTATTATTATTTTTTAAAAGACATCTCTCCCGCTTTAGGCATAAAACTTGTGTCGCGGGGGACTTTAGAAAACATACATGAAACGGACACAAAGGACATCCAGACTCAGAACAATAAATTAAGGATCATACAAAGTGTTGTCCCATGTGGGGATCGAACCCACAACACTGCAGTAGGAGGAGAGGTGACCGCTTAAAACCTACGTCATCCGTGCAGTCATATTTATATGTTTTAAATGTTTATTGTTATTATAAATAAGGGAACCAATAGCACGATATAAAAGTAAAGATCTATGATTCGACACAAATGGGCCAGCTCAGCCGGAGCGATGGTTTCACAGAAAACCAGGGTTAAGTAATTCTTTCATTGCTTTTAACTGAGTGAGTCGCCCTTTAAGTCCCCTCCTCTTGATACTGGGGGAAGGTTATTTAAAAGGCGGTAATGTACTAGGCCGGGGTTGTAACGAGACGCGCGCCTTTTCCAGAGCAAAAAGGGGACATAGGGGTTCCCACACGGGAGGGGGTCATGTACACTCCGTAGATGACCCGAGGTACGTCAGGGTACCTTTCTAGGGTACACCTGGTTAGCCGGCAACTGGTACCCGAGATGGCGTGCGGTTTTTGGTCGGTTCGAGTCTGACATAACCACCCGACCTATGGATGGTATCCGATAGGATTTCCGAACAGGAAAAAAAAAGGTGTCCACGGGCGGTGGTCATCACTTACCATCAGGTGACCAGTCTGCTCGTTTGCCTTTCCTGTGCCATAAAAAGTGACAGTAACGAAAACTGACCAGTGAATAAAAATAACTGTCACAGCTTATATAACAAGCTTTCAAGGCCCACTATAAGATAGGTATACGTTTTCAAAAACGATTCTAAAAGTGAACTTATAGTATTATTTTAGTTTTATAATATCTGTCTATGGCCAATATTTAAAATATTCTATTCATTTTGTTTAGCTGCCTACAAAAATATTATTATGGGTTTTCAATTTCTCTTTTCACCACTTTATACGATGTTATTAAAAAGGTTTGAAATGGTTATTACAGTTTAATCGGTTATATTTACAAGCATATTTAAGTTTTATGTGAAAATCTATTATTACCTATTTTCTAACCTATAAGGGTGAAACGTTTATCATTCTAAAGGGGCAATGGCAGAGAGATTTATGCTTATCTTGGTAAAGCCTAATTTAATACATATTTATTATTTACATTTACATAGATTACTGAACATCAGACATACATACATATATTATTAACCATTTCTAAGGTTTCGCTAATTATTCCTCTTAGAAAATAAGTATTTCTAATGAGGTATTATGTCCCGATGAACGTGCATGTTTTTTTTGTAAAATTTTCACACGTGTCAATTTCGCATGGGCGTGCATTCATTAATCGAAAACCATTGGATCTAATAAAAGCATTCATTTAGAAAAGACATGTGATTTTAACATAAGAATTTGTTAATTTAAATAATTACCTATATAAATATATATATAATTTTTACATGACATCAGTTCGGTGAATTAGCTAAGAATATTTTAATCTATATTAATAGACTAATAAAATCTATTTCAATTTTCTCTGTCAATTTCAAATGAATAGTGAGCTGAACTGAACGGCGCGGCGATACACGATTCTGCGTCATGGGTGTTGATGCCGAAGTGCGTAACGCTCGTTGCACTCGTTCTATGAATACTACACAAAAACACGACGCGCGATCGACTCACACCTAATGCCCATTAACTGGGCATAGTCTTAAGGTTATTATTCAACAAAAATGTATATCTCCCAGTAGATTTTAATTTTCAATTATAGAACGAATAGAATTTGAGGTATATAAATATCTGAACTTATGTAATAGTACAGGGCACAGGCATGTCTATATAACGCAGAAATATATTCAGCTCACGGCAACTTTACGTTTATTGAAGCTCACCAAAAGGTGGGAATGTAAAAAAGAACATTAAAATATTCGCCGAGGCTTGCGAATCGTTTGATCACGGTATGAGGATTTAAAACCAGACCATACGCGCTTGTGCAATCACCGCGAGAGAGGAAATCTGTATCAGCTCCTTGGAGGATCAAATTCGAAATTTCACCTTTATTATCTACAAACTTTTATCTCACAGAAAAATGTTGAAAAAGTTAGTCTCAGATCTAGCAAAAATACGAATCCGTATAATTCGTTACTTCACGTACGATAACAAGGGATATAAAAGAGCAATATTCGAAATAAGTACGAACGTGACTTCTTATAGTGCCATAACAAAAACGACGTAGAATATCAGGAGCCAGATCCAATAATTGCTATGTATTAAGAACACAATATAAACATATTGGAACATTGTATCATTCAATAAATTACAATTCAAGTGTCACATGTCAAAAAGTAGCAGGCTTTGCACTTTTAAATACAAACGTCAGTAAAACGTGTCGTATCTATAGTACTGATAAAGCTGAACAATTTGTTTGTTGAACGCGTTAATCTCAGGACAGGAAAAAAACTTTTAATTTTGGGTAAGATTTAATTGAAGCCTAATTATCGAGGAAGGCTTGAAAAAATCACGCTACAACTGCAATAAGCTATAAATGCAAAATGATGCAAAAACGGGGCAAATTTATTTGTTTTCAGAGTCACAGACGAATATATTTATATTATGTTCTAATTCAAAAGTCAAGGGATAGATAAAAAATTCAAAAGACGGGACGTAGGAAAGTGCGGCAATTGTTTTTTTCCCCACATGTTTATTTTATTTTATTTAATACTTTATGCATAAAAACTGCACCTTCTGCACCTTGGGATAGTGTAGAGATAAGTGATTAGGAGCACTAAACTCAATAACAAGACTTAACTAAGAAATACATACACAAAAGGATACGCGTAAAAAAATCCGGGTAGAAAAAGTGATGAAATATCATGAAAACTTTTTTAACAAACATACATATACCTACACATATATACATTTGTAAAAACATATACATACATACTTTTACAGAAATCGTAAAATATATTAGGTATTAATCCAATGATGATTAAGCTTCTTTGTGTGTGAGGAGATCTCTCACTTTGGCCTTAAACGAATGACGACTGAAATTTTGGAATTGTTACAGGGAGTAAACTAAAGTAATTCAAAGTAAACAGTATCTTAACCAGTCATTTATTCTAATTTAAGAGACAGTTAAAACTTTTAGTTTGTGTAGCCTTTGTAACCCTGATTAACATCAGGGATATGATTTATAAACTTTTATTTAGTATTAAACAAAACACAATAAAACTGATTAGTAAATATTTATAATACTATGATAAAGCTTATTTTTCCTGTCATAGATAGAAACTACTAAAATAGAAAGAGAAAAGACCGGTCAATTTTATATAATAAAAAGAAAGATTCGTCCATCGTCGTTTACCGATGGCCAGTGTGCGATAGTAAAAAATTTACGCTTGGCGCAAAGCGTTTGTGCAATCAGACCGGATTGTGCCGGAAATCTGAACTAAGTCGCTTTAAGAGCCGTAGCCACCAGGAAAACATTTCGACGAGGCTGAATTCTATTACTGCTTTTAAAACGGTAAAATATTTGTATTTTTTCCGGTAATCCGAGGTCTCCTTTCAAAATGCTTTCATACCCACTGATAAATAAATTACCATCCAATAACCATCACAAAGTCTTTTGATAACTTTAATTTCTTAACTTAATAAAGATCTTGATTAATAGTCACACGTATTACGCAAATCCCTGTCTCAAAGAGGAAATCTAATTCAAAGTAATCTATTCAGAAATCGGATTTAAGTAGGGTGTTATCCTGAGAAAGGGGAGTTGGTGGTATTTAAGTTAGTGGGGATCGCAAAATGCTTTTCTAGCTGTAAAAAAAGCAAGTAATTACTTAAGCTATGTTTTACTACGAGGTATTTTGGGGTTAACGTTTCTTAATTAACAATTTATAATAGTGTATCCCGGTATACTAGACTTAATTAAATTGTGACCCGCGTTTTTGGAAATCTTTTTTTTCGGAAATCTCTTATTATTAGTTCAGAAAACACCATTGAAAAGAACTCCGAGTTCACTATGTTTAATGCCTTTGTATATAAAAGACAGGATTATTAACAAACCTTTGTTCAATGTATCTGAAGTATTAAGAGATAAAGAGTTTATAAGCAAAAATAATACCAATGAATATGGCAATATATAACACAAAACTACATATTCACACAGTATAGTCCATCTTAAGGTTGCTTGTAAGAGACTGCAGACCACAACAAAGCTGACCATTATACTACTGTTTTTGTACTACCTATCTGTCTATTAATGAATAGATTTGCTATTGTAGAGCTATTTATGCGAAGACCTCTTATTCCATTGCCATACAAGATAAGTACCTGTAAATGAATCCCAAGTATAGAAATAAAAATTGTATAGCTCAAAAAGTGGTGTTGTTTTTAAAAAGAAAACCTGTCATGTGGTAGTTGTTAAGAAAAAGTTTTGAAGAAAAGCCGTGACTAAGATCACTGTTATCATCTATTTTAGTTCGTTTACGGACGAGTATTAGTTTGCAGTTTTCATTTGAAGTTTTGTTTTACAGAATTATGTCAAAAGTATAAAAATAATAATAATATAATTATTTTTCAATGTATTTTTTTTTATTTTCTCTCACATAAAATCTTTTAAGGCTCCGTAAAATACTACATAAAGTTCAAAAACAAAGTGTTAACGATAAGGATGGTGAGACATAAGTTTTAGTTCCTTGTCGACAACCGAGAACTGCATTCCCTAAGCAGGGCCTGCTAAGCGAATGACTGTTTATAAAATTTGTAGACAAAGTTAAAAAATGAAAGGTCACTAACGATCTAATTTAAGACCGGAATAAGCCGAGAAGAACGAACTCATTATATTTTATAATGAGTTACGGCAAATGTAACGGTTGAGAGGTATCGCGTGTAATAAGGAGCTTTTGATGAAAATATTGTATCATACGAATACAAAAGGAAATGTATGTAAAAATACCATTACCGTGACTCATGGTGACATAAAAGTACGAGTATTATAATACCGTGCTCAAATTTCTATACTCAATTTTTGTCTCTAACAACCCATCAACATCAAAATTTATGATGCCTTAATCTTTGACGTGTCAGTAAAATTACTTATAAATTAAAAATAGCCAATAAAAAGTCGTATTCTAACTAATAATGAAATCGTAAGAAATGTTAAGTATCCTTAATATTTTATTTTACAGAAATAAATTAGGTATATATAGCCCGTGGCTACTTTAATTTAGTACCTAAATTTGAATATAAACTTATTTTGGCAAATTACATTTCTCTTATTACTTTCTTGTCGCCAGTGGACGTTTCTGCAAAAAAAAATTAAGACGGAAACCAAAAGAAACCTTTAATCTCTAATTTTCGCTTAATTTTTTCGCGAAGTTATATGAATTTACATAAAAACATACAAGCTAAGCGTTCTTTCTAAATATTATACTATAACTGATTGAAAGGATTTCACAAACATTTCTATTGATCAAGTAACTGCGAATCACATTGACATTATTATAACCACCATTCGTTTACAGACGTAGCAACTGTTTTCAAACCCCTAACAATTGAATTATAAGACACAATGTATCGAGATAAGCATAAACATAAACTGTCACACTGTCAGATAGGGGCCTTCTCTTTATAGTTCTAAGAGGCGATAGTGCAAATGGGCCTGGGTATATTACACAAACCTACGAGAATGTCTTGAAAGATTCCTCAGTACGATAAGTTTAAACTTTACATAAACCTCGTACTATTGAAATATTTGTTGAAGACACAAATAATTACTTAAATAGACCGTCTTATTATTAACTAAGTAAAAATCTTATTAATAAATCGGTAAAGTATTTCAGAAAAAACCAACAGAGATTTTTCGTTTACTCAAAGATATTTAAGTAACAAAAGAAACATGACCTGGAGGTCATGTTTCTTTTCCAGCTACTTACATTTTACGATAATTCATAACAAGTTTTGAAAATTAATCATTTTACATTTAATAATTGAATCATTAATGAGGAAAGAACAAAATTTGGAAAGTGGTTACTTTCGACTGCGACTAAACATTTCTTCGGAAAACATATGACTGATAACTAAAAACGCGTGTAATCATTATAACAGGTATGAGTTAATCACTGGTTATTGAAGTTTAATTTCTAGATTCTTTTTTCGAATCTTTTTTTTCTTCTTATTCATGTTTTTCATTGATGAAGGTTGTGTCATTGAAAGTATTTCATGACTTTGTCAGTTATGTCTTTGAATCTCGTTCTGTTCAGGGTATTTGTATCTTATGATTTTTAAATTTAAAATATTCAAATATCCTGAATGAATAACCAAGGTTAAGATTCGTTTTGGCCTAGACACAATTTCGCATACGTTTTAATAAATGTCTGACATCTATGAATGCCTACTGTTTATTATATGAATATTATATTGTCAATACCTGCCTAAGATGAAATGCGTCTACCAAATGGATTATTTAGCTTAATATTATTAAAACAGTTTTAGGTCTTGGACTGTATTAATAATATTAACCCTTAGTAACCCGTAACCCGTAGTAGGCAGAGACATTTATGCACCTCACTTTACACTTTAACATTTCGGCATACGATATTTCTAATTCCTTAATTAGCAGTAAAATTAAAGATCATATAATTATATCCTAAGTCATGGTATGCAAATATCACAATTACTACTTTGATTGAACACGTAATGACGAAGCCTGACAACTTGTTCTCCTTTACATTTTGCTGAAACATAATTTTTAATTGAAATAACTTGAACATACCAAGGTTTACCGCTGAGAACACACACATTAGATTAACATAATATCTGGAAGAATAATCAAGCGAAGTTGGTAATTACCTACTCCACTTTCTTAATCAATAAGTTGATTATTTAAATTTGGAATGTAAAGATTTAAATTAACAATTTTAATTATTATTTCGTTCAAAAAGTTATTTTCAATCAGTTTGGTTTGAATAATTTGAACGGATAAACTTAAATTGGATAATACAGACCTGATTATGCTGGCATTGTTTTCTTTAAATCATTTTTTTAAATAGTTGGTGAAATCTTATTTTACTATCAAGAAACTTTTATAGATCTACCATAGTACCAGCTATGAAAGCTGTAAAAAGGACAACGGTAGAATTTGCATAAAGAGACAATTAAGTGGGAGGTGTAACTTAGACTTCGACCTATAATGTAAAAGGTAAGCCTGACTGCAGGAAACTGTTGTTAACCAACATAAGGTATGTAATGTAATGTGTTAATGTAAGGCTCTAAAGTCCAAGGTAGTAATACTAGTTTAATACTACTTTTAGTTTATAGTGTCATGTGCTTGTTAGCCAACTTAGTGTAGTAAAAACAAGAAGCATCGATTTATTTCTGTGTACGGTAGTACTTACTCTTTATTACCATCTTAGAAATAAGTTATACGGTAATTTCAATATTCCCACTTTTTTTTTATTATGCTTTAGCCGCCGTGTTCTACAGTACGGAGGTTGTATTAAGGAGCCGCACTTTTTTTAACCAAGTTTGCTATATTGTATGTCCTTCAAATAATTATGGAACATTGAAATTTCGCTGTTTCCGCAATCCGTGAAGTGACATGGGTATAATTTAACTCATTCGTTTATGGTTGTTAGTTATTTAAAACCTAGAGGGGCTTTCGGAACCGGGACCGCGGTCACGAAACCATTTGATAAAGTAATTATTTTTGAGTAGTATATTGCGACCGCTAATTAAAAAAAAACCTGTTTTGGGAAAGTACGATCGACAAATAAAATTTGAAGTCATACATATCAAGCTATATTAATTAACCTTTTATTTCAAAAACAGCAGCTTACTTGTCTTAAAGAGTTGTTCGGGTCGTTGCAATGCGCCAAAGTAATAGCGAAAAAGTAGTAGTCAAATTAGTGTTAGTATGTTGTTGTAAGAATCAATGATAATTATAAAATAATTTCTCAAGTAGACCTCCCATGACAAGTTTTGTGAGTTGAGACCGATAACAGTAGGATGGATGGTTTGGATGTTTTTTTCATTCATATATAATTTGCACTTGTTAACACAGGCTCCCTTTTTTTTATTTATTATTAAGCCAATTAAAAGCCAAGATAAAAACAATTTCGTTTCGTAAACAAAACATATGTGAACTTGTATTTATTTTTTATAGTACACATACAAATAAACTATATGCCTTAAATAGTAGAAATAATAATTAAATATAAAAAATAATTAATAAAAAAATGCGAAAAATGACTGCAGGAAACTGGAGCAAACTCTTCAGTGTGCGTATCATCTGTATGCGGATGACCTTCAAATTTATTTACAGACCAGCCTCGATAATTTAGTAGAAGCAATCGATAACATTAACAGTGATTTGGAGGCAATCAAAAATTGGTCTCAGCGGTTCGGCGCAAGTGTTAACCCCACCAACTGTCAGTCAATAATCGTAGGTAGCCCCAGAATATAAGGCAGTTTTGACTTTCAAAACTGCCGGCAATCGTCTACAACAGATCAACTATACCGATCAGTTCATTTGTCAAAGATCTTGGCTTGTGGATTGTTTTTCCCAATATGTGGTTATATTGGGAATGTAAGTCAGAAAGTCACTGGAACCTTGCGATCACTGTATCGACTTAAGAACTTCCTACCACGTACTACCAAGTTAATGCTCGTACAGGCTCTGATCTTCCCAATCATCGATTATTGTGATGTATGCTGCCAGACCTGAATGCAGATCTACTCAATAAACTTGACCGACTTCTCAACAACTGCATTCGGTTCATCTTCAACCTCCGCAATAAAGGCCATGTCTCCATTTATCGAATCCAACTGTCATGGTTACCTATACGTCAGCGCCGTAACTTGCGTGCCTTGACTATCCTTTATTCTCTTCTTAATAATCCTGCAGCTCCCACTTATCTCACTTCACAGCTTAAACTAATATATTCCAACCATGACAGAGATCTTCGCCCAATTAATAATCTTTTACTACTATACACACTTTTTCTCTTGTTCATTCTTCTTTTACTGTCCAATCTATACTACTATGGGACGCGCTCCCACTTGAGATCAGGATGTCAAGAAATCGTGACACGTTTAAAGCGAAAGTCCGGGAACTTTAAAAGAAACAGCTAGAAGAAATATCCCCATGACTGCTCGCTTCAGGTATTATCATTGTATATATTTCATCATTATCATCATCAACAGCCTTTAACAGTCCACTGTTGGACATAAGCCTCTTCTCCCCTTTTGTACGAGTATATATTTATTCTATTGAATTATCGTATATATTTTATTCTGTATGTATATTACATAAATATGTATTTGTGTATTCGTCTATGTAGGTAGTTTTAAATAGCACTATTAAGTGTTATTTTATATTTGTAAATGCTTAGTTCCTACCTTCATTGTACATATGCACCTGCCATGTCCCTTACTGAACTATCTAAAGATTGACTGGTAGATAATGTCATGTGGCATTAAGTCCGCCTCGTTCAAAATGTAATGCAGGAAGTGTAAAATAAATAAAATAAAATATTGATAACCCAGATTTAAATACAATAAACCAATTTTGAGGTAGAGCGGCAAATGGAATGGAATATATAACCAGTCAATCACTTAACTTTTAAGTACGAGTATTATATATAACAGTTGATGAGATTTACAAGCTCTGTAGAGGGCACTGCTCAAGTTGCCCTTTGAATTTAGAAGCATACCTGTTAAATATTACTGATATGCATAAGCCAAAAAGTAAACCATTCGAATTTCACATGTTAAAGTTAAAGTAAAACAAATAGTTTTTTTCCACTCGGTAAATCTGATTAAGGCACAACCCATTCTTTAACTTTTTTAAGTCATCTTCTTCAATCGCTGTTTCCAATTTTATTTGGGAGCGGTGCAATCATTTTTTTTCTTTGATTTTCCTATATAACTCGCTAGATCACTACTTATTCCATTTCTAGATATATCCTGTTTCATTTAGACCTTCATTTCTTCTCTTTGAAAAGTGGTTTCGTCCGTTTTATATCATGGCCAGCCTCCTGCCTGACAGCAACCCAAGGAGGGTTACTGTTAACCACGTTTTCAGATCAAGTTTAAAGTGAAATTTATAATAATAAAATGTCAACGCAATAATCATGACAAACGACCCTCTGTGGTTAGACTTAAAATTTCCCATGTGATAAATCATTTACATCCGAATCAGCACAATTCCTCACATTCAAATAATCTCATTTTAAAGTACTCAGCATCACTGAGAGGCATTGTATTAAGTATATAATATTAATAATCTACTTTGCTGAAATGGGCAGATTTTAAGTATGCAAACACAAATCGTTAATTATTATCTTGCTTAGTTGTAAACTATACAATCAACAACTTTTCTTTCTAGTAGTATAATGTTGTTGATCATGGTTCTTTGTATGCCTTTAGTCTTAGCGCCCCGCCGAATGTACATTAATTATATTATCATATTATATTACCCATTACCAGTACAGATAGTGGCACGAAAATGTGATAAATAATGAAGTTTATGTAAGTATTAATTACGTAGCTCCGTATAAACTTGTCATTACTCATAATGTTGTACCCTTTGTTACCTTTTACAATTCGACCAGAGATAGCCGTCTGTACTTTACTTATGAAAATCTTTAACAATAATTTTGTGTGATATGGTGATATGAATCAAAATTCAATTTGAAAATCATGTTAATAAACAAGCACCCCATTTGTATATCGCAATAGGTATGTCATTTAAAACAACCATACCATGATATACGAGTACGTGCAACTGTTCACGTAGAAGATTTGCGACAATGTCGGCTAACAATGCGACCCTGACACTTTTTAATATTATCTACCGTGTCAGAATCGAGAAGGAGCTAAAGGGAAGGCTTTAAGGTAGTAAATAGTTTCAAGAGTAGCAACGTGATGCCAGAATATAAAATAAAAACGAGGATTTGCTATTACCCATCTTACTTTTACTCGTCTACAATCCCCCACACAAGTTAAATATGAAGGAATAAGTGTTTAACGGACATTATAAATAGTGCAATGTTAAATCAGTTAGTACATATACGAAATATACATATTTCTATACAAAATTTTATAAATTTAAATAAAGTAGAAATAAAAATAAAATACTAATAGATGGCCTCCTTAAAAGATATTAGCTCTTAAGATGTAAGAATATTCTGGTATCCTTACATTTTTGCACTAAATCCTACTTGTCATTCAAAAATATATACCTATTTAAATATTTTACTTCAATATAATGCTTATAATGCCTTGTATGATACTACACATTAATGTAAAGGAGTCTCTAAATAAAAGTGAAAGTATGAAATTGCTATAGATAAAATTGTACAAGTTAACCTAGAGCACTTAATTTCATAAAAACACTAAATAACTATTTTATCTATAAATTTAAACATATTTAAAATGTTCATTCTTACCAATGAAGATGCTACAACAAATGATCCACATACAATTCATCACCACACAATTCCGAAAAACACACAAAATTTGTCCGCAAGTATGGCAATTAAAAGTTTCTTTTTATTATTGTTGTTCACATTCACATGACACAGGTGTTTCAAAAAGATTTACGAAAAAAAAGAAAAAAAGTTTTTACAACTATGCACTCACTGACAGCAGTCTATAATTATTTTTCGTTGCATTTACGACTCGTTCGAGTTTCGAAATTAAAACAGGAACATGGCGCAGGCCCGTTCGAAAAGATCACGAGCGTCGAGCAGACTGGAGGCCGCGGCCGGCACCGACCACCGCGCATGTGCACACAACCACTTATAATTTGATATCTCACATCACCGCCCCTGTGACATTCTGTGGTAAAACCTACTCGTAAATTATTCAATTTTATTTACTTATTCGTTCGCTTCTGTGGATATATTATGACATGGGTTCTCTGATTTTTTATCGATGCTAGTACTGAGAATTAGTCTCACGGTTTACATTATCCTATTCAGGTACACATTTAAGCCCTTATGAAGAAATAATTAAACTGTATGCTTTTTTGCATTTTTTTTTTAAATACGACTGAAAGACATTTTATTTATAGGACACTTACCTGATTTATGTAATATGTTTATAACATTAAAATTTTAGTTTTGGTCTGTATACAAAAAGTTTTATTGGAAAAAAAATCACACACACACACACACCATAATACCTACTTCTATTTAAGACCTAGTTTTTATCTATATAAATACTAGTAATACTTTACTAGCTAAATAGTAATCAAAAGCATTTGTGTCATTAGAATCATGATGAAGAAGTTAATTTAGTCTCCAAAACCAAAGATCTTTTGTAATTGTAATATTTTAACACATTACACAAAGTACGAAAATTATTAAAAACATTTATTTATATTAACTTTAAGTGAAAATTATTTTCGTCTTAGAAAATAGCTCAAAGAAATATTTTTATTCCCAAATAAAGACAGACTGAATTGACAAATATAAATTAGGTGAGAAGCTATTTTTCAAAATAGTACTTATATTTTTAGCTATATTTGAGTCCTTAAAATAAAATTGATAAATAAAATATTATTCCAGCTTAAAGATAGGAATTAAGCTGTATTGGAAATAAACACGGTTCCCGAATGTCTTGAGGCGAGAACTCCGATACGTATACATTTTTCTTTCATGTCAGTGAAATCTTTTGTCAACAACGACAAGGTTTAGGCAAGAGAAACTGCGATATACTCAATAAATTTCACAATATACGCAGTGAGTTGCCGTCGTGACATGATATGCTATACAAGTATACAATAAACTCCCTTATTAAGAGCAGCTTTTAAGGAAAAATACGGTATTAAACACCATTGCACCCGAAGAATGTTTGTGCTCGTTTGTTAAAATTGTCGCTCAATAAGCATACTACGAATAAAAAACTTGTACATATTCGTTTTGGCTGTGTGCCCGCAACTATAGCCATTCCTTCAATATAAAGAATAAGGAACACTGACACCATTGACCAAAATGCATAATATAGGAGTTTATAATTTTACTGTAAACCCCCGCCAAACTAGGATTTGACCTACTAAATAGGGTTGTCAGAATTCCATTGAGAGAACGTGTATTTTAGATTCCAACAATAGTATAAAAATACATTAGTGTTTGCGGTGCGTATTAAGTATACACTATTAAATGCTTATGTTTTTCTTTAATTTATTTTTTAAAAAGACAACGCCCGCATTAGGAATATATTCCTGAGTCGCCGGGACTTTACTAACATACATGAAACGGACACAAAGAACACCCAGACTCAGAACAACAATTTGTGGATCACACAAAGTGTCGTCCCATGTGAGGTTTGAACCCACAACACTCGGCGTAGTAGGAAGCGGCGTGGCGACCACTTAAACCACTAAGCCATCCGTGCAGTCAAAATGTTAACATAGTTGCTCGTGAAAAGAATGTAATGCTTTTTCCAAATGCCTAACCTTCAACGCTCACTATCATTATTATTGTTTTATTTTCAAATGTAGGACTATTGCGTCGTTACCAATATATTAAGACCATGTTCCTTACACTTTTTATGTACTCACGTTTCATACGACCGTAAAACATATAACCCAAAGCATGACAGTTTTGACGTGAAATCTTTTCATAAAGGTCTGCGAAGTGACGGGCTAAAGGGTTGCGGTTTAAGGGTCGGAATGTAAGGCGATTTATTTTCGACAGAGAAATCTCAACTCGTATTATTAATGCTTTGAAGTAATCAACAAGGGGAGACCCTTTAGTCTAACTGAAATCTAAATCTGATTGTAAATATGATAGTTTCTATATATTTATTAATATTATCAAGTAATTGTCATTCTTTCGTTTATTTTGTGTTTGTATTATTGAAAATATTCACAGTTGGATCTATGATAATACACGTCTATTTCATTGTACTTTTTAGGACTCTTTTGTTTACACGGTCATTTGTCTTTCGGCTGCGTGGCTAGCCTTTTGCCACTTTATTTCACTTTAATAATGTACTTTATTATGTATGACCTTTCAGTAGATATAACATATAGAGGTCAGATGAATCTGAGACATGAATTCTGTAAATGGTTAATTAAAATTTCTTTTCTACAGTTATCTTCTATTATTTGTACCTAAAAATATTCGAAAAGGAGGATTTAATAATTTATTTCTTCTAAGAAGTTATAACATATTTTCATATAAGTAAATAACAAAATATTACAAATTTAGAACTACGCTAAACTTATGCAGAAGAAAGAAAGATGTGAGTAAAAAGAGATGGGCATTGGCTTATCCCTCTGGACCGCATCCAAAGAAGAGCGACTCGAGTCGTCGATAGCCAAAAGATCTCCGACCGGCTCGATCCTTTGGCATTACGTAGAGATGTAGCTTTGCTCTGCATTCTCTATAGTATAATATATCATGGAGAGTGCTCCGAGGAATTGTTCGGACTAATACCGGCCGCAACTTACCCCCATCGTTCCACACGGCAAAATTTTCATCCCCACCACTTGAACAATTGGCACTTTACCACTGTGCGCTTTTCAAGACACTTTTTGCCTCGCATTATCAACCTGTGGAACAAGTTAACGTCTGCAGTATTTCCGGACTGATACGACCTTCAAATCTTCAAGAAAAGAGCGTACTCCCTTCTCAAAGACCGGCAACGCGCTTGTGACTCCTGAGTTGCAAGCGTTCATGGGTGGCGATATTAGCTTTCCATCAGATGACCCGTCTGCTCGTTTCTTCGTTCCATGTAATATCTAGTTATTCTTCTCGATTAACAACCCTCTTTCACTCCTCAACACACGTTCTTCAGACTTGACAATTAAAATCGAGTACGTCTGACAGTTTTCTGTGCAATACGATTAATTTATCAAACAGAGAACGTAAACAATCTTTACAGCGAGAGATTAATCGATCTGTGTACTAACCAATTAGACGCTGGCTGCTGTGACTTCTCAGAACTGGTTACGTGACTATCGCAGTAATACAATCCTAAAGTTAGCAATAAGTGGCTATGGAGGATTACTTGTGATGTCCCTGCAACAAAAAGGGTGGAGCCAACGACCGGGTAAGGTGATAATAGCGAGCCATGGCCCAACGGTTGATGTTGGGAAGGTGTATATAATATGCTCATCTGTTAGTATGTAGCTCAGTGTGTCTTTGTCAGATCACGCTGTAGTATGCTTTTTGTTTCACTGTATGTTTCAGTCGCCACAGTGGCTTTTTAAATAAAGAGTTACGGGAAAGATCTCACAGGTCTTACAATTAAACGTTGCATAATTTACTACTAATTGACTAATATTCTATATAATCTATTAGTAGCAAACCACCAACAACAATTGTCTGCCAAGAGGCGAAACATAAACCTTTAAGTACTAAACACAGTAGGCATTTACAGCTAATTTTCTAGGTAAGACTTCGATTCACTTTGTGCTAATTTTGGTTTGGTATTTCGTGTATTAATGTTAAATAATTATTTAGCCTTAATACACGAAATACCAAAAAAAAAAGCTACTGTGTATAGTATTTATAGGTTTATAGTATTATTGGTAGACGATTGTTGTTGGTGGTTACAGTAACCAAAATCTTTTTTAATATTAGTATTCTTGTATTCAGTATTTATTCAAACATTTTCATAAACTTATTAAAATGTAATTTGATCTTTTCCTGGTCAGTACCGTCAGTTACAGTAGACCTGGTTCAAAACGGTTACATAAACTGCAAAGTATTGAAGTCAAAAACTAACAAAATATCTACTACGACTACATGTTTTTATTGTCCAAAACATAATAATTAGTAAGAATACCCATATTATCATTGTCTATATAGAGTATGTAGGGTAATCAATAACATGAATTAGTAAATTAAAATCGATATTTATTAACGCTACGGTTACACAATTCATTTTCATGATATATGAATATGTAAACTGAAACAGTAAAAATGTAATACTCGTACTATTAGTAAGATAATGACTGTAATTTAATACCATTTTTTCATTTTCTGAATTATGTTTTACGCAACAATTTTGTATTTAAGTATAATAATGATAAAAACAACAATAATGTACGAGTATATACTGCAGCATGATATGATATTTGTAATAAAATATCTAATAGAAATGAAATAAAATATACAAGAATTTGATTGGTAAACTTTAACTAAATCCAAATGATAAATGAATTTATTTAATAAACAGATATTTTTAAACACTATTAAAAGTCTCAATTAAACTCACTGCTAAAGAGTCTGTTTTCTCAAAATATGTGTAATACTCAATCAGCCAGTCAAAAACATTTTAACACCATGGAGGGAGGTTACCAGAGGTTACCTCAAAAGCCGGCAACACGCAGTTGCACTCAGTGAGGTCGTCTTGGCGGTGACTCTCGATGTCGCCAATGCGTATAATACCCTGTCCTGGAGCTGTCTGGCTCTTCGGTACCAAGGGGTGCCAATATACCTCCGCCAATAGTCTTAGAGAATTCGTCCGAACAGATACAGACCCGAGAGGCAGCACACAGAGTTCCATGTGCGCTTCTAGAAGACTGTGACCGAAGGGTGACAGTCGCAACAGGTGACGAGACCCGTCTTGGGTAGGACGGGTTAATGCCTGTCGGGGCTGGCCATTGGCAACGAGAGGAACACCGGGGTGATTTTTAGTCGGTAAGAGTCCGACAGACCCCTTCGCCGTCCCCACTGGGCGAAGGACATCTATGAGGATCTTCTATCACACACACACACACAAGCAAAGACACACACACACTCTCATTCATATACTATATGTCATAATACCATATATCATCTGGGGCGGTATACTATGGGGATCTTGTGTCAACTAGGGTGAATTTCCGTGCGTTTAGGCGATTCTGCCATACATATTATAGAAATCAAATATAGCTCACTTAGGACCCGTAATATTTTGTGGCCGTGGTGCTTCCCTGTTTAAAAGGGTGTATGCCCATTTTACTTCATTTTGTCTCCCGCTTTGCTAAGGAGGGAAATGGATTTACTGTATTTCCAACTCCTCCAATTTTCTTCTGATTAATTTCGTTGCGGGTTCCAAGGCAGTTTAATTTCTTCCTGGGACTTCCCGAGTGTCATAACTCGGTGTGTCGTGGGTCACTGCTGTGGATCCTGGTGTACAGGAGTTACAGTGGTGGGCGTGTGGGTGGGATTAGTCCCAAATATCATGCATAACAGCTTAATCTTATATATAATACACAAAGCATTAACAACTGCTCTAAATTAGAAAAGTTTTATCTAATGTTGTATAAATGTATGGCCGAAAACTGTCTTTTAAGATACAGGTGTCACCTAGTTTAAAAGGCAGGGTTTTTCACTAATTCAACATGGATATTTCGATCTTACCGACGACTAAAAATGTCCTGTAACTAACATGTACTGTAAATTTCTATGTATAATTGTTTTGGAAATAAATTTATTATTATATTATTAGATATTATTATCCCGTTAACAAAAAAAGGCGTTAACAGACTTGTGTCTTTTGAATTACTCAGGTGACCCGTCATGATGACATAAAAATACTTATGCAATAACTAACTAACAAGAATCGTACACTGTCCAGAACTAGAACTATGAAGATGTGGATATGGTGAGGTGGAAAGAAATGGTAGAACTCGGATAAGTTACATAAGACAAATAAGAGAGCAGTTACTGCAACTCGTATATCTTACAGGTTTATAGACGCCAAATTGCCTAAGGCTACAAAAAAAACTTTGTTTAAGTAAAGAGAAATAGTTTTCTTTTCGTCTCAGCTTTTTTAGTCTACAAACAACGTGATATAACAGGTTTCTTAAAGTATTTGATTAACAATTTTTTTTGGTAAAATATTCGATTTTGAAATTATATTAGTTATTTTTTTTATGAACGACAAACGAGCCAACGGGTGTCCTGCTGTAAGCGACTACTGCCGCCCATGAACTGCAACTCAGGAGTCACAAGCGCGATGCCGGTTTTTCAGGAGTACGCTCTTTTCTTAAAAGTTTGAAGGTTGTATTGGTCCGGAAATACCGCAGACTTATATTGCACGCATATTCGTCCTATATACGTCTGACCTTATTTACGTAGAACTATATAGATCTACGTAAATAAGGTCGTGGGAAGCCGTTGGACGCAGGCAACAAAGAACCGGTTATTGTACGTCTTTCGGCTGAGATGATGTTGATGACATAAATAAATCTTTACTAAATTTTATTCTAAATAACATTCTTATATCTTTATTTATATCATTCATTCATAATTTTAAAAGGCGATGAGGGCTTGATTAAAAGTAAAATGGTTTATTGTAACTGACGATATGTTTTATCAAAGCCTCCCTTATTATCCAAGCGCAGTATACTAACTTCGTCCGCGTCTTCTCTCGCACATAAGTAATTTATCCGTCTCTCGAGAACAGTTCTTTTTTTTGGATGCTAAGTACCCCATCTCCCTCTCTATGTCCGTCGTAATGTATACACAAAAATTTCATGATGGTTGTATGTTTTAGTTTATTTTAATTTAGTTAAAAATGTGCGATCTTCTTAAAGCAGCGTGTGGTACCTCTTATCCCCCAAAGACCAGAGCAACCACCCGGGTCTTTCGACTCTAAGGCTCTTTTGCTTTATAAATTTTAACTGTGGGTTTAGTATGAGAGTTAATACAGTTTGATTAAAAATATATTTTTTGAGTAAGTTTGTAACATCCAATACAAAATTTGTTTTAAATTTTGAAAAAGTCTTGGACTAATTTTGTACAATTTAGAACTCATTATCCCATTAGACGACTATTATAATAATTACGAGTATATCTGATAATGAGTATAGTAAAATGTATAGGGTTCCACGGTGAAAAAAAATAATAGATATTGTGACAAAGAGGGTTCACGGGATACGGGCCACCCACTGTGTACCCACTTCCTTCTGCGTGCAGGTGATGTCCTCAACCAAGGTGGTGGAGAAGCATGGAGTTGTGACCATCATCAAGACTTATGCGTCGAAACATGCATAACACTACTGAATTGGCATAGAAAAGTGGGAATTCCGAATCGAAAGCCTGCGATGAAAATGAGATCCTGTACGACAACCGTAACCATTACCCTCAGTAGGTGGACCCAGGTACAGTGCCGGAACCTAATCAGTGCGCTAAAAAAATATTATGTAGATAGTGACTGACTGACTGCTGGAAAAATCGTGTAGGTAAATTGGGCCAGTACTTTGATTAGCTAAAATAAAAAAACACCCAATTTTTTCAGTTTTCATACATATCTTTAACTTCATAGGCAAAGACCTAATATGCTAATATGTATTTAAAGAACTGACTAAATTATTTGTTATGTTATATTATTGACCTGACTCTAAAATTTGAATGCAGTACATTTGTTTTTAAATCCTTTATTTTTCTGCGTCATTACGTTAACACCAGGAATACAACTAAATTAAGTGTTACTTCTTCCAAGAAATATAAGTTTATTCACAAATGTTTCCTTTTACAATTATTAACAGTTTTATAGGTATTTTTGCAGTGTCGTCAGTTGCGTTACATTAATTTCTTCTTCACAAAAATACATGAAATTATCATAAAAAAATAATTTCTACTAAATCAAACAAAATATTGGCCTTGGTCACAGGCTAACGTTGCTGATTTTACCTTGTTTTTACTTCTACTCGTAATTGCATTAGCATCAACTCAAGAAAAAAAATTAACATCAACAATATTCCAAAGTCACTGGTAAATAGCTCAAATACTATTTTAACTATGGAATTATCAATTTTAACAATGAATTATTGCTGTCGCGCCGACATTATATAAGTATCTTTAAGTTAGTGGTGGTATATATAATAGAGTATAAAAGAATATTTTAAAAATGATAACCTACTGAACGCTTCTCAAAGAAAAGCTTACGCTTGCCCTAAAAAAGAACTTAAAAACAGTAGTCTGATTGATGAAGACATCATTATGGCATTTAATTCTCCTAAAATGAAGTCTATTGAAGTCGATTTATCGCAGCATTTTTCTTTACAAATTTCCACTTTGAAGTTCTTTGGCGTGTGGTTCTATATATCTCACCCTATTAAAAGCATTCGTTTTTGGTTAAGTATTTTGTCCAGAATATTTCTAGGAATAATAATTTTTACAATTCCTACTGGCGGTCAATTAATATATGTTATACGGCTACTTATACAAGGTAATGCAGAGATTCAAGAGGTAGCTGGCATGTAAGTAACCAATATCTTACTTATTCTTATTTTATTTTAAAGAAGAACACAAAAACCTTAAATATTCTTACCTATAACTAATTATACGGTAGATGAAATGAGGTCTTTTATAGAATCCATTTAAATTCTTTTTAAGAGAAGAAAGAAAATTAATTACTCAATAACTTTTTTTAGTAGAAACAGTAAACGTTTAATTTATCCTTATTGTTTGAAAAATAATGAGTAATAATGTACTTAATGTATGCTTGATACGATGTCAATAATTTCAATAAAAATTATCTCTTTTAAGTTACTCTATAAAACAAACTTCATATTTTTTTTATTGACTAAACTTTTCTTTGTGACACAAACCACTCGCTTAAACCGTCAAGGTTTTTATGGGAGAGGGAGTTCGCCTTGTTTGTTTTAACAATATGTATTATCCCCTAATCTAGTATGTGCTTATGTTTTATCTTCGCTAGGAGGTAATTTTTCGTCAGTTTCGAGTAAGGCTGGTTTGTTATATATTTATAAACTATCTCTCTACACTCTAGATCTACGAGTACACTACATGCGTCACTGATTTCATCTTTTTGTATTTTTTTGTATCCCTGGTAACGTTTATACAAAATTCTACGATGAGCCGAATGTAGTAACATACTCAAAGGATCCTACCGACATTTCTGAAATGTCAGTTTCATGAAAATAAAAGTGCCAGTTTTCTAGTTTTCACTGAATTTCCCTGTTCTCCAAGCGACGCTACTTTGATGTCTCTTTATTAAAAAAAATATAATGTACATAAAATCATATTAAATCGGAATGAATATTGTGTAATTTAACGTAAAATAATAACGTAAGTAAGATATAAAAAAACCTAGAAATTGAATGATGTTTCAAAATATCTGTTTGAAATCTAAGAAGTTCACATGTCAGTACGGCTAGTTGCCCTTGTAAACGTAGAAAGTAAATAAAAAATAAAATCTCATATATTAAACTATTGGGGCGTAAACCCAAATGATTACCTACTACGAGTATGTGTTCTGACGTAAAATTGGTTCTACCTATCCGTAAAAGTATTTTTAGCGAAGACTGAGGAAAATGACCGATCAAGTTTATATTTTCAGGATTCAAAGTAAGAGTATCTATTAATAAAAGCCTTATAATGTTATATGTATTGCATTATGTGGATAAATACTTTTAAGTAGTTTTTGTAAATAATAAGTTCGAACTATATTATAGCTAGTTGATATCAGTTTTGTTAAAGTGGTTAGACTAATGTTTTTAATTGTTGAAAATACTTATTGCTGATAATAAAAAAGATATTAAAGTGTTTAATATTGTGAGATCCCAATAAGCTATGTTATGTCGAGAAATATACATGATGATAGCTCACATTTAATTAACAGTTACAGTAGTAGCCAGCAGATTAAGTAATTACTATTAAATTATGCCATGTTATACCTTAAATTCAATATTGGGAGAGATTGACTAGATAATGTAAAGTATAGCGACAAAATTAGGTAAATTTAGATGTTAACATAAGCGACGAAGCGTTACTATAAGCATTCTCATCAGTTCGCATGGGTGGCTTCAGAGTTTGGAAAATTACTACTAATACCAGCTTACGGGCATTCTTGTTTACGGTTCGTAACAGGAAAATACTTGTATATTCCTTTTAAAATTTATAAGTGTTATGCAAAACGAACGCTATAAACCGTCATATTTCTGATTTCTGGTTTTTTTTTTTCTGAAAACGACCAATATTTAATAGATACTGTATTTCGGGAGTTTAATAAGAAAACTTAAACGAATTATTATTTATTTAAAATATTCTTATGTAATTAATATAAGTACTATGGGTATATATGATAACCTAGTATGCTATATTTTTCATAAAATCACATTTTAAATTTCAGTGCATCTACTATGTTTTAGCTCTGCATCGCCCTGAGGTTGACTGTAACAAAATGCCTACGGCACTAAGTCTACCTTTGTTCCATTTGTGCATAAAGAATAATAATATTATAGTATACTTTTTGGTATGAATTTAAATGCAATAAAGAATTTATTTTTCCGTTGATTTTATGACAAACATTTTACAATACTTATAACAATAAAAATGAGTCATTGCAAATATTTTACCGAAAGTATAGAAATAAATATAGTTTATACGTTATTAAGACGTTCACTGTATTGAGGTGTACAATAACACCATCTCATTAGTGCTGCACAGCAAAATATGCAATGATTGACCGAGGAGCCGGTAGGCTTATAAACGACGACATGCTCTTAATAGTAATTTACATACTCTTGAGCCACACGGTCAATCGTCCGCTTATCGACGTTTTATTAACACGCTTTTATTATACTGAATTCACTTTGCTTACGAAAGCTCTTTTCGAATTAATTGAACCCTCATTATTTTTTTAGTGTACTACTACACGCAGACAGACGTTTTCTCTTCTCATTTATCTGTCATAATAAAGTCAAACTTAATGTTTTGCATCTTCTTTTTGGTTAACAACTATAAATATTTACAGTAACGCTTTTTCAATGTCTTACGCTTTATTTATTACGTGCATTGATAAAAAAGCGTTTATAATAAATAACTAAAAATTGGTGTTAAAAGGTTTGCAAGGTTAAGATAGTGTTCCCAACACTATCTTAACCTTGCAAAAGAATGTCAACACGAGATTTTCTTTGAGCCATATTTTAATATATAGCGCTGATGGCAGTCTTATCTTCGTATAGAGATGCAAATTTTATTAACGACTTTGGCATAATATTGACTAGTATATGAGTTTAGATAGGTAAAATTATATGGAAATGAGCACAAAAAAATACTTGTAAAAAAGGCAAGAACCCTTCCGTGCTTATAAATTACATTGTAACGACACAATAAATCTACTGTGAAACAGAAATTGCGTGCACATACATGACAAACGTAAATTAAGAACTCGTTTTGGCGTTTTCGCTTAAGTTGTTAAGGTCACGTCTTATCAGATTAACCTCCATATTGACTGTGAAAAAAAGAAGTGAAAATTCTCAAGTGACAATATAATACGTAGAGTGGTGTGAAATGAGACTTCTCGACGTCTCGTAACCAAAAAGGTAGCTCATCACCATTTAGTCGCGATTTATCTGTTATAGCAAAAAAAAAAAACAGTAATAAAATTATGGCTGGGCAGGGCGGCAGCACGGGACCTTTTCCTTCCGGCTGATGCAGGTGCTTTCCGGGCACGGTTGCTTCGGAAAGTACCTGTACTCGGTCGCTAGGAGGGAATCGAGTCCCACCTGCCACCACTGCGACTGCAGTGAGGACTCGGGAGACATCAACCTAAATCATGATATGGCATCGAAATCGTGGAAACAAAAAAATAAACGAGACTACTCCTATTTCAAGTTTAATTATAAACGCTCAATAATTTTGACATAGTTTTAGATCGAATCCCCTTCTTTTCAGTGATTACATACATAAAAATTCCTATCGTTGTTGGCAGGAAGTAACTCCATTCAAAAATATTTATTTTGTTACCAATCTACTTCCGCGTGTTTTTACGCGTAGCATTCTTTCCAGGGCTATATTTTATGAATAGTCGTAAATGAACAATTTACTGCGACAAATTCCCATAAAATTATGTTATTACTTTCGATTTAAGCTAATGACCTCAGTAAATCTGGCCCTACTGTTTTTTCAGCCAACATTATCCACAACTGTTTCGCTTTTCTTTTTGATAAATAAACTACATTATAACATGTGTGTCTTATAAATAAAGCCAAAAAAGTGAGATAATTTTCAAATTTTCAAATAGTTAAAAAAATGACAAACATTCAGTTTTAGTTTATAGAAGTAGTCGTAACGCTTACCTTCTGCAACTAAACTTTACGAGTACGATATTAGTATTCACAGAAATATCATAAGTCAAAAACATTTTTTTTTTTTGGAATAGCCTTTTAAACCCCTAAAACATATAAGTTTTTTTTTATTATATAGATGATTGAAATTGAAATGATTGAAATTTGTTATTTTAAAATAAAATTAACTACCACATGCTTTTATAGTTCTATTACTGATTTATTCTGAACGCACCTCAAACATTGTCTAAAGCAGTTTAAATGTTAACGTAACACATAGTATTTCATTTACAGAATAAATTTAGTTATGACCGAGTTACTGGCATCAGTAAGGCTTCTGGATTTGTTCCTGCGTCGGAACATATTAATGCAACTGGTGGATCAGTTAATGTGTAAAGAGTTTCAATTTCGTCTGAAGCCTCAACAAGCTATTTTAGAGAAAGCAATTTTGTATACCAGAAAACTTTTCTGGGTATTTCTATCGCTCAGTGCATTAGATATACTTGGTAAGTATGAACATGTGCATATTGAGTATATGGCATACGTGTTTTATTGTCATCTTCTCAATTACCAAATATCGGGTATTAAGACGAATATTCAAAATTCAATTCCGAAACAAGACAGCTTTTGGTGAAACAAACCGACAAGTGTTCAGAGTTTGAATTTCAGTAAGATCTCTCTACGACACAAGATTGAGTTAATGGTTTCTTCATATTACAAATAATAAATTAAAGTGCTATTCTATAATCCCAGCTTTATAGATGCATATAATAAAGAATATAATAGAAATAATAATGGAACCATGTATTAAAAAATAACACTTAAAATATGTATACACCGTTTAATACAAAACGTTTAATTCTTAACTTTTGTACCAATACCGTAGTATTTTACTTTACTGACTGTTTTGTTTTCATAAATGTAGCGAAGATTCTAAAAAAAACTTGTTAGTATGTAACTTTCGGTAAGTTAGTTCGTTAGTAACTAATAGTAAACTTTTGCTCCTACTTTACTAAAGTCAGATCGTGTCATTTTAATTATTAATTTTACAATATACTATTTTGATTGAATGATAATTCAAACGTTTTTTCTTTTTTTACGTGTGGAAACTCCCTCGGGCCGTCACCCCACCGGGGTTTGCGGCGGGGTGATGTATCGGAATCGAACCGACTAAAACAACACGGTTTGCCACTCTGTGCTATCCTATAGCGATCCGGGAACTGCTGTTATTAAGACATCCGGACCCCTCCTAGCGCCTGCCCGCAACGGCGGAGGTCCATCCATTTGGTAACAGCATACGGAAAACCACGGAAAACGGAAAGAACGCCGCCCCCCGTGACCCCTACTGGGGCCCTGGGTCCGGGAGAGCTCAAGTCGGATATACAGATGATCCGACAGCGTCTCAACCTCTTTCAAGACATGCCAGTTCCTTACTCGTGCGGAAAGAGGAAGGGGTAGCTAAACCATCGACCCCTCCTCCTAATATCGGAGGAAGAAGCAACGCCATCGCCAACGTTTCCAGGGTGCACCACGTGAATGTTTTCTAGCCAAGCACCTCATGATAATTCAACCTAACTCAATCAATGTTACAATAGAATCAAAGAAAAATGTTATTTTACATACATACATACACACACATTATCTCTAAAGGGGTAGACGGCGGCAAGGATCAATTAATATTCAAAAATGTCCAGCACTAATTCTGATTGTATAAATATGTAGTGAATTTTAAATGTTCCTAATGAAAATAAATTATTGGTTCTAAATCCCTGTTATAAATATTCATCTAAATTTGCAATTCTAAGCTTATTAAACAGTAGTTTCTCAATTTGCTTGCTGAATTGTAAAATTATCTATTAAGAATTTAATTCAAATGTAAAACGAATTGTTCACCGTGTTGTAGAATCAAATATTATCATATTTATTGAGAATACTTTAACACAGAACGTAATATACTTTTCAAAGTTATCTATAAAATAAACACAATACAAAATAACTATACTTAATAAGCCTGTTGCTTATACCACGTCATTTTAGTCTATTTATAACATGATTTAGTACACGGATCTTATTCCTCTAAATCGTCATCATGGCCAACAATTAGGCACAATTGGAGACAAATACACATGGTGTTTCAGAGTTCACTATATGCGAAATGAACCTGTCTATTCATCATGTTGATTTAATCAGTAAGTTTATGAGAACAACGACAGAAAAGCTCTATTTGATATCAGTTTCTAATTAAACATGACTCACTAGTATACTGACTGCCTCGGAAAAAAATATTTGTATGATCTGCAAATATTTGTTTCGAAGTTTGGGTATTTTCTGTGTATAATATGTATGTATTTACAAAAAAAGTAAACAAGTATTCTGTTAGTCAATCTAGCTTTCATGGTACAAGCTCTGCTTAGTTTGAAGTTAGATGATATTGTGTGACTGGTGTCCAAAAAATATCCTGATTATTATTATTAGTGGTTATATTTCTTTACAAATATATATTTAACCTGCACTGAAAATCGAGATGCGGAACAGAATATCTCACAAATACTTTTTATCTTTAGTATTGCGTATGTTCAATCTTGTTAACGCCTACAGATATTATAGTTACAATTCGATGAACATTTTCAATGGCTGCGAAAGATAAATGAATTATTTATATTTTTCTCCACAACGGTACAATATCTGGTAACATGGAGATGTGCACATAATTTTGTTTTTATCATTCTGTGTAACATAATACACAGAGAATTGAATTAAGTTTTATTGCTCTTACAGTTCACGTCGTTGTTGTACCAGGCTTAGGAAAATTTAGTAATTTGCCACTAAAAATGGATCTGATATGGTTTGATATAAGTCAAGAATCATATTTTACCTTCGTGTACATTTACCAGGTAATTGTTATTAATATCTCAACAAAAATTAAGAAACTGCGAACTTCTTTTGTTCAATCGATGTCTTCAAACTTAATCGATACAGAATATTATAATATTTAATTACATCCATCGAGTATTTTCTTATAAGAAAATACTCGATGGATGTAATTAAATTTGCTTAAGTTTTATAGGTGTGTACTTACCGTGATTTACACAGTTTTAAAATACATGGATGTCATCAACTTAAATATTCAAAGCGAGTTAGCCTCGTACATTTCTTTTAACGACTATCCATCGTTCGTCCAATTTTAAAAGCATCGGATAGGTTTTTTGCAATTTATTACAGTAGGTGTTTGTTTACTTTCAAATATATTTTTTACTTGATTTTGATCTTTAGGTGTCATACAAACCAATGGTGTTGGGTACTTTCATGGCACTCCAAACTTTGCCATGGGCAGCTATGTGTTGCGCAAGTAAGTTTTTGTTTTTTAAATACACGTGTGTGTAGTTGCTACTATTGCTAGTTTTGTGTTTTTTAAACAAAAATTGACAATAAAGTTCATTATAAAAATTCACATAGTTGTATATCAGCATTATAATTACCAGTACCAATATAGAACAGGATACGATACGACCTCTTATTTTTCAAGAAAACAATATACTCTCATCTCAAAGAGCTGGCGATACACTTATGAATTTAGTTGCAGGTGTCTTTGGGGACGGTAGTCCCTTACCATCAGATAATCCATCTATTTGCTCGCTATATCATAAGAAAATAAATAATCCTATTGTTTCTTTAAGTCAAATCCAATAGCAAAGAACGTTAATTACAGATATTTTAACTAAACTGTATTTACTTTACGAATGTACGATACGTTAAGTACGATAAGTAAAATATATAACATTCACATTATACAATGCCCAATTTTATTAATCTTACAGTTAGCCAGTTGAACGTCTTAATTTATAACTTGGAAAATATCAAATACCTTGTGGAGTTGACCATGGCTGAAATGCAGTGCGATTCAAATACAGCGTTTAAAGAAGTTTTCAAGGGATGTATTCTGCATCATTGCAGCATAGTCAGGTAGAAGTAGTTTGTAATTGAAGTGTTTTAAATAGGTAATTAAATTTGTTTATATTATTTTAATATAAGTAATGCCGTTTCTTCCACAGATTTGTAAACACGATTCAGAATGCATTTGGAGGACAGTTAACATCAACGTTATGGCTCAATGGCTGCATAGTTGGTACTACAGCTGTGCAGATATTTTCGGTAAAAAGATAGAACTAATTTTATACACCCTGAAAATAAATGGATTTCTAATTTACAGGAAAATCTCAATAATAAATTTCAAACAAAATTTTGTTAAGTTCTGGGCCCGTCATACTCTGGTACTATATATATATATATACATCCAGAAATTTGTACGATTTTTTTATTTCCTTAAAGCTTCTTCTGTGAAAAATGGAATCGAAATCTATATACTGCTTGCTTTAACTATTTTGCTGACTATAAATAATTTATTTTTAATTTACCAGATTGAATCTCCGCTTAATAATATTACTGACGTAGCGTGGATACTGGCATATCTGTTTATAATGATTGGTTATCTATTCGTTGATTGTTATTTTGGAAATTCCGTGACTATCAAAGTAAGTCTAAATGATTCGATTTTTCTCTTTGATTTCTACTTGCATCTCAAATTTAAACGTTATAAATTTCTGATTATTGCAATTAATTTGACACAAAATAATATCACATAACAGAAAATTAAGGCTTTATCTTGGTGACGTATTTAAATGTTAACGCATCACTTCATAACTTATGAATGTACATATACTCAATCTTCAGACTAGTATAAAAAGATGTCTCATTACAGAGCTTGCGTGTATCAAGCGTGGCTTTTTGTTGTCCATGGATAGAGCTTTCAACACCTCTGAAGAAAGACTTACTGGTATTTATAGCAAAAACACAGCGGCCTATTGTTATAACTGCTGCGAAATTCGTGCCAGTCTCTCTGGAGACTTTTACTAAGGTAATCTGATACGTTAGCTGACCTATTTCTTCTTCGTGTATTATTAAAGGAGTTGTTTACTAACTTTCTGATAACATATTACAGAATGAGAAATATTCATGTAATTATCATTACATGTATATTTCTTCGGTAAACAAATAGTTTTCTAAGAGGTTCTAATTATATTTACCTCTGTCAATAATAATAATAATAAAATCATTCCAAGACATTACTTGAAATGATTTTATTATTATTATTATTTTTTACTTTTTATCTTGTTATCCTCTCGTCTGCTCTAGAGACTGTCTTTGTTTGCTGATATTGATCTATTGTTACTTATACGAGTATGTACTACATAGTTAAATATTCCTTTGAGTAAAAATGTCTAGCTGGTGGTGAAGGAGTTTCTTCGTACGAAATTTGTAAAAGTAATAATTAAGAGTTTTAAAGATTTTAGGAGCAAAGTATTTCAAGAAAAAGTTACACTTATTTTGTATCCAGTTATGTTTTTTTTGCCTTAGAATAAAGAATAGTTCTACTTTACTTACTTACTTACTTTACTTACTTCCACTAAACTTTGTATAGATTAGAAGTGCAAATAATCTCGATTTTACATTTAATTATTTTTTAAATTCTTTACAAAATAATGCACATTTTTGGTGTTGTTTGTTAGTATTTTTTGAAGTCGGTTCAACTTTTTTTTAAAGGATTTTTTTTAGTTTTAGAAAAAGATTCTCTAAGCTTTGGTTAAGGGGAAAGAAATACTAATACCATCATCGTCGCATACTTTGAATCCCGACGCTAGTTTGAAACTTCGTGTAACTTTTAAAATTGTCGAAGTTCCCTGTGACGGGTCAGATTTCGTCAAGAAAAGTTTTGAGGACAGCAGGTGATATCATAATTTACGGACAACCAATTCAAGTTTTCGTGTTAAAGAGGGATTGTTTATTTTTTAACTAGAATTTCTATATCACCGTGATTACGTCTTTGCTACGTACCTACTGTATAATATAAAAATAATCACGTTGTACGTTCTATATACGGGTTCATATAAGGTAAGGCTAAATCATTTTAAAATGCTTACTTTATCAGATGGGAGGGACGTTATGGGCATGGGCTTCTTGTTCAAGTTATTTCGAAACGATCTTGACTGTCCACAGTTATTATCAGACTTTAATTTTCGTATTTCAGCCAGAATTCTACGTAAACCAATTACTCCTCTCTACCCCTCACTAAGAAGAAGAGTATAAAGTTCCAATTCACACATTCTGGTGGCCCAATGTAACGCTTACTGAAACTTCATTACTGTGAAAGTGATTCAGGCAAAATATTTCCAATTAAAAATCATTATTACAATCGTATGATACACGCTCTTGTTTAGATTTTTGTTCTTTTTCACGAAGTAAACACAAAGATTTAAACTAGTTATAAAGGCCGGTTAAGTGTATTTGAGAGTTTTTGAAGTAATAACTTCTTATGGGAGGGTAAACCGCTTCGTTACGTAACGCGTTACGGCGCCAGTCTGTCTGGCTTCTAATTCCCAAGGAAGGTAGGCTCCTCCTCTTTTACTAACCCACTGTGCTAGCCGTATTTCGGACAGACGCTTTACGTAAAATTAAGGTAATAATCTAGGGTTTTCTCAAGTTAAACAATTTCAATATTCAATAGTTCAACTTAGGTTGGTTAAGTTATCACTTCTGTCAGGAGTCCCGTTTTTTTTAATATTGGTAGTCAATTGAAAATATCTCGAACATTGTTGTGTAATTGAAAAATGTCGCAAAGTATCAGCGAAAGTTTTAACCCTTCCATTATAATAGAGCTACCTTTGCAAATGGCATTCAAATCATATCCCTTTCAAGAATCAGATAAGCTTCTAGCAGTTCTAATCCGATATGTCATATGGATAAAAGTTATGGGCTTTTAGAAAGTCGAAACTTTTTGTCAACTTGTTGGCTGCTATGTGCACTGCCACAATCTGTAAAACACGGAATCAGCATTTTTCTACGTAACATGATTGAAACAGAACTGATGGTTAGGTTAAATTAATGAAGATTTCAGATATTCAGGTATGAACTGAACTATGCCTAAATATTAATGTGACTTCCTACAATGTTTTTATTTTAAATGAATGGGCATAGATATAGAGATAGAAAACCTTTTTTTACTATAAAAATACAAATAATAAACTTATTTAATTCAGCTGTAAAACAACTTATTGACAGTTATAAGGTTATGACAGATATCGTCATTCACAGTTTTCGCTAATTATATCATTCTAGATGTTGTAACGTGACGTTCTCATTAAAGTGGCATTGTTTCCAACTACGAGTACGGATCTAGAAAATGACAAAACAGTCACACAAATTGTACGCGACTTAGATTTATTGTTAAATTATGTGGTGTTAAATTTCAAGGCAAATAGCCTTGAAATTTAATATCCTAAGTTAAATCAGTTAGTCCCGTATGCATTTCATATTATAAACTGTTAAAATCTAATCTATTCTATGTACATCTTGGACATTTTTAGTGTGATTTATAATTGAGTCTATTCAGCGTCATAGCTAGCAGGGGTATTCCTTTTTTTTAGATACGATGTTGAATACAATTTTGTGTTGAATAGTTCTTGAAAAACTTAAAACTTTTTTACATGTGTAGATTTTTTATGTAACATACTTATAAACGAACTCTACAAAAAATATATTGTAGAAACAGGCATAAAAACGAGCAAATTTACACAAAAAAGTTTTAAATAAATTAACCCGTCTCTGATCTTTTCCAGTGGAAATGTGCCCATCACACTTGCTGCATTGCCAAACTTTGCTCCAGGAATTAACCGGAGCGGGAGTCATTTTTGACTTCAGTGAGTTTTCGACTTAATAAACTCCCTAGTGTCAACAGCCCATGGTCTTCTGCAACACAGGAACGAAGTGGTACGCAAATAGTGTCCCAGATCAGGCACTTGCCGTTTTTACGGGGCACCAGAGTCAACCCATCAGGCCTCTTAGGGTCGGATCCGCTCAATCCTGGGGGCTTAAGCACGCACGGGAAGTTGGCTGATATGACGGCTCTGCGGAGTACGTTTTTGAGAGCGTGGTGGCTAAAAAAATGGGAGAATGGGTAAGGATGAAATCTAGAGGAGATAGTTCTTTGAGGCCTGGTAAAATGGTGTTTAAACGATAGAAGTGTATAAGAGCACCGACGCTACAGGGAAAAAACTTACACTTCGAGGAGTTAACCTCCAGACCCAGGTCTTTGAGGTGAGGAATGAGGGTTTCTATATCCTGTAACATGTCTGCCCGCTTACCCCCGATATGGCCCTTATTAAGATAACACACGTTTAAAGAAGATTTGAGCTCGGCAATCACTTTGTCACATAGCCAAACCAAAGACGAGTGGACCCAACGGGCCCCCTTACTGAGCTCCTACTTAAGAAAGAATAAGATTACTGTCAAAAAATACGCTAGATGGAAGACTGTAAATCTGGTAAAGAAATTGAAACAGAAAGGGAATATTTTCCTTAACTTCCCTCAACGAGGTCCCTCCCCAAAGTGTTAAATGCGTTGTGAATGTCAAGCTTGAGCAATACGCAGCCCTCGCAGGTTAATTAGAACAAGAATGAAACCATCCTTTTTTTGAGTTGAACCGACTTCTAACAAAACTAACAAAGAGCACTAAAAACCTAACAGCAATCGCGGTTTATTTGCTGTCATTTTTAGAAGATCTTCATCAGATCTATGTGAAATTTAAATGGCACCATTTCGGATAAACCCCTTTCGAACGAAAAAGGAATTAAATTGAAAAGAAGTCGGTTAAAAAAAAGTTTCATGAATCAGAACTCAAATTACTTTACTGCAAATATAGATGTCTGGAAGCAAGAGCATGACCAACAATCTCACAGATACTACTATAAAGTTATTAGTGTAAATTAGTTTCGCTTAGTTTGTAGTAGTTGAGGGTATGGTCAAGAGTTTGAGACTCTGGGTTATCGATAGTAAATACCGGGAGTTTAGCCTTGTAGCATTTCCTATTTACAATGATTACTTGCGAGTTTGTTTGGAATTAAATGTGTTGAACTAAGAACCAAACAATAAATTCACCAAGAGGGAAAGTCAAATGAGGGCGAATACAAGATGGTATACAGACAAATGATACTTTTTATATTTTTGAATCGAATTTGAATGTTTTACTATTTACGCTTTTGAATTAACGTTCAATAACGTAACGTTCGTAACGAGTATTTATTTTTAACCAGCTGTTGGCTGCGACTCCGACCGCGTGATGTCGGTTATGACAATGTAGCTTTCCATTGGTCAAATAATTTTTAAAATTGAATTAGTGGTTTAGACTGTATCCTGTGTATATTCCCTTTAGATTTTTTTATCATAATGTAATAAATTATATTATTTTGTTATTGGCCTCTTTCATCAAGTATCATTTTAACAAGATACTAGTCATTAAGAGATTAACCTACCATTTTGAAGAAAAACGAGTTAGTAACTTTATCTAGTCTTGAAACAAACATCAAATAACGTCCTCAACAACCAAAAAGCAATAATTGCTATTAGCTTCTACACAATGTTATGTAGTCGACATTTGCTACTACTGGCGATAAATAAAATATTTTTCGCATTACGTATTATATTTCTTATTTCCGATATACATGACTATTTTCCAGAATAAAATACATAAATCCAACATTTTATGACATACTTTAGTTTAGTCTTTTTACACCAAGTTGATGATTTACACCAACCAAAATAATATTAAATATATACTAAAAAGTGGTACGTAACGTGAGTAAGCATATAAAATTTCCAATTCATAATGCTTAAGATATTTTTTTTTTTTTTTTTTTTTTTTTCTTAAAATATTTCTTATAATATGTGTGTGAATGATTGAATATTATGATGTACATATCGTTTAATAAAAATACAGGACATGGTGTCCTAAAACAAGAGCTTACAAAGACTTTTAATCCAGTTTACTTAGTCATTTTAGTTCGTAATATATTATAATGAATTATACGGCTAATACGTAGCCAGCTATTATTGCTTCTAAAATCAAAGTGGTTTCTTTTACAGCGGGACTACACAAACGATCATTATTCATGCTCGTTTGTCATATTTTTTGTCGTCAAATTTGGGATCACTTCCAAGAACTCTCCATTGTCAGGAGAAAGAAAAGTACAAAGTTGCCAGATTATTAGGTTATGTATAATATATTACACCTGACCACTCCTACTTATTAATATTGTACGTAATATTATGTAAAAGCGAACGCCCTAAAATCTGCCTTGCAACATATTACGATGTGTATAAAATTATACTAGGTGGCGGTATTCGCTTTATGTGAAATTGTCGAAACTAAAAAGACACTGATGAGAGCTATACTGGTAACTTTTTAAATATAAACAATTAAAATATGTTCAACTTTAGCAGCACATAGCTAATAACACTAAATTACAGTCGAATATGCTTGAATCGCGACTTAGTAAAACTATGAGCAATGCCACTAATTACCACTATCCAGTTTTTTAAATCTACACCTAGAAAACATGTCATTTTGCAAATATAACTAAGAGTAAATATGAAGGAATAGTCCAAGACTTTTTACAATTTTCCCTTGATACAATTTATCAGTGATCATATTCAAACGTAACAATAAATAATTCGACATTGCATCATATAATTCATTAGCTTTCAAAATCATTATCATCCTTGTCTTTGCCTTACTGCTTTGCTCCCAATCATTACAATTATCATCATTGTCTTTGTCTTACTGCTTTCTACTTAGGACCGCCGCCATTCATAGCATTGCAAAAGATTTTGGTAGTTTTTTTTATGACCCAGCTGCCTGACGCATACTTTCTCTGGAAAAGAAATAGTTTTTATACGAAAAAGAGGTAGAAGTAAAATTAGGGTTACAGAAAAGTAATAGGGTAAAAGGCTTAGGGCAAGGGATACAGCCAGTTCTGCTGAGTACCCGTATATCTGACTTTTGATTGAAGATGACATTAGGGTAAAAATATCAACTGGCGCGACTGGGAAATAAATAACACATTATAGAATTTTATATATTTTCACCATTGAAAACTAATAACTAATTAGGTTTAATTGCTAATTTATTTAGGAGCCCCTGAAACAAAAATCAATTTTTACTAATTAGTAAAGACGCTACATAGATTTTATGTTGTTCTGCTACAAAAGAAAAAAAAAGAAAAAACTGGAATTAAAAAATGGACAAAAGGACAATTAAAAATAATGATAAGCAATTCAGATATGATTAACGTATTATTTGTGATAATATTTTTGTTGGTAATCTTTATTATAATGAAAAAAGTATAATCCTTACAATAGTCTGGCAGTTTTTATTCTTTGTCTACCCAAATATCTGAAAGCCAAGTCTTGTAATAAAAGTTCGGTCACAATTCAGTTCCGATCAACTCTCGATCTCACAACTGTCATAAAAGGTATTTTCGTAGTAAAGTATTAAACATCCAACGTTGACTGTAATCTGTTAATGTGTAAAGGGCACCATGGTTAATATATATCTAATTTATATCTAATACGCAAAAACACGTTGCAAAAGTTTTGACAAATTGGTAGTGAATACGTTGCTCTGCTTTCTTAAAATAACTGAGGAGCGTAAAACTTTAAAGATAAACCCTAAGTAACTCTACCACAATATAAAAGTGAAACAAGCTTAACATAACCTTTCTAAAAACAGACACAATAAATCAAAACAACTTTATTCTGTTTAGTAATTGGATCCATTATCATATTTAGAAAAACTTTGGGTCTAAACTTATTACTTAGTTGAATATTCACGAAACCGACGATAGCAATCAGAATATTTTATACAAGTATTTTAAATAGCTTTGGGAACAGCAACTTGGTGGAATAATCTTGTTTTCCATAATTTTAACGGTAATTTTGTTTCAGTTTCCTATTACATTTGTATACTTTTTAATTACATTATGTATTTTGGACAGACAATTGAGTACAAGTTATAATTCTGCGCCATACTGCGTACATTAGACCCTTTCAGCAACCCTTTATGCTTGTTGGCGGCAACAAGCATAAACATTTAACAAAAAATATTTAAAACAAATTCTAATCTGATGTTGAAAAAATTATTAATAGAATTAGTAGTAGTATAAAACAAATTTTGTTTTTTTTTTCTTTAAAAAGACAACTCCCGCATTAGGAATATATCCTGTGTCGCGGGGGACTTTACAAACATACATGGACGGACGGACACAAAGAACACCCAGACTCAGAACAACAATTAGTGGATCACACAAAGTGTCGTCCCATGTGGGGTTTGAACCCACAACACTCGTCGCAGTAGGAAGCGGCGTGGCGACCGCTTAAACCACTACGCCATCCGTGCAGTCATAAATAAATAAAAAATAAAAAAATACTATACAATAAAAAACGAAATACTGCTACTTTAGTTTTCAATACTACGCAGAAACAACTGTGAACTGCTGGAACTAAATGTAATCACAGACAGGACGATTCTTGCAGAACAGAAGAGCATTGAAAATACCTTATTTTTACAACCCAAGTAGGTAAGTACTTAGTTGGGTTAAATCAATATTTTGATTTAATAAAAATGTTACATCTTAAAAAAAAACGAATTTCAATTTTTCAGTACAAATCTGCAATTGCATAGTTTAACCCCAATATTACTACATATTTTCGCAGGTAAAATATGTTTCACATGACTCTACATTCAAACAAAAAAAATTTTAACAATTATTTAACTATGTTGTCAGATATTCAAAACTCTGTAAAAAGTAATAACCAATCTTTGGTGGGTATGTAAACATTATAGAATAATAACATTAACAAACTATGATATAATCTACCTACTAAACAGTAGGAAATATATTTCCTACTGTGTACTAGGTGGATACCATATAAAAGGGAATCACACAACCTTTTAAAAAAACTACTTCAATAGCTCACGACCTTTAGTAAAAGGCTGACGACGCTGTTTATCAGAGAAACTTATCACGTGCGTATGTACCAACACATTAATAGATACAAACTACTAAATTATTCATCAAGAGTCGCGTTGGATGAGAAAACCTCGGGTTGCCCACTGTCCCTGTGGAGATGACCTCGGTTTTTGTAGTTTAATCTTTGCCAATTAAGCTGGAAAAAAAGATACGTCCATAAAATGAGCTATGAGTTTTTGTAGGTTTTTTGTGACTTTGTAATTTTTATAGATTTGTGTTTAAACAAATTGGTATGTTGCCAAAAACACACAAATTATAATAGGAGCATCGGTTCTCTTTTTGGAATTCTTTGTTCCGTTCATTTTTAGCTATATTTCTTAATGAAAAATCGGCAAAGTATAACATTTGCATCAACTCATATATTATGTAAACAAATATATGAACAGCCTCTGACATCTTCAGACCCCACTCAATTTACTTTTTCCATCTGAATTATGTTACAATAACGAGGTTGCCTAAACATCGCATAACTAAAGCAAAGGATTTTATCTGAACATTTATTTGTGTTAGACCTTTGTTCAGTCGTCTTTATGCTTAGGCTTGCGGGTTATTGACAGATATTATTCGTAATCGCTCATTTTCCAGGCTTCAATTAAATAAAACCACTGGTAAATATTTTTCGATATTACCTACTCCCTAATACAATATGATTACTTCCTAATACAATCCTCTATTATAATATTTCTCAGTTTATATTTGCAATTTGCTGCCCTGTTAACATTGTTAATAGACAAATATTACATACTTTATGACCGGTCTGTCTCTTTACGCGACTGTGCGGATGGCGTAGTAGTTTAAGCGGTCACCTCGCCGCTTCCTACAAGGGATAATACTTTGTGTGATATACAAATTATTGTTCTGAGTCTGGGTGTTCTTTGTGTCCGTTTCCATGTATGTTTGTAAAGTCCCCCGCGACACAGGATATAATCCTGGTGCGGGAGTTGACTTTTTAATATAAAAAACATGTTACAGCAGCTAATTAACTCATAGGACAAGTAAATGACACAGCAGTCCAATTTCTTACCCTTCCCTCTAATTGCCACGAGGAAATAAAACAGTTCTTATTTCTTTATAAGCATTCAAAGTAGATATAAAATGATACCAAGGGCGCCATCGCAACATCCCGGATTAATTACACACGACAGGAGTCTGAAATACATCAATCTTATATTGCTTAGCCTTAATAGTTACTAGAACGATGACAGTATTTCAAAACAAAGGAAAAAAAATACTACTACTTTACGATTATAGAACAAAACCTCAAATACTCCCTAAGGTAAACAGAATTTTGTTTTTCATAAGTGTCGTGTTTGTAGCCGCCACGTACCATGTAACAAGTACAATGGCAGGATCAGGCGGGTAGTTAATTCCTTTCTTTTTAGGCCACAACCACGAACATGTGACCAACAGACGTGATAGAAATATTTAAACAAACATATTTTGCTTTGTAGAATCATAATGTAGTAATGGTCAGAAGTTAAAATTTGATTATACTCGTAATGTCCCAGTTCATAATGTAAAAAGCTACTCAAACACGTTGTGTGGAGCACAACTTATTATAGTAATTTCTACAAACCCAATAAGAGAATCCTTCAAATACGGAAAGACTTGTGATCAGTTTGACACAAATAAATTTAAATGAGTATATTATATTAATACAAGCCAAGTACAAAATAAAATTTGTACTTGAGTGCAGTTTGATTCAACTCTCTATCTATCCATTATTTTGTACATAATGAAATATTTCTTACTCATACTTTTACAAGAGCTATTATCGAATAATCATACTCCGCATTTTCGTACGCCATTTTCGATCACTGCTTGGTTTCTTAGTAGTAGTACTATATAGTTTATTAAATTTCTCAAAGAGTTTGCAATCTCTTAAAAACGTAACTTCATATAACCAAACTTGTACAATAAAAAATTATCAGGATTTCATACCAAATAACTTAAAAACCTGTAAAGGGTTTCATTTGTAGATATTTGCAATTTCTTGAGTTAACTTCCAAAATAGAATGTATATTTTTGGGGTTTCACTCCGCCTTTTAAATAATAAGTTTTATCTTTAACTATATTTTTTTACATTTTATTATTTTTAATTTGCCTGTTACGCCAATTAGGTTTTTTTTTAAATATTCAGTGTACTACTCTCCATAATTAAAGATTTGGTTACAAGCTTTTGCTTGGACAAATCCAAATTCTGACCACACCTAGATGTGAACAAGCCCTTACTCCGCTACCGAAGCATTAATATACCTACCCCGAGACATTCCATTACTATCCACATAAATGCTGTCAATGACTGCTGAGATTTTGAGAACATTCTCTTTCGCAGGTAATGAACTGGACGTACAAAGGTTTTGCTGTAATGAATCAAATGAAGAAATAGTGCCAGCTAGAAAAACAAGATGGAGAAAATCAGTAATTTTGGATTTATGGTCCGACAAAAGTTTAGAGCAATATCGAGAAAAGATTCCAGACGAATCAGCTAAGAACAAAAAGTATTATGTGCTTATAAAGAGTTTATCAAATACTTGATTGAAAAGGAATCTTATTGAAAATTTATCTACGAGTATAAATTCATAATCTAGTATTGCTGATATTTTCTGTAAATACAGATTTGCACACGTAGCTGTTATTGCGTAAATAAACTTATATTTCTTGCATTACAATGTTTTTTCATTGAAGAAGATGTATTTTGTTTTTACTCAACTAAGCATTTATGCAAAATATTATATTAGTGTCTAATATGATATTAATTTTATCTAAATTCTTGGAAATGCGTCACAGATTGAATTAACTTTAATTATAATATAATTCTAGCATCCACAAAAAAGTATAAATGTATTTATATCAGTTGCCTAGTATCTCCGATCAACAATTTGATCTGAACATTTAACATTAAAAATAATTACAGTATTCGATAAAGTATTCAGCGCTATCTGAAGTGATTATTCGGAATTCGGTGTAACAGCGACTTAATAGTCATTTTTATTAAACTTCATAAACTTTTTATACTACTTAAGAAGCATAAAGCTCGTTACAAAGGATTACATAAATAAATATACACACATATATTCACGCTTCTATCCTAAAAAGTGTATTCAGAGGCATAAGACACACCCAAGTTTTGCCAACTACTCTTTGTTTTCACTTACGTAATAGAAGCAAGCCTATTGTCATGGTCAGGACAAATTGGTAATTTTGATAATGAAATGCTGTTATTCACAGAGTGGAGGCTTTATCAGTCTAAGCTTTTATTTTACGAGTAATCGCTCGTGTAGTTGCTATTTCGTGTAGGTTACTTTTAGTGGCAAGTTTGGTCAGGAAAAGAGAACAAAATAAATAAAGCAACAAAATTTTGCTTTAGTAAATAAATACAAAACATGCATCAACATGTTAAAAAAAGTCATTTGGAGATCATCATAATATCCACTCGGACCCAATTCGCCGCCGACGAACCAGGCGGCGGAGGCTGCGGGTGAACGGGACGGGTTTTCCCCTCTACTCGTCATATTTTTTTGCACTTATTACACTCATCTCTTTACGTTATCCACAAATAACATTGAATTTTCACTTTTATTGTAAGACATTGAATTTTAGTAGTTAATAGAAGAAAACACTAGAACCCCGGATACCCGGATAACACCTTAATATACATTAAAGCAACGATTCAAAATATTTGAGTATAATGTGCTAATATATTTGTTAAACTCACATAAATCAAAACCGAAATTTAGAAACGACCTGTATGCAGCATCATCATTGAATGGATATCCCATGCCCGAGGTGTGAATAAATGAAAGGTAGTTACGCGAACATTTTTTTTTTTCATAGGTAAGTGTCGGTTCTATGCGATGGATTGTCAAGGACTCAACTCTGAAAATTTTCAGGTAATTTTAATTAAGACATGTAGACATTTAACCTACCCACATCTAGTTTGTAACCCTTGATGAGTATTTAAATATATAACAAGTTAGTTTGAATTCTTAGATTAACAATGCTTCGTAGACTTGTGTATAAATACTCGTAGAATGTCTACGAATTCACGTAGAACGTCTTATAACAGTCTAAGCCAATTTCACATGTTTCTTTAGAGACACATTTTTTTACAACGCGTTCGATCAATATTAAATGAGTAAACCGATAATCGGTACATGACAATAATGAATAGTGTCAAATTATGAGGAATAAGCGATTCATCCATTAGTGACAAATGTTTGCTGCAATCAGACGTGGTGCGGCCGGACATTGCAATTAATCAACAGATATATCCACTTAAACGCGTTAGATGCAACAACGAATACAGTAGATCAGAGACAATAGATGCTTTGTGTATCATTGACTGGCTCTTTACAAAAAAATGTTAACAAAGGCTATTTTGTGCTGCTATTATTATTTTGTAACATAAGTGCTTTTATATTTGAAAGGTTAGGCAGATATGACTGCACGGATGGCGTAGTGGTTGAAACGGTCGCCACGCCGCTTCCTACCACGCCGAGTATTGTGGGTTCAAACCCCACATGGGACGACACTTTGTGTGATCCACAAATTGTTGTTCTGAGTCTGGGTGTTCTTTGTGTCCGTTTCTTGTATGTTTGTAAAAGTCCCTCGCGACACAGGATTTATTCCTAATGCGGGTGTTGTCTTTTAAAATAAAAAAAATACCTTTTATATACATGTAACCTTTTATATATATATACCTAGGTATATACCTTGCGGCTTTTTGGTTTAGTCTAAGACTTAAAATGGTTTTCCTAAATTTTAAGTCCGAGATTACGAATCAATATTACTTTTGATTACAAAGAACAATGGCAGAAACATATTTACCTAAAACTTAAGCGTTTAAAAAATCGAGTCACAGTAAACTTAATCAAAATTTTTTCTATGATTTATCATTACACCACCATGTGTTGTATAAGTCTTATAAGAGATAAGATATTTTTGAAGATTTTATTTGACCTAAGACTAGGGATGCGTGGTGGCAATATTATATTATGCAACAATTTATCAATAATCGATTCTTATAGCTTTGGCTGAAATATTTACCGAAGGTTCACTATTATGATTATGAATTTGCTTCTGCCCACGTCTTTACTCGTACGGTAGAGTGACTGAATCAACATAATTAGAAATGATTTAAAATATTTTTGACTCTCTTTAAACGATTTTAAACACACTAAAGAAATAGAATATAGTTACGTTATTTTCCACTACACAGTGTGATGAGAAAAATACATTGTCATTGATAACGGCACATAAATAGACATACATCGATATTTTCTAAATGTCGATACGTCGTCGTTTAGTACATATCTCTTAATCTGTGGTTTAGATCCTGACAAGTTCCGGACTCACCACGTTTGTTATTTTATTTTTGTTTAATTTAGTGTTAAACTCGAATAGATGTTATGCTTTTATTTTTTTTATTTCATATACTGTAATAATAATGAAAATAATATTTTCGGCTATCTGACACACAACGCCATCTAGTTTCAAACAAAACATTAACAATATGTTAGTACTTAACCTCGAAACATTCAAAATCCAATATCTTTTTTCCTAGACTTCTTTCGCAAGTAATTTTGATATGAGAATGGTCAAGAATAAATTCTCAAGTGTTAAGGATTTTTTGATATTTAAACGCTAACATTTCAGTTCAAATAAAATTATGTATGGGGACCTGCCATTGTCCTTTCTACACAAACAATAAACTTGCTCTTTCTATTTAACCTTACAATTTCAACGAAGCCATCCATTTAGCTTTTTCTCACTATAATTTAACATAAGCTTTTGATTTTAAGGTACCATCTCATCCAAAATAGTAATAAGTTAATAAAAAAAAAACTAAACTATCGAGTCATTATCGAGGATATCAGTCATTAAAATTAAAAGGGGATTACAACAAATATATATATATAAATATATGCCGAAAAATTGGGCCATGTTTATGCCTTTTTTTTGTTTTTCAAGCGGTGACAAGCGGCGACAAACGCAGGGCGTATGTGGAACTCCCGGAGAACCGGTCTACTCACTAATCCCCGCGGCGGCCTACCTCGGCAGCCGAGAGGAGCTCCAGGAACGCATCAGCGACTTCTGGAGTCCTCCCTGCCGTACCCCATGTCTGAGGCACATCCCGGGGTGACCGTAGTCACCCTGGGACAGGACGCTGCCGCGCCACTCACTGCTCTACACAGTAAGTCATATGTCTCGGGTCGTTTACAGCGTGGCCCCAATATGTAGCCTCAGCGACCCTTAGGCGGCGATTGGGGAGCTAGCGACCTCTGTCGCTCCCCTTTCGCCGCCTCCTTCGAGCGGGATCGGCCCTCTCGAAATCCTGCTCTGTGGCCTCCTTCTGGAGCATAACGTCCTCGCAAAAGGAGACCATGGCTGCCCATTCCTCGCCACTCGCCAGCATTGCCGCGATCAATGCTGGCGGTGACAGGTTTCGTCCGATCTGTCCGACCAAGACTCGATGTTCGGACTCCCACGCAGGGCAGTCCTTCAGCGTGTGCTGGGCGGAGTCCTGGTCGGACCCGCAATGGTGGCATTGTGCTGTAACCTCCCGTCCAATTCGATTCAACTCACCGAAGTAACCGTGCCCGGTAAACATGGTGACACAATCGTTCCTCCCTACCCACGCTTCGAAGCTCTGTAGAAAGGCTCCGAAGGCGCGTTGGCTAGCACAGCCCTAGTGCAAAAACAGTGTACACTTACATTGCATTTTTCAGGTCAATCGAACGCGTTTGTGTTTAGATGGCGGCCTGGTCGCAACATATTATAAAAGCAGCGTCCACACTATGCCGGGCGAGGCCGAGCGGGCTGACCCGGGCGGCCTAAGCCGGGTTGGTGTGGACGCCCCGGGCGGCTTAAAAAGCCGGCCCGAGCCGAGCCGATCCCAACCCGCAGAAAGTAGGTACAGATCAAAGGATGCCGGCCCGAGCCGAACGAAAATATGTAGTGGGGACGTGCCGAGCGGCACCGGGCGGCTTTAGTTGTCCAGTCTTGGTGTCGAATTGAAACTAATAGGTAGATATAACCTGGGCGGCCTCGTTTTCGGTGTGGACGTCGTGCCGGCCCGAACGAACCCGCCCGGCTTAGGCCGCCCGGGTCAGCCCGCCCGGCCTCGCCCGGCATACTCCGGCATAGTGTGGACGCTGCTTTATGATTGGGCCGATAGGCAGGGGAAGCCCGCAACTTCCCCGTGATAGGGCTTTACTGGGCGGGGCGTCGATCTGGGGGGAGCCTGAAATAACATGGTCCGGGTCTTCCTCGGAGTAGGGCGCCTGAATCCGGCCGTCGGGGTGGTTTTTAGTGGAAACACCACAAACATCCCCAAGGAGCCGGAGATCCGAATCGATTTTCCACCTCGTCAAAAAAAAAAGGGGTTTGATTCTCATGGTCTGAGTTTAATTCGGACACTGTCTGGTTTTAACCGGTCCGGTTCTGATGCACTGTATAAATTTTGATCTTAGTCTTAAACTTTTACAAGAATATACTTATTTTTAGTACTTATATCTTTTAGGTACTCAATTGAAATATATATAAAATTAGACATGAAAAGCGATAATAAATCAGAGTCAGTTACTGAAGGTTTTTGATAAAAAGATACAAAGAGTAATAAATTTAATTATAACACTAACTTTGTAATATTAAAATCTTGAAAAAAAGACTAAATAGAATATTCTATTTAATCAAATTGTGCTTTCAATTCATAAACATACATACAATAACACTAACGGTGAAATTCTAGAGTAAAATATATTTTACAAATATTCGTTTTAACAAATACAATGCATTTGTTTTTTTTTATAATTTAATATACGATTGCACCAATTTGTCCAGCCAATCAAATTTACCCAATCTTAATAAAATTCAAGTTTGTTATAGCTAGCTATCATATCTGTGAAATGCTGTTTGCAAGCGAACGTCACGAAGAATGGACAGACTTCAGACATGTCTGACGTCTTTGCTCCCTGTGTAAACATTTCATTTACGTGAGTAGATACTCTGTATGTTGTGAGAGTTACCTACTGTGATTCATTTCTCATAGTTGGAAGTTGGCACATGGTCTCGAAATAAAGTTGGAGTTATTGTTTGTTAGTCTCTGTCCGTTACATTGTCTGTGTTTCAGTGGTTGGGAAATATAATACGTATTTGGCGCATTGATTTGAGTCAATATTGCAAATGTAGGTATTTTGCAATGCAAGATCCCCATAGGATTTACTTATTACTATACCAGTATTTGCATACAATTCCATAACTTTAATTGCTGCATAATAAAACTTAATTATCCATTTGAAAGCAACTTGAGATAGTTTTGATTATTTTAAGAAAGAAAAGCGTTTGTTTGTTTTACATATATTTTTTACTATACTAATTTGTTATTTATATGTAACAACATTCGGCAAAGAAATTCTCCGTCCCAATTATTTTGACACGAGTAATCAGATTTTCTTGAATTTTAAACAGAACTAAATAATCACATGTATCTAAAATCAGTACTTATTGGTAATGATTACTAGTATCAACAAATAGTAACGAAGGTCTCTCGCTACGAACTCTTCATCCTGAACTTAACAACTACTGAATTTTATAATTATAATGGTGTCCTATTATTGATTATAAAATTTATTTAGTTTTAATATTTATTAGGCTTTTGTAAATAATCCAAAAGTACGCATAAATAAATACTACTTGTATACACAAACAAAGTGAAATAATAGAAAACATTTAGAAAAAGTTTTATTAGCACTTTACATGGTCTTTGAGTTAAAATTGTTTGTTTAGGATGCCGCGAAAGCGTACTTACTTGCTACTGAATCGTTACCACATATTTGTGACGGGGCCAAATTGAATTTTCGTAAACTCGACAAACTTCATGCGTCACCGCGAGGGCCATGTGTCCACACAGTATGTTGTGAAGACAGGAATGTTTTTGTCTCACTTGTTCTGAAAGTAATTAAATGGAGATAATTGTTCATATGACAATTAGTTAGTTAGTAGGTGAAAAATAAATAATCATTATTTGAAAGTTTGAATAGACTCAAACTCAAACTAAAACTTTCTTTATTTCATAAAATTTCCAAAATTGTTTGAAATCGTCTTCCATGTAGACTCTAAAGTCATAGCAACACATCACAAAAGCAACAATCTCTGTTTTGTCAAATAGTAACCAAATAAATTTAACAAAAATCAAACCCATACAAAATCTATGATATGCCTGTGCCGATCTACAACCGCCCGTTTCCAAGGGGTTGAGCCTTATGAGAAGAAAGGGCAAACAAACTCATGGCCACTCTTTTGCAATTCACAGGTAGATACAATGGCACTATTAAATATATCCCAACATTGTTTTGATGTGTGCTAGTATGTCCGTTATTAAGGACTAAAAGGTGAAAAGACAATGAAGAGAAAACCAGATTAAGAAGAAAAAACGAATGCAAGAAAAAATGAAGTGAAACATAAAAAATAATAATAATAAAAAACATACTAGCCACACCACATTTTTACTTGAGAAAGAAATAGCCTGCGCTAATTAATCCCAAGCATTCTTGTCCTCCATGTAATCCACAATCGAGTAGTAGGCCCTCTGGCACAAGCCACGTTTTATTGCGAATTTAAATTTGTTAATACTCAACTCCTGAATATTATTTGGGATTTTATTATAAAATTGGACACATTGACCTCGAAAAGATTTGTTTATCTTTTGGAGCCTAGAGGCGGGTACAACAAGTTTATTTTTATTTCTGGTATTTATGGCATGTATATCACTTTTTTTCAAAAAGCTATCTTTATTTTTGTGAACACATTTTACATTTTCATAAATATATTGACTTGCCACTGTCATAATATTTTTTTCTTTAAATTTCTGCCTCAATGAACAACGATTATAAAGTGCTCGAATAGCTCTCTTTTGCAGCACAAAAATAGTCTGAATGTCGGCAGCATTCCCCCACAGCAGATTACCGTACGACATTATGCTATGAAAGAAACTGAAGTAAACAAGTCGTGATGTATCAACATCAGTCAACTCTCGGATTTTCCTTACTGCTTATGCTGCTGAGCTGAGTCTACTCGACAATTTATCAATATGTGGGCCCCACTGTAGCTTAGCATCTAGTGTTATACCTAAAAATGTCGTAGTGTCCACAAGGTCCAGCCCGACATCCTTAATTATCACAGTAGTTTTCACTGGCTTGACGTTTGGCATAGTGAAACTGTTGGTAAATTGTTGACGTCAAACCAATGAACCACTTTCGAAATGGCGCTGTTTACAAATGTGAAATCAGAAAGTGTCCATTTTAGTCTAAATAAAAGTGATGTATCATCTGCAAACAACACAATCTCGAGATTGTCCTTGACAAGGTGAGGTAAGTTGGTAATATATACTAAAAACAAAAAAGGGCCGAGAATAGAACCCTGTGGAGCCATTTCTACCACAGAGCCTGGAGACCGCTCACCATTAATATCAACTCAATCAATCAATATACATAGATATGAGGCAAGTAGTTCCAGGGCTTTATTTTTGATACCATAGTGCTGTAATTTCCTGATCAGCGTTTCATGAACAACACAATCAAAAGCCTTAGATAAATCGCAAAAGATACCTAGAGAATCGTGGGCATCCTCCCAGGCATCAAATATATGTTTTACTAGCTCAACAATAGCATCAGTTGTGGAGCGACCCCTTGTAAAACCAAATTGTCTATTGTGCAATAAATTATTATTATTAAAAAAACTGTGCAATTGATCATACATAATTTTTTCAAAAATTTTACTAAATACTGGTAGTACTGAGATAGATCTAAAGTTAGTTGGGTCGGATGTACTACCAGATTTGAATAAGGGAATAATTTTACTAGACTTCATAAGATCAGAAAATACACCACTATCAACACATTGATTAAATGTAAATGACAATTGATTAGCCACAAGAGATATAATTGTTGTTGTAGTAATTAAAAAAGAATCTCCCCATAGGTCGGTTGTTTTTTTAACATTAATAGTGTTAAAGGCTTTAATAATTTCAAAGGGGGGCACATATAGGAACTTAAATTCACTATCAATTCTTCTAACATTCTCTTTTAAAATTGATTCTGCAAGGTATGGTGAGGAGTTCAAAGATTTAGTAGTTGATACAGGAATGTTAGTAAAAAAAATCTCAAATGCAGCAGCAACCTCAGCATTTGATGTGATAAATTTATTGTTTATGTTTAAATTAAATTCATTATCACGGTATTGATCTTTGCCAGTTTCACTATTAATAATTTTCCAAGTGGTTTTAATCTTATCATTACTACTTTTAATCTTTGAACTAATAAAACGAGACTTAGCCAGTTTACAAAGTTTCCTAAACAGCTTCGAATATTCTTTAACATAATTATGAAACTGTTTACTTTTATTATAATTCCTCTCATCGTATAGCTCGTATAATCTTTTCCTACTTTTGAGTAAGCCAGGGGTAGCCCATTCACTAAATGTGGCGTTACCTTTAACCACTAGCGTTTTTGGTGTAAAAATGGTGTTAAATGTTGAAGAAAAAGTTTCAAAAAAACTATTATAATAAGTATTAGGGTTATTCTCTACACAGAGTACTGAATTATTAAAAGCAGCTTTAAGTTTATCCTTAAAGTTTTCACAACGCTTTGCGGTTTAAGGTATCACCAAATATACAAAAAAAAAACAAACAAAAAAATACACAAAAAAAATATATATTTTCTTGTCCTTAATTACAATATCTGTAAATATATTGTCCAAACAAACAGTGGTGGCAGTGATTCGTGTAGGCTCCAAGAACAAGTTCTTCAGATTGTATGATTGAAAAAGTGCCTTCAACTTGGTTACTATACTTGAATTTTCCAATAGGTTAATATTGAAGTCACCACAGATGATGACCTTCTTTTTTGATCTTGTTACTTTAACTAATACTTCATCCATAACACGTTCAAAACAATCATACATAGCTGAAGGAGGTCTGTATACACATACTACAATGAAACCTTTTAGTTCTAAACAGGCTATTTCTGTAGTTCGCTCAACTGATAAACTAACAATGTCATGGCGCTCTTTAAACTTAAGTTTCTGTACTTCTGCTGAACGAGTTGCCTACCTGGTGGTGGTCAAAATTGAACATAAACTGATCCCCTTTTAGCCAGTGTTCAGTAATACAAAAAATATCAATTGCATTGCAGTTCATGAACAGTTCCACCTCCAAGTCTTTGCCCATCATTCCTCTAATGTTTTGATGCACCAAATTTATATTATTTATCATATTATTTTTAATAAATTTACTGTGATTGAACTTTCTATTAGTGTTCAAATTAATAGTGCAAGAGGTAGTCTCTATTGTCTTTTCAGTAAATTTAAATTATTTGAAATGTCAATCTCATTATTATGTAAATTATTAGGTATGTCATTTAAATTTTTATTAATGTCTAAAAAAATATCTGCCAACGGATTGGCAAAGTCGCTATGGGTAATGTCAATTTGCTCAATAGAAGCAATAGTTTTAGCCAAGTTCTTGGCTCTAATGGAAAAATAATATGATAGCGAAATTGCTATCTGTCTCTTATAATAATTAGAAAGGTAATGCCTACCTTTCATCAATGAAATATTATTACTAACAAGCTTGTTAGTGTCGATTAGATGTAATTTATTACAATAGGGTCCATTTATTTGGCAACTTAGGTTGTGCATCATTATATTTAAATTATATCTAACATTTCCTTCCTTCTGCGACAAGCCTTTGCTAAGAGGAAGTGTAAACAATACAATTTTATTTACATCTAACTTTAACAATGATTCAAAGTAACCTAAGAATTTCTTTTTGTTTACATTTCCCCTGTTACCAACAAAAATGACTAATGAAGTATTTACATTGTGGTCTGATTTGGAATTTAAAACTTTTTCCATAATATCATTAAAAGATGAGTGAGGCATGCAATAATTGCTGAATGAATGTCCCAACTGTGTATTTAACATTAAGGGATCCATGACCTTTCCAATTTATCACTAAACATTGCTGTTATCATTTTTGTACCATTTTTTTTTTAAATGGGAGTCCTTGAATTCAGGTACAAAAGTTCTGATAGGTTGTGGTGGCAGCGAGGAAGGACCATGTGCTGTCCTGGGGCTGTCTATAGAATACACTGAATCATTACATTTACAGGAGTTAACCAGCCTGCCAATAGCCAGCACCTGCTCCCTGCTCTGCTTTTGGGATATTTCATATTTATAGGTAATGTTACTAAGTTGTTCTTTGAGACGGTCAATCTCACTTTGTAATTCTCTTGTATCTTTAATGTATTGACTCGACATGTTGTCTAGTTCTATTGAGTACATAGACACCTGATCAATCAGATGAAGTCTCTGCCTATTAAGTGACATACTATTAATTAAAACATTTTTGTTTGTGAATCATTTTTTTTGTTTTGGTAATTATTTTTTTAACTTTAATGTATTTTTTCAATTTTCTCAAGCTGCATTTTACAATTTTGTTAGGTTTATAAGTACAACTAATAGTGTCATCGTTAGCTGTGAGATCTATTACCATAGATGGATGGAGACTGTCAACTACAGCCCGATCCAACCCCGGGGCAACCAACTCCTCGAACAAACTTTGCTTAGAAGCTACAAGGCGGTTGTGCTTATGAGTGGCGATTTTTGATATTTTTTCCTCTGCTTTCTGTAATTGGCATTCTAGCTTCCTAATCCTTTTCAGTGCCTGCTCATACTCATCCCTACATATATCAAAGCTGTCCACAAGGAGTTGGAACTTGTTCCGGGCATCAACAGAAACTGTATACCGACCATGCAACAGAGACATTTCTTTTTTATGTTTCTCATTTTCGTTTAATGTCTCAAGGACTTCCCTTTCATTGTCATCTCTTTCCCCAATGAGTTGATCACACCTCTCCTTAGTTGCCTTTAATTCGCTTAAAGTCAGTTGAAGCTTGGACTCCAGTTGACGAGCCAAGGGATTACGAGTCTGAACCATGGTGTAAGGCTTTGTGAAAAGGCAAACTATTGTTAAATTATCACCAAGGAGAGTTGATATCACACAGTGGAGGGTAAGTTGTGTAGTGTCAATATAAGCGTCTTAAGAATTAACTACACTTTTACCGAAATCGTATTAAAGATAATAAAAAATAAATCAAATAGCGATACCTGTAAAGCGATGACAATAAATTCCAGGCACAATCTTCAACACTTTTTTAATGTTATTCGTAACTTGCCGGTAACCCAACCGTCACTTACAAATTTGTTTATTTACTAAAATAACATTTATGAACTATTCTTGTATAATTTTTGCAAGTAGCATTTATTTGCTTAGTGAGAAATTGGTATTTAAATTATATTTTAAACAGAATATAATATTTAAAACAAAAAAATAAACGGGAGCAATTCAGAACAGCTGTTTTCCGAGGGGTTGCCAATAGAATCCAGTTTGAGTTCCAATTAAAAATCTATCACCCTCCTAACTTTATCCAAAAACGAGTCAGATAAGCCTGAGCTCGATCGACTTCGATCGGCTTCACGATACAGCTCCTTACCATATAGTATTATCATCCGAACTACATACACATTCAAAATTTGATCTAGAAATGCCGTATTAAGTGCCAATACAGCCTAACAGATACAGTTACCAATATACAATAATAACATAGTAATATCCTGGAACAACGCAAAAATATCGCTATCAAGCCCCAAATCAAGCACAGTCTGAGCTATTTATTCTAAAACACAGGTAAACTAAAATAATTTCATACGCCGCTACACCACATAGGTCGTCACTTCACGTCACATACAATTGACTGTACAAATCTACCATCACAGATATATAAAATCATCTCTTACTCAGGTGAACATGAATTTTCACTTTCGTAAATGATTGAGTAAAAGTAGACGTAAAACTGTTGTGCTTTTGTGCAAAAGGTCTCAGACCTGTCAGTGTGATATCACTGTATGGCCTGTTAACATTTCGCTAAAGCTACAGTAGTGCAAAAATGATTAATTATGTGCATCACTACATATTATCTATCCACAATCAAGCAATAAATTAGCTTATTTTATTTCTCGTGTTTTAAACTGCAATTAATCAAGCTAGCTACTATTATCCTCTTTAATATTATTACACGAATTACATACACCACAATAGGTATCAAGAAACAAAAATAAATTGACACAGTCACTTACACTCGACTATTTTTGGAGATCAGACTCTGTAATCATTAACAGGGCTTCATTAAATCCAAATTATAACTCAATTGTAGCACACTCAATTTATGCTTGTATTTTTGTATCACCAAAATATGTAACATGTTTTTGAAGTTCCTGTTTCTGTTTTCTGTTTACTAAATAAATTATTATTATTTATTATTATTAATGAAAGTCCTATCACGAACTTTTTTTTGAAATCGTGCAAGAGAAGCGATATACTTTTGCACAAGTGAACGAGGTTGATTAAAAAAATAATCTTTAAGAGATTAGTATTTACGTTGTATTATAAATCCCTACTGAAATTCTAGGCTAAGGTTAAATCTTAATAACTTTAAAAGTTTTATAAAGAGGAGATTACATCTCAAGGGCTCACTCAAAGAATGAATCAAAGACTGGTTGATAAAAATACCAATACCATGATTAAAGTGGTTTTCTCCACAGAATAAAAAGAATTTATCAATTTTACATATCTTATGTGCTTTTAAGGGTTCTTACCATTACTCGTAGAATCCATTTTTTATTTCAACAAATTAGTTTATCAAAACGTTGTAGACTAACTAACCTTCAATTAAAATTGTTTAAAAACTTAGTTCATATAAAAATAAAGAGCTGTTATGTAAAAAATCACATAAATGTCTTCTAAAAATGAATTGACATATGTTGATGAGATGTACGACGTTAATAAAATTTTAGTAAGGTAGTCTAATAAACTAAACTGATGATACTTGTAGTTACACTGAAATACTAGTAGTCTACAAAAACAATACCTACTAAGTTTAAACAAAGGTCGACCCTTGATGGCTTCAATTCAATCGCAGCTATGTTCTTGTACCTATTCGCGTTCACAGTTAATAGCCAAAGTTTGAAGGTACGGCGGTCATTTAGTGAATTGGATGTGTTGTGAATTGTTTTAAAGCTGATTTAAATTTACAGGAATTCTTAGATACAATAGAAACCATTCCAGAGTATTTAAAGTGACCACATTTAGTTTACCTGCAGACAATGGAGGACTGATATATTTGCAACTATAAAACATATATTCATTCTAATACATTTTAAATTTAATGTTTTATCATACTCGTAGTTGAAGTATCACCTTATGTGTTCATTGACCCAAAGTTCTATCATTTCACAATTTTAAAACTTCATACTAAAATGATATATCTAATTTGCTTTAATATTCATTAAACATTAATGAATTCAGCCTACTGAAAAATCAGTGAGTCGAGTCACGATTATAAACTTTCAAATGCAACAAAAATTAATTTCTCAGTGTATTAATTTGAATTTTTATGCTGTATTTTTTAATAATCTTGATTTTTTGGTGAGGAATATTCCAATTATGGTAATGACTCCGACCATAAGGACCATAAATTGTGGGAATAATGGTAAGTCGTCGCGTCGTCGCTGTACGATTAGTCGCGTATAATCTGATCATGTTTTAAAGGCCGTTTGTAGTTCACGCGATTTGTACATATTTCATTACAATAATGCGTGTAACACAAATGTAAATTAATGCAAATGTAGATTAAAAAAATAAAAGAGTTGATTTATTTTGATTTGTTTATCAAAATTATGAGAGCAATTTGTAGTGATTGTAGTATAAGATTAAATGTTTATACTACTAACAGAATAAATATTATAATGCATTAGGTGTTAGTGTTAGACTTTCTGGTGTTAGGTTACAAGAGAAGTATATAAGTGATTATCAGAAGTGGTTTGTTGTGAGTCTTACTGACTGCACTTCTGACATTAGCATTGCTCTGATTCAGATTTATGGTTTTGAAAAGATATATATTAAATGGATGAAAGATTATTTTTGCAGTAGGTTAGTATTTATCGTAGCTGCTCTTAAAGTCAAAGGAATTCTAGAGCACGGTCACATGGACTTCATATTTCTGGTTACAGTACAAGTACAGGGTTAGTAATACACTGAATTATGTATAATTATGAAGGATAGAAATATTTACGTGAGAATTTTAGGAAGGCCTGACTGGTTTAAGGCCCAAACGGGGTAGCTTTATCAAGGGGCGCTTAACCCCTTGGTAAAAGTCTCCCGTCCAGTCCCTCGCCTTTCGCGTTCTTATCAGGCGCTATTTTATTTTATTTTATTTTAGTAGTTTATTTTAAAAGTAAAATAAACTTACTTTGTAATGTGTGAGTTACTTTTAACGTTCGTGTCAAACGTCCTTAATCTAAGATTTACCGTTTTTCATAAGGTAATTTGCTTTTATGCTACCGTAGTCATAAAAAACACTTCTATACTAAGACTACTTCTACTGTGGGTTATTTGGCCGATTATGGTCAATATTACCACATACATGTTGCGATCGTCTTTTTAACGTTGGCCAATCCCAAAGCCGGAAACAAACCGTAATCAAAAGTTTTTATTTATGTATTTTAGGTTGAAAATATAAAAATAATAATATATTTATTTGTCAGAATATAGGTAACTACCGTGTATACCTTACACAGTTGTTAGTATTTACATTTCAGATGCTAGCCATAATTTATTTTGCGTAATAAGTTTTCTTCTTCCATTCTCAGAGAAGAATGGAATTACTCGTCGGTTTACTGCTTACTGCCTTTCTAATCATATCTACTTTTACACAGTCCATCCGTATTTTCCTTAGTCGTCCTCTACTCGGACGACTCTTAAATCCGTCAACTTTCATACATAAAATTTAATAATTAAAATTAAGTTATTTAGTTGAGTGGTCTTGCCACATTTTCTTAAAATAGAAGTATACGTAAACTTTCCAGTTCGTCGTCATGCTTCGAAAGCTGTTCTGGATGTCGGATCTCCAGACTATGTCACAGGCATAAATGTATCACACACACAAAAGTGACATTACACAAATTTAAGGCTTACACAAATTTAAGGTATATGAAACACACAGTTTTTAAAAAGTATGATGTTTAAATAGATTTACGGCTACCAGGTACTGGTAATATGACTGAAGTACATTTTAATTTAGCTCACTGCTAGTAGTATCATCTAGATATATTCTAGGAGAAAAAAAATAATAATACGTAAACGTAAATATGTGGCGTTGTATGTGGTAAAGTATTTTTATTATTGTGACTTCAATATAATTATACTGATGTAATTAAAAAATTCAAAACTCACACGACCGTCAAAGTATTTTAAAAATAAACAACTTTAGTACCACAGTTTTCCCTTAATGGTATGATTCTCCACGGAACTACTGTCAATGATATCCCATCATGACAAAACATAAACCTCTTTACGTCAGTTTTATGAGTTCAACGTGCAAATGCACCCAATTTGCAGTAAAGCAAAGTAGCACTAGCAAGTATCCATCGAACGATTCTTGTCTATAATAGTGTCTAATAGTGCGTATTAACCATTATATTCAACGAGCGGTTTAAGCTTTTGCGCTTCTTGGTTCTGAACTAAGTGGTGAGCTCATTATCTTCGATTACATCCTATTGACAGCTCGCAGGACCCTTTTCAACAAAAAGACGTTATATTTATCAGCATTTAATAACTCAGTAAAATGCATTTCCTTTGAGTTTGCATCATCTTTTAATGGAAAAAACACCAACAAAAATCAATTTTCTGTAAAAGATTTTAAATAAGTGATTTTACTTTTGAAACTTGTTATGTTGAATAGTATATTTAGGCAGTTACGCTGTCAATATTAGTAAATTATAGCAATGAAATTATTTCATTTACATTCATATTGATTGATTTATTTATGTATTTATTTATTTATGTCTTTATTGTTTTACAGTTTGTCTTTACAGTTAACACATTTACAGTGATTGGTTACAAATATGTTAACGTAACAATCGGCGATCTAATCGCTCACGGCGTTAATACAACAAACAGACAACCTTAATACGGATATTAGATACTTTACATTACATTCGGATATTAGACTTACATTGATTTCAAGCCCTACTTTGTGTTTTATGACCAATAAAGGTCTCACCTCTTTATTCTACTTACTTATACTATTAAGAAGACTAACTGCTGTCAGCGACGTGTCCATTTTTGTACCATATGAATACTATTTTAATTTGTGTGAAACAAGAGATCAACTTTACGTTTTAGAAGTTACAAATCTCTTAATACTTTATATGAAGTAACTCACACCAAAGAAAATAATAATCTTGATACTTCATTGATCATAACGGATTGCAATCAAAAGCAATCTCTCCATAATCATATTTAAAAAGGTTGGCAACTCCATTCCGTTAGAAAGGTTAAAAGCAATTTAGTATTTGATATTAGACTAGACCACAAATAGGCAGCATAACAATGGCTGCAAGGTAATTGCTCAGCAATTTGGCCTGCCGTGTAATTATTACAAGGAATTTCTTCAACTTTTTCGAAATTACACTTCATTAAAACTGACGCTGCATAGTTTTTTAATCGGTCTAAACGATTTTTTTAAATCGCGTGACGTTTTTTGTGTTTCTATTGCAATCATACTTTTGACGCTTTAAATGCAGTATTAATATATAGCTACCTATATGTATGAGTACCCTATTGGTATGAGGGAAACTGTTACTATTAAACTCTTGGGTTTTATAACATTCAAATACTTCATACTTATATGTACAATAATTAACGCCATCACGTAATAGGTAGGTATTGTTACATAATTTTAAACCAAACCTTATCAAAAATTCAGATTTTTTTTCTTAAAAACTGTTCATAATCATTGCCCTAAAATGTAATTAAACCCAATACGTTGGGTTTCCCTTTATTCAAAAACTAAAGATACGCTATTATTTAGTTTGACGAAACTGTAATAAAAGCTGAATCTGCTTTGACACTCAATATTTTATTATTAATTAAACGTACCTTTTTACTTTTTTCTAAGCAAAATTCTACTTAATTGATTTTACACATTTCAATTTTTTTGTCATCTTTCATTTATTCACGTCTGTCATTGTGCCTCAGCCTAATTTTTTTCAGCAAACGCGTCATGATTGCCTTTATAAGCCCTTATTTAGTATTCGACGAACATATGTATCCCACTGAGCGTTCCGTTTTCGTGTGTGCAATGACAGAGACGTGTCGAGTATACTCGGATGTTAAATGTTCATGAAGTTTATATATCTACGGCAAACTTTTTGGTTATGTCACAGTGTCTCTCAGCTCACTTTCGAAAGCGAATTCGAAAGCAATTTTGGAAACGTTGTCTCATTCTATGCAGATTTATAGCAAATAAATGACTGACTCGAGCGGGAGGGACTCCAAGGGCAGCAACGCACTTGTGACTTTTGAGTTGCAGGTATCCATGGGCGGAGGTGGTTGCTTACCATTAGGTGACCCGTCTGCTTGTTTACCTGCTTGTACCATAAAAAAATACATAATTTAAAGTTTATAAAAAGAAACTAATTAAAAATGGGAAACAACTAAACCACCTTTTAATATTTCTATCACATACGAAGAAATTACGAGTATGTACAATTATGTCAAAAAAACTTAGAAAACAAGTTTTGTTTCTGTCTATCAAAAGGAATAAAATTTCCGAGTATTTGCAACATTTTTCATTGATTTCGGCTTATATTTGTGGGAGCATGTCGTCATACACCTCATAGCCTTCCTGGATTAAGGGGCTATTCAATACTAAAAGAATTACCATTTACGACTGGCTTACAACAATGGGAGGCCTTCAGATTAATGACAGTTCCCGTTCACACTATAATTACCTGAATCAGAAAGCTTTGTGTACATAATGTTGTGTTCTGGTACTTACAAAAAGGGGACCCTAGAGCAATTTCAATATAGAGCAACATAACACAAAAATAGATGCAAAACCCAAGCAACATGTCTGTGTATTTTATGAGCAACTGAGCTCTGGCCCCTACAAACATTTGAACTATTTCAAGCGAAAAAGAGCAGTAAGTATAGATATTCAGAGCAGCAGATTTATAAATTAAAATCTTTAGTTTCAAAGTTAATAAAACTTTATATAAATCATATTAATTAAATACAACCGTACAAGCCTTGTTAAATGTTGCCACAAAAATGTAATGGCCAGTGACCGTACAATTCACAGTTCTCATACGTGATCTGTCTCTCTATTAAGTGCACGAAAACGCACTATGTACTTTCGACTTCCTTACTTATTGCTTAATAAATTTATAAACCACCTATCTAGGATGGAGAAAACTTTCTAATTTTAATTGCGATTTTAGCTATGAAGGTGTAAGGTTTTCTAAATCATTTATTGTCTTTTTATGATATTCAGAACATGTTCTTCAACATTATAAAATGTCACGTATAAACTGTTTGCCTAGTCTCCTTTTCGACACTTAAAAAGGGTTTACAGGCGTCGAATACAAATGTTCACCTACTTGAATAATCCCTTACTTCACGATCCCATGGCACGTAATTGGTTCAACGAAACTATACAGCGAATTTGTTACCTATTTACAACGATGCCGGGTCGATAAGGGCAAAAGCAACGTGTTCGAGTTAAGCCAAACCGTAGATAAATCTTCATCAGTTTACAAAACCCTTACTCAAAAGTACATTAAATTATGCTCATATTTCATTTTCGCTTTATATAATAACAACATGTTTTTGGACACGTACTGCGGTATTCTGTATAGTATATGTATACGCTGAAAATATTATTCTTTTACAATATTGATAAATAACATTAAAATTTTCCTAATTATTAAATTGGCTATCCCGTTATCATTCTTAGTATATTAAAATTTAAATAAAATGAATACGCGATCGTGAAATATCATTTTCATTAGCTGTAAGAGTCTTAAGTAAGTTTTTTCTAAGGCTACAGCTATAGATTTTTAAATTATTATTTAAGACTACATATTATTTTTATTTGAATTTTCAGCTATCTTCTCTGAATTACTCGTAAGTCACTAATAAAAATTATACTCCTAAAGAAATTACTTTCATACTCGCTACTAAATGCTAATGTTATTGAGGATTGTTTATGATATACATATATGTATAGAGAATTATATTAAAAAATACTAAGATTGATAACATATTATTTTTTAGAATTGTTTTATGGATTAGATAATATTTTTAATATAATTAGAGGTAAACGACTTATATACGAGTAGTTCATCATCATCAACAGCCTTTAATAGTCGACTGCTGGACATAGGCCTCTCCTTAGAAAGAAGGTTTTGGCCTACTATACCACGCTGGCCAGAGGGGTTGGTATAGGCTTTTTGGTGGTAGGGTGTATACTTCTCCCCCAACCGGAGCTTGAGCGACTTCGAGGTTTTCCTAACTAGCTTCGAGACCTCGATACGGCGACTAGCGTCTGGGCACGTACTTCAACGCAAAGTCCATTGCGTGGGGTTCCCCCAGGACGGACGCAAGGGGCGAGGCCGTAGAGGAATGGGCGGCCTCAGTGGGCCTCTGTCTTCTCAACAGAGGCTCCACCAACACGTGCGTGCGACCGCAGGGGGGGTCGATAGTGGACTTTTCGTTCGCTACCCCTGCCCTCGCCGCACGAGTAAGGAACTGGCGTGTCCTGGAAGAGGTTGAGACGCTCTCGGATCATCTTTATATCCGATTTGAGCTCTCCCGGACCCAGGACTCCAGTAGGGGTCACGTGGCGCGGTGTTTATCCCGCTTTCCGCGGTGGGCTGTTGCCAGACTGAACTGGGACCTACTAGAGGAGGCAGCCATAATTCACTCGTGGCTCTCTCCTCGGGCTCAGACCGAGGAGGTCGACGTGGGGGCTGGTCGCTTTCACGATGCGATTACGCATATCTGCGATGCGGCCATGCCCCGCATCAAAGGTCGTCGGCCTCCAAGGAAGGAGGTCTACTGGTGGTCCCAGGAGCTGGCGGACCTCCGTGCGGCCTGTACACGTGCCTGGAGGTCCTACACCCACAGTCGGCGGCATCACCGTGGAGACGGTGAGGAGGACCGGCTTCATGAGGAGTACCGACAGGCGCGGAAAACTCTGAAGCTGGCTATTAGCCGCGCCAAGGAAGAAAAGAGAGAGGAGATGCTGGAGGGTCTTGATCGTGTCCCCTGGGGTCGCCCTTACCGCGCGGCGCGACAAAAGCTCCTCGCGTCGGGCCCCCCCCTTACGGAGACTCTCCAGCCCAGCTTCCTGCGAGAAGTGGTTGAGGACCTTTTCCCGCAACGAGCGGAACACACTCCCCCGGCGATGGCTTCCTTGGCCGGAGACGACGGGGAGCACGAGAAGGATGATGTTCCGCTCGTCCGGGATTCGGAGGCGGGTAGGGGCGGCTGTTCTACGAATCCGTTCCAAGAACACCGCCCCTGGGCCAGACGGGGTACCGGCCCGAGTGCTGGCCCTAGCCCTCAACCACATGGCAGACCGCCTCGGGGAGGTGTTCGACGCTAGCTTGGCGTCGGGACGTTTCCCTGAGTGCTGGAAGAGCGGGAAGCTGGTCCTATTCAGGAAGCCGGGACGGCCTGCCGATTCGGTCGCGGCCTACAGGCTCATCGTGCTGCTGGACGAGGCGGGTAAATTGTTTGAGAGGGTTCTCTCTGCCCGCATCGTCCGGCACCTCTACGAGGTGGGCCCCGATCTGTCGGATGCCCAATTTGGTTTTCGGACGGGGCGTTCGACAGTCGACGCTGTTTTGCGCCTGAGGGCCGTGACCGAAGGTGTCATTGGACATCGCCAACGCATTCAATAGTCTGCCATTCAGCTGCATCAGGGAAGCACTCCACTATCATGGGGTGCCAAAGTACCTATTTAGAAGAGCGTACCGTCGTGTACGAGGACCGAGACGGTAATTCGAGGTGTCGGCCCATGTCGTGCGGTGTTCCACAGGGGTCTGTTCTTGGACCCCTCTTGTGGAACATAGGGTACGACTGGGCCCTTCGAGCCGATTTCCCCCCCGGGCTGGGTGTAATTTGTTACGCAGATGATACTCTGGTGACAGCCCGGGGGGCGAACTTCCAAGAGGCGGCGCGGCTGGCATCAAGGGGAGTCTGGGTGGTCGGGCGCATTGAGGCGCTGGGCTTACGGGTGGCTCTAGATAAGACGGAGGCTCTCTTATTTCATGGGCCCCGTCGTGGTCCACCCCCTGGCGCCTCAATCGTGGTCAACTCGGTCCTCGTACCGGTTCGGGCCCAGATGAAACATCTGTGCCTGATCCTCGACGGGCTCTGACCGCCCAGAATAGGGCACGCCTCTGGCGCCCTCAGAGGGTATTGGCGCCCTCAGAGGGTATTGGCGGTCAGAGCCATACGCGGTTACCGCACCGTTTCGACGGAGGTGGCTAGCGCGTTGGCCGGAACTCCCCCGTGGGATTTGGAGGCGGAAGCTCGCCGAAGTTTATCGGCGGGCGGCTAGTTTCCGTGCGGATAGTGGCAGTCGGTCCCCGCCCGAGGAGATAAGCGAGTGGCGTGAGGCCGCTCGCCGAGCCTCAACGGCTCCCGGCTGGAGGCTCCACGTGCTGGCTTTGTCGCCGTGGAGGCGCTCCAGCCGGTCATCGTCGAGTGGGCAGGGCGGCAGCACGTTACCCTTTACTTCCGGCTGACGCAGGTCCTTTCCGGGCATGGCTGCTTCGGGAAGTACCTGCACTCGGTCCCTAGGAGGGAACTGAGTCCCGCCTGCCACCACTGCGATTGCAGTGAGGACTCGGCTCAGCACGCGCTGGCGCTCTGCCCCGCATGGGCGACGCAGCGCCGGGCCCTCACTGCAGTCATCGGAGTGGATCTCTCGCTACCGGCCGTAGTACGCTCCATGGCCGGTAGCGACAGTTGTTTCACCGCGGTCGCAACCTTCTGCGAGGAAGTAATCTCGCAGAAGGAGGCGGCGGAGAAGGCCTGGGAGGACGACCTCCACTCGGACCCGATCCGTCACCGGTGCACTTATCATGCCGCCCTGAGTGTGGCCGCGAGTGGACGGGGTGGGTTTCCCCTCCAACCGCATTAGTTTGGCCAGCCGCGAGGGGGCGGCGTCCGCGTGTGCCGGACGTCGCTTAAAGAGAGGAAAAAATTTTGAGACGGAGCCCGCAAGAGGAGCGGGCCGGCGCTAGGAGGGGTCCGGATGTCTTGATAACAGCTGTTCCCGGATCCCTCCTATTACAGGCGCAGAGTGGCACACCGTGTGGTTTTAGTCGGTCCGAGTCCGACACACCACCCCGCCGCAAACCCCGGTGGGGTGACGGTCCGAGGGGATTTCCACACGTAAAAAAAAAGGGTTTTTGTCAAGTTTTCCTTCTCTTTGCAGTACTGTTATCCTGAATAGTTTGCTCCCTTATTCAACTATTACGACACGAATGAATAGGGGTGGTCACCACACGGACTAAAATTAGGAAGATTTTAATATTTTAATAATGAGAAATAATTAAAATAGTAACAAACAATATTCTAGGATTTTTAATCTAGAAAGCAAACTAAGTATAGCTACATTGCAGAAGGTGAGGATCATTTAAGATTGTCGTATAGTCCTAAAATAGCTACAATAATATTCAAAAAGCTTAGTTTTTTATTTACAAGTACATACATAGTATGTGTAAAAAGACACATCAACTTAAATGAGAGTTTATTCCACAATGCCGATTTAACAGTCAAAAACTTCAAGGGAAATAGCGAACTTTCCGTTTCTACGGTTTTCTTAAATGACGTACCTACGTATGCAATATTACGCAAAATATATTTATTGGTATTTTAATTTGTTCATTTGCAAAATTAGAGTGAAGTGAGCCCTTATACTTGATCGATGTTAATGTATATGTGTACTTATTAGACAAAATCAGAGTAAACTGTGAAATTCGATTATTCGATTTATCATTCGATTTTTGTACGTAGGTTAGGGTTACTACTTACTTACGCGTTGTTGCCAATAAGCTGATTTCAGACGATGCATAAAGACCCTATTTTGCCTATCTAACAAAAAATTTGTAATTCTTTTATTATATATAACTACCATTCCCAACATAATAATAAAAAAATACTAGATTTACTGTTAAATAGCGTCTAACCTACCTACCTAGCAACCCTAACCTACGTACGAAAAAATCGAATGATAAATAACAGTTCACTGTGCTTTTGTCCCATGACTAGTACTTATACACAAGGAGGATGGAGGAGGATGACCTTTCAAAACTTTTGAGACTATATAATAGCAAAGCCAGTCTAAACTGTGCACGTTATTAGACCTCAGTGGGATAGTTGCAGAACACCAATTTATATTTTCATATATTTTGTTGGTACTAGGTATTTCTCCAAGCATATACAATATTCCTCTTTGCTAGTAGCTCAAAATACTACTACTAATAAATTAAAATTAGTAGTACATAACTTATTTTAATTTATTAGTATCATCATATCATAGGTTGATTAACAGAATTGGTTTTAATTACTGTACTGCTTTTAGGTTTTTGAGGCTTAAGTTCGTGTTAAATGAATACCAATAAAATCACACAGTGACTTTTAACTTTCGCATGCCATGATATCAGTAAGGGAGTATGCTCAGTAGCGTATGACCTATTTTAATGTTGAAATATTTTTAATTCACCCGCGTGTTTTCAAAGTTATTGCCCACGTTGTGGCAAAACGAAATATCAAAAGTATGAAAAATGTGTGCGTGGATGAAGAATCTTCTATAGCATGGGGTCGAAAATGGAGGGCGTTTACCATGTAGCTAGGCAGCTTGTGTCCTCTAGCAGTACAGCCTGAAGGCCAATTCTCGTAATAAAAGTTCGTTCTCAATTCAGTTCCAATCAACTTTCGAATCAAATATGATCATTTAAGCTGGCAATAATAAGAATTTTATTTACATTAACAGCTACAATAATGATACTACATGCCTTTGAAATGCTTGCCATTTGGACCAGAAGGCCAATTCTTGTAATAAAAGTTCGGTCTCAATTCAGTTTCGATCAACTTTCGATCTCACAACTTTCATAAAGGTATTTTCGTAGTAAAATATTAAACATCCAACGTTGACTGTAATGTGATTATATCGTATTGTAACCGAAAATTGAATCTATAATCTGATAGTCTTAGTTATACTTTACTATTTTACTACGAAAATGTAGTAGTGTGTACGCATGTAGTATCATGATTGTAGCTGTTAATGTAAATAAAATCTTATTAATGTCAGAACAGATGATATTTGATTAAATGACTTATACACATTTTGGTTATTATATTTTAAGGAATGGGTAGATGTAATAAACAATGAACAATGGATAAACAATGGGTTTAAGGAGGCCTAACCACCGCCTTAAAAAATAAACGGGACTATGGAAAACGTAATAAAATAAAATTCAAAGTAAGGAGACAAAGGACATATCCGCGTCTTATCTAGTAGAAGCCGTAAAAGTCATTTGAAGAAATAAGGTTCTCACACAGCTCTTGGCAACGACCTAACCGCTCGTTACTGTTTAATGCATTATTGCAATTTTTATAGCTTATCTCCTTCACATGTGGACAAAATGACGCGAACTACAATATACCCCTATTTAGAGCCAACTTCTTTCCAATTTATGTCACAGAAAATACTAAGGAGTATCACATTGAAATGTTTTTAACTAAGTCTCTAGAATTATGTCTAAAGGTATAGTTTACTTATCATCTTCATACCTGGTGTCTTTATGTTACGATTTATGACGCATTAAAATATTTCATCAAAACAATTTTCTGGTCCTGGTCTTAGACCCTGGTCTATGACCACGACCAGAAAATGGTCGTGGTCTTAGACTATGTCACATTTCGTAATTATGTTGAAATGTAACAAAAAAAGGTTCAATCTAGTACAAGAAACGCAACGAAATGCTTAAGACAACTCAGAAAAAATGAATTGCATAGTGCATTCTGTGAATCTTTGAAGGTTTAAACACATGGATTAAAACCTCAACACACGCACCAGTTTTTGGTCGACTTCTCAGATCATTTGTGGGTTTAGCAATTGGTTTTAGTAAAATGTTTTTTTAATAATATTTTTAAATTAATTATATAAATGGTATTTTAATATTTTCTCAAACAGTCTATAGTTAGCACGGTTGGATGTACTACCCGTTTCACTTAAATCTCAGTACCTCATATTTCAAGAGTTTTGATATAATATATAACCTAATTCAATAGTACCTATAACTATAGAACTCTCGGGTAATATCAAAAGAATGGTAACTAATAATTAATTTTAAGGATTATTGATTAACTTATTACCTCATTTCAGACAGAGTATTAATTTTATCTCCAAGTATAACTAGTATACTAAAGACCCAAGAAAGGTAATCTTTTTATTAATTTAGTATAGCTGGTTTTACAGTCATAGGTAACAAGAAAATGGGAAACAAATACATACAATATAATAGGTATGATGTTGTATGTTATAGTTATGAACGTATGACTTGAACTACTTTGACGTATTTTTGAAATGCATTGTAGTCAATATATAGATATAATGTCTCTAATAGGGCCACAACATTCCTTGTGTGAGTGACTCTTTTTCATATTTTGATCCTGATCACAAAATAAGAAAACGGGTGATGTACGAGTAGATATGGTATCATGCATTTTTTGTAATGGTATTTTAATGGCTTACTAATAATAAAATTCCAACACACCTGAAGATTTGAATTTTATAGACAGAAAATAAGGTACAGTTCTATTACATAATGCTCATCAATATATGAAGAAACGGCATATTTTTATAATATAATAAAAATAAAACTTGTATGTAGAGATGCATTAAGCATCACCGTAAAGAAAAATTCAATCACTTCAGGTTGGTACAATTTTTTTTTAGTTTATACGTACGTACGTACATTTTATACGTTTGATAAAGGTAAATCACTTTTCCTCGGAATAGTACACATGTTGTTGCAACATGGAATTCAATAGAAAAAGCAAATGGATCACATCATTAACACCTAAAATACGAAATCTAAATCTGGTATTTTACGAAAAAAATCGATCTAATCCGTCGTGATTCGACAATTCTAGAAGATTTTCGAGGCAATTTAATCAACATTGCTTGTTTCATTGGACCTAAATTTTTCATAGTCATTAATAAAATGGTGACCCAGATCACAAAGATATTTATCGATATTTTAATATAGAGCAAGTAGCTCGAGATTTCCAAATCAGCTAATGAAAATCATTGAAATCTATAAATGGGAATATACAAAGACAACCTCGAAGGTCTGCCGGTTGAATTGAAATGATCTGAAACGGTTGATTTACCATGTTGAATAGTCAATATAGGACGTCGTACAGGCCGAATCATGACTATGATATTAAACTCAATAACTTTGAATTGGGATGTCCTAATATGCGTCAGTGAACTCATATTTTTATTCTTAGGGGTTCTCAATGGGGTGATTTAATATTGCCAAAGCTTATCTTATTTATTTGAGTAAAATTTATTAAAGAAAAAAGAATCCTTAAAACATAAATCTCACGTTTATCTGCTTACATCCAATTTAGTTTTAATCAAACAACTGAAATTAGAGTTGGCAGATAAAAGCAACAAATAAAGCTGTCTCGAAAAACATTGGCTTCTTCATAAATCATAATAATCGACTGTTCTTTTTGATTCGAAATATTTGAGTCGACTACTTTTTTGACAACAGACTATTTAATACCTTCATACAACAATTTTCTCAGTTTCAATATAGGATATCTGTTTACACCTAAAGGAGAACGTAAACGAAAATACAACTGTTCTCGCAGAGACATTTGTCGTCGTTAAATATTTCAATTATATTACTCTGTAGACTAAGTCAAGTAATTACTAATTTAGAATTTTAATCTATTCAAAGAACCCACGTAAATGGGATCTACTTCAGAGACTTTGAGTTTAAGTTCCGTCGATTTAGGCATAATCACTTCATCGTGACCTCGGCATTGGATTTCCTCTTTTTAAAGGCAGATAACAAAGGACATGTTATAATTATGCGCTTGGTTAAATCCACAGTTGAGTAATACTAATACTAATATTTACAAGCGTTTTAAAAATATATCACAAATTAAGTTTTTGAAAAGTAGAGTAGGAAAAACAAGAACTTGAAAATCCTATCCTAGTATTTTAGAATGACTTGACCCGTGATTATTATATATTACCGGAGCACGGATTAAAATATAATGTAAGCAAGTGTGCATACCTAATCATTAGGGTCGGTGGCAACTATCATGAGAATGGCCCTGAATTAGTTATGAACAGAGCGACAATAAAAAGGTTGGACACCTTTTTTCCGTTCATGACCAATTTAAATACTTAGGTCATTTCCTTGCCGATGACCTTAGTGATGATGTAGACATTGAGAGGGAGCGTAGGGCTCTGGCAGTCCGGTGCAATACGTTGGTCCGTAGATTTGCTCGATGTACAGACCTAGTAAAAATTACACTTTTTTTAAGGGGTACTGCCAGAGTTTTTACACGAGCAATCTATGGATCAACTACATCAAACAGTCGCTGGAAGTCCTGCGCGTCCAGTATAATAATACTTTCAGGATGTTGTTGAGACTGCCTCGTTACTACACCGCATCGGTGATATTTGCGCAAGCTCACACCGGTAGTTTTCATTACTGAGAAGGGTGAAAGACAGTCGGAACAGCATCCTGAAAATTATAGAGAACAATTTCAACTCTCCGCTTATAAAACGCTCTGTGCATAGGGTGATTGGTACTAACACTAGGTAATAAGTAAAAATTAAATGTAATACTAACACTTTATGAATACTTTGTCTTTCCGAAATAAAAACTTTATTGTTATTATTATATTTTTGCCGCTGTAACCGACATACACTTGAACCCGCAGGCAAAAGCTATAGTAAACTGTATGGGGTCCTGTATATATGTTGACTCATCGTTGTACTCAAGTCTTTATAAGGACTATTCCAATTGCATAGATCTGTTAAAATAATTATAAGTACATGGTTTTAGTCAATGTACAAATTAATAATAATAATAATATTTCGGACATCTGACATACGCCATCTAGTTTCAAACTAAGAAAACCTATACTATGAAAGCTAGATTGACTGATAGAAAACTTATATACTTTTTTGTAAATACATACATATTAAACATAGAAAACACCCAAACTCCAAAACAAATATTTGCAGATCATACAAAGATTTATTCCGACCCGAATCGAACCCAAGTCCTCAGTTCAACAGTCGTATACGCTACCACTGCACCAACAAGGCAGTCAAGTCAAATAATATAGTATTAATGAGTACTTGTTTTTGATACTTTACTCTGAAATTTAATATTATTTGAAATAGTAGTATTATTATTTGAAGTAGTAGTAGTGTCAGATAAATGTAAAAACTAATCACTCGCGGTAGGCTTTAAAGTTGAGTCTGCCTGTTTGTAGAAACTTATATGGAATTGGTTGCATATTACGTCACTTACTCACTTTATTAGTTTTAAAACAATCACTGTATATTTTAGCTTCATTTTCAGTTTTCATAACTTTTCTATACTTGTTATCTTTGCGCAAAAATTTACTACAGTTTTTACATTTATCTGACATATTTCGTGTAGCTACTACTGCTACTCACTAAGACACGATAAAAAAGGGTTTCTATAAGAAAAATTAAAATAGTCCGAAACAATATTCCGCACACGGTTATTGAAGTCGAGCCACTATAATGATCGGGATAAAAGAATAATATATAAACAAAACACAACACAATGCATACACGCAACTAACTTGAGAGCGACAAGTTTCGTCTTGTTTTTTTAAAAATGTCGTAGTTCAACCAACCATTTTCATCTTTTTATGTTTTACTACTATATTATTTTTAACTACTATCAAATTTGTTTTTAAGTAATAAACATGTTATTATCGTGTCCAGAATAATGAAAAAGTTTAATCAAAAGACAAATATGAATTCATTAGTACCTAAGACGGTCATAAGGAGTTTTAATTTTGTTTGGAAGTGTTGCACCCATTTTTTATTTATGCACTTTTTGGTACTAATACTAGACATAGTAAGCTACATTATATATTTTTTCTGTGATTTTACCTCTGCGTGAATTAGGAATAAAATCTAGAATTTTTTTTTTAGTAAATACAACTGAAGTATTCTATAAATAATATATATAATGTAGACTAATATTTTGTCTAACGACCAGTTTTTGTTTCATTAGTGCAGCTGTAATAGTTTTCGAAAAAATAATTTTGAAAAATACCCGCTCTAGCGTCTTTTTGATCAATTATCTCCAGAACGCAGAGACATAACAGGCTGAATTTCAGTTAATAGTGGTTTTACACCTCGCCGATGTTGCCTAATGAGTTAGTTTCAAAATATCTTTCTGGGGCCGCTGACCCTACCTTATCCTGCTATACCCTTTGGAGAAAACGTGGTATACAGATAGATCTGGACTTATAGGCGCTGGGTATTGCTAGTTTGCAAAAATAATTGCAGTAAATTACGAATAACGATTAAAATTTGTTCCTTCATTTATTCTTATTTTATTTGTATTTATGTGGACGGCTTATCTTTTTGTCCGATTGTCATCCTACTACGGAGAAAAAGAGTGTTATGATTTCCATCCATAATTAAGTATACTTAATATCCCTTCACCCTGCAAATTGTCAAGCGTTTGATAAAGAAATCTAATTACAACACCTCCTCTTTGTATTTGCTCCGTGGGTATAACTCACCCCTATTCATCCCGTGGGTGTCGTAAGAGACGACTAAGGGAGCAAACTACGCAGGACAACAGCACTGCAGAGAGAAGGAAAACTTGACACACACCCTATACCAACCCGTCTGGCCAGCGTAGTATAGTAGGCCAAAACCTCCTTTCTAAGGAGAGGTCTATGTCCAGCAGTGGACTAGTAAAGGCTGTTGATGATGATGATGATGATGTATAACTCATAAATGACTATTGCTTGGGTAGACTTTTACGAAATGCTAAACATATTCAAACTTTGTTAATAGCTTTTTTTTTCTAAATACTACTAGATACCACCCACCAGTGGTTATGTCGGGTCGGACTGACCAAAAACCGCACGCCGTCTCGGGTACTAGTAGTCGGGGAACCAGGTGTACCCTAGAAAGGAAATCCCTGGTACAGTACGTTATACACATCGATAATTTTAGTTTCTAAGTACTTTAGTTATAAGTATTTACATACGAATGCGCATGTTTCGAAATTAGTAACGTATGTATTTATAAGCGTGATTCTAAACTCAAATATAAAACTTAAATATCATAGCAAAAACTACTGAACCATAAAAGAATAAAATTATAAATTATGCCGAAACAACACTAACTATAGTTAATAACCGTAAAAGTAGGTAGATACAAAGATTTGAACTTAAAAGAAATTGAAATGCCTTGAATTCTCTCTGTAATGGTGAGCTCTCTGTACAGTTAAAGTGCCTAGTAATAATACATTTTTATCATTTTTTTTTTTATTTCAGTTAGGAAAACCACCAGCTACAAAAATGAAATGGTCAGATTAATATGCTACATCAAGCCAATTCAGGTTTTCACGAATAGAATCATTGTAAATAACAGAGGTTCTTGAGCACTAACTAATACGACACTACACTTATACAACTATACAATAAATAATAATCGATCTAAAAATGTTACGATCTAAAAAAATTAAGGTTTAGCATACCGCGCACAACATTGCTTTTGGTATTAAAGGGATCAAGAGAGCATTCCTTGCACAATTTATTGAAATCTCCGCTAGCCCGCACAATATATAAATTTTTTCTATAGATTGTGGAAGAAAATAATAATAATAATAATAAAGCTTTATTGGAAACTAGAACAAAGGAAACAGTAACATTTTATGCGAAAGTGTCTGCATTAGTTAAAAGAACTGTGTCGCAGACATTAACGACACCTCCGGCCTGGGGCCGTCAGAGTTCCATTAATAACCGTATAAAATAAATTAACAAAATAAATCTAAACCAAATCAGATCATAAATTGTTAGTAAGTCTGTGTGTGTGTATATATATATATATATATGTGTGTGTGTGTGTGTGTGTGTGTGTGTGTGTGTGTGTGTGTGTGTGTGTGTGTGTGTGTGTGTGTGTGAGTATGTGTTACTGAGAGGGTGGAGAGTTTTGGAGGAAATTTCTATTTGCAATTATGTGGTTTAGCCATAAGTTCAAGTTCTTCATAGTTCAGGGTGGAAAATGGAATAGAAATGGGTGGATTAAATCTAATCGACTTACGGGGGACATTAAAATTTAACTTTTGCAAAAGGCTAGGACAGTCAATCTCATTAGAAATAATTTTCAAAAGAAAAGAACAATCAGCTAATCGGCGTCGATTTACCAGTGGCTGGATATGAAATTTCTTACACAGACCAATGTAATTGTTTGAGCTATAAGGAATATTTAAACGAAAACACAAGAACCTCAGAAAACGTTTCTGTATGTTCTCAATGCGATCAATGTACCTATGATAGCAAGGGTTCCTATCTTGCGAGGCATACTCCAGGTGGCTCCTAACAAAAGTACAGTAGAGAATTTTAAGCGTTTTAGCTTTTACGAAACATTAGGAAGCTTTAGCAATAATTTGCTCAATATGCACATCGAACAGTAGCTTCGCGTCATGGTAAACACCAAGGTCACGTACCCCATCACGTCTTGGCAATACTTGTCCCTTAAGTTCGTATGGTGCTAGTATTGGTGACCGTTTTCTACCAAACGTGACGACTGAGCATTTAACGGGGTTTAGTTCTAATTTGTTTAATTGACAGTAGTGATCAAGTCGTGATAAGTCTGATTGAAGCGCCTGCACATCGTTTGCCGATGATATTGCAGAATAGATCTTCATATCATCAGCAAAACAGAGCAGATTAGAACTTTGGAAGCAGGAGTCGATGTCATTCACGTAAATCGTAAAAAGCAATGGACCCATTAAGGAACCCTGGAGCACGCCGCTGGGGATAGAAACCCAGCCAGAAATATAATTACTGACAACTACAGCCTGAGTCCGATTTTCAAGATAAGAGGAAAACCACCGAAGTAAGTCCCCCCTTATGGCACTGTTAAACAATTTTATTTTCAGTATGCTGTGATCTATTTTATCGAACGCTTTGCTATAGTCAGTATAAATAACATCGACCTGAGCACCATCATCCATGCCCTGCGTCACATAATCATTTAGTAGTACCAAGTTTGAAACGGTTGAACGTCCTCTTAAAAAACCGTGTTGTGATGGATTAAAAGTTTTTTTTTTTTTTTTTATACTACATACTACATCTAAAACAGCTCTTTCAAAACTGGAGTTGTTTTAAACGCGCACTTAATCAAAGACTTATAAAAGAAAGCGCTATTTGTTTCAGCACCACTACTTGCAAGAGCGAAGAAAATACTTATATTGAAATATTACTACGAAAAATACACAGTACCTACAAGACAAGCCTATAGTTTTAGGGTGCTGCGGTTTGAAACAAAATGAGCAAAAAAATATTCGTTTTGTTTTTCTAACTTTACTTATATTCTTATTATATGTAAGGCACAATAATGGAAATGAACCTTATAAAGAAGTTTTAAAAGAAAAACAAGTGCTATTTAAAAAAAGCGTGGAGTGATTCGTACTATTCTTTTGTACTGATCGTACTAATAGAATATTTATGACTGCTAATAACTAATACGCCATCCTTTTTAAAAATATGGTTTATTATCTTGTTTAATTATTTCATTACTTTGCACTTCAGTATATCTTTAAAGTATTATTTTTTGTTTTTCCTTTTTGTAGTTAGTTTCGCTGGGAACTATTATTTATTTGTCTCTGTTTCCCCGTGCTAGGAAAGGGTAATTTACTCCCTTGCTGCCTTCCTTGGTAGCCGTTTCTCAGGCTACCTCTTTGGAACGAAATCGTTAATCCTGACGATATTATTCTAGAAAAAGGAATTAAATCATGTAATTCTTGTATTATCATCCGTCCTTGGTGATAATGCAACGTTTCAATTAAATCTGACGTTTAGAAGTAAGTTAAAATCACGTGCGAAGATTTGGTTGCATACAAACATAATAATACGAGTAAACGCGTAATGAAACCGCGTTAAAAAGCAACAGTTGTCAAAGGAAACTGTAATAATATTTACGAAGTATGATAAACAGACAAAAATTATGAATTTTCCTTAAGCGAGTAAGAGAAGCACAAGGTTACATATTATGACAAGATATAATAACTAAGTTTTGTGAAGACCGAAGAAAAACAGATACAGGTTGTTTACCAAGCCGTTCATGTCAATATAGGGATATAGGTCAGCAGACTATTTGCCAACCTGCGAGCTATTTGGAGCCGTTGTTCATCTAAGAGCGATTGAGCGACGAATTTGTGTGACTATATTATTCCCTTTGAATATTTTATTACTTCTTCTCCTGTATTTTTTGCGTACTTATTTATTCTATTGATGTGCCAGTAACGGCTTGCTCATAGTTCTAATTTATTAAATCACAATACACACTATCTTTGCTATAAAGGTGGTTTTTAATACATAGGATTCACAAATTGTATTTTTTTAACTATAAATAATAATAATAAATAAAAATAATTTATTTCCAAGTAACAGTTTTGCCGGTTGCCTCGACACTAAGCAAGCCTGTCCTGTGGGCACCTGATACGCTTACACTTTATAGCACACTTTGCTCGGGCGACGACTAAAAAGTATTTTTAACCAAACAATAAAAAGCATAGTTTTCCAGGAAAAACTTAACAAATATGTCTATTTTTACATAATGCAAAAACAAGTTTTAAAAAAAATGGTAGGAACATATTTCTTTTTTTGGTAATTAATATAGGTATGTTATTATAATTATACATAGTATTGGTGTGAGTTACATAACATAATGTATAATGGTACCCATATAGATCTGTCTACTCACATATACACACACACTCACACATTTATATATAGTTTTACAGGTAGTACATATTATTTCATATTTATAGGTTGTAGTATATATCATTTCATCATCATTTTGTCATTTCATGATAAATGTACTAAAAGATTTTCGGTTGAATAGGATAGGGAAGTAAGCCATTTTGTAACCGTTGTCTTTACCTCTTTCACTGAGCATGGTTTTATTTTGCATGCTCTGGATGTTTTATTATAAATATAATTAAATTATTTTATTTATTTACTTTTAGCTATTTTTTTCTAGAAGCAATATTATCTAAACCTTGTTTAACGTAATTGCTATCGCTAATCGCTAAACATTGCACGGTGGGACCGGCGCGGCGGATTATTTACCTAAGCACGAGTAATATCGTTAATCTCAATACGTTATTAGATCACGTGATCTGAAATAATTTAGAAATTATATAAAGGTATAACTAGATTAATAGGTAGGTATTAACGATATAATTTTGATTTAATATGTACCGTTATTTATTTATTACAAACTAGTTAGTATAGTTTATTCACCACTAAATCAAATCAAATTACACACCGTAAATTCGAGACAATTTTGTGAGTTTTCGTCCTCTGGGTAATTTAAAACTTAAATTTGAACAAACAATCAAACAGAAAAACAAAAACATTTAAACACAATTAAGCAAACATAAAATTAAATTTCAAGTGTCAGATTACTTGAATATATTATAATGGCCCCATTATGTCTCAATATTCTATTCAAATTTTAATGCTTTTCTGTAAGACAAATTGAGGATAAAACCCTTTAATGTAAGTGCTAAATTACGTGAACAAGTCTACTAAGTGATTTTAAATTTTACAAGATACAAGTTTTCAAGATTTTTTTTGTATCTAATGTTAAGTGACTTTTATATTTTTGGGAAAAAAGGGAACCAAATGTATATTAATCTTTTAAAGTATGTTCGAATGCAGCAAAGGACATAGTATCTGTTTCAAAACTAGAATGCACGGATGGCATAGTGGTTTAAGCGGTCGCCGTTCCACTTCCTCCTACGCTGAGTGTTGTGAGTTCGATCCCCACACGGGACGACACTTTGTGTGATCCACAAATTGTTGTTCTGAGTCTGGGTGTTTTTACGTAAGTTTTATTTCATGTAGGTTTGTAAAGTCCCCCGCGACAGAGGATATATTCTTAATGCAGGAGTTGTCTATTCAAGAAGAAGAAGAAGAAGAAGAATGGAATACACACAAACACTCAGGCCTATATTTTCAAAGGAGTGGGCATACATAACACCCATCATCACCATCCTTTAATCCACTGCTAGACGTAGGCCTTTCTTTAGATAGAAGGATTACTATACCACGTTGGCCAGACGGGTTGATATAGGGTTTGTTTAAAGGATTGAAATAGAAAAAAATAAAATAACGTTGTTTAGGTTAACGTTAATATAATTTTAACGTTAGTATAATTATTTATTAATTTGTTGTTCGTACAATATCTATATGAAAGTTATCGAAATAAGTAAAAATTCTGATTTGTATGGACATATCCAATAATACTGAATGCATCATAATTTACAGTTGGCTAAATCTAAGAATTTATTACACTCTGGATCGTAAAACCAGGTCTAGTGTTTTATGATCCCTCAGAGGTAATAGATACAACTGTTTCTGAAAGCTAGGTTTCGCACCTAATATTAAACAGAAGACCCCTTCAATCCAAATTCAAATCAAATCCAGGAAACAAAGCTGTTATAAAATTGTACTATGACGCTTAGTTGAATAAAATCATGAAAATGATAAAACAAACCCAATCTTCAGACTAGTAATACTTTTCTTGAAAGTAAAAGACTTTTCTTGATACGTTTGACGCTGTACCATTTTTGATTATAGACATGACTACAGAGAATAAATTTGATTTGAAACATCACATTATCAATACGACAATCCACACCTTTAACAGTTTAAAACTGTAGCAAACCTAATGAACATGAAAAATTATGACGTATGTTAGCTCTCATATCAATAATAACTCCATTACAATCAAGGACGATAGAATCTGACAACAGGGAATGTAAACACAATGGCATAGATCTCGAAGTACTCGTAGTTCTGTAACTCGATGCCGTTATGTTTACACTCCGGTCCGAGAACAGAGGCGAAGTGAGTACCCAATGTTCTAAACAATCTAAACAATATACTTACATTTGAGTGAATCAATATGATATGACATTTGGAAGTTCGTGTTCGTGTTTTCGACATCTGGCCTCAAAAAGTGTCGAAAACTGATACTCTATTCTATAGTTACGTCTTCGTTCTAGATCTTAGAAATAGGTTTATTCTAAAGACACCGACCAAATAAAAAAAATCATACCTGGTTAATCTATGTAGATTTTATACGTAAAGCCCAGGTAAGGTGCAAGTACTACGAAAGTGAAACGTTACCCCACCGAACTTTTTTGGTGAAGCTATTAAAATCTGAGTGTTCCAGGAGCAGCTTTTATTTAGACCACCGAACTCTACTTATTTTCTTAAAGTCCCGAGCACCACCTCTCAAGAACTATTATGTTCAGTATCAGGCATTTGTTACATGGCTCTCTGGGTCTGGTTTTAACTTTAGTAAACCCTTGGTCAATGAATGAATGAATAAAAAAGAAAGACAATTTGCATTTATTTGTGTTCCACTATTTCAGCATGAGCATTAGCTCGTACTTTACATTACTCCTCAATCAAAAGCGATATTTAAGATTTTTAACTTGAGAATTTCCTTCTTGAGTATATGCTACTACTTGTATAATCCAGGCAGGATGTATCTATTGGACCCTTTGTACTGCATATACCTGCACTATAATCAAGAGAAACTGAAATCAATATACGTCTTGATATTATCAACAAAGTTCTACATCGATCCGATGACCTTATGATGGAACTTTGAACAAGCGTGGTTTTGAATGTTTCAAACAAGGCACTTAAGTAGATAGACCTTCCGTATGGATAACGGTGAACGTGATTAGAATACGTTAAGTTCTACTAAACTCGAGATCTGTTTTTTTCAACTTGCTGTTTTCGTAAAACGAAGGTAAAAGACTATACCTACGTGAAACACTTAGGTAAGAGTGTTATAGTTCTTAAATTTTAGTTGCTTTAATAGTACAATGACAATCGTAAGATTTTGTTCTTAAAGATACGAGACATTTCAGTATACTCTAATTCTTAGTACAGCTTTTATTACCACACCTCATACTCGGCTTTCCGATTCAAACCTGGCCTGAGCACAGACTCTGCATGATTTGTAATCAGAGGACCGTGACCATAGTAGAGACTTTTCTTTTTACATATGGAAACTCTTTTGGGGGGGGGGGGGGGGGGGGGCGCCAGTCACCGGGGGTTGCGATGAATGAAAAACGCTGAGAAACATAACACATAAGCGGTGATAAATTATGCAAAGAAAGAACATATAGTTAAGAATTTCACTTCACATTTACTTGTTCGGGTGAGAATTAGATTCCACGATCCCTGTAGTAGCAGTTAGGTTCATGATTTAGTTAAATACTTACGGGACACAAAACAGTAATACACAGATAGTTGAATACTGGATCAAAAGGCCTGTCTTATTTGGTTAATTAATAAATTAAAGATATATATAATTAAGGTTAAATAAAAATAAATTAATTAAACTACAGTTAAGAAGATTTAAATAAATCAGAGTAGAAACACTGTCGTAGTGATTGCGTTCAAGAAAGCGTGGAGGAGCGTTTGAAAGTACTTCTACTAATTTTTAAACGCTCCTCAAACGCGCTCAAACGCTCACTAAAGTACGCTCAAGTTAATAATTACATAGTACGTAGTTAACTTTGCTTAAAAGGCAACTATACTACTTAGTTTAATTTTGCTTATGATTATATAAACTCTAGTATGTTATATGTTTCTAGATGGTTGTAAGAATTATGTTATCCTATACTTTTCCTATACGCATGCACTATTGAGTTCATCGTCACTGTCTGCAGTTTTGCATATAATTTAGTTTGAATAATTCCAATTATGAGTTTTTTGGGTTACCTGTGTCACAAGCGCGTTGCCAGCCTTTCGGTCCGGAAATACCGCAGACGACAGTTTTCTATTAATCGGGATTTACTATTCAGGACCTTGCTGACGATTATTGGCTTCATGTATTATGACTACAATGTTATTATAAGTTCTTTGAGCCAAGTACATAACTAACACAAATCAAAAGTACAGACGGATTTCGAAATTTCCAAATTGAAATTGGCATGAGACAAAGCTGTAAAAAGAATTAACGAGCATTTATTTCAGAAGTTCCGAGCTTAAGTAAATACAATATGAGGATAGTGAAATTGTTTTAAAAATATAGCTTCATTTCCCCGAAAACTTAAAGAAATGATAATAATCCTGATCACTAATCCCTTGAGAGCCCAGAGATTGGGTCAAAGGCCGCATAAGGCTTTGCTGAACTGAAAAATAGGTGGGCTTTCAATCCCTAATAATCGCTGAATGCTCTTTTAGTAATGAGTGCTTTGATATTTTGTTTGTATAAAATTTGCTTTGTTTCTTTAATTATATTTACCCTAAATAACAATATCAGTAATGTACAATATTCTTAAATTAATTTTTAAGTAAAGTTAATATTTTTACTGTGTACAATAACATAATGAATAATTCAATTATATTTCTAAGTTTATTTTTTAAAAAGAAAATTCGTTAATTGTATTTTAAGTAACTGAAGTACTAACATCTAGTCTTTAAAAGGCTGATCAACACAAAGCTAAACTAATATTTTACATTTCTTGACAAGTATTAATGAGACACTGAATTCAGTTAACGTAGATATAAGTAATAAATATTTAAGTAAGTATAATAGATATTTTATAAACACAAGTACTATAAATCACTATGTTTTGTGTTTATATATTTTCTTCATTATTTGCTATCTGCTATCTTATTTGCTATCTTTAACCTAGGTACTGTATTGTAATGCCATTATCCAAAAACCAAGTATAGCTCATAATGTTATATTTATCTTTACACAAAAAAAAACATGCTTTAGAAAGAGTTCTAATAATATACCATATCAATTATTTGTAACGTTAATTTCGGTGATATTCAAGCAAGTTTTCTAAACTAGAGTTCCTGGCTATGACAAGCCATAAATTAGTCTCTTCAAGATTGCATGTCATTACTGTACGTGCCGCCAGCCCATACGTATTTTATTGCGGGAACTATGCTTATAACAAATAATGTACTAGATAATCCAAGTCACGATCCAATTAGCTTGAACAAATCTACCCGGGCTCCATTAACCCGACTATACGGCTATCAGGTTTCAAAGTGGGGAATAGAAAATGCATGCTCATGGTATAAACACTACATTCACACACTACGACTTATAGTTTGAAGAGTCACGATGTAAGTGTCGGCTCACATGCGATTCAGCTGAGCTATGTAGGTTGTTTAAAATAATAAACAATCACGACTTACATGAAACATCCATTTGCTACCTACCTTTTGATTACTCTTATTCTTTAATAAATAACATGTATGTTATATTGTTTGGTTGTTGGCTATACATGTTTGACTATTTAAATTACAAGTTGGTTAATATGCATCTTAAAATAATACACGGTTGTGTAATTGAACCAATAAAACTTATAAATATTGTAGAATAGTACTGAACGATTAAGAAAAATGATGACAAAGGAAATGTAATTGAGAAATGAATTGGAAATTGTGTAAAGAAGAACGAGTGTCTTGAGTTGAGTCGATTTATAATGAATGTTACATTTGAGAATAGTTTTGATATATTTATGAAGAGAAATTGAAGAATAATTAACTAACCGACTTCAAAATATGTATTCAGGGGTTCTCCATTTGGTTGTATTTTTTCAATTATTTCTACCTTAGAACTCTTACATTTATAACCTGATTTAAAAAATATTTTTGGTTTAGATAGGTATACTGCCTATTAGATTCTGTTTAAATTTGAGGAAAAAATACTATGAGGTGTAAATAAATTAAGGAATTAAGAATATATTCTATTACAATACATCATAACATAGACATATTGAAGTCGGTGCTATTTTTTAATACTCTAATTCTCTCACAATTTGTATTTCAATTTTACCCATATCCTTGCTGCATACATGTTAATTATTTCAAAGACCACTTTAACATATAAATTTTATGCCACATTACCATTAAAGTCTTATAGTAAAGTTCCTGCTTCGTTCTGTCATAAGTGAACCAAACCGAGAGCGTCGTGACGCCAGCATTAAAGAGCGCCCAGTTGCCGCGCTTCGACGCTCCTTAATTGCGTAACCATTTCACTGCTTCTATTAGTATTTGTTAATCATTTCTGCGTTAACGCGGAATTGGACTACGATAAGTGCATTATAACTGTGAAGCACCACGGCTAACGATGTGGCGCGATGCATTGAACAACTGGTTGCATTTATTTAGAATTTAATCTTTGTTTTCCACGTAATGAGTTCAACTAGAAACTTACTACTTAAATAGTAGTAATTATATAGTAGTAATTTTTTAGTACAGTTTAGTTTTTTTTTTGTAGAAACACTATTGTATCTTAGTTTTCCTTCTAGAAAAAAAAAGAAAACTAAGAAAGCGTTTACTGTTAACAGTGCGTCACCATCCCCAAACCCCTTCTCATTTAGTTTAGGTGATCCTACTATCTACCATAAAACAGAAATAACCAGTGGTACTTGCCTTTTTACAGGGTAAAAGAAACCATTTTCAGTGACCTTATTTTGCCGCGTAAAGTTCTAAAACATCTTGAAACCGAAATAAATTTTAATATTCAAAAGTAAATATAAGTGATTTATATTTTGCATGATATAATTGTACTTAGGTAAGGAATAACATAAACTTAGGTTAAACAAAGAAAACGTTGGGCAGTACCTTTATCTATATATAATTATGGTCTATTTTAACTACCAGAACTACCACTTTGAGAAATTACACAGAGATCATTCGCACACTAACTTTAACGAATATTTGTTAATATTTAAGGAAATTAAGAGTATAAGTTTAAATATGGTAAAGTATGTATTAGATGTAATATTTATAATATTAAAAAACCCTATCTCTAACGGTTAATAGAGTCGATCCACACATAGTCTGCTTAAATTGTTTCTTCTTACTGCAACGTCCAGTTTCGCGAATTTGTCAATAAGCCCCCGTAAACATGAATTTGGTATCTATTGACCGAAAAACCGCAATATGTAATCTCTCTCTCTCTGAGCTGCTACAAGTCGCCATCTCAAATCCGCAAAAAAACAGATTCACAGAGTCTATTAAGCCGATTAATAAGCTGTGGGGGGTGAAATTTCAAGGGGCGGCGCGATTGGCCACCAGGGGAGTCTCTATGGTAGCCGGGCGCTGGGCTTACGGGTGGCCCTGAATAAGACGGAGGCCCTCTTAGTCACTGGGCCCCGTCGCGTCTCAATCGTAGTCAACTCGGTGCTCAGGCCCTGATAAAGTATCTGGGTCTGATCATCGACGGGAGGTGGCTTATCGACGAGCACTTTCGACAGCTTGCTCCAAAGCTGGTCGGCGCTGCATCTGCCCTAGGAAAACTTTTTTTTCCATTCTCTATTTCTGCGACGTCCGCATGTGACGGACTTCGCCTAAATAGAGAATAAACCCGAAGGTGGTGTCCGTGCCGTTGCGTGCAGGCGCTAGGAGGGATCCGAATGTCTTAATAACGGCAGTTCTCGGATCCCTCCTATTAAAGGCGCAGAGTGGTTTTAGTCGGTCCGATTCCGACACACCACCCTGCCGTAAACCCCGGTGGGGTTTCGGACCGAGGGGCTTTCCACGCGTTAAAAATAAAAACGGTACCGTTTAATATGTGCACAAAAATTATAATTCTTTTTGATTCATGTTCATCATTAGAAAGACCAACTATTCGAACTGAATAAATAGATAGTTGGATTTAAATAGTAAGTATATATCAGTAAATTAAGTAACGGATTTATATAGCAAATTAATTCATTCCCGTCACATCATAATAAATCGCTTTACAATCATCTAAGATGAACTACTTAACTAGATTAAACAAACGGGATTTGAGTACAAAATAAGTTAGATACAAAGATTACGTTGTCAGATCCATTCACATAGAACTTAGGAAAATAGTAAACCAGAAATGAAACATCACAAAAACTAACATCGTAAATACTATGATTCAGTTTAATATAGTTAAACGTACATTATATTATGGGAGTTCCAAACTAGAACTAGTTTAGAATTATACACTACTATTATACACTATATACTATTACTTTATACACTAACGTTCTAAACGTAGTTAGTTCTCGTGCTGCATTGAGTACGAAATGTTCACCATTATGGACCACTATAAACTATAAAGTGGGATAAACAAAGAACTTGTAAAGACTGTAGTTCTAGAGAGCTAATGTAAAGGGCGTGTCGCCGGATATGCCCGCAGCGGAAGACTTACCCCAAACAGTAAATACGACCCACTAAAAGCTCTATAAAGAAATGTAGTGAATTCTTTTTTTGAATATTGTTCAATAAAGAGTATTTGTTACACTTGGCAATCCTGTATCCCGCCACATTTCGCCGTGGCACTTTGTAGTTGCATTAATAAGAAATGAGTAATAAAACTGACGCGAAATATATATAAAACAATCTTGAATGTGGTTTGTATATCATGTCAAAATTTGAGCTCAATCAGTGCAGAAGTTTTTGAGTTTTAAAGCATTCACAAACCAACTTAACATGATCATATATGTAGATTATACATTTAAAAGTTTTTGCCTAAATTACTATCTCTTGACCACCATTTTCTAAATATAGTAAACCGAATTTATAGATCTTAAGCTTGTTTTATGGTTATTCCTTAAAACATCAAAGAGTTATCGAAGTTGACTGATTAGTTATCAAAAATGTTCACATGTAATTACTTAATAGCGCGTAGTAATGCGAAAAGTATAGTTTACGGCTCAGAAACATGTCGTTAATACAGTTATTGCTTTTTTGTTTTACAATTATGTGTGTAGCATTTAATCACAAATATAAGAAAACTCATTTAAAAACAAATTATTTACGTCTACATCTAAACATACAACATTTTAAGAAGTACTTTTCAAATCATGATGGAGATGAATCTTTTAGTATCGAAACTTTTAACGTTTTCCATTAAATCGTTCCAAAAACCTTTTTAAACTTACAACCTCTTAAATTTATAGGCAGACGTTATCTATAATGAAACTTAGAGTTTCAATATTATATCGCATATCAGTTTTGGATCAAGGCTAGAAGCTTGACTAACTAACTTATAAAGAAGCCACCTCTGCCTATAGTGATTTATGGCCTATAGAGGGTTAGGGAAAAACAAGGTTTAAAAATAATCAGCTTTGCCTTATAGGTAAATATGGCAGTAAACGTCATACGACATAAATCCCAAGGCTCTAACTCATTTTTAGTCTTTTAGAAAACTATAGAAAACTATGTTTTTATAATATCCGTTTAATTATAATCGCTTGATAAGTTTAATCGATAATTATCGATTGAAACTAACTCGAGTTTTAATAGATGACTCAATGACTCGTTCGCCCCATTTTAGCTTTTTTAGCCATTTTTCAAACAGTCTAGAAAACTTATAAACTCTTTTGTTACAAAAAGTTCGAACATTTCACGCACATCTGTTTTCCCGTAACATACAAAGGTACTCATCGATTTTTATATTGAACATTTATTTCCAACTTTTTCATGACGTTATAATTTATTACATTAGATCAGATACAATTTAGAGAGATGGAAAAAAATAAGAATAACTAATATAATAAATAAATCAAATAAACTAGCGATTTTACTATATTATATTATATTTTATATGTGTCTGTTTTTAATTTTTGTTTTATAAAAAACACACAACATACATGTACCCACGCACCCATGTACACCAGACTTGTCAGACAATTTTATTTGTCTTAATATATCACCGGGCCGTAACTTCGAAAATATTTATTTAAATTATACAGTGTAAACAACAAATATGTTCAACGCAACAAGATGAAAGATATGTTGTTCAAAATGGCTTCACAAATATTGAATATTTTATGACAAAAACTTGAAAGATAAAAATGTAAATATGAATCTCAATACGCGGTAGAGTGTCCAGCCAAGTTCAAAGCAAGGGAACTGGCGACGCAGCAGTCCGTGTGTAATATTACACGAAACATTTCGAGCTACTTCTGACCCCTTCACAATTCGAAAATATTTAAACTTCATGTATGAAATTTGGCACATTTATTAAAATAAATCAGCTTGTCTAGAATCCAAAATTTCATAAATTTTGCTCTAACAGTTATTAATATATTAACGTTTAAAAACCGGTATTTTTATGACTTACTCACTCACTGACTTATAGATCAAAAACCTAACTTTAACTTGAAACTTGATATTTGCTATCAAGGTCTATCAAGACTATTGGGCACACAAAAATCTAAAAACTGAAAATTATTGATAATTAGTATCAACAAAGTATGTGCATGAAAACAGTAGTAGCGTCACGTGTGTGCGCGCCCCGCTCGATCTATCTATATGAATGGTTAGTTTCTTTACTAAAGCTAGAACTGTTTTGAATTTATAAGAAATTTTTGTTTTTATTTAACCTACACAAATCGATACTGTTTCATTGTTGCAGCTGTATGATAATCTCTTTAACCTGAACGATTGATAGCATAGCGTTGGTTTACTTCAGCTTCAGAATTACCCAGGAAAATAATTTGAAGAAATTTGTAATCACCATGATGGCAACAGTACCCCTTCGTGGTGGTGAATTTGTTCTTGAATCAGTGATATTGATGACAGTAATATTTTGTCAATGTATAGAAGATCTCTCAGTCATCTGTCTCATTCAATAACTTTTCAAATAATTTAAATCTGTTAGTTTTTATAAATTTTCTTTTATAGAAACCTTGTCCTGACAATAACGAACATAAAAAAGATTTATTCAATTTGACGCGGTTGTTCAGAGGTTATGCGCGTACATACATTTCGGCTTATATATATATAGATCTTATTTGTTCTTGTAACTAAAATTTTATGATTTTCTACCAAGGACTTGGCACCCATATTGATTTCAATTCTTTTGTGGGCGAAGTCGACTTTGACACATATTCTTAATATTGAACTTGGCTCTCTTTTTACATTTATGTTTTTGATGGTATTATTCTTAGAAGAAGACATATATATACTTTGGTGTTCTATAAGAACTTCACGAAAAAGAGTATAAAAATATGCTCAAGAGCTTGAAACGTTTGGCACGTAAAGAATCATAGGTTTTTATTTTACATCCATTTAATTTTTTGTATTAATTAGGCAGTACCGTCTTTACCATAAGGGCACACGGTTCCCGTGCCCAGGGTCCCCGAAAAGCGAATACTTAGAGCGATGGATTCGTTTATACTTTAATTTTTTTTTCGATTTTATATCGATATAGTCCGACAAAAAATAATTATAAGTAAATTGGACATTAATTAGCGACTTTGTGGCAACTCTGAGCTATAACAAGCGTCGTAACACACGTCCAACTCGCGTGCTTACACTTTCGTTTGCCTAACCTCAGTTGTAAATTTTGCTTTCGAAGATGAATAACACGACGGCTTTTAATAAAATTGCTGAATCATCAGCTATTTTATTACTGATAAAAAGTAAAAAAAAAGACATCGACGTCGGCGTTGGTGGCAGGTTCCGTTTTTTTAAACAAGACAGAATATTGTACCTGACTTAAAAAGCCATCAATTAAGCGGACACTACGTAATTTTTTTTTAAATTGTCACCAGAATTATACGAAAATTTACTACAGATGGTCAGTTCTAAAATAGCTAAAAGGAAACGCATTTTAGGCTACCGATTTCGGTTGAATATAAATTAAGTTTGACACTACGATTCTTAGCCATGACATTCCTACACAAGTCTGCAGTATCTTTTTAGAATTTCTAAGCAAAGCATAAGTATTATTATTTAAAAGAAAACGTACAGATAAGTATTTTTAAAATTATCTTTAATCAACATAAGTTTAGGGAATAATAAAGGTAGTTAATATTTTCAGTCGAATAATTAAACTCGTGACTCTAATTCCTGGCCGCAGAAGCACCTTGAGAAGGAATATATAATTGCATCGGAAATTGCATGTTTGATTCATAATTATCCTAGCACCCAGAATTAGCTTTCATTATCAGATCAAATATTACCTGTTGAACCTTATTTTTTTTCGAACGTGAATATGTTAATATTTATTTATTGTTACCTCCTTTATATTCATTAATAATTAACCTGACAAAACTCATTGTACCTTCAACTACTACTGTCTCTCCAAAACATTTTTATCCATCCTAAGATTGCCTAGAAGAGATTGCTCTGAGCAATAACGCCGCCCTTTGTAAATTGCATGTCTGACATTTTTATGTATTATATTACTTATAAGACGGTGTACAAATAGTTTTTATCTATCTAATATGAAAAGCTATTAACTGTTAGGTACTGAAATATCTTGCATCCTTTAAAAAAGGACTGCTTATCTGTTACTCCAATAGACCAGTGTCGTTGCCATATAACACTTACCAATGGAAGTCTGTCAGAAATGATGACTTTATTGATAATCACGAACTGAATCAATATTATTAATACTGAAAAACGGTAGATACTTGACAGTCACGGGGTAAGTACTACACGATTTCTCTTTGACTACCTATTTGACCTACCTATCCCTGCTTTCTAAGAGTTTAACATGATTGATTTTGCAGCCGTAGTGAGGTCGTCCTTGATAGTGTGGCTAACCACAGTTGTGTCAACCGCAATAAAATTATTATACTTATTTTACGTCTGAAACGCTATATTTTTATAAAATTTACATAATAATATTATTACATACTCTTCGGTTTTATCGTTACAATTCAAACGTTTTTAATATTCTCCGAATAACTCTAACCATTTGAATATTTAGTAAATGTTATATGTAAATAAACTGAGTTTTGACATCTGTTAGATAGCCACCGATTGCTAACCCAACCGTTAATTTTCAAGAGTGGTTGGGGTGTTATTTTCATAACAGACCATAAATAGCCACAGGGAACATTTACAACACATTTGATAAAACTAAAAATATGAATAACTTGACACACACGGCCGTGTGATTCGAATTAGATTGATCTCATACTACAGGAACCAGACTGCTCATAAATATACTTATACATTTACTTCTAAATACATTTTTAAAACAATAACCAATAAAGGTGTATTGAGAGTGCTAACATTAAACAAGTATCGTGATAATGATGACGATGATATGATACATCCAGTCACCGAACTCATGTCAGTGCTCATCACACAATTGTTTGTCATGAGTGGGAGTGAAGCCCATGACCTAGCAGCTCTGGCCTAGCAGTTAGAATCGCTAAGTACAAGATTAAGAGGCCCGATAAACATACACATACATGCGCAGTATATTTTGTTTTATTTAAAACTTAATTCATATGTTGTACAAAGCGGACTTATTACCATGACTACCATGAGGCATTCTATCCCAGTCGACCTTCAGGTGATGTAGAAATACGATGCACTAGGGGCAAAATTATATAAAAAGCTTGAACGTTTTGTAACTACAAGAACGATTGTAAGCATTAAATAAATAATATATATCTATGATATAGATTATAAAAAAATATTTATACGGCGTCCGTGATGGATATTCGGCACTTAGGAATACGGCTAGTACTCGTAAGTCCGATTCGAGAGCGGCAACCTCGGTCACAGTCACGGTACAATTATAATACAGTACTCCAACTTCATACAAACGGACGAAACGCGAGCTATACCTACGCGCCTCGATCTCGGGGTGCGCTCGGGGCGCAGACAGTCACGGCTGTACCGCAGTGTCGAACGGACGGTGTGTTGTTTTTTTTAACAATAACCGCGCGATTTTTTCTCTAAAAATCAGTTAATATGACGAGTAGGAAATATTGTGCTGTTTTTGGTTGTATGAATTCGTCAATAACGCATCCAGACATAAGGATTTTAAGGTAAGACGAAGAAGGTAAGACTATAAAATAATTTTACTTACTAGTAGGTAGGTACATAATGTATGTCTTTTTTATGGATAAGTATTTCCTTGGAATGATGAAGAATGAATCATGATACGGTAGGTACCTACCTACTTACGCTTGTGTTAAAACTTCGGTGCATGTGTGTTTTGTTACTTTGCATAATTCAAAGTAAAGACGTGGTATTTTATTTTTAATAATATTTGTTTATTATCTGTGTGTATGAATAATACTAGAAAAAAATTTTTACCGTCTGTGTGTCATTGGATAGTTTTCGAAATTTTCACAAAGTGTTTCTGCTGCTACTATAACAACATATACCACTAAAAACTCCTCCAATGCAGAAAGAAAATAAAATAATTAAATCTACCAATCAAAAAACAACACGCATTTTTATTGAACACTTCCTATTCAATATACAAAGTATTTCATTTATTTATATGAAAAGGATATTTACAATTACAAATCTAAATAGAAACAGAAAGTAGGCAAATATAATTAAAATGCTGGAGACGGGCAGCCCTAACGCATGTTTACGTACCGCGCGGCTGTAGGCATTTATTTCTATCATGCGGCCGAGTTACACTACTGTATTATAATAGTACCGTGTCACAGTGTTACTACTCAGCGAGCTGAAATGGGTAAAGTCGGTCAGGAATCGGACTTCCTAGCCGTATTCGTAAGTGCCGAATATCCAAGGACGCAGCATCGCCTGGGACGCTACTAAGACAGTATGGGTATGCCCAGATCCCATACCACTCTCTCACTTCACCAACTGCGTCATTATTGATTGATTACTGAGTCATTATGCTGAGTTGGTGCAGTTGCAGGTGCTAGCAGCTACACCAGAACCTTGTCTTTTTTTTTTGAGTTTAGTGGCTCTGACTTCTGTACTAAAGGTACAGATGCCATGCTCTAATCACATCACATTCCATATAAGTACATAGGCCAGAACAAATCTTCTACAAACCATAAAATGCCAACAAGTCCGCGAATAACTCAAATACAACGGTGCTCTTATTTGTTTCTAGTTTGAGGAGTTCATGAGCTATGGTTGGCTTCTGTTCGAGTTTGAATCAAAGGAAACTAGTTTCAGGTTCGTACTGTAATAAAAAGGAATACCGTAGGTACTTGTACTGTACTGAATATACTTGTTCTCTTGAAATTACTCGTCAATTATCAAAGTATCAAAACCATAATCCTTTTCTGAATCATAAATAAACCTGAAATTAGTATAGGAAATCAGGAATTTAATTTGTTTTATTTAGCACAAAGGAAGAAAAAAGCTCAAAGAGTGTCAGCCAAAATGATCAATTTAGCATTAAAAATTATCATTCGAAAATTAATATTGAGTGAAATAAAATACTAAACAATTATACGTTATCGTTCTACAAAACGTTCGATTTGTGGTTTTCGGTATTATAAAAAGACTTTGTGAACTCGTAACGCAGCAATATACGGACACTACGCAAATGGTAAGCATTAGGCCTGATGCTTTCATAGGATTAAGTTAAAAATTGTTAAAATGAAATCTATAAATTAAAATAAACAAAGATTTAGGTTTGAAAAATATAGTTTTAACCCTGTTTAAAAGAAATCCACGAATGTTTTAAAATATTTTTGCAATAGATTTTAAAACTAGGGTCTAAACCAAACGGAGGGCAAGCCTACTCCCTTTAATCGGTCACTTCAGGGATCATTGGATTTGTAATTGGGATCTGAAAATCAGAAATATGTTGACAAGAAAGATAGATAAGAAGGGAGACAATAGTAGGAAAATTATAATGCTTGTAGGGGTCAAATACCTCTCCACCACCTGCTTCTGTGAGCAAGTAATACTTGGGAAGGAGACGGCGGAGCGGGACCGGGAGAGGTTTAAAACCCTCGCGGAATGATCTCCGTCGCGTAATAGTTTAGATTCTTCACTCAATGCCACAAGGAGTTACTAACATTTCAGCCGTTTAAATTATTATTTTTGCAAACTGTCCTTACAATACATATTTTTATAAGAAAATTTTGGCATCTGATGAGAAGAATAGCAACTTAAACATATTGGGATCAGTTATGAATAGAAAAAAAAAATGTCTTAAGGTGAATGTAGAATGAAAAATGGGATCATTTAAGAAGTAGTGGGAGGAGATTTAGTAGGAAAAAGATTGAACAACCCAAAAAACGTTTATCGCACGGTTATTAAGTAGATGACAATACAATACATATTAAGTAAGTCAAAAGTCACCTTGTATTCTATTATTAAGGTACAGATTACAACCATTATTAACTTTGACAAAAGAGTTTCGAAACCAGTAGTACCAGACTTCTAAGTAAATTTGCTTCTTCTTTTCTTTACTATACTTTTGGCAGTACAATAATTAAGCAAATAGGTCTTTTCCAACTTGCGATAGACTTGAGTACAACTACTAATGTTTTATAAAGTAGTTTATAAACCCGCCTGGCACGGCTAAAACAAGATCCCCCGTGATTCCAATGTACTTTATCCTAACAAAAAGAAATAAAATAACCTACCCGAATTACAGTATTATAAGAACATCACTGACGTCAAAATAAACTGTGGACTTGTTTTAAGATTAAATTAACAAATCGTATTCCAATACAGTCAAATATTTAAAAGAAATTATTTCCAACATAGGCAACGAGGTATAGAAACAGACATTGCTCTAATCTGGTACAATCATTCCAATTGCATTAATGGTCATTATTAAATAAGCAAAGGTCAAATGGTAGGCTTTTATTTTAAAAAGACAACGCCCGCATCAGGAATATATTCCTGTGTCGTGGGGGACTTTACAAGCATACATGAAATGGACACAAAGAACACCCAGACTCAGAACAACAATATTTAGATTACACAAAGTGTCGTCCCATCAGGGGTTTGAACCCACAACACTCGGCGCAGTTGAAAGCGGCGTGGCGACCACTTAAACCACTACGCCATCAGTGCAGTCAATGCGTGAAATGGTTGGTAATTGAAATCACAGATTAATATTAATCATGCATACAATAAATAAGGATATTGAAATCAATTAGTATGATAATTGGCTTTCAACCACATTATAATATAATATTAGGTACAAAATAAATATATTAAAGTCACAAAGGATTATAATATAGTAGTTATCTTTTTCCAATGTTAGGTAATATAGTGACTTCGATTTGTTTAAGGATTCCTACTTCTCTTAAGACAGATGGAAACAGATAGACACTTGTATGTTACTTATATTTGTATTTGTTTATATTTGTATGATCTGAATTTTAAATACGGCATACTAAACCTTAATGCCTTGTCTTTATTTTAATACATAAAAACGTTTTATCTTAAGTGGAACCTTTATACAAAGTGAGGAAACAGCTTCAAAAATTTACTTTGGCAAATTTATTTATTGAACCTTTCTAAGAAACAAATATTTTCTCATGAAAAGTTGTGAGGCTTCAGAGTTTTTAATGCAACATTACTTAACATTTATGTTTATGAAATATCTATACAGTCATGAAATATCTTTCCAACCATTTTAAATAACAAAGCCATAAACATTTAACACTCACAATGAAAATTAATTTCATTTCAAAACAGAAGTCAACCAAACCGAAGATAAAATAGAATGATGTCCATATCATTTTATTTTATTTTGTAGGATTATTTGAAGCCATAAAATTGTAAATCAAATGATTTATTAGCTTTGATAAAAGGTTACGTAACTACAACAATATGTTACAGTGACGTGAAAAGAGTTAACAAAATGAACATTCGTTTTAGATTATTTTACTGTTTCGTTTTAGAGTGGACTAGGACAACATGCTATGATTCACAATACTTTGATTTCTTTTTTATATTTGCAGTTGCAATTAAACAAATTTGACTTCAATAAGAACAAAAAGATTTTTACTTTATAATATATATAATAATAATAATATATATATATATATATATAATATATATACAGTAATGTGTTTTCTTTTGCGACACCAGCGCCGTACATATCATTAATCCTTCGAGCTGTTTCTGCAGTACTGATGCCACGGTAGAACTCGTACTCGTAAATATACCGATATTTCATGTTTTCCATTGTGCGGTAATAAGCAACGCCAAAAAAAAGAATTATGAGGAAAAACAAATGAATGACTGTTTTCAAAACTCAAATGTACCAGCTAAATAAATTTATAAATTTGAATTTGGAATTCTTAACCAAAGAGGAGATATTTCAGATCAAAGTGGTCATTACGACAAAATGCTAATTTCATATGTAAGGACCTAGTGGCTGGACATTGTTAGTGGACACGGATGAAAATCATTACAGAATACCGGAGGATATCTGTGCCTCGGCGTCCAGACCAGATATATTTCTTTATGCAATTTCAATTAAGCGTGTAGTACTAGTAGAACTCGCGGTGCTGTGGGAAACAAACATCCTTAAAGACCACGCTTTAAAAAGAAACAAGTACTTTGACTTAACCAACGAAATAACTAAAAGTGGTTGTCGTTGCGTTGTATGCCGCGGAAGTAGGTGAATACCTATCATAACATCTAAATCCCTCTATAACCTTCTTAAAGACCTTGGATTGTCAAGAGCTTCAGTAAGCTCCTTTTTTTAACAAATATCCAAAGCGGCATTGCTATCTGCTCGCAATTCTCAGGCGCTGTCGAAGTCATATGTGTTGGCCCATCTATGGCCCATCGATGGGCCCGGCACCCGGCACGGTGAACCCATGGAACGCTTAAAAAATAGATCTTTTTAAAATACGAAAATTTGGGTAGGCTTAATAAACGGTCCAAAAAAAAGATAAATATGTGCATATTATTGATACGGTCACATACGCACATACGTGTATGTAAATGTTGAGACATCATATTCCCTGAATGCCGTCTTCCATCGATTTGTTAACATTAAATAAATTACCCATGTCGGCAAACATCACGTTTACTTCCTTATTTGAATTTTTCAAACACACCTTTCATCTCTCTATTGAAACATCGAATCGCCAATAAAAATGTAAATTCACGTAATATTTAAAGTACATAATCTTTGAAGCGTCTAACAAAATTAGGTCCCCTGGTGACTGTTCCTCTCAACTTATGTTCGATTTGGCATGAAATTTATCGTAATTTATTGCTATCAAAAAGTTTAAGTAAAGTATTCGAATTAGCCTTATTTTTAATATAAACGATAAATTAATGAGTTGTGTTTTTGATTGTTTTCAATTTGTATTAAAGCGTTGCCTAATATGTTACTTTATCACTGAAATTTTAAAATGTATGTTTAAATATTTGAGATACAAAAGCGCTTACGCCCATTTTCTATATATTAAATCACCAATTCAAAGAAAAACGTACAACCATAACCATCTCTCTCTCTATCTAAACTATTATTAGTACAGTAACAATGCCAAGAAAACTTCTGATCTAACGTTAACGAGTCAACATGTACCTAGATTCACATAAGTTATTATTTTACGTTGTGTACGTTTAATACACTATTTCTTCTATTTATAAACCCAGCTAACCGTCAGTTAATCTATTGAAAATTTAATTAAGCATAAAGTTATAATTTACAGGGTTTTTTTACTTATTTACTTTAGCTTACAATCTACAAGCGGGAAGTTTTTCTAAAGGAAACGAAGTCAAGCTTTGAGTGAATTTTCTACTCTTAAAAAAACGAGTAAAGGAACTTCCATAATGAAAACGGTTGTCGATTAAAATAAACGGAGAAAGTCGCTGAATCTGTTATGATTTACTTGTAGGGAATAGTAAAAAGTAAAAAAGCTTGTGATTTAAAGAAATTTTCAGTGAAAAAGTATTTCATGGGTAACCAACATTTAAAGTCACACGTGTTTAAGACGTCTACAACTTTCAAGTTTTGCACAGCAAATTATATCTACCACCACATGCAGGTACATTAAAATATCTAAATTGTAACAATTTAATTTTTGTAAGGAAATATTTTATTTCAATTTAATAAAATACATTTTTAATTATGAATACATAAAGTTCAAATCAAATCGCAATCTAAATTCGATTTGATCTAGGTATTTATATGTATAATATGTTCGTATTTACAAAAATAAAGTATATTAGTTGTCTAGCAACCATAGTACAAAGTCTGCTTAGTTTGGGACTAGATGGCGTTGTGTGATTGTGGTAGAATATCATATTTTTATAATAATAATAATAATAAAAGCCTTTATCCACTAACCATATTACAATTTTTAACTTAAGTACTACTTAAAAAACAATATTCTTAATTTTTAATAATAACATATTTTCTCTAGCGACCACTTAGTCAGGTTGACTTTCGACATAGGCCTCCCCCAGTTTTGCGTCTAGTCGGGTGAGCGAGGTAGAGAGGGTACACAGTCGGTAGGAGGCCGAGAAATGGAGTAGTAGCCGGGAGATTCTGGGGATAGTGACGCTTCGTCATTTTTCTCCGTCTCCTCGCAGTCGTCTCAAACCATGGAGGCAGAGCGTATATGCAAGCGCAAGCCAAAGGGTCCAGCAGAGGAAAGCCACCAAGCTACTACTGCCAAGGAGGAGCGCATTAAGCAACGTTGAGAGCGGAGGGACCGACGGGTACAGGGACGGAGACTGAGCGTGAAATCGCGGTGGCCGCGATGGCCCCGGCTACCTCTGAAGGTGAGCAGTCCCACGCAGATGTAGTCGCAACAGCGTTGAAAGATCAAGCCACCGCCGATGTTGACTCCAAAATTCAGAAGTCTTTGTCGGCGGTCGAGAAGGCTCTCCAGGGAACGAAGAGTCTCATGGGCGCCAGAAGGACTGCCGCCAAAGAGGCTATGACCACAGTCAGGGTCCAACAAATACCTGCAGCAGGAGCCAAATAGGGTACTGGCAGGGCCGCGCTCCCTAAATTAGAACCGGCGGCTCAGAGCGAGCTGAGCTCAAAACCGGACCGAAACCAATACGCGGTCAAAGATGTTAGGGGAGCAGTGCCCACCTCTAGGGTATACCTGGTTCCCGGGCTATTAGTACCCGAGACGGCGTGCGGTTTTAGTCGGTTCGTGTCCGACATGCCACCGACAGGTGGTATCCGAGGGGATTTCCGCACGGTAAAAAAAAAATAAAAAAAAAAGGGGAGCAGTGCCCACAAAGGGGTTTGTCTCCCCCAAACACGGTCACGAGGGTGGTGGCGGTGGGGGTCAATGGCGCATCACTGCCCAAAAATAGGAAAAAGAAGCCCGCTCTTGCGACAACTTTATAGGATATACACTCATTGAGTTAGCGGCGGGACTGAACCTCGGCATTGTGAACCGGGGTTTAGTGAGCACCTGCGTGTGGTTGCAGGGGGAGTCGATCGTCGACCTGACGTGGGCGACTCCCTCGGTCATAGACCAATTGTCAGGATGGAGGGTGGCGGAGGAGGTGGTCACTTTGTCGGACTATCGCCACATCGTTTTTAGATGTGACCATCCGCCGCCCAGATGCAGCGATGCTGGCGATCGCGGATGCCAAGGCTCGATCCTGGAAGGAGCTAGTAGAGGGACTGGACAGGGACCCATGGGGGCGCACGTAGAAACTTGTACTGGGCAAGCTCAGACTGTGGGTACTGACGCAGACCCTGGACCCTGTGTTTGTGGGAAGATTAGTAGATGACCTGTTCCCCAGAGACCAGGGTAGTCCCTCACCCCCTCCATCACCATCGGAGCCGGTTACATGGTCCGACGACTCTGACGTGGCGAAGAAAGAAGCTTTACGAAAAGTGTGATCGGCGATGTAAACGGTAGTTGAGAGGGAGGTATAAGTTAGTGAAGATAGAAAGAAAGAGAGTTACGTTTCGAATATTACTGTAGGTGCAAGAGAGAGAGATGACCTCCACCGTGGCAACGCTCAAGAATTTGCCAGGAAACATGGGGCTGATGATGCAATCGCAAAGCAATTAGTAGACATCATACACAGCTGTGCTGCGAACAGTCCTGCGGCCCCAGATGACCCTTGTCAAAAGACCATGAACTCAACTGTTTGCTTCAATGCTAATACTCAAACTCAACTGCGCACCTAGCCCTGATCTCCTCGTTGGAGAACTGTTAGCTGAATCTCAGGAAACTGTTTTTTTAATTCTAAAAAAATCTGCTCCATGACTTTTGTATACGAAGTAGCAATACTATAAATGTAGTGAGGCACACAACAGGTAGGGCGATACTAATAGTAATACTAATAGTATTATATGAAATTCACATAACATAGTTGATGTAACTATGTTATGTGAATTACACAATTCTTATTTTCTTATATATATATATATATATATAAATATATGTTCTCCTTACAATACACAAATATATTATGGTACCTAATGGCACGTTTACCGTGGCATGTTCAACGGATTATTCATTATATTTAATACTTAGGGTGGGTAGTTTCCCTCATCACATAGGATTAAGACGTCATCGTCATCATAGCAGAGACGTTGCAGGACCTACAGTAGATGCTGAATAACCTAGCTGACTCTTATGTAAGCATCGGCCTACGGATGAACTTGGATAAAACCAAGGACATGTTCAACGTACATGTACTACCGGAACTGATTGCCTCGACTGACTGAGTACCTCGCGCAGACATTGCAGATAGGTAGAAATAACTTCGAGAACGAGGTGAACAGAAGAATTCAGTTGGGTTGGGCAGCGTTTGGGTAGCTACGTCAAGTCTTCTCATCGTCGATCCCACAGTGCCTTAAGACCTTACGTCTTTAATGAGTGCGTCCTACCCGTCATGAAATACGGAGTAGAAACGTGGACACTTACGGTACGGCTGGTCCACAAGTTTAAAGCCGCTCAACGTGCTATGGAAAGGGCTATGCTTGGCGCTTCTCTAAGGAATCGCATCAGGAATCAGGGGATTCGGCAGAGAACCAAGGTTACCGACATAGCCTACCGGATCAGCAAGCTGAAGTGGCAGTGGGCTGGCCATATTAGCCGCAGAACCGACAACCGTTGGGGAAAACGATTTCATGAGTGAAGACCGCGTCTCGGCAAACGTAGTGTAGGACGCCCACAGGCCAGGTGGAGTGACGATTTGCGCAAGATGGCTGGCAGGAGCTGGATGCGAGAAGCCCAAAATCGATCTGCAATGGGAGAGGTCTATGTCCAGCAGTGGACTGCGATAGGCTGATGATGATGATGATAGGATTAAGGGTAGAATAAAGGATTTCTCCATGGTAGACATGGTATACAATAAATACACAAAGCAATTTAAGATTTTGGATTTTTGTTGGAATGTAAGATTTTGTTACTTATGTCTGCTCCATATAATGTCCTTCAAGAAGAATTGTATTTCCACTTTATTATTTCACATAATAATACGATAAGGAAAAAATAATTAAAAACATTTTAAATTGCTTTTTAGACTACCTTATTTTTTTTTTTAATTGTTTGGCTTGCAAACAAAAAAAAAATATGTTTAGTTTTATATTTTTATTTTAAATGTAATACATAATCAAGTTTAATAAATAATATTATTTTCTAATTATTTTTCAAATAAAGTCTGTCAGTCAGTCAGTCTATTCAAAATACTTGTCAGTCTGTTCAAAATATATTTAAATTTATGACTATGAAATTTTCATTTTGTCATGAAAATTTTAATTTTGCAAAATAGTGTTATTTTTCCTTTAGACAATAAATAATAATAGTACAAATTTTCAGAAATTTCTCTATAGAAACTTGTTTTAAAACAGTCTGGGTAAAATTAAAATTTTCCAGTGAACAGATGATATGTTAATGAGTGAGTATTCTAGTGAAAAAGGAATATTCGATATTCTAATGGCACGTAATAAAAGTCCTGTATTAGCATCGGAAACTCTCGACCGAGGATCACTCTAAGAGACGCTTCACCCTTTGCGAGTAAAGGTGATATCACAATGTTTATGTTGACTTATTTTATAAGATTTAGTTCAAATTATTTTTATTAATGTTAAATCCACATTTCGATATCACATTTTCGTATAAGTTTTCAATATTCTAATTTAAGTAAGTTCTAATAATTTTGAATACTAAATTTATATCTATAAAATAATGAGAGACTGACTCACTGCTCGCTGTAACTCCTGGGTGTAGGAGCATGAAATTTTGCACAAATATTCCTTAAGTGAAATGGTTGTGCATAAGAAAGGATTTATTTAAATACCTAAGGGTGCAAAATGGGGGTTGAAAGTTTATTTAAAAATTCATTATTTTCTACAGTAAATAAATACTCTTTATTAAAAATAATAAAAAAGTTTTTAATTTGTATGGGGTTTTTTTTTAACTTATCGATTCTAAACTCTCAGTATTCACTATCAACATTGTATTCGCTGCGATGCTTGAAGTCGACCACCACGCGGACGAAGTCGCGGGCAAAAGCTAGTAATGCATAATATACGAGTAGTAAATATAACTAAATAAAAATATCCTGAAGACCTTTGAAAGAATTCAAAGACAACAATAAGACATTCTTATTTGCTCTTAATAAATTGTTCTAAACAGTTGCTATTTTGGGGTCAACTATCTTAGATAATTTCTCAAACTTGGTCGCTCAAACTAGAAGCTGTACACCAATATACCCCCCAAAAATTGATCAAGATGGCCTAGGAATCCACAAGATCATGCCTCCGGGTGAGAGACGCTGAAGTCCAGGTGGGCCGGTACATGAAGTACTTAGGCCTCATCCTGGACAGTCGGTGGAGCTTCGAAGAGCATTTCGTGCGATTAGTCCCCCGTAGTAGCGGGTGCACTGCATCGCCTGCTGCCCAATCTCGGGGGACCAAGGGAAGAAGTTCGCCGTCTCTAAATGGGGGTCGTGCGATCCAAGGTCCTCTATGGGGCACCCGTCTGGTCTAATGACTTGGCGGGTGCCTCCCGCTGCAAGGCTCTACTCAGAAGCCTACAGCGGTTGATGGCCATACGGGTCGTACGGGGTTATCGTACCATCTCGTTTGAGGCGGCGACGGTGATGGCGCGATATCCACCCTTTGACATTCTGGCCGACATGGACACGATGGTGTATGTACAAGTCCGTTCTGTCGGTCGGAATAGTGAGGAGGCCGCGCCGGATCATGAGCCCGGAATGCTACGGCGGAACGCGCATACCCAGGCTCTGCGAGCGTGGCAGGCACGGCTTGTAATCCAGGGCTGTGCTAGCCAACGCGCCGTCGGAGCCGTTCTGCCGAGCTTCGAAGCGTGGGTAGGGAGGAACGACTGTGTCACCTATCGATTGACTCAGATGCTTACCTTGCACGGTTGCTTCGGTGAGTATCTGAATCGAATTGGACGGGAGGCCACTGCACAATGCCACCATTGCGGGTCCGACCGGGACTCCGCCCAGCACACGCTGGAGAACTGCCCTGCATGGGAGTCCGAACGTCGAGTCTTAGTCGGCCAGATCGGACGGAACTTGTCACCGCCAGCATTAATCGCGGCAATGCTGGCGAGTGGCGAGGGATGGGCAGCCGCCGTCTCCTTCTGCGAGGACGTTATGCTCCAAAGGGGACGTGGCAGAGGTCGCTAACTCCCCAATCGCCGCTTAAGGGTCGCTGCGGCCACATCTTGGGGCGATGTGACCGCTGTAAACGACCCGAGACGGATGACACTCCGGTGCGGCCGGGGGGGTGTCACTCCGGGATGTGCCTCAGACATGAGGTACGGCAGGGAGGACTCCAGAAGTCGCCGATGCGTTCCTGGAGCTGCTCCTGACTGCCGAGGTAGGCCGCCGCGGTTTAGTGGGTAGACCGGTTCTCCGGGAGTTCCACACATGCCCTGCGTTTCCCCAACGGAGGGTATGGTGCGAAAAGCATTCCCCGCGTGAAAAAAAAAAAAAGGAATCCACAAGAGCAAGCTATAGTGTAACAATTCTGCCAAAAGGTTTTGAAAGCCGTTATCATAATATTTAGCAGTTGAACTGATAATACAAGGTGTCTCAAAAGAAAGTTTATATTTATTTAGCTTACTGCGTGAACACAACGAGTCCGAGGGGCGCGGGGGTTATGTCAATCGGTAGCCTGGCTCTTGGGAATTCAGTCGCTATGGAGCGTTTCTCGGGAGCAGACCGTGCGTTGTGCGTGCGAGAGTTTTACAAAAACGGTGATTCGGCGACTGTAGCGCGTAGAAGGTTCTGTAGTGTTCGAGGTTTTCGCCATTGAAATGATGCGCCAAGCATTCCTCTTATTCGAAAATGGGTCAAAAAGTTTGAAGAGACCAGTACAAAGCTGGAAAAATCAAAATCCGGGCGACCAAGGTCATCAAGAACGGTAGAAAACGTGGAGAGTGTTAATCAGTCTATTCGTGACGACCAGAACCTTTCAATTCGGAAGCGCGCAAGTGCTTTAAATGTGCATAGATCATCATTACACCGCATTTTGCACAAAGACCTAAAGCTGCACCCCTACAAAATTCAATTGGTGCAAGGATTAAAGCCCCAAGATGCCAGTCAGAGGCTTGACTTCGTAAATCAGGCGATTGAGCGCTTTTCAACGTTTACCAACATCTTGTTTTCGGATGAAGCTCATTTTCATGTTTCACGCTACTGGAGTGCAATGAATCCAAACGCAAACATCAGAAATCCCTTCATTCGCCTAAAGTGACCGTATTGGCTGCGATGTCGGCGCGAGGAATTATCGGCCCTTACTTTTTTGGCAACGAAAGGGGGCGTGCAGTTACAGTGAATTCAGAGCGTTATGTGGAGATGTTAGACGACTTCTTGGAGCCTGAACTGCAAAACTTTCCTGGATATAACCAAAGAACATGGTTCCAGCAGGACGGAGCAACGTCACACACGTCCAATACGTCTCTGCCACGAGAAAATTGATCTCCAGGAGAGGTGACATAAATTGGCCTCCACGCAGTCCTGATTTAACCCAAATGGATTTTTTCCTATGGGGTTATCTTAAATCTAAAGTTTACGCGAATAAACCGACTTCCCTGGCGCATTTGAAAGAAAATATCCGTCACGAAATGGCAGCCATCACTGAGTTCACCTGCCGAGCCGTCATAAGTAATTTTACTGTTCGATTAAATGAGTGCCGCGAACGCGAGGGTCTACATTTGGACGATATTATTTTTAAGAAATAAATTCCCAAATTGTGTACTTTAATAATTAATAAACATTTTTTCGATACACTGCTTACTTTTTTTTGTAATCGATCTACTAAATATAAACTTTCTTTTGAGACACCTTGTATTTATGGTACGTACTATATTATAGTTATAGGCCTCCAAAACGAAATGGCAAGCTAATATTTATTATGAAGTACTCATAAGAAACTGTAGGTACATAAAAACATCAAACTTTTTCGTTTACGACAGAACTGCGACGGTCAAAACGAAGTGACACTTTTTCTTTCTAACAGTGTTAGTATTGAGAATCATCTAACAAATACTAAACAAATAAAACAATGTTCCTGACACGGACGTTTTTATTGACGGAACGTATAAAGTTTTAAAAGTAAATTATTTATCCTTGTATTCTTGTATCCTTATTATCGTACTGATATTGATGTTACTGTAACTTTTTCTTATTCTCACAATATATATTATTTAAATGAAGCGGATAGACACATTAATGGATAGATTTAGGCCCGATATACATTTTCCGTCTCATGTGTATCGGCATAAAAAACTACACCTATTAAAATTAGCTCTGAAATTAATCTACCACGAAAATTCTATTATGTAATGTAAATACTAGCAGGTGCCGCAAATTCTTTTGAATATAATAAGTTTTTTGTGTAGCCTGTCTGTCCAATCTTTCTTTAATCTCTACAAATATTTTTTTACGCTTTTGCCCACGGCTCCGCCCATCTGTAAGTCGGTTTTCGTGGTAAAAAGTAGCCTATGTTAACCGCTGATAATGGTTTTTATTGGTTTTAGCTTTCTATTGGTAAAATATTTTTTTAAATCGGTTTAGTGGTTTATGTTAGGTAGCGTGAAAGCGTTACAAACACTCATTTTCACGTTTATAAGGATGGAAGTATGAATATCATGAAAAGTTTAAAAGTTGATATGCCTATGTTTATACTTAGATTATACAAATAATTTAAGTGTTTATGTTTAAAAAGAATACTTTTACCAAAATAATTAAAATGAAATTTGATTTACTGCTTTAGACGTAAAATCGTAACAAAAAAACAAACCCACTTTCACATTTATAAGTAGGGAAGTGTGGATAGAATTACACAGCTTTTTACACTTTGAACCTTGTATTTGAAGTGTTTAATGCCCACAAATCATCACCTCACCACTCAGTTCTTTAGAGGTAATTCACAGTTAACAACTCGATGTTGGGAATATTTTATTTAAATCTATAAACACTGTTTGGTTTTGTATCTTAATTTCATTCATACAAATGGAAATCTAATTCTAATGTTAAAACTAAATATATCTGCGTAACAAAGCAATTTTTGACGTGAGGTTTTGAAAGAGATTACTGTACACGCCCCTTAACGCTAAGGTACAGCTGGAAGACTCGCCATGAATACCTTATTCAACGATTGACGCAAGAATCTCACTTACAGGGTTCACACAACTATCTTAAGAACTCGGTAAGATTCTTACTTATTTGGTATTATCGCTTAGAGGCGTACAGGCAAGCTGAGTGAAAATCTTTGTAATGGGCTGGTACTAAATTAAATATTTTAAGAGATGGATACACAATGGAATGTATCAAACGACTAATAAAACATTCATGTTGCACTCTATCCTTGAAATAAAATGTTTTAAGAATTTCTTAGCTTCATCCACTAGCAGTAAATGTATGTATAATGTATTTTTCATTTATTTGAAATATTAGTTTTTAAACTGGTATGTTACTAAGAAACCGTATTAGTACAATCACCCTAAAAAAGAAGTAAGTATGACACATGAAACATGTCTGTTTAGGTGTCCACACGGTTTAGGTACTCAAAGGTGTCCCTTTAATAAATTTTGAACCCGTGTATTGTAGTGTAGTGTCTAATGACTATAGTTGACATCATATTATACTTACATGAAAGTACACATTAACATGATACTTTTTACATATTTACTTCTTTTGTAAGGTGAGTGTACAATTTACTTATGATTTTGTTATGTTTCGAAAATGTGAAAATATTGATAACATTCAAACACTATCGTAACAGATATATAAAAAAATAAATGTTTAATAAGAAAACCATATACGCTGATGTCAAAATATATTTTATAAAATAATTATCCAGTATTTTCTCGATCAGTATCAATTATTCTATAAGAATGTTTGTACTTGGACAATCTATTTGCCTCGTAAAACATTTTCAATTGTTCGATTTACTGTCACGAATTTCTACTGGTTGTTTATAGTAGGATTGACTCACTAGCTTTCGTGGTATTCAACTAATCACAAGTGTCAACATCACAAAACATATTACTCTCTACTCGTAAGTCACGACTTGTGAGCATATTATGCGGGGTCTTTGATAAACATATTATTAATGCATAGAGACTTGCAAGCTTTGTTAGGCTATTATATATATATTTATAAATATATATATATATACATATATATAATAATAATATAATAATAATAATAATATAATAATATTCTACCACATTGACACAACGCCATCTAGTCCCAAACTAAGCAGAGCTTGTACTATGGGTACTAGACAACTGATATAAATACATATATACTTTTTTTTTGTAAATACATACATATTATACATTATATATTATTATTATTATTATCAATCATGTCTGTAATTGGTATAATAAAATACTTTTTTCTTTACATGCGTGTTAGGTGTAGTATATTATATTTGTGCACATATTTGATCATTCGTAAAAAATCCAGGTCAAATGTAATATTAAAAGAACATTTGGATCTCTGCTGAATTGTGTCTTCTAAATGAATCGGCATGTGGGTTAATGTGTTAACTGTTTGGCTGATAAATAATCACCCCATAATTTTTTATTAATCACGCTATTAAAGCGTATAGATCTATTTAAAGTTTTAAACTGAGCTATCCCGCTCATACAGACGAATGTATGCTGTATAATACAACACAAAAATAAACTTTTCTGTTTTTGAAGGAAACAAAGCAAAACGATGTAATTGTTAAAAGGAAATAGCTTTCCAACGTAAACGGCAGTATGAGTAATATTTTATGCTTAGAAGTTTTCATTTCATTTCCGAGATCATCTGACCTTATTGTTAAAGCTCGTTGCCCATGTCATGTTATTGAAAGAATATTTTAATCAACTGTGTACTCGGAATTTCAGTAGCTTTTGTTGTGTAATAATGAAATTCATTCGTATGTGTATGTTTTATTTGTCTGATTGAATATTAGATATGAGTCGGGATTTAAATGTAGTTAGTAATTTCAAATAATCGTATTCTAATAAGTTATCCATTATATAATTTTTGTTAAGTTATTACAATCATTGTCCGCTTTTTGTAAATCTTATTTACTAGAGATCGACTGGTGTGCGAATTACGGCCATAATTTGTTAACTTCAAATAAATTTTAGATTGATTTCCCATTACAAAATAGATCAATAATGTCTTTTGAAGGCATTTTCGGATATTTTTAAATGTATAACAAATGTTGAAATTGTTTATTTGTAAAAGAGCAAATAAATTTATAAATAAACTATAGGTAGGTACCTATACTAAATTTAACAGTCGTCTATTCACCCTACTTACTTCAAAATAGTTATGAGGAATACTTGCACACTCGCATTTTGAACGACGTCTCAAGTGTCGGTTGAACTCTAAATTGCCTGAAACTAGTTTAAAGTGCAGATCAAAACTTAAGTACCGATCTTATTATCGAACGCGTTTTAAGTTTTACTCAGTTGAAACTAGTTTAAAGTATTGATTTGAACTTACAGTCTGTTCTTAATTACGTTGCCGCATGGTTGACATTAATATTCCGTATTACGCAGCCAATTATAAAAAAATATATTTTCTTTCACAAACATAATTTCTGTGAATTTGTATACTGTATACTACTCGTATTAGCTAGTGTAGCACTGTTAACATATTAAAAAGCTTGTTGTTCTTCCAATCTTAAATAAAATAAATATTAAAATAACTATAACGATGATATAGGCTATAACGGAATGTTCAAGTTATTTATCAACACTTGTCATGTTGAAATATCAAAAAATGATTTTATTTTAATATTTCTAATTTTTTATTACTAGAATTTCATTTTATCCTGAGCTGTAAGTATCAGCAATCCTTTAGAGACACAGTTACATAATGTTTATACCTCAATAGTTACAACCAATAATTGTACGCTTAAATAAAATATGAATTAAATTACAGAGCAATATTAACAGGTAAGTTAAATAAAAATAAATTAGTAAACCTTGCAAGTTTCTACAGAATTCGATGAAGAAGTTTCTCCATATCTTCATACGATAATTTTTGGAGCAATTCAGTTACTATTATTTTAAATTCATATTTATTTTTGTTAATTATATTTAATTCCTTATTTATTTAACCATAAACAAAGCGTCCTATGAAACAGAAAAATCAGTGTGGGAGTTTATACCTACGGCACGACGCACCACCCCCCGAGGAAATGCAGTAACCTATCAAAAATTGAAAAAAAACATCGTAAACTATTTCGATTATCTTTGGCTCAGCTGCATGCCTTTGATGTTTATAAATATAAATTAGCATACAGATTCGTTCGGTCCAAAGATCAATCTATGGCATAAAACTCAATATCTCATCCAAAATCACACCCAAGTACTTTATTTTGGTAGTGTTCTCCAAAATAGGACAGTTGCAATCAAGATCATCTGCTGCATGTTTGTGTGCAGTGATTTTAAATCTATCTAAGGCCTCTGTTGGTCGTTTTATGCTAAATGTTATGTATTTAGTTTCTTTCATATTTAGCGATAAAGAATTTATCTTCAGCCAATACATTATTGGACTTAGACCTGTCTGCACATCAGCAAAAGCTGGTTCCTAGGTTTGCCCTATGGAGATAAGTGCCGTATCGTCCGCATATGAGAATAGATTGCTGTTTCTTAACTGAATTTCAAACATATCACATATATTAGGAAGAGTGTTAGACCTAGTATTTACTAGTAAATATTTGAAAAATTGTAAGCTATCACTCACTTGAGTATGGATCGGTTAATCTCGTTTTAAGTTACGTTCAATAATAAAATCTCTACTTAAAATTAGTTTTAAGACTAGATTAACGACTATGTGATATAAAGGAGGTCGGAAACGAATAATGAGAACATTGTCTCTATTCGTTGGAAACTTATTTAATTTAAGTACATTTGGACTAATATAATAAAAAATTCAGTTTTGGATAACATGATAGTTCCATACAAAACAAAACTCATTAAATTCAGCAACTTCAAAGCTTACTAAGAAATGACCAGAATATTAAGCGTTTTACTTTATTTTTTGGTGGAGTGATTAAGTGTAGGTGCACTGTTATTGGCGTCGTCTCAATTACAACGCTCGAGCTAGCGCCAAGTCCGTTTAGTTTGCTCCAGATTATAAATATCGACTTACTATATTTCACGTTAAATTTTATAACCTTCTTGAACTCTTACAAATATATAAAAAAAACACGTGATATTAATCGTCTTAAAATTGAAAACGAATTTGTTCGGACACGAAATCATTTATAAATCATTGTAAAACATATTTCCTCTGACAAATGCAAACATACGCGGAAACAAATAATAAACGGCGATATTCACGTCATATATTCACGTCCCGACGAAATGGGTACCAGGTGTTTTCCGCTGAAAATTTTATAATAGTTTAATTTTCATGCCCGCCCGTCCGAAAAATGTAATTTCACTGGCCTTTTTAGTTACAACTTCAAATCGTAAAATTATTATATTAGATAGTACTAATAGTACTGTCAAAACTGGAATTAGGTATTAATACATATTTTTAGGTTATTCAATGTACGTATCTTTGAATGATTTACTTTTATATTTTAAAACCAAATAAAAACCGAGGGTTCTGTACAAATTTGTAGGTACATATTAATAGTTCAGGAATTGGGTCTTTTCCCGAAATTCAGTTTCCAAAATCTATAATTAATTGTGTTTTAAAAGTTAAATTGTACCTCTATGATTAATTACGTACTTTAATTAAAGACTATATTTTAATGTTTTAATTACAAATGTATAGTTATCAGATTTACTTGTACTTGTAGTATAAGACTGCGTTACTTGCCAAATTTCATAGTTCTAGGTCAACGGAAAGAAACTTATGAATTTTGATTTCCTTGAGAGTGTCGAAATATGCATTTTTTGCAGTGTAAACATTTTTGCAGTATAGGGGTTGTTTCAAGGCTTTTCGTTCTCTTTGCAGTACTTTTGACTGACACCCGTGGGATGAATAGGGGTGGTGACATTACGTATTCTTAATACGTATATGCATTTTTTGCAGTATAAACGGTAGTATCTGTTTTTACGTTAACTTAGAAGTTTGATTTTTTCACAGCTTCAAGGGACTGTAGACCTGAGACCTGACCTGAGTATGTGTTTTTATTTTCAACTTGATACCTTCACGTGTTCCCAAAATAAAGGGTCTTGACAGATAGACGGACAACAATTTTCCTTTTGAGGTACGGAACCTTAACAATGGTTTAGGTTTACCTAAGTAAAATTCCCAAATCCGCATGCAACTTGATAGTAGTTTTTAAGCTTGAAATAGTCTACAAAATTTTCATACGTGAAAACTGATAACATTAATTTGAATGAAACATCAAATACGACACGTAAAAGCGCTTTTCATCAGGCTCCAGTGCACGTTTATTAAATAAAGTGCACGTTTACTAAATGAAGTTTGAAAAATACATAAAACTTATTGAAAAACGCGTTGAACTATATACTGCGTTTGCCTAGTTTTATAAAAAATCATGTAAAAATAATAACTCAATATTAGTTCACCTATAGAAAACAAGCAATACACTGAAATACCACATACAAAGTCAAATGAGCTTTATTGGTAACACAAAATTAAAGGGGATCTTTTGCACGACACTATTTAGTTATATAATTTTTCCACTTTAAATGCACCTCATAGGCTAACAGATTTAATAAAAAATAATTATGTAGGTATTAACTAGACCTTTTTTCAAAATGCATTTTTAATCCAAAATAAATGTAAACAGAATCGAATTACAAACCCTAATGGTAATGAATGAATCGAAGAATTATGACAATTAATTGTTTAATAGAATTAATGAACACACGGTATTTAAGACTCGTATCGGTTCTTTTTTCTATTTACGGAATCAAAAAAAATGAAATGCTATCTCTTTATCTAATCTTGAATTGTAAACATTTAACTGGTAGACGGCGATTGAGAGTCTCCACTCTTAAAGATCCTTGGCTTACACTTGCTTTAACAATAACGCTCATTGAAGTACACTTACCACGCTACACTAAACAAAGCTCTTTGCTCTGCGATCATTTTGAAAAGCTATTATATTCAGCAAAGACTCACTATTCACTATTATTGGTATTGCAAATGTTTTCATATTATTTTGAATATGAGGTGGTTCAGAAGCCAATGTATCGTATGTATTCGTCATATAAATAGTTTCTGTTTTAAAACAATGATGTTAGCATGTTATTTAATTTCAATTTAGTCACAAACCATTTTGAAATAGGATTTTGTTTTGAAAGCCACGACGCACCGGGAAAGGAAACAATGGAAATTTTAAACCCAATTGTTTCCTACCAAAACGTGACTGGAAATTAACAGAGAACTTAACTTCAGCCGACATTTCGTCATCAATTCGTATTGCCGGGTGTGAAAAACTTTTACTGTGAACCTATTTGAAAAGAAAATTCTGTGTACGGAATACTAAAAGTAAAACAAAGTTCCTGTTAGTAGTTTACTGTATGTTACAATTGAATGTCTACAACATTTGCCGTATTGCTATTGACTACTTCAATCACATTATTATTATTTATATACTAAGCTTTAAACACTCTGATAACAGCCTATAACAGTTCACTGCTGGAAATAGGCCTCTTCTTAGATAAAAAGATTTGGCCTACTATAGCACACTGACCAGATGGGTTGGTATAGGGGTTGTTTCAAGGGGCACGCCTCTGGCGCCCTCAGAGGGTAATGGCGGTCAGAGCCATACGCGGTTACCGCACCGTGTCGACTGAGGTGGCGTGCGCGTTGGCCGGAACTCCCCCGTCCGATTTGGAGGCGGAAGTGCTCGCCGAAGTTTATCGGCGAGTGGCTGACTCCCGGGCGGAGAGCGGATTTCACCCTCCGCCCGAGGATGTGCGCGATGGCTCGTTGGTCGTTCCGGCTGGAGATTCCACGCGCTGGCTTCGCCGCCGTGGAGGCTCTCCAGCCGGTCATCGCCGAGTGGGCAGGGCGGCAGCACGGGACCCTTACCTTCCGGCTGACGCAGGTGCTTTCCGGGCACGGTTGCTTCGGAAAGTACCTGCACTCGGTCGCTAGGAGGGAACTGAGTCCCGCCTGCCACCACTGCGACTGTAGTGAGGACTCGGCCCAGCACACGCTGGCGGTCTGCCCCGCATGGGCGACGCAGCGCCGGGCCCTCACTACAGTCATCGGAGTGGATCTCTCGCTACCGGCCGTAGTACGCTCCATGGCCGGTAGCGACAGTTGTTTTACCGCGGTCGCAACCTTCTGCGAGGAAGTAATCTCGCAGAAGGAGGCGGCGGAGAGGGCCCGGGAGGACGACCTCCACTCGGACCCGATCCGCCGCCGGCGAACCGGGCGGCGGAGGCGCGCCTATCACCGCCTCATGCCGCCCTGAGTGTGGCCGCGGGTGGACGGGGTGGGTTTCCCCTCCACCCGCATTGGTTTGGCCAGCCGCGAGGGGGTGGCGTCCGCGTGTGTCGGACATCGCCTAAAGAGAGGAAAATTTTGAGACGGAGCCCGCACCAGGAGCGGGCAGGCGCTAGGAGGGGTCCGGATGTCTTAATAACAGCTGTTCCCGGATCCCTCCTATTACAGGCGCAGAGTGGCACATTGTGTGGTTTTAGTCGGTCCAAGTCCGACACACCACCCCGCCGCAAACCCCGGTGGGGTGACGGTCCAGGGGGATTTCTACACGTTAAAAAAAAAAAAAAAAAAAAGGGGTTGTTTCAAGACCTCCACTCGGACCCGATTCGCCTCCGGCGAACCGGGCGGCGGAGGCGCGCCTATCACCGCCTCATACCGCCCTGAGTGTGGCCGCGGGTGGACGGGGTGGGTTTCCCCTCCACCCGCATTAGTTTGGCCAGCCGCGAGGGGGCGGCGTCCGCGTGTGCCGGACGTCGCCTAAAGAGAGGAAAGTTTTGAGACGGGGCCCGCAACAGGAGCGGGCCGGCGCTAAGAGGGGTCCGGATGTCTTAATAACAGCTGTTCCCGGATCCCTCCTATTACAGGCGCAGAGTGGCACACCGTGTGGTTTTAGTCGGTCCGAGTCCGACACACCACCCCGCCGCAAACCCCGGTGGGGTGACGGTCCGAGGGGATTTCCACACATTAAAAAAAAACAAAAAAAAAGGGGTTGTTTCAAGGCTTTTCGTTCTCTTTGCAGTACTTTTGACCTGCGTAGTGTGTTTTTTTAGTCGGCTCTTACGACACCCGTGGGATGAATAGGGGTGGTGACATTCCGTATTCTTAATACGTCACCACACGGACGGACTCAGAAGTTAAACACTCTAGAACAATGTATCTGGGTCGGATTGTTAATGACTACCTTTCAGAGAAGAACATTATGTTAGTTGGTATAGAGTGGTAAGCACGCAACATAGACCTCAACCTTTACGTGCATACTTGGGACGAGTACGGACGACGTGTGAGACATCGACACACTCCCCAGTCATGCTTCGAGAGCTTAAAACTGCTCTGATCACTGGGAGAATGTTCCCCATATTTTTTTCTGTGCCAAAAAAACTTGGTCTGCTAATCCGAATAACCGCGGTAGTGACACCAAGTAAAAGTAACAAAAAGTACCAAAATTTAAGAAAATAAGAACAACCGCTTCCAACATTTGTAATACTTTAATTGCTTCTTTAATTAGACTTAAATCCGAGTAATTGTAGTCACTATGTCGCGCTATAAGCCTACCGTGACTGGTATAGTCATTGGGCGTAAAGCTCATTATGAAAACCCATGTGTGTGTGTGTAATATATATGTATATGTTTCCTAGACATACATATGTTGTGAGTAAGGCCCAATGACCTTAAGACAGAGTGATGTAAAGTGGCTGAGTGGGGTTGCGTGTTGTTTGTTGTAGTGTTGATGAGCTATGGAAGATTAACGCCTAAGGACATAAAGTCGAGACAAGAAGCAAGGCTATAAAATTGTTAATCTCTTAACACATGCGTTCGTACTTAAAACAAGTATATTTAATAAGCCGGGTCAACGTCTTTTAGGCTATTATTTTCAAATGGCAAAAATTACCATTTGCATCATGTTAACATATAATTAATAACTATGCAATAAAATAATATTAAATAACTAATAAACTAATTTTGTGATTTTTTGGCATGGTAACATGAAATTTTAATTTGAATATAAGATTTAATTTTATTAATTTATCTTGATTCTATCTAATGCCCATTTAAGTTAGCTATATCCAAAAGTAGATAATATTGTATCAAGATTAAACTTTTAAAACTAGCATATCTAAGCAGCATTTTCTCTCTTCTGATAGTGCTATGCCCAACATAATTGTTACCTATTTTTAAGCCTACCACCTGTTAATATATGGTGTAAGGGACGTCGTAACGAATGATAAAATAGTGTATTCAGATCATCATTCTGAGTCGAAAATCATTGGAATTTCCTGCCGGAAAATTAAACTTTTTATGCAATTAGCTATCAAAGGTTGAGGTCATTCTCCGTAGGTATCGCACAAAATTAATAACTACATGTGTATTCCGTGCAAACAGTCTACGCACACTAACACGACTTGGAGGCCGGAGGGGAGATTAATTATATTGCAGTTTTTGACGTATGCGATATTTATTAAATTGTTTTCGATAAAATGTTCTGTTACCTCATTGTGATATAATTTTTATCATTTTTAACCAAAAACATTGATGACTTTTCCGTCAGAAAATTCCAATGATTTTAACTCAGAACCATAGTCTGAATACAATATTTCAGTATTCGTTACGACGTCCCTTACACCCTGTATACATTATAGAATTCAAAATTATAGTATAAATATGTTTTAGACAATTATTTAATTGCTGAAGATCAAGTGACTGCCCAACCTACTAAAAGCTCAACCAATTTCAGTCACGATTCTGGGCATAATTCTAACACTGAAAAGGCGCCAATATACTTACGTCTTTTATAGGTTACAGAGTTACATGCGACTACTTGATACTTGTTACTTGATCGTAGTCGGTTACCATCAGGTACCCCGTTTGCTCGTAACAAGTATAGTATTATGCTATATGTAATCAGTAATATGTTAGGAGCTTAATCTCTTAGCATATATTAATACGTCATCATTCCTCTTTAATATCAAATGCAATACGTGGCAATCAAAATTTTAATTTATTCAGGATTAAATTCACATCGCTAAGATATATTCATTTGTACAGAGTGTTTTATGAATGATTAAGCCATCTTTAAAACATATGATTTGATACTTATATGCAACTAGCTTTTTCCCGCAGCTCTGCCCGCGTATATGACAGACATCTTGGTAAAAACTATGCCTATGTCTTCGCTCAAGAATCAAAGTATGTCCGTATTAAATTTCATCTAAATCGGTAATCCCATAGAAATTTCCACCCCACTTTTTACCCTCTAAAGGACGATTTATTGGATAAAAAAGTACCATATGTCCTTTCCCGGGATTCCAACTATCTCTATACCAAATTTCATCTAAATCTGTTCAGGGGTTTAAGCGTGAAGAGGTAACAGTCAGACAGACGGACAGGCACACTTTCGCATTTATAACATTAGTATCGATTAGTAAGGATAGATGAGTCGATAAAATATTTATCCATATTACATATTGGAAAAGTAATTTCAAATTTATGTGCCCACATATTGCCTATATTTTAAGGTAAGGTACCCGTTTAACTTAAATCTAAAATCGTGGTAGGAGTGGCATTTGAATAATATTGCGTTTATTACGCTTTAACGGCCAAACCGTTGAACCGATTTTAATGAATTTTGGCATGGTGATACTTTAATTCTTTAGGAAGGACATAGGCTACTTTTGGTCGCAATAACCGACATATACGGGAGTGGATACGGCTAGATAGTGGCTAGAATTGCAAAATTGGAAAGAATTTTAATTCATATTTACGCTACTGGAATTTACGTTATTTGGTCGAAAATGAAAATTCAAGCACAATTTTGTAAAATTTGATTTACTACGAAAAAAAAAATACATTTAGTTGATTTTTTTTATGAAAGAAGGGGCAAACGATCAGATGGGTCGCCTGATAGAAAGTGACTACCGCTGCCCATGAACGCCTGCAACTCAGGATGCTTGTCCTTTGAGTAAGGAGTACGCTCTTTACTTGAAGGTTTGAAGGTAGTTGACTGGGTTTGTATTTTCGAAATCGAAAAACAAGAAAAGGCTCGTCTTCTGTTCTCTGATTATCTTCCCTCTCATGAGGATTTTCAATCAGTTAGTTAGCTAGTTCATTTTACACGGAAAGAGCACTAGAACAGCCGATAATGTACTATAATCGTTTACCACTTATAATACATTACATTAATTAGCCTTAGATTTTATGAGAATTGTATTGTTCTGTGCATTTTATCACCCAATTTGTCTCGTGGGACGACCTAAAACTATTGATAAGTGTAATAATCGAAACAAATCTTGACATACACTTTCATGTTCAATTCATTACAAAGAGGTAAAACAGAGCAAATTTTGATCTACACCATTAACTTTTGTTAGGTAGCAAGCACACTTACGAGCTTTTATGATTCAGTGGTAATGATACGGGGGGGTTATAGCAAAGGGGCGGTATGGCAGCCGCTAATTGCAAGGAACTGAGACGTTCATACAGCATTATATATATATTATGTAATATACATTTGTGTTTCATATGTAACCAAAGAGTGTCTCAGTAAGAGTGCACTTTTTACTTTTAAAATAAAAACACGTTATTTATGAAAGAATTGTGATATTTTTAATGGATTGTAAAGAAGACATCTTTCGAATGAGAATGGAATAAAATATCCGGCAAATGGCCCCCACGGCTCTGATGACAGGCCATTACTCTTTTCATGAAATTTTCCATGGGTTTTACACAGTGATGTGGCTGTATCTCACCGATGACGCGTTGATGTCTGATTTGAGCTCAGGAAATGTTTTTGGTTTATTTGCATAAACACGATATTTAACAATACTCCAAAGAAAAAAATAGCACGGCGATAAATCACACGATCTTGGTAGACAGTTGACATCATAATTTCGTGAAATAATGTGTTCTGGAAATCGTTGTTGCAATAAGTCCATTGCAGCTAAGATTTCCAGAAAGCGCTTCTAGAGAGCTCTTTCGATAATATCGACCACACTTAAAGTACATTGCCTCGGTAGAAGCAAGTGAGCTAGAAAGAAAGGGTGTTAAATACCCACTAGACTTTGGCCACCAAAGTGAGCTTTGAATAATAAAGAACCACATACGCCTAAGTAATCCTCACACTTTAAAGCAAAATGGTCGCCTTTTAAATGTTCTCAAACTAGTTTACTCTACGGAAAGTTTTTCGTTCGGGCACGAAACACGTTCCCTGACATCACGTTTCCCCGTATAATGTTAGTTTAAAATGTCACAGGTATTATTTCAAACATTACAAACTTCCCTTTACATTTCTTCTGCGTATTGACGGCACTAATTATAGGTTAATTGATACTGGACTTCATTAGCTTATCAAACCTTGATACAAATTTAATTAATTAACGTACTAAGACTGACTGCAATATCAATTACTTCAGTAATTAATAACATCTATAACCCTCAATTTCATGTACCTATATTTAGTTTAATAATTGACGTAGTCATAGTGGTAATATAGTATAGTATTTGTGGGATTATACGCATTAATACATCAAGGCCATCCGTTACATATGTAAGAAAAAATAAAACAACACTACTATCACTTTTGTGTTTCCAACCTTATCCATTCTCCCATCATGTTTACCAGCAGAATCTATATACAGAAGATTAATCTTTTCATGCGTTCGAAATATTCGGGAACCCAAGAACTAGATATTTAGAGTATACGATTGAGTTGAAGAATCAGTCAGTCAATCAGAACAGGTAATTTTATATGTATAGATTGTATTATTGAAATCGCTATACATAAACACGTTGATATATACCACACCACTACATTATCCCTGCTCAAAAAATATAAATATTATGTATATCCGTTTTTGTTCGTACATTAGGACTACATTATTTTGAGGGACTTCAACAGCCGAGACGCGACAAACAACATGCAAATGTATGGAGATCAGTTGCGGAAGTGAGAGGCTGTGGCAAGTGACACGTGAATCTATTGTCGACTCACCCCTACATTGAATACTTCACTTTTATTATTAGATCTCCATCTGAAGACTTTTTTCGCACCAATTTCTCCCTTAATTCTCTTTTATATCCACAAAATCCAGAAGAAATCATAATGTTAATTATATTTAAATTACTTTTAAAGCTTCGACTTACCTCGTATAAATTTTTCTTACTATAAATAATATTACCCTCCACGGCAAAGTGCATTCATTTCAAACTATTAATTCATATTTTTTTCTTTGCTATAAATCTGTTTTTTTATTGGTACTTTAAATTTATTACTACGTCAATATAAGTACCCACATCAAGTGAATATAGTCTCTGTTCATATATTCTTCCATACTTATAATGTGAAAGTGAGTTGGTTTGTTTGTTTCTTACGCTTTCCCGATTTTTACAATTTTTTCTTTATGTACCTTTTTAAGGTTCCGTACTTCAATAAGTAAAAAAGGAACCCTTATAAGATCACTTTCTTGTCCGTCTGTCCGTGTGTCACCACCGATTTTCTCAGGAACGGGTAGACCTTTTTCGCACCATACCCTCCGTTGGGGAAACGTAGGGCGTGCGTGGGACTCCCGGAGAACCGGTCTACCCACTAAACCCCGCGGCGGCCTACCTCGGCAGTCGGGAGGAGCTCCAGGAACGCATCGGCGACTTCTGGAGTCCTCCCTGCCGTACCTCATGTCTGAGGCACATCCCGGAGTGATTGAAGTCACCCTGGGGCAGGACGCTACCGCGCCTCTCACTGTTCTACAGAGTAAAAGGCGCAACAGCATCCCGCCTTAGACGACAGCCCCCGGCCGCACCGGAGTGTCATCTGTCTCGGGTCGTTTACAGCGGTCACATCGCCCCAAGATGTGGCCGCAGCGACCCTTAGGCGGCGATTGGGGAGTTAGCGACCTCTGCCACGTCCCCTTCGCCGCCTCCTTCGAGCGGGATCAGCCCTCTCCCGATCCCGCTCTGCGGCCTCCTTTTGGAGCATAACGTCCTCGCAGAAGGAGACCGCAGCTGCCCATCCCTCGCCACTCGCCAGCATTGCCGCGATTAATGCTGGCGGTGACAGGTTTCGTCCGATCTGTCCGACCAGGACTCGACGTTTGGACTCCCATGCAGGGCAGTCCTCCAGAGTATGCTGGGCGGAGTCCCGGTCGGACCCGCAATGGTGGCATTGTGCCGTGGCCTCCCGTCCAATTCGATTCAGATACTCACCGAAGCAACCGTGCCCGGTAAGCATCTGAGTCAATCGGTAGGTGACAAAGTCGTTCCTTCCTACCCACACTTCGAAGCTCGGCAGAACGGCTCCGACGGCGCGTTGGCTGGCACAGCCCTGGATTACAAGCCGTGCCTGCCACGCTCGCAGAGCCTGGGTATGCGCGTTCCGCCGTAGCATTCCGGGTTCATGATCCGGCACGGCCTCCTCACCATTCCGACCGACAGAACGGACTTGGTCATAGACCATCGCGTCCATGTCGGCCAGAATGTCGAAGGGTGGATATTGCGCCAGGACCGTCGCCGCCTCAAACGAGATGGTACGATATCCCCGTACGACCCGTATGGCCATCAACCGCTGTAGGCTTCTGAGTAGAGCCTTCGGGAGGCACCCGTTAAGTTATTAGACTAGACGGGAGCCCCATAGAGGACCATGGATCGCACGACCCCCATATAAAGACGGCGAACTTCTTCCCGTGGTCCCCCGAGATTGGGCAGCAGGCGATGCAGTGCACCCGCTACCCCGCGCACTCGGAGGACTAATCGCACGAAATGCTCTTCGAAGCTCCACCGACTGTCCAGGATGAGGCCTAAGTACTTCATGTACCGGCCCACCTGGACTTCAGCGTCACCCACCCGGAGGCATGAGCTGGGTGGTTCCTGGCGCTTACGTAGGCCATGGAACCATATCGCCTCAGTTTTCTGAGGCGCCACCTTCAAGGAACGGGTAGACCTAGCAAGATGAAATTTATACCAGATACTGAGGTTTATGGTCCCTATTATGTGTATAAAAATAAAGGTCCTGAGTCAACAATAAAAAGATATGGGCAAATTTCGATTTTCGCGAAAACTTGTAAGTACTAAAATTTACATTAATTTTCAACTTTCTTTTTTATTTTTCAGAATTTTCTCTTTACTTGTGCTATAAAACCTTATCTTTAATCAAAATTGACAATTCTAGGTCAACCTGAAGTACCCTATAGGTTTTGGGTCGAAAACCTATATGGTAGTTCCCGTTGACCTAAAATCACGAAATTTGGCAAAAAGAAACGTCTTACAGCACAAATAAAAGAATAATTCCAAAAAATAAAAAAAGTTGGAAATTAAGATAAATTTGTACTTACAAATTTTCACGAAAATCTACGTAAAATCTGGGTAGGTACGGAACCCTCGGCGCACGAGTTCGACTCGTACCTGACCGGTTGCAAAATCTAGTAATAAAATAAACTAACTAAAGCTTATAATACTTAAAATCATAGGTATCTGACGGACATTGCAGCGAATTGCAATAGTATCTAACTTAACTCACATAATTTGCACTCAATCTTTTAGATAGTAAAATGATATATTTCATTTAAATAAATTTAAATATATTAATAGATACATATAGGTATACTCATGGCAGTATTTATGAAATAAGTACATTTAAAAATATAATCTATAAAAATTAATTAAAGTTTTATTATTTCTAAATGATAAGTGATAATTATATTCGTAAAACAAGTGTAAGGATAAAATGCCATTGGTGAAGAAAACAATCAATCATTTTTTGTTTCGTTCAACCGTAGCTATGATAGAATTTAGTTTGATACAATTGAATTCACGATAAATTTCAACCGTGATGTTCAATCCCTTTGATACATGTTCAAATAAAACGAAATCAAAGTACTTACGTTTATGGCCGCTGTCGATATACATCTAAATTACGCAATGAGTACGTTTTATAAAACGCTGTTTGTTAGTGTTTACTTTTATTATTATTTACATTAAAAGTTATAATTTTAAATAAAGTCCTATATTGATCATATCGACGATTTAAAAGAATATTATGATGCAAATTTAGGATCTTATACTTTTTTTAGAAAGAAAAGTAAAGGGTCCATCATAAAGGTAAAATAACATTATAACCATCAATAATAAGCTTTTGTTTATATCTGGACCCAAAACAGGAAATCAAAAACTTAGGACATAACTTTTGTTTCTCGTACGAAACGGTAAATATGTACGAGATGGTAAATGGGCGAACGTTCATCGGAATTTGTGTGACAACTGGTAGTCATGAACAAGAAATATGAAATAAGACAACGATTTGCCACTACAGTAAGAAAACAAAACCTGTATATATAAACAGACTATCACAAATGTTTTTTTAAGATACACAACCCTTAAATACTTTTGTACGTTTATTCAAGAAAAGCCAAACATCAAACCAAATCTCCTAAAAACGAAATAAGTTCAAGCTATAGCTCTACTCCCTGGCAAACAGCACATCCTGCGCATTTTATCTTCCAATTCTAGAATTTACCGTATTCAAGCAATGACATTTCTCATAAAACTGTTTCAAAAAATCGGAAATCTTGAGCAATACCTCCGACGTAGGGTCATAAACCGGATTTCCGGAGAAAAATCAGCTCTAAATATGTTTCGTAAGCTAGTACATACCTACGTGAGGCTGGGTTATTACGAGTTCGTGCAAATGCCTCTTCGTTCAGTCTTTACGTGATAGAAAGACGTAGGTATACTGATAATATTGGGGACATAAGATACCGTGTATAAAAACAAGTGTTTAAAGCTAGCATTAAAAAGCGCCTTCAACATAGATTTGTGGTATACAGCGCCTTAATGCGATTTTAGATTACGATTATAAGCATCATGACAAGCCAATAAAATTCAACTGTCGAAAATTACTGGAGACCGTTTCTCAACTATACTGTTGAATAAACTAAAAAACTTTTAAAGACAATTTTTCGCTTCGTGAATATTAGATAAAGGAGCAAATTGACATTTGTCAATTACTCTACTGCTTAAATTAGAGGCTTTCATCGAGGACGTTAATAGACATAGTTACAGGTACTTGTTGATTTGTTTGTAATATTATGTTTGATTAATGTGTAAGAGTCGTTTTCATACCATAGTACACATACATTAAAAAAAAACAATATTTTAATATAAATAGAAAAACTGGTAGAAGAAAGACACTGAGATTATAAAAAGTCATGAAATAATTTTCAAATCTAGACCGAGTAATTGCTGGATTGGCTCGTTCCATTTCATTGATTTTTACACTTCATTCCATAAACGTATATGGGGTATGTTTCTGCGTATGCAATGCGGCGCTATGCCATTCATTCCTATTCGAATTTCTGGGCCACTAATTATGCTCTGCTCGCTCGAGCGCGTTCTTCAACCAATGAGAACCGTTAAGTGCTCAATAGTTTTAAGCATCGGTTATTAAATTTAGCAAAATAGAAAGTTCTGAAACATAATATTATATAATGGGGTAACACAATAAAGATGACTTCAAAGGAAATATATAGTTTTATTTATCAGTAAGTGACATACTTTATGTATAGGAAAAACAGTTCAATTTCGCATTTAAAAATATTGTTGAAATGTTAGCACATTTCATGAACATTATTCTCATTACATTTAAAAAAGATAATAACAACTAAGCTATATAATAATAATATAAACCTCCAGGCAGATCAAATGATCGTACTCATCGCTATAATTATTTGCCAATAGGCCAGCCAAATTATAAGATAGCCATCTGATAGCCATCAACAGAATGTTGAAACAGAACCACAATATAACTGTCGTAGAGTTTTCTATTTAATGCTGATTTAAAACAAGTTGTATACCATCATCGTCATCAACCATCAACGGCCTTTAATAATCCACTGCTGGACAAAGGCCTCCCATAATTAAAAATAATTCCATAATATAATATATATCTTCAAAGGAATAAGTGGATGTGTGTAATTACTCATATTTTTTTAGTCCCACGTATTTGGAGAAAGCTTATTACTGTCTGCCATATGCGTTTCTTTGAATTAGGCCACAAAAGAATTTACCAAAAATCGTGAAAAATACGATAACGGTGGAAATGTTAAAACTATTTCAATTTTCGACATTGTTTTAAGACTCCAAAACTTTGCTAAGACAGAAACCAACGTTGCGTATATTGTCAGTTTGGTGAGTTAGAAACAAATATAACCACTTCACAACCAAGTTAACTCCTAAATTGAAAGGCGAAATTGACATTTTCCACAAAAATAAGTATCTTACACAGTCCGTGTTTAATTTTACACACATTGACTTTATCGGTTTTTTACAATTTGTAACGCAATGTAATCATACAAATTTCAAGGATGCCTAATGTAGATTGCACAGGATTATCCTCTGATATCATATTATATGATGTGATATTTTGTCTAGCTACACAAGGTATCCTCAGAAACGGTTCGGCAGCTATCTCTTTACTGCCAAAATAGAACACACAGCGTATTATCCGGGAAAAAATGATTTCCACTTAAATTATGTAAAGTTTTATTGGAACGTTCAATATTCATGAAGCTGATAAATTAGAAGAAAATTACAAAAATAATAAAGGTTTTATGTAAGGGTGTTTATATACGGTTTATCTCAAACAAAAAATAATTTTAAAAAATCTATGCAAAATTGATGAGGTCTGTCGAAAGTAACTTGCCGTTTATTTACATAACTTTCATTAAACATAACTCGTATTTTTCTTTGACTTCTACAAAATAAAATATCACAACGTTATGTAAACGAATTTGGAATACAATATATAAATCATTTACATTCAGTGAAATGAGTTCACGCAGCTAGCGTAAACGTGAAAAGTTACGTAAGTACAAAATGCAATAAATTATAACAATTTTATGTAGAACTCTATAGCGCCTATAAATCCTGTGACTTACCTATTTATTTAGCAAAACGTGATTCATTTACTAAAAGCGTGATTATTTTTAAATATAACTGTTTCTTTGCTTTAGCAGGCACACAATATCTGAATGAGAATATTTCATCTATACCTATATTATATAGATTTAATACTTAAGGGGCCCGTTGATCTAGTGGCTAGTGACTCTGACTGCTATGCCGGAGGTCGTGGGTTTGATTCCCACCCAGGAACAAAGAAACAAAGTATCAGACTGCCATGTGTAAGATGTCTGAAGTTATAATAATATAAATATATTTATTTATTTAAACCTAATACACATGTTGTACAAAGGCGGACTTAATGCCATGAGGCATTCTCTTCCAGTTAACCTTCGGTTTATGTAGAAATATGAGGCGGTAGGTGTAAAGATAAAATATCAAATTTGACATATACGACATGTATATTATAGATAATACATTGGCTCTTTTTCTGTCACGTACCTTTTATTTTTCCTGACGACGTTAGGGTTCTCATCTTTAAAAAACATATGTCTAAATAAGTATTTAATTACCGAATCGTATTACCATTAATCATGGTGGAGCCAGATTAAATATATTTTTATAGAGTTTTACAGTTTGTATAATTTTGTAGGCATGCGATATTTTTCAAATATTAAAATGTTAATGTCGTCTAAAACAATGAAAGTCAAAATTAAGTTATCGACAGACCTATAACAATAACAAACTGAGTTATAAATAATAAACAACTATAGAAATAATAAAACTGAACAAAGGAACAATTACAGACTTGCAAAATTACGTCAAACTATACCACGTTATATGAATTTCAAGAAACAATACTGAAATATTTACCGAAGCACAAATTTTCACCGCTAACTTTATCTTCAAAGTTTCAATCACCCTGACTCACGAAATTCAAATTAATTAATCGTAGCTAGTTTTAAAAACGTAAGTAAAATTTACCTCTACTCAAAATTTACGACGACTTTCGTTTGCTTGAAAATAGGCAATGACTTACCATGGCCCCCTGCCAATTTCACTGTTGTACTCCTATAGACAAACTGTTGTACTCCTATAGACAAACTGTTGTGATATTGTATATACATAAAGAAGTACATTTCATATGGAATAATAGGTATATATTTTGCCTAAGTCTGTTGTCCGCAGTAGACGATAACGTGGATTATAGGAGAATACCGCAATGAGTCTTGCGCCTGCAAAGCTGTGAATCTCCTGCCTAGGAGCGAGTGCTTTATTACCTTTCTAGTCGATTGGCCAGGAAGGTGATGAAGCAGTCTCTCATACCAACTGATACAGGTACTCAGTGAAAACGACTGCTTTTGGTAAGTGCTTGTATGGTATAAGCCGGGAGCCATCAAATGCGTGCTGCAACTGCGGACCCTGGACACACTGTTTTTTTAACATTTTTTTAACTACTTTTGTACACAGTTCATGCCAGTTCCATTATAGACTGAACCAACAACTGATTAAACTACTAATAAATAAATTAATTGTGAACAAAACAACTTCGGTATATGTTATCATAACTTAGAAGCTAGTGAAGATATCTTTAAATAAGAAAATAAATAATTATTATGCCTATTCAATATATTTGAATATGCAAAGTAATATGAAATGCCTTAAACTCATGCCAATCTATTAATTATTCTAACCTAACGTGATAAAGGCTTAAAATTGTTAATTATACCTAAGTTTAACTTATTTATATTTAACTCCTTACTCACATAATTTCTTTTCATTTCATTTTTTGTTTCAAGTAAGTAAGGTTGAGTTACTGAAGACAATAAATTTATTTAGCTTCAGTAACTCAACCTACTTACTTGAAACTTATGTCAAAGAAGCTTTTATAATGAAAATGCTAAAACTTATTTAATTTGTTTGTATTCCATTCGCTTTCTTATCATTACTATTTTAATACCGAAATGTTTCTGTAATTGAAAATATTTTCTCCAAAGTTCAAGCAATTCAAAGTTGATCTAAAGCCTGAACGCTCTCAAACGTAGAATAAGTAAATGTCTTTGAAAAGTCCAACAACACTGTAAATTATAAAACTATTCCAAGTAAATAAAGGTTAATAATCTACTTTCACGATAGGGTCGATAGGGTCTGTTCGGGTGCGGCTGGGTCTCGAGGTGGCTCTGCACAAATCCGAGGCCTTGTTCTTTTATGGGCCTCGGAGGGATCCAACCTCATAGTAGGAGGCACGTCGAGCTCTCGATGAAGTATCTGGGACAAGTACTCGATGGCCGATGGGACTTCGGACATCATTTCTGAGGTCTGGTGGTGGCCCCCAAGTTAGTTGGAGCAGCGCGTGCATTGGCTCGGCTGCTGCCCAACACACAGGGGTTGTGCGGTCCATGAGCCTTTATAGAGCCCCACTATAAGCGGAGGCCCTGAAGTCTCACTACTGCGACGACCGCAGCGAGTGCTGGCCATCAGTGACATAAGGGTACCGCACGATCTCTTTTGAGGCGACGAGTCTCCTGGCTGGAACTCCAGCGTCTGAACTGGAGGCTAAATCTCTTACGACTCTGTGTCAGTGGCGAAAAGAGGCGCGAAACGAGGACCAGAAATCCCAACTCCGTCAGGTCCTCGTGCAAGAGTGGACTGAACGACTTAGGCAACCGAGCGCTGGGCACGCCGTTATCGCGGCGGCAAGACCCCTCTCGTACCGGTTGACGCAGGTGATCACAGGGAAATTATGCTTTGGAGATCACATGTGTCTGATCCGCAAGGAGCCAACGTCTGCCACCACTGCGATGGCTGAACCGTGGACACGGAGCTCCACACGCTGGTAGAATGCCCAGCATGGGTGGAACAGAGGCGTGACCTCGTGGCGAACATCGGAGTGGGAGTTCTCTCGCTTAGTAACTTGATTTCCGCCATGGCACGGAGCGAGAGTGCGTGGAACTCAGCCGTCTCCTTCTGCGTGCAAGTTGTGCTTGCGAAGGAGATGGCGAAGCGGGACCGGGAGAGGTTTAGAAGTCTCCGCTACAGAGCGCGCGTAGAGTGACCTTTCGGGGGACATAGGGATTCCTAAGCAGGATTGGGTCATCTAAACGCTGTAGATGGCCCGAGGTACGTCAGGGTACCAGGGATTTCCTTTCTAGGGTACACCTGGTTCCCCGGCAATTGGTACCCAAGACGGCGTGCGGTTTTTGGTCGGTTCGAATCCGACATAACCGTCCCACCGGTGCGGTGGGTGGTATCCAAGGGGATTTCCGCTCAGAAAAAAAGGGTCTGTTCAGGCAATGTGATTTAATTCCTTAACATTATTTTACTAGCCCAACGACATAGTCTCAATTTAAGATTTTTAAATATTTTAAATATTGTGTAATACGAGTAGTCGTTCTAATTAAAAATAAATAAACTATAGCATAATTTTCTTTTACAGATTATGTTTAAATTTTCAGATTTTCAAGCTGCCTTAAGGGTTTGTTATGTTTCTTTCTAAGTTTTTTTAAGATTGACTTATTTTCTGTGACCTCCTTAGGTAACAATTGAAAAGTATATGGCAATGAATAATAAAATGTTAATAAAAAGCCTGTTCTAACCTACCTTTCCTTCAATTATGATTCCAGTTAAATTTCATAGTCTAATTCCTTATGCGCCCGATTAATAGCAATAAGCTTTCAATATTAGGCAAGTTGTACTAAAATTGTAACAATATGTGGGCGTTTAATACCTCTCTGTCTGTCACTACGGGGATTATGGTCGTGAGTGTTTTTATGTGTGTTTAATAAAAGCTACCAGCCGTAATAAAAATATAACTTGATATAAAATATGTTTTATTTTTATTAGAAAATACCTTGTAATACTTTTACTACAACTGTAAGATTCATCTTAATAAGGAGACTTACTTAATATACCAAATGTAACATTCTACAAGAACACCTAAACAACTAACAACACACTAACAAATTAGTCTAACTATTCATATAAAAATGTAACGTGAGTTCGTTGGTATTTAGGATATACAGATATATTTCATTACTTACTCAATCATTCCTCATTAGCTATTAAACAGATATCGTAATAGATCCATCCTTTCTTACATATTTCTGTAAAGACAAGATATGATTATATAGACACTGATAGGTAATCCCGTATATCATATTTCCAAGCATATCGACCTGGACTTGACAACAAATTTCACCAAAAGTTGCAGTAAACATGAGGAACGTTTAGGAAGTAATGATATATACACCGTGAATATTATGAGAAACATTAATTGTTAGTGTTATTATTATCTGAGAGATATCTCAGAATGTTCGTCTAAATCTAGCATGTGTTACAGTGCTAGAATACGGATAGGATTCATAACAGTTTGAAAAATATTCATCCATGTATAGTTAACTTTTACCACTTCTAGTTCACAACATATTTCTTTTCTTACAAAGGTTTTGTTCGAGTTTTTCCAATTGAAAAATGTCAACAGCAGTAACACGGAGCTGCAGACTGTTTAATACACATTCGTTTAACTTATTGTATGTGTGTTCTGTGATATGTGTTTGTTTATATTACATTCAACATGTTTTAGGAAAATGATTTTATGTTACTGAAAATATTTTGTCGTTTAATATTTTAATTTCTTGTTTAATTAATTCAATGCGTTTTAAAACACTCGGCTTTTGAGAAGTTTTTTCTGAGGAGGACTTCTTCGCCAGTACTCAGAAGATATTGTAATTAAAAGTGATTTTAGAAGAAATTATTATTCATGGCTCTGGTTGTTTCTTGTCTTCTCTTGGCATACTTGGGAGACTAAGTAAATATAGATTCACTATTTACCAAATACTTTTAATTAATTAATCATTATAGTTGGAGTAAATTTTAGCGTTTATTTTTAATTGCTGGCAATAAGAAATATTGTAGTTTATATAAATATTTGATATAAACTACAATATTTATTTTACAAGCAAAGCGCAATTTCACTCGTTTTGAAAATTAAATTTGTATACCTAGCTGTAAATCTTGTTCACATTAAGCATTTATAAACTTAAATAGCGATCGTAGGTGCCTATAAAGAATCGCAGTACCAGTTCGTGGAATTCCAGTGAAGCCATCAGTTGAAAAAAAAAGTGGAGTCCCTTCGAACCGCTGTGCAATATTTTTTCATATTCATATTTAAAAAAATTGTAAACAACAAAACTGAAAATACTTTTACTACAGATAAACCAGCTTATAGTGTCATTGGAGTCATAGTCAGAGTTCCTTTTAGAACTGCTGAGGTGAAGTAATAAAAGTTTATATTTCAATTTTACGGGTTCAAGCTGTTGCTGCTTGTGAATTCATTATTCATGCTGCATCTACTCTACTTTTTTAAATTATATTTAGAACCAAAAAAGCATAGAAATGTGTCACATGTATCTTTCTTCTGGGTTCGTTTATGAATTAAAATATTTATAAATAAATGCGTATTTAAATATATTTGATTAATACTTATATTTTCAGACTTGCCATAGTACAAAAAATTTAATTCTTGAAAATCAGGTGGTACTCAATAACCTCGTAAGTAATAAAAAAATTAAGACCTAAACTAATATGTTTTGTAATCAAGGATTAATGATTTTATTAGACATCGTAATATTAGCAGAGAAAGTTAAAAACTTTTAAAATATGTAGTACCACTGTATCAGTAAAATCTGTTTCATTCCAGTTATGAATTATCTTAAGTTATCTGTATTCTATAATACATGTTTTACAACATTTGCGTGTAATTTCTTAACATAACTTAATTTAAAATAAAATTCACTTTACTTTTAGAACTATTTCATATTCTATTCAGTAATTTACTTGAACGTATTCTTAAGGAAATTGGAGATAATATTAAAGAGAATATTCTACAAGAGACCTTAAGAGACCTCTACAATGGCCATTTGGTTGTTACAGGTGTTCTTAAGTGGCGATAACGTTTTAACCCCCATTAAATCAATTTGTTAGTCTATTAACCCTACATTCGAGTTATATATTAGCAAAGGCGTGTGAAAATTACCCTTTTTCCGAGTATATCCATCCATTTCAATTTATTATCTCATTGAACCCTGTGAATAGCATTGTTTGAAGCCGCTACTTAAGTGTGCTTTGGTTCTCTGCACAACATTTCAATTTGTTCCTAAAATATAAGATTGGATAACATTCACTTTAATAAAACTTACTTTTTCTTCCATAATGCTTTGTTTGCCATAAAAAAAACACTACACTATATAAGGTCGTGGAATACCACTATCTGACTTATTTTAATGACCCAGAAATGACAAATTATTAATCTTACTTTGGATTAAGTAAACTGACGTTCTACACTAAATTCATAGTTTACACACGGGTTCCCTCTATCTGGCAGAACCTTTTTGCTCCGAAATTTATTTCGCATAACACATTTGGCAGAATTTTCTTTAAACGAATATTTTTAAGGCATAAAAATTATTTAGTATAATTATTGTTTAGCCGAATAGAGCCCAGCAGCGCTGGAGTAGTGACAGATATGCTGCATGATGGATAGATAATCTTTCAATTATTATATATTTGATAATATATGAAATGTATGCCAAGAGATGATTCTCACTGTAAACTGCCTGAGATATGAGTTTCTGCCTTTTAATGACTATCGATATGAAATTTATGCTCAATGCAAAAGATGATTCAGACTATGAACTTTCGGCGATATGATGGTTCTACTTTTTAGTTATTATGGACATGAAGTTTATGACTAAAGTAGATTTTGACTTACAAAATTATGAGTTTTGAATGTATGTTAAATGAGTGTTTGCCAAAAGATTTTCTGCGAAATGAAGTTTATGCTATCCGTTGTTATGTAAAATAATATTATGACATAAAAAGTTCTGCTATAAAGGGTAGACCATTTACAAACACTTTTTATGGTTTTACTTACGAGTCTATTTCGGTTTTATTTGTAGATTTGGGGAGTGTCACGCCTGACAGCGTCGCACTAGGACGCTTGACTCCGAAAAAGACCTCGTCGGTCCAAAACTAGTTGTGCATCCTCTAAATAAAGAAAAGGAGTCTGAATTCTATAGTTTTATTTATAGCTAATTTATTTTATAATAAAGAGAGGAGGTGGATAACAGCAAACTTCGTTTACCTTCTCTACGACTATAATAACTTTATAATAACTAATATTATTACTTTAATTTAAAAAAAACTAAAGTACTAATGGATTATTTTTTATTTATTAAAAGCACTATCCGTTCTTTTATTTCTAAGATCAATTAACAAAATTGACGAGACTTATTAAAACAACTAACATGCAATGTTGTTTCTAAATAAAAACGTACCTTAGTATAGAATAATTTTCACATGATCTAATCATGATACACATTTTGTTCATCAAGATCCTCTGCAAAAATAACAATACTAAAACTTTATTCCAAACACAAGATTCACAAAAAAAATTGTAAATAAGGCTGACGTTTTGATCAAGTACTTGTACATCTGGCGAGTACGGAGACTGACGTATGGTCTTTAACTTATGAAAATTAACTAACTAATGAAACTAAACTTCTGGTTAAAGCATTCTCGTGCAGTGTGAGGTCTTACGTTATTGTGTGAGGTTTTACAATTAAGGATTCACGATTCGGGGCTGTTTCACTGCCAGTTTCGCCATTATTGTTCGAAATTCAGCACAGCAAACATCTGCTGTTATTGCCTGACCAGACCTGAGAAAGCTATAGTGAATAACACCATGAAGACACCACCAAACAGTTACCAACCTTTTTATTGGTAATGGTATTGGCACTGTTGCGACTTTGACCTGGGGTCAGCCATTGCATTTTTCGCTTACGGCTATCGACAACAATCCACTTTTCGTCACATGTCATAATTCGATCCAATATTCCTTTATTTCTGTACCGATTCGAAGACAACACAAGTTTTAACACTCATTTCTTTTTGCAGATCAGTCAAATCATGAGGCACCGATTTTTCATATTTACTCGTACATGACGTAATTATTCTTTCTGACAGACTTTTTATCATAATACTAGCTGCACTCAGCCACGCTTCGCTGTGGCACATTATGGTTCTATTGATGAGAACTGAGGTAAAAAAAGAAGTTAAAAACAACTTTTGAAATCGTTATGATCTTGTGTCCAATTTTGAGCTCAATTGGTGTATCACAACTAAACCGATTTTAAAAATTATTTTACAAATGGAAAGCGACACTATTAACGAGTGCCATTGGCTACTTTTTCCCGCGATAACCGACATACACGCGGGCGGAGTCGCGTGCAAAAGCTAGTCAACCATAAAAGCCAAGGTTTCTAAGTATAAAAGCAGAAATGTGCTTTAAATGTAACGTTAAAACCCTTTCAACTCCTATGACAAAGTAAACTCTAACTAGTATAGTAGGTATTATATGTAATGTATTTTGCTTCTTTGCTCCTATATGACAGAAATCCGACGAGGCCCGGCCGTTTGGTGGAGTGGGGGCAGACTGCCTGGAATCCGATTCGCAAATGCTCGTGACAGACGACAGATAATACAGCAGATACGCGATGCGATATTTCAAAATTATCTGTCTTTAAAATTATAAACTTTGTTATCTTGACTATTATGTTATTATGATTCACCTCTGTTGTAATAGAATAAAATACACAAACATTTCACATACGTATCACGATTTTCTCAATCATTTTTTTCCTTGAGTAAAAGTAGCCTATGTATTATCCTAGGCTATAATCAACGTCTATGCCAATTTAATTGAGATCCGTTTATCATAATGAGTAACAAACATCCATACGTTTTCACAAACTTTTGCGATTGAAATATTAATGAGATATCTCTCCTATTAAGGGTATGAGTAGGAAGGTACACTAAATATAGCAATAACATCGAAAATAATCAATATTTGTTTCCAAGTTGCTCAGTAACTTTCGGTCATTGGCACGGTCTTTATGTCGAGTGCCTATTAATATTTAATAGTACGAACATTGAACCTTTTATTACAATTTTTATGAACACAAGCGACATTACTGCTATCTTTCTATTGGAATTTCCTACTCGTAATATAACAGTTATAAGTTCTAAATGGTAAACAAATTTGATGGATTTTGTTTTTCAGATATCTACTTACTGCTTTTATTTTATTATTTTGTATGATCGTTAGGATAAAGACACAAAAATTAGCATATTATAGGAAGGTAAATAGAAGCAAATTAATATGACATAATATACTTTGTCTACCTGGTACTATTGCTATTCATGCAGTAAGCTTTAAACACATTATTAATAAATTAATTAATTTTCAATTGACTCTAAATCACTTCAATCATTCAAAATAACCTATATGTGAAGATAAAAATAAACAAACTACTTCATTAAATTAAATTAATTTTACCCTCCGCCAAAAAAAGGTGGTTTCTTGTAAGATTCATTATTGTAAGACTTAATTTAGAGCGTTTTTAGCTATACTTCTAGTATAGCTAAAAACGCCCTAAATTAAGTCACGTTTCCAACATGAAAAATCCGATTAGTTCAGTAATACCATAGTAGGCCTATACCTGACACACAAGTACACATATTGTATCTAATGAATGTAATGAATCTTACAAGAAACCACCTTTTTTTGGCGGAGGGTAAAATTAATTTAACTTAAGGAAGTAGTTTGTTTTTTTTTATCTTAAGTTACAAATAAGTCAACGAAATGTTACTCAGATTAAATGTAACTATAATGAAAATTTGTTTCATTAAGAATATTGTTTGAATTTAAAATAGATATTCACTAGCGCAAAAATACCGCTCACATAAAATTATTCATAAAGTAAATTACGCTCTTATTTTTGTTTTATTATTTTCACGCTAATGGAGTTGTAATAAAAATAAAATTCATTAAGTAACGCGTTAACTGTCTGTACATTAACAACCGTTGAGACCTTTTATTATGCGTACAATTGTTATACACGTAGACATGTTTAAAATTGATATCGCTAAACTCGTATACATTTACATATATCTTTAAAAATAAGTTATTTTAAAAACGTATTTTATTAACGTTCATAAACCTTCTGATATCAATAAATCTTTAGTCTTATAATTATAGGACTAAAACTGCTGCAATATTCAATGTTTCATCTATGGTACGCTGTCTAATGTAGACAGTTTGCCGGACTGGGTCTAGTTACGTTACGCCTAAACCCTAAATATGACTGTCAGCCTATTCAAATAAGTCAGCCTATTACAATGAGGGCGAAGAAACAGTGTAGTTTAATCACTTCAAATTCAACATGAAAAAAAAATACATCTGTCATGACTCTGTAGAAATAAACAACATTCTCTTCGTATTACATAAAAGGATTACCTTCCAACATAATTGAAATAATTATGTACTTTCACATTCATTATACCTTTCTTATCGAACACACTTTCATCAACCTAAAGTGTTATATGTATAAATATACATACGACACTTATAGATATCTACTGTTTTAAACACAATTCAGACATAATTCGGTAAAACATTGATCTTTCTCGCAATGTCATACGACGAGAACACAGATTACAGGGTACAAATATTTTTGCGTAATACTATTATATTAATTATTTTGGTAATTACTTTGTACATGTACAAAGTAATTACATGATATTATTTTCTCTTTTAGTATTTTTTCGATAAGCATTAATATAATTAAAGTTATGTTATCTTGAAAAACATTAATGTAAAACCTCGTTAGGCCTTTTGTCTTTTGCCTTTGTTTGATTTTAATTAAAACTCACAACAGTGAAATAATAAAGTATTTCAATAAACTTAGAAAGAAGAAAATTTTAAACATTGTTATTACAAATGAATTATACATGTGATTGTAAACTATTTACACAAATAATATCTGGTAGCAGATATAAAGTAGTTTATTGCCCCCCCAACGTTGACTACTTCTCCAGCCTCGAATCGATTCTGGAATCTTTAGGGTCTGAGTATACACATCATATCATTATGGGCGATTTTAACACCGACCTCCTCCAACTCATCAAGTTTCCGTAAACTCTCCGGGGTTATAGAATCAGCTAGTTTGCACATACTTCCGTTGTCAGCCACTCATCACAACGCCTATGGACCCGACACCTGGCTGGACCTTATCCTCACCTCCTCTCCCTCCCTCGTCCGCAATCATGGTCAACACTCTGCCCCTGGTTTTTCGCACCATGACTTCATCTACGTGTCCTACTCCTTAAAACCTCCAAAGCCCTGTCCTAAGGTACTGCACGTTCGCTGTCTCGGAAGGATGGATGACGACAAACTTCGATATGATGCCTCCAAATTAAATTGGAAACCAGTGCTGGAGGCCACTACTGTAGATGACAAAGTCAACTTGTTCAATACCATCTTAACAAATCTTTACGATCAACACGCCCCAGTCACGAAGATTAAATTAAAGCGTCCTCCGGCCCACTGGATAACCGTAGGTGTTCGAGAGGCAATGCGTCGCAGAGATAAGGCATTTCGTTAATTCAAGAGGGACCGCTGTGACGAAAACTGGGCCAATTATAGAGTTGCGAGAAATCGTTGTAATCTGATGGTGCGTAACGCTAAACGTTGCCATATTCTCAAAAATCTGGATTGTACATCTGCTTCAGGTATCTGGAGGTTCCTTGGAACCCTAGGTATCGGCAAATCCGAAAAATGTAACCTTCCTTCGACCTTGGATTTGGATGAAATTAACCGTCATTTCTCCTCATCAGTGCGGTTGGATCACCAAATCAAGTGTCGGACGTTACAGTTCTTGACGGACCAACCCCGTCTCAATATTGAAGCTTTTCAGTTTTCTCCAGTGGAACCAGGTGTAGTCAAAAAGACAATCCTCTCAATCACATCCAACGCCATGGGATGTGATAACATTAACCGTCACATGATCATCCCTATCCTCGATCACCTTCCTCCCGTGCTTACCCATATAACAAATTTTTCTCTTGACTCAGGAACTTATCCCACATCGTGGCGTAAAGCGTTTGTCATACCTCTTCCCAAGATCCCGAATCCAACACTCCTGAATCACCTACGACTAATCTCCATTCTTCCCTTCCTGTCCAAAGTCCTCGAGGCCTGTGTGAACCAACAACTGTCCCAACATATTTACCGCAACAACTTACTAAGCCCCTTCCAATCAGGGTTGAGGCCCGGGCATAGCACTACTTCCGCACTGCTAAAAGTGACCGGCGACATCCGAGCAGGAATTGAGAAATCCAAAGTTACTGTCTTGGCTTTGGTCGATTTCTCAAATGCATTCAACACCGTCAGTCACGATATCCTTATATCTATCCTTTCCTATCTTATGATTGCGCCTGATACTCTGGAATGGTTTTCCTCATATTTTCAGGGTCGCCAGCAGTCTGTCCGCGTCGATGAAGTCTCTTCAAGTTGGCGTGAGCTTGACTGTGGTGTCCCGCAAGGTGGCATCCTCTCTCCTCTATTATTCTCAATATTTATCAATCTTATCACCCCGAATCTTCAATGTGCGTACCATCTTTATGCCGATGACTTGCAACTCTATTATCAAGCCTCGACAGACGACATAAATGGGGCCATTTCTATGGTTAACAATGACCTGGAGGCTATTAGCAGTTGGGCTGATGGGTTTGGTTTGGCAGTGAATCCAGCGAAATGCCAAGCCATCATCATAGGCAGTCCGCGCATGACTGGAAGGATGGATCAAAACAAACTGCCACCCATTACTTATAACGGCATAGTCATTCCCTTCAGTCCCTCTGTTAAGAACCTAGGCCTATTTATCGACTCCAAGCTCAGCTGGCAAACCCAGGTCACCAGCGTTAGCCAGAGAGTCACAGGTACGCTACGAGCCTTCTATCGGCTTAAAAACTTCCTTCCTTCCGAGACAAAAGCGATGCTAGTACAGACTCTTATTGTCCCTATCTTGGATTATGGTGATGTATGCTATTATGCTGAATGCAGATCTCCTCAATAAATACGACCGCCTTCTAAATAACTGCATTCGATTCGTCTTTAACCTTCGCAAATATGACCATGTTTCTTCCTTTCGTCGTGAATTGAACTGGCTCACGATTCGTCAGAGCCGTCAGCTGCATGCCCTCACCACCTCAACTCTATTCCATACTCTATTCCATACTCAACTCACCTATTTCCCCTTCTTACCTAACATCCTCATTTCATTTTCTATGTGCCAATCACAACAGAACTCTCCGTTCATTAAACAATCCACTTCTGTTATGCCCCACTCATACTTCCGCATGTGTCCACTCTACGTTCTTAGTTCAATCTGTCCTCCTCTGGAACGCTCTGCCTTTGGAAATCAGGATAGCACCCAGTCGCCTCTCATTTAAGACGAAAGTCCGAGCTCGAATTCTCGACACTTTAGCAGACTCATCACATCCCTAAAGTCTTATATGTTATTATGTTAGCCTTGTATGTATTACTCAGCAAGTATATATATGTATGTGTATCTCAGTATGTATGTAACCTAATTTTAATTTCATGCACCTACTCAGACATTTCCCCACCACCCAAAGGTAGACTGGGAGAAAATGCCTTTGGCATTAAGTCCGCCATTGTACTTTGTTTGTGCAAAAAGAATTAAAATAAAAATAAATAAATAAATAAAGTGCCCTAATTAAAATAAAAAGCAAGCAGCAAGCTGTTCTAGTCAATGATAAATTCCTGGTAAATTATAAGTTTGGCACAGATAACAAAGAGTTTGTCAGTAATAAAATCAATGCAGAAGTTAACTCTTCAAATTGTCAACCAAAGAGTAAAGCAAACTTTACTTTCACGACTCTACAATATCAAATTTATAATGTTACTCGTACTTTGTTTTCTCTCGATTGTCTGTTATAGGTCCTTTGATCTAAAATACGTTTGATATAGATTAAATCACAATATGATCAAACTAGAACTCATTTCTGACTTCCATCCCTTGTCACGATAAGATGTTACACGTCAAATATGAATAAATGGAAACATATAAAATGAGTCATCAATCATCATCATCAACAGCCTATTACAGTCCTCTGCTGGCAGTGGCGTAGCTAGGCGTGGGCGAAGTGGGCCGTCGCCCACCGCTTCGCACTTAAATGGGTCTCGCGAGGCATCATTTAATGCTATGCCACCAGACTTTACCACAGATGTCTAATTAATTTAATCACTTTTACGATTAAAAAAGAACGTTACAAATATAAAAATGTGTTTGTTTTGGGGCCTCGCTTACGGCACCTCGTCTTTTTTCACTATCATAAGTAGGTGTGTCGGTAGAATAGATCTATTGGGCGGATCGTGGGGACGAAAGAAAAGGGGCTTCGATTGTGCGACTTCGCCCACATCAATATTAGTCCACGCTACGAATCTGACTGCTGGACACGGGCCTCTCGTCAGACAGGTAGACTACTTCTCTGATAGTCTTATGTTTAATAACAAGTATGGCAGTCACTGAACCGACATACCGATATAACATTGCTATATTTGATAACTGTCATTACAATCGTAACAAAATTTCGTTTTAATTGGAACTTATTCTATACATTACAACTATTTATTCTAAGTATCCTAACTATCCTTAAATCAATTAGCCCATATCAGTCCAGTGCTAGTCATAGGAATTTCTCAAATTCGTGAGTATTCACTCACGTGAGTTTGTTTGTTTATTTTTTTCTCATAAATCACCTATTATAACATACCATAGAATAAAATTTACACGTGCGAAGTCGCGAAAAAAGCTAGATGACAAGTTTCGACATTATTTAGTTCAGTACTACTACATAATCTACAAAACGAGTTGTTAGAGCTGCTGTTTACAACGCTGGTGCGACGACGCGCTTTATTTACAAGGACAATAGAATAGTTTTGTGGTTGTTATATTAAATTTTAGCTATGAACTGTTGATCACTGAAATCGATTTATGTATTCTCCGTACCAGTCATAAGAGAGTTATAATATGTATCCGAAAGTACAAAGGACTCATATTTTCAATAATATATGCAAGGATTCAAAGTGCCTACCCGCTAGCTTCGAAACTACAGTCTAACACACACACATTTTCTAACACAGTTAGGGGCTCAGCCTTCACATTGTAGATCGTTTACACAGGTGTTTGTTAATGTTCGTATAAAAACTCTTAAGGCGTTTTTAACGTTGACCCCTTTTTCGTAATTTACGGGCTATTAAGTTTTAGCCTCGTAAGAACTTGCCTTGACTATAATGCATACGTGTGTGATAAAGAAACAGAGGTTTTAAGCACTGACTAACTTTTAGTAAGCAAAATAATATTTAAAATGCCCGTCTATACTCTTAATTTAAATTCATCTTCAATTTTTATTTCAATGAAATTCTACTTTCAAATCAAATTAAACATATTAAATGCACCCGCCGTACTGAGATTTTTTATTTAATTCATCGTATTTGTACAGTTTAATAATATATTTTAAACTAAATATAATATTAATAATATTTAGGTACACTACATAAATGAATGAATATACTTAAGTACTCGTAACTTCTTCGCCATTATGTGTAATAATCTAAACAATCACTCTTAAATTTATTTGATTATTTTTTTGTAAAAGAAAATAGAGGATAATCTTTCTTTCCAAAATATGTAAATATACAGTATGCTTTATATATGTCAAAGTAGATTTAGATTTAGCTTGTGATTATCTTGGTATTTGATGGTCGGTGAAGGAGTCAATCTCGCAATTACGGAACTTTGAAACTATAGGTTCATATACCTCGTTATGCAAATGCCTTTCTTTTTATTAGCCTTACTTGGCGGGATACTGCCAAACCCCCGAAGAACATTTTAACATATAAACCACTTGTCTCCATCTATCTAAAATGTCTCGAAATAATTTCTCTCTTTCTTTCTTTATTTGTTGGAATATATAGTACTTCTTTAACAGAATGTAGTCGACATCTATTGTCTTTGAAGTGACATCTTTAACAAATGCACTTACATTATTAAATTCGTACCTTGAATTGAAATATCTCTTAAAACGCATGTTCAGTTCGATGGATACTTATGTCTTCTTTAATATACCTTTTACGGTTTCCAAACATTCGGATCCCTTTAATGTGTCTCTCGGGTCGTTGGCTAAAGGACCAAATAAAACTTAAAATATAACCCCAAAACGTTGCAACTTGAATTAAGTATTTCATAAGGTCAGTGAAGCTCGTAATGGAGTTCGCCCAACCAAAAACAACAATCTGTTATATCTTATTTAAAGTGGTTTAATCATTGAGATTTCTTCTCTCGGGTTGATAAACTTTACATATAATATAATATGCGATTGGAATTTAAGAATATTTTGTAGAAACAAATGTGATGAAATAAAATTGTCTTTCTATATATTAAGTCTAGTATTTTCGAATTCGCTCATATACCTACTACTACATAGAGAAGTATATGTCATTTATATTCATGTTCATTAAGAATAGTGAAGTTGTCAATTACTTATCAATATCTATAGGTAAATCTATTTTAGAGAATCTATCGGTAGATTTAGTTACAGATTCTTGTACTACATGTAAAATATTAGCTGTTAAGAGGTAGCGATGTCGATGATGCACCCTTAGGAGGTGGTCCACAAGCGTAGAAGTAAGGTCTTAATATGAAAATGTTTTTACCCGCACATGAGTCATTACAAATCTCCTCGCCATCTTATTATGGAGTCAAATAGTCTGAAAAATCTACTACCTTTACAAGATATAAACACAGTATAAAATTCCACTAAACCTGTAAAGTTTGTTCTAAAGCTATGATTAAATTATTAATTATCAGTCTACACATTTTCGATAATGCTATGATATTATTTATTAAAGAAGAATATTATAAATGACAGTTTAAAAAATATGTGAGGCCTCAACTGCAATTGCATAATGTTTTTATATATATTTATAAATTTTACGAAAATACTGATAGGATTACAAAATAAAGTGTTTTTAAAGATATTTTCACTTTAAAAACTCTTTTTATAGGCTTGTTATTTTGCAAAGAATTTTAGAATATCCATTCAAAATCGCAAAGTATGCAATGGAACAGGTAAATAAAAATAATAATTGGCGTTGTTTATTTGGGGATCATGCCAGAGTAAAATATTTTGTCTCAAGTTAGCTTCTCTGTTCGAACAACGTTTAAAACACATTTTTTATTATACCTTTATATTTCATTAAAAATAATAAAGATACATAATTAACAAATTTCATTAAACCTATTTTCGGTATGCAAAGGTACCGTTGTAAAAAACATTTCAATGTGTCTCATGTTTATTTACCAGGCTTGGCCAAGTCAAGTTTTGTTGGTAAAACAAATAAGTTTTAAAATTTCCTCTTATTCTAAAAATAATTTAAAAGAGTACAACTGAAAGGTGGCATGAGTTGGCAGGTTTTAAAGTGCTTCTTTTAATTAAAGTGCTATTGATAGTGAATAGGCTTGTGATGTAGTAGGCTTCAGATTGTGTAGTAGAGCCTGCTTTGATTGCCTAGATCAGTAGTGCGCACGGTGAAAAATGCTAAGGTCAGTTTTGTAGTAAAGATGACGTCAAAGGATTGAATTAAAAAAGTAATGTATAATATGGACACGCACGTATGTATTTCTTAACTTACAAGATTATATTTGTACGATAACATTTCGACTGTAACAATCTTTTTCTTACACTAATTGAGAGTCTTTCATTCAAATAGGCTATTTTTTTCATGAATGCAGATCTATTCATGTCATATCTTTAAAAAATATTCTCTCGTTTAACCATCCCAAAATAATCAGAAATCAATGCATTGTGTTCACACTAATATTAATTGAATTTATTAGAACAGACAGAGTAAGTATTCAAACGTGATGAAAATTAATTGAATTGAAAGCTTTATAGCTTTCAATGGCCGTTTCAGTTTTTCATAACCTAGATAAGATTTTAAATTATTATATAGATAAGAGAAAAAACTGTGGTTAATTAAGAGTACCATACGATTAAAAGCTTTCAACTTGTTTTAGTATCAATGCTTAGCAATAAAGACAGAGGAGTTATGCAAAACTTTGACCAAAATGTTAATTTAAGCACGTTTTAAATAAATGGCATCGAGGCTTCGATCAAATTATTTTATTTGATAGAAGCATTGGGATTGTAACATTCAATACAGAAATATGATGTTTTTAGATGTAGATGTCCATCCATATCTGTACAAAGTATATACTGTAGCGTTTTACAATGTATAAATATATAGGAAGAGCGACTCGAATCGATCCCTTGGCGCTACGTAGAGATGTAGCTTCGCTCTGCATTCTCTATCATACTGCTCATGCAGAGTGCTCCGAGGTATTGTTCGGACTAATACCGGTTGCAACCTCCCGTCATCATTCCACACGTCAAAATTTTCAACGCCTCCACTTGGATAATTGGCGCTCCACCACTGTGCGCTTTCCAAGACACTTTTTGCACTACCAACCGATACGACCTTCAAACCTTCAAGAAAAGAGCATACTCCTTCCTCAAAGGCTGGCAACGCGCTTGTGACTCCTCAGTTGTAGGCGTTCATGGGCGGCGGTAGTTGCTTTCTATCAGGTGACCCGTCTGCTCGTCTGCCCCCTCTAACATAAAAAAAAAGATCAAAACATTTTACATGTACATCTGAAGTTTGGAAAGCTTTGCACTCGATGGATACCGCATGACTTAACTTTTACAGAAATTTAATATTGGTCCAACTGCTTGCTACCTTAAAAAACAAAAATGTATCGTATGTATCTAGTCCTATTTATCAGAAACCAGAAAGTTTTAGTATGCCTTATGTATTAGCTCTAATTAAACTTATTCTAACAAACTTCGTTACCTAACTAGTTTTCTTACCAGGAGCGACAGGTACCTACGAAATTGTAATCAGTAAACTTTCGCGAGCCAAAAATCTAACTTCGATACATGTATCGCATACCTACAGCTAGCAGCTAGCTAGTAGCTTCAGTTCAAGCTTTTATCGTCATACAAATTGATGCAAAGTTTAGTCAAGTCTAGTGTAAACACACTCAAATTATTTTAACTATTATAAATGTCAATAAATGATCGAGTACAAACAAAATATACAAGACAGAATATACCAGGTTTTCTCAGTTTTTTTTTTTTAATATACTCGTAGTACATTTTCACATGTCATAACAAATAAAATAAAATTCTCCAGGCTTATAAAACTTAGTATGATTATTGTTTAAATTAAGTACATTGTTTGATTATGATGATAAATTTTACTAAAGACAAAAATTATATACTCAATACACTATTTGATATCAATGTAAGAGTATATTCCGGAACTAAATCATCAAGTACACGTTAAAAGATGGACTGAACTACAACTGCAACTGAATGATAAATAATGTACTGAACCGACTTTTTATGGCACTCATAAACAAAATAATAATTATTATTTTGTTTGTCTCAAACACGGTCGCCTGATCCCAAACCAGGCATAGTCTATACTATGGTAACCAGACTGCTGTTAAACGTACTTATATATTTCATATTTCTTTATACATACATATTATAAAATAAAATATAATTTTGTTTGTTAACGTGGCAATACTGATTGTTAAGAATTTCGTGGTTGTGTATACTAGTGCATGTGCACTTTAATAGTAAAAAACAAAAACAATAACCAAGTATTTTATTTATGAGGGAGAGCTACCCGATTTAAAAAAATACAGTCCACTGCCTCCAATACCGACAGGACATCTTTTACAAGTAGTAACGGATGATGCTGCGCTGAGCACTACCAAAGTCAGTGTAGGCGTTTCTGTGCAATAATTTTTGACCAATAAAAAAAGGACTGATTTGTCAGGAAAAATCTGAATTGATTTAGATTTTTTTACTTAAATATAAGCTTCTTTTAGTCAAATCATCGATCCCAGAAAGTAATAGAACGTTCCAGTACGTACTATTACAGTATTTCATGTTAGAAACGCTTTTGTGCCGTCCGGAAGATTGTGTGATGTCATACATACAACAGCAATATACAGAAATTACATATTTCAACACCTACATTTATATTACACCACAATTAATATAAATACACAATTTCCTTTTCTTTGTATTGGCAGTTAGACCATTCCTTCACAATTATAGTAATAAGACAGTTGAAATCTCACTTCTTTTTATAAATGTAAAAGTTTAGATGGATGTTTTTAGTAAAAGTAGAAAACACGTATTGAACATTGAAACATCAAAACCTAAACTAACTGAAAAGAATATAAGTAGTTTGTTCTTTAAGTGAGTAATTGAGCACTACAGTGTACGGGGGACGCTGTATAGTGTATACCTTTATAAATTACCTACCTATTGTTTTTCTTAGGAGTATACGACAAAGCTAATTTATGATAAAAGCTTTCTTTCTCCGTGTTAACTAAGTCTCCTTGTATTAGTCTCCCTTGCCTGCTTGCTATTTGATTACAAATGGAGTTGCAACATAGCCGGTCAGTCTTCATCAAAGTTTGTGTTTTGTATTTCTGTCTAAGTTATATCTTTATAAACATTGCGTTTTTCACTACTAATGACTTAATAAATACACATCATCAATAACCTTTAATAGTCTACAACTGGACATAGTTAAAAAATTTAAATAAAAAATAAATGTCTGAAAATCTTAACATTTTGCAAGTACCTGACTTAAACCGTAATATCAGAATACATAACAAAACATTTTTTTTCTATTGACGTTATAAACATAAAATTTAGTACAGAGTTAGGGTTTAATCGAATGGGAAAGGATATGGAATCTACTACTTCTCGACAAATTGGTGTGAATTATTTATTATCTTTCATCATACATGAAAGGCATGGTTGCTAATGAGTAAGCAGAGCACGCTGGGTGCTACTTTTACGTCGAACAAGAATATCTAACTTGTACTATGTAACAAAAACTTCTTTAGTCTACGTCTTAAACTTGGTGCTAATAATAATAATTATTTTGTTTTCTTTGTTTGAACATGATATGTTTATTTATTAATTATCCACAATGACTACTATCGTTACAAGTATGTTCTAATGCGATAGTGTAATTTATTACAAAAATACATGTTTTAAATAAGTCTGTTTTGTTAACATATAATATATAGCGCTGTCTTTGTGAACTCACTCAGTGTACAGCTAAATAAGTCGAGGTTGAGGCGCTTAGCAAATTAGTGCGTCATTCACGATTGGGATTTTATAATCTACTCTTTAACCTGTAGTATAATTTTTTTTCTTAACCAAAATTCAGGTTATAAAGGATGTCTGAGTAAGAGTGCACTTTTTAAATTTAGAATCAGTTTTTTCGTGCAAGTGGCAACTCTAAAATATATTAAGAATCCTTTGCGTCAACGTACCGGTCGGTCTCTTAAAAATATTGCTGCTGTAAACGAGAGGGTTCTCAACAACTTCAAATTTCCTGAAGCAGCGAATTTTGACAAAAGAGCTCCAACTTCATGCGTACAAGATTCAGCAAACTCAGCAGCTCAAACCAGCAGACCATGGAAAACGCTGGTTATTCATTCAATGGGTAATGGAGCAAAGTGAAGTCGATGTCAATTTTTCGAAAAAATCATCTGGCTACGTGAATACACAAAATTTTCTAATTTGGGGCTCAGTAAATCCTCATGCAATCCATAATGCACCCAGCAACTGTCTAGTGCGGATTTCGGTGAGGCGGCGTGATTGTTTGAAGATGAGGCTGAAATTGCAGTGACTGTGAACGGCATTCGTTACAGGAATATGATAACGGAGTTTTTGTGGCCTCAACTAGACGGCTTGGATCTGGATAGCATGTGGTTTCAGCAGGACTATTCGACCTGCCACACCGCGAAGGAAACAATCGACTTATTGCAGCAACGATTTCCAAAACATTTCTTTTTTGTGGTTTTGTGAAATCTCGTGTTTATACAAATAAACCAGAAACATTACGTGAGCTCAAATCAGAGATCCAACGCGTCATCGGTGAGATACAGCCCCATCTCTGTGTAAAAGTCATGGAAAATTTCAAGACAATAGTAATGGCCTGTCATCAGAGCTGTGGGGGCCATTTGCCGGATATTTTATTCCAAACTTAATCGGAACATGTCTTTTTTACAATCCAATAAAAATAACTCTCTCACTCTTTCATAAAATACGTGTTTTTATTTGAAAATGAAAAAGTGCACTCTTACTGAGATATCCTTTAATTACGTTATGATAAATATCACACTGAATTTCCTTAACTCAAGTTCACGTTAATAACATCTACAGAGTCATTTTTTATTTCATTTTGTGCATACAAATTCTGCCACTTCGCATTTATCAACATCGTGTCACAATTATTTTATTCTGCAAATATTTCTGCCGCTGTTCTTCTCAAAGCCTTATTAACTACAGTGACCTTAGAAGTACAGTTACTGTTTGAAATGTTATCAAAAGTGAAAACTATTATACAGTGAAAGAAATACTTAATTTTATTTTTATGCAGATTTTTTATGAATATCATCAGGCGTTAGTATTTCTTCTTCTCCTCTAGTTAAAATTGTACAAAAAAATGTATTTGAGGACAGATACTCGAAAATGGCAGCAAATTTAAAAATAAAGCTTCTTGGCATTATGCAAATGTTATGAAAAGCGTAGTGTAAGAGCTTGGATCTCATGAATATTCACCAGGTCGTCATTACAAAAGTTTTTTCTTACTCATTCGCCTTTTGCAGGACTATAATAAAACCGAAAAGGGCTGTGTTATTGCTTGTTTGGGCACTCCCAGAACTTACAAGTATTTGAAAATACTTTTTACTTAATTTGGATTGCGGTAAATTAATTTGTACTTTGGCTGTTAGAAACTAAACATTTTATATAGTATCTGCTAGAATAGATTACTTGTTCATACATGAAATGAATATGTTATAAAATAGGATTAGAGAAGTATCTTTACCCCGAAAAAGACCATCAATAACTACTTACTAGCGATATTTATTTCTTTTTAGTATTGTGGCAGTATCAGGAAACGGACTGGTACAAAAAGAATGAATCTACAGATTTAGGTACAATATCGAGTAAGTTACATAAAAAAGAATTCAATTGTAACCAAGTAATGCTGGTTTTTTTTGTTTGAAATGATCGTTTAATGGTGATGTAGATTCACCTGAAACTATTTTACCCAAAGGAATGAATAAGGATGTTGAAGTTTAGGTCGCCGCAATATTTTTCTCAGGTCAAACTGAATAAACCATGCCTACCTGGAAAACGTATTTTATGTATGGGGTCGATAAGCGTTATTGTTTTTGACACTAATATACTATATATTACTTGCTTCTGTAACGTACAGTGCACAAAGCGGACTATATTTAAGTGGATAAAATTTTAAGGTACCTACAAATAACTTACGTGAAGTGAAACAGTGATGAACTATCAGCGAGTAACATAGGCTACTTTTAACTGCGATAACCGACATACACGCGGGGGGGCCGCGGCCAGAATGTAGTAGGAATATAATAATAATAATATTGTACCACATACACACAACGCCATCTAGTAATAATATAATGTAATTATATAATTTGTAATTATTGACGTTCTTAAAATTTTAACATTTATTCCCACATTTATAAGTTATTCTATGTACGAGAGCATGTAAAATGATAAGAAAAATACAGAGCCAGTAAATTATTTGGATTAAACATTATATTTTTGTAGATTTACTTAAGATTAACGTTCCCAATTTGGTGTAAAGTCTATTGAGAAGTTTGTTGTTCATTAACAAAACCCTACCACTCTTGAGTAAATTATAAAATAGATTTATTTTGAATGTATTACTAAAAAACGGATATATGATATATATTATATTGTGATTAAAAGCACGTCAGCTCTGTTTAAAAAAGTGTTATTCCATTCAAAAAATGAAACGAACCTAGCGATCTACCCAGTTTTCGCAAAGGTACAATGTAGATACGAGGGAGCGTTTTTATGTTCGCGGAATGGGGGATAAGGGGTGGAAATAAATAAACCGAATTATTTTTCCTTTTCAATATATTCACCTGCAAGACGGATACATTTTTCAGATCTTTCAATTAATTTGTTTATACCCTCATAAAAGAAATGTTTTCTCTTTGTCTTCAAAATACGCTGAAACTGCCTCCTTGACTTCATCATCTTTGGTAATTTTTTTACCCCGCAACTCTTTTTTTCATTTTTGGAAACAGGTAATAATCGCTGGGGGCCAGGTCTGGTAGGGTGGGTGATTCAAAATATCGGAGACCACCTTATGCAGGGCAGCCAACGCAACGCGGCTCTTGTGGACGGGCGCGTTGTCGTGCAAAAGCAACACACCTTTTGTCAATTTTCTTTAATGGCTTCTTTGAGTCGCTCTAATATTGAAGAGTAGTATTCTCCGGTTATAGAAACACCTTTATCTTTATAATCGATCAATAATATTCCTTCTGAGTCCCAAAAGACCGTTGCCATGAGTTTCCCAGCTGACTGTGGCACCTTAAACTTCTTGGGAGGTGCTGTGCCCTTTTTATGCCACTGCATGGAGTCTTGTTTCGACTCAGGTTCATAATGATGAACCCAAATTTTGTCTCCAGTAACAATTCTACTCAATACAGCATCCTTGTCTTCATTACAAAGGTCTAAAAATGCGCGTGAACACTCTACGCGCTGTTGTTTTTGCGTCGGCGTGAGCATTCTCGGCACCCATTTTGCACTGACCTTTGTCATGCCAAAATGATCGTGCAGAATTCTAAAAATGGTTGTATCAGATACTCCAACCGTTAGTCGTTTTAGTCGAGCATCGTCGAGTACAATTTTTGCGACTTTTTGGATAAGTTCTGGCGTGATCACCTCGATGCTCCTGCCCGGCCTCGGGTCGTCTTCAAGGGATTCCCTTCCTTGTTTTAATAAACTGTGCCATTTGTACACCATGGTTTTTCCTGGACAAGAGTCGCCGTAAACCAATGACATCTCATTCATTATGGTCGCAACTGATATTCCTTGCTTGGTAAGGAAATTTATAACGGCACGATATTCGATTTTTTCCATGTTTCACTTTTCACGCCCGATTATGTTGCTTGGTTGACGATAACCCAAAGACTAATTGTCTAATAACAATGAAACCTGGTATTTATACTAATTATGAGTCACTGAACACGTGACGATTCTAATGAGCCTAATCACCCCCCTCCAACCCTCTCATTCCGCGAACTTAAAAACGCACCCTCGTGCTATGTTAATATGTCACATCACATTGAAATTTTCTCTACTACGCATGCATGTATTTAAAACAAAAACACCTTAACCGCTCTCTTTATTGATAAAAAATGAAAAGATCCAAGGGTGCAACACTGGAAAGCGACTTCATTTTATACTATGAAAAGATATTAGAAACCCATACTTAGAAATAAAGCTGTTTACCAAACAGTATAACAAATGCAAATGTTCTCGGTTAGTCTCCACCTTTAGAATTTCCACTCAGCTAGCGGTTGACCAACTACTCTCTGCCAACTTCCCAAAACTTTGCTCGAATTGAATCGTCAGTAAAAGCGCTACAGTTTAAGTTTGAAAACTTCAGACGCTTTCCACATTTTTCGTAGAATCCAAAAGTGGTTTTCAATCTTAAGTGTTCGATATTATGTGTTTTAAGAAGTAGTTTAACGGAACTTCATTAATCCTCTTATATTATTTATAGGTTCAATTCGTTCTGGACTTACCTTTAGGATTAAATAAAAATATATTAAGTACATATGTCATGTCATGAAAATACGAATCAATTCCTAATTGTAATTATATTATTACATCTAAATATAGTGTAGTAGTCTCACCTCATAATGATATAACACAATGTTTCGTGTTATCAGTGTACTGAGTGCAAATCTTGCGAAGCTCAAATTTATGAGATTATTATATAAATAACCGCTGTATGTGGTGTTACACCATTAAGATGACTAGCAAACTTTAGAACTACCTAATGTTATTGTCAACGTAGTCTATGTCAGTCAGTTTATAAGTAGAACTGCAGAAAGCTACATTTTTTAAACAATATGTGCAAAAAAAGCGAAAAAATAAAAAAATAGTCATTGAACCTGAAACATGTAACAGTTGGAATTCGAAATGATCTCTAATATAATATTATTGTATAAACAATAGTAACACTATGTTCATTCGACGATATAGTAGGTAGAAAATACTATTATTTGTATTTTATACTCATAAGAGGTCATAGACAGTTCAAAGTTAGTGTTAGTCTCAGCGTTAAGTTCCGTATCATGGAATGATAAATCCCCAGGGTGCATCACACCGAGTTAGTTCACAGTAGAGTAATCATTGACTAAAAGACTGAGTTTTGGCTAAACTTTCTCGAAGGATATAAGTGCACTTTGTAACCCACAGGGATCTTGAGGATACTTCGGAGTAGTTAAGTAATAGGAAACTTTAGCCGTTCAACTTAAGCTGCATTAAAGATTCAAATTCAATGTCTTCATTCCATACAATTGAACACTAATTTATTTATCTTATAAATGTAGTTATTTATAATATATTTAATTTATATATTTTTTTCAATTATAGATCAACGCACACGTACAATCATATTAACAGTAGGTTACCTTATAAAAGAAAAAACATAGCACAGTAGTGTCTAATGTTTTTTTTATATATCTGTGGAGTTAAATATATTACTTAGAGTTATTGGCAACAGACAGTTTGAGTTACAGGAACCTTCGACACTCTCCACTTCATTGGTCTAACTAACATACCCACCCTATCTTTCTATTGATTTCCTTCCTTCTTATTTAATGTGTGTACCCCTAATTTTTCTATTTTTAAATTTCAAAATACCCAGCTGATTGCTTGTCCCAAATTTCATCAAATCAAATCAATATATTTATTTGCAGGAATATGGTGCAAAGTTCTAAAAAATATAATCAAGAATCACAGAATATTCTGCCACAACTGGCAGACAAATCTTAAGTTAAAAAAAGAAAAATCAAAATTAAATCATTGTCATCTGTTTTAATTCGCCTCTGACCTGAATGCATGTACGAGTATGTGAGTACATAGGTACTTACCTGCATATTAGTAGGGATAACCCTATTTAGATTAAAGAAATGTAACTCCACAAAATTAATTAAAACATATTTTTAAAGCCAAAACAAATATTTGAATGTGTTCTTAAACCAGCAACTTGTACTAGAATCAGATTTATTTTCGTTTACATTTTTCTACCAAAATTTAAATAGAGGAAAGTTAATAAAGACATGTAACTAGATTTACTCAGGAAATAAAGTTTATCGATTTTCAGAGTATGGGTGTACTCGTATATTTGCCAGCAAAAAAATCTTTGTTCAGAGCATACTGCTAGGCATTGTAGTCAGTTTCAGAAAAGTGGAAAAGTATACAAAAGGGGCTTTCAATGCACTTCGGGATCAATACAATAACTCGTTTCGAGCTATGTTCGGTAGGTATGTCTTAACGGTTTATTGCTTTTGACATGTTTGCCCAGTGTAAAGTGATTTTTAACACGCCTTATTAGCTTTCATTATAACTTATATACTAAGAATGTAAACATTCGTATGTTGGAAGTAAATTTTACCCTTCGTGTAATCGTCGTATTGAAATTAAAATAAAACGATAACAGTATAATTTACTATCTTAGTGCTAATGTAATGAGAAGGAGAAAGGTTTTTTTTATTGGTTACTATCAAACCCCTCGATTGTTTTTATTATTCGTTTCAACCAGTTCATAGTAAATATAAGATAGACTCATGCATGAGATCAAGTCGAGCATGGCAAAGATAGTGGCCAGAAGTTAGATTGAAACTCTTTTTTACAATATATGTATGTGAGAATTTACAATATATGAAGCGACGAGGTGACCGCTTATACCACTACGCCATTCGTGAAGTCGTGTTCGAAAAAATGTTTTAATACAGAAGTTTATTACATAGTCATAGCATTTTTCGGGTTTCCAAACTATAGTACAATAATATTGTCGTTACGATCCGTCGTATCATAAATAAGTGTAATAAAGTATAAATCATTCATATTTATTTTAGTAAGTTATTAGTACCACAAAAGGCTTTTATGAAAGAGTAGGCATAAAGGACCACAAAGACTTGGTCATACGGCGAGTCATAGGTACTTAGTGGTTGAAATGTACTAGCATCGATCGAGGCGTTTGTGACTTTTTCTCTGTTAATTAGTGCATTACAACTTGTTAACAACGCGTTCCGCCGTTCTGTTTCGTCCACTGACCGACCGGTATTCCTAAGTGTCTGATACAAATGAGGTTACGCTCAATCTCTAAAAAAAACAAGTATAGTAAGCCCTATTTACTTGCTTTTAACTTAAAAACATTATTAATGTAAAATATGGACCATTTTTTTTTAATGGTACAAGAGGGCAAACGAGCAGACGGGTCACCTGATGGTAAACAACTATTGCCGTCCAAGTCACAAGTGCGTTGCTACCCTTGGAGTCCCTCCCGCTCGAGTCAGCGGGAGGGGGGATTTGGGCTCCGGTAACCTCACTATCTCAGTGAAAGACAACGAAAGAATTGCTTAACACCGGTTTTCTGTGAGGCCGTGGTATCACTCCGGTCAAGCCGGCCCATTCGTGCCGAAGCATTGGTCTCGCACGGTAGTATACTCGTATTATACATTAATATTGTTTTTAAATATGACAGACGCAATACAATAAACATTTCATTTTGTAAACTATGCCACTTCAAAGCAGAAGGTCTAACTTCAAGAGTTTATTGCAAAAGTAAATTTCAGTTTATGACTATGGTATCTATAAGTTCTAACCTAATTGAAAACTAATATAATGTAAAGCATGTGTATTTCATCTCAAATATAAATACGAACGTTTTTCGACAGAGACTTATCAATACGACTCAATTACAGTAACTGCATCGAAAGAGACATACTGAACATTGCAAACATTAAATTTATATGGTTTAGGTCCAGAAAATAAACGAATTTTCAATATAAGTATCTTAAAATAATTTCTTGCTTAAAGTTTTACTGCATAACACTAAAATTTATATACTTTTAAATTTTAACTAGATAGCACAAAATAGCTCTGGTATAAAATAAAGTCTAGCCATGACAGACTATCAATCCAACAAGAATATCAAACAAGTACTCAAGTCGTTGCATATATCATCGCTTAACAACACTTAATAAAGTGGACTTCAACTCATAAAATAACAGTTTCATATCTCTTTATGAATCTTATGGATCTAGGAAAGTCGTTATAATATCACTTACACGCGAGAATTCTGTTGCGTCGGAACTGTTCCAATAACCTTTAATAAACGTTATCATTTTACCCTCCATAATACTATTATTTACCATAACTGTCTTAAAGAACGTTAATAACATGTTTTAGCACCTTAATTAAATATAACAATTGATTTTACCTGCTCGTTTCGAGATATTGAGTAAACAAGTTTAGTTTGCGAAATTATTGTTTTCGCTCACAGAATTCAAAGAGAGAGTGTTAAGTATTTTGGCTTTGCATGTGAATTCTTCCATCTAAAATTAAACCTTATTAAATCTAAAATTAATAATAGTTCAAATAAAATTAGAATGACCTGGGCAATAATTAATGCCGAAACTGGAAAAGCAAAGAACAAATATAATAATTATAGTCTTACAATCGATAATAAAGAAATTAAATCCGATTTAGACCATTGATCAGGAAATTGCATTACATTGGAATAATGAATACTACTTTGGATCTTCTTATCTCTTATTTGGGTAATAGGATCCAGAGAGTGGAAGTTAATGGACAGAGGTCGTCGGGTCTCTGGTCACTATGGGGGTTCCACAGGGCTCAATTCTCTCCTCATTTTTGTTTCTCGTTTATATAAATGACTTACCTAATCTGATAAAAGATAATCAGGATATAGTGCTATTTGCGCATGACACTTCACTTTTATTTAAACTGAAACGACAGCAATCAGTTACTGACCATATGAATAATACAAGGTCGTGAACTGGTTCAACTTTAATAACTTACTTTTAAATGAGAAAAAAACTAAATGTATTAGATTTTACACCTAATATTAAGTAGGTAAAATCCACTGTTCTGATAAATGGAAAGGAATTGGATCTTGTGGTCACCACAATGTTTTTGGGTATAACTCCTAGACTCTAAATTGCATCGGGGTCCACATATTGATAAATAATCGAGTAGACTCAGCTCAGCAGCATACGTAGTAAGAAAAATTCACTGATGTTAATACAGCACGACTTGTTTATTTCAGTTATTTTCATAGCATAATGCCGTACGGTATTCTAATGTGGGGGAATGCCGTCATTCAAATTATTTTTGGACTGCAAAAGAGAGCGATTGGAGCACTTTTTGTTCATTGAGACATGTATTTAAAGAAATAAACATAATGACAGTGGCAAGTCAATATATATATGAAAATGTAATATATGTTCATAGAAACAAAGATAACTTTTTAAAAAGAAGGGATGTACATTCTATAAATACCAGAAATAGAAATAAACTTGTAGTACCCGCCTCTAGACCCCAAAAGATAAACAAGTTGAAAACAGGCGGTTCTAGATCGGCACAGGCGTATTATAAATCTCGTATAAGTTTAATTTTTATTAAATGTATTTGCTTACTATTTGACAAAACAGAGATCGTTGCTATTGTATGTGTTGATCTATGACTTTAGAGTCTACATAAAAGACGATCTCAAACAATTAAAAAAAAATGAAATAGAGAGAGTTTGAGTATCGCAATATCAATAGGTTCTATTTCCAATCCAAAGAATTAGATTATAAACTCGGCGGTAGGCTCAACTCTAGTACGTTAAGTACCTTCCTCCAATTTGAATACAATATCAAAGCAAAGGAAACGCTTAAGGAATAAGGTTTTCGTATTATTTCTGCCATTTCCTTAAGTTAAGTAAATATTTAACAAATACTTAATGTTTAAAGACCTTGCACAATGTCTTTGTAGATTATGGTTCTGTAAACAATTTCTAACAAGGATCAATTCAGTTTTATTGAGCTACCTACAGGTTCACTCTATGATACTGAATGAACTTTATTAGATTAAGTAGTAACTTTTCAGAGTCTTTAATATAGGAGTGGGTCCTAAAGGATTTAAAATAACCCGTGACTTTTTTGGTATTCGTAATAGCAACATGATGGTGATATCTAGCGGTCAGAACTGACATCTAGTTTTGATTTAAAAAAAATGTGCGATCATTTGAGCTTAATTGATGAACACTCTGTTTAAAAAAGGTGTTTTACAATTTATTAACAGCTGTTAATTTTTGATGTTCATTCGTATTCATTGTTTCAGGAATACGAATGAACATCAAAAATTAGGAGAATAACAGATTAGTTATTAAATGTTTTAAGATTATTTTCTGTTAATATATCTACTAAACTTAATAATTTTTAATTACAAGTACTACACAATAAGATTCGGAAAAAAAATCCTAATGACGGGTTCTATAAGTCTAAAACTTCCCAAACAGAGGTTTTATTTGGTATTCAGTTAAAGAGTTCTTATTAACGAGTCGTATCTATAGAATATATTTGTAAGTTACGCATTTTGTAAATTAATATATCCCAATTTTATTTGGAGTTACCGGAGTATGTATGATGATTCCCTTCTCCTCTATCATTCGTCATTTCGCTGTTTACTCCCTTTCTAGCCATATTCTCTCTCAAATAGTCCATCCTCCTTTCTTTGGTCCTCCTTTTCTTTTCTTTTTTTTTTGGGTGTTTCTATGTATAATATGTATGTATTTACAAAAAAAAAAGTATATATGTATTTATATCAGTTGTCTTGTACCCATAGTACAAGCTCTGCTTAGTTTGGGACTAGATGGCGTTGTGTGTATGTGGTAGAATATATTATATTATATTATTTATTATTATACCCTTTGACTCCCATAAATAACATTCTGTTCAGCACATTATTTTCATCCCTTCGCATGACATGTCCATACCAAGATAACCTATTACTTCTTAACTTTTCATCAATTGGGGCTACTTTCAGATTCCCTCGTATATACTCATTCCTGACCTTGTGCATCCGAGTCACACCACACATCCATTTCAGCATTCGCATTTCAGCTACATTCAGGCGTCCCTCATCCTTTCTCTTAGTCGGCCAACTTTCAGAACCACACAGGACGGCAGGTCGGATAAAAGTATTAAAAATTTGTCCTTTTCGTTTTAATGGGAAACTGGGGTCACAATTTATTTCCGTTACCTGCCGACACTTCATCCATCCCATATTAATTCGGTGCTGTACAGTTTGGTTGATCTCGCCATCACATTGTAAGAATGAGCCGATGTACTTGAAATGGTTTCAGGACTAGAGAGACCGCCGTAATCGCAGAACATGTACTCAGTTTTAGTTCTGCTAATTCTACACACACATATGAAATGTCTGAGGTCCTGTGAAAGCCTGAGATTGGAAATACCAAGGCATTCTAAAAATTTCTACACAAAGTCATTTTCCGTAGAAGTTGTACGTTTATGGAATGCCTTGCCGGTTACTATCAGACGTGCGCAATCTGTAACCACCTTCAAGACTATGCTATATGAGCATTATCTGTCTCTAATAGTTGAAAATTAACGTATTTATATATTAACGTATGTATGTATAGTATTTATGTATAAATATAGATTAGTAGTATTTATGTATAAAAAAATATTTTATAGGTTAAGACCTTATTTACTTCTCTAATTTATGTATACCTATCACCATTTCAAAATGAATCCCTCCAAAGGTTGCCTGGAAGAAATTGCACTAAGCGATAAGGCCGCCCTTTGTACATTACATCGGTCGTTAATTACTGTATAATGTCTGTAAAACATTGGTGTACAAATAAAGTATTTATCTATCTATCTATCTATCTACTCTTTAACTTAACTTCGTCTTCACCGACCAATACAATGTCATCTGCAAACAATATGCACCAAGGTTCTTCCTCCTGTATGTGCGGTCCAGAGCATCCATGATCATCAGGAAGAGGTATAAGCTCAGAGCCGGAGACACTGAATTGATGTTTTCCGTGTTTTCCGTGACCGACCTTACATGAGTGCTAGACTCTCTGTACATAGCACGAAGCAACAGGCACCCTTTCTTCGTTCAAAGCCTTTTCGAGGTCCACAAACACCACCGGCAAGTTTTTGTGTGCACTCTTGTATTTCTCACATACTCAGCGCGTCACAAATATGTCATCTGTTGTCCCAGTCATGGCATAAACCGAAATTGGATTTTTTTTATCTTACTCATTGGCGAATATAGATGAGACTAAGATAACCCACATACTGAGAGAAGGTCTCAATCACTTTCTGCCAGACTTTCGTATGTGACATGAGCTTTATTCCTCTATAGTTGTTGCATTCCTGAAGATCCTCTTTATTTTTTAAATCAGTTTGGTTTGACACCATTCCTTTGGGATTACCTGTTTATACAACAACTTATTGAAGAATAAAAACAGCCACTTATATATGTCTTCTTTCAGTAACTTCCACTGGCATAACGTCGGGGCTTCACAATTTTTCATACTTTGTACTGCCAATTTGACTTTATTTAAACTAATATCGTTCACCAGTCCGACATTCACATACACATCTTTCAGCACTCCGCTCCCTTGATTTTCATCATTTATAAGTTGTTTAAAGTAAGTTTTCCATCGCTCTTTTATATCTTCATCCTTAACTAACACTCTTCATCTTTCATACATCTCACGTGCAATACTTCTCTCGCTATCTTTCGTATATAATTTGCCAATTCACTCCATCATCCATTCACAGACTTATCTGGCCTGGCATCCATTTCAATTAAAGGGGGAAGATGAGAGATGACGGGTCACCTGATGGAATGTGACCATCGCCGCCCATGAACGTCTGTAACTCAGGAGTCACAAACGCGTTGCCGGCCTTTTAGAAAGAGGGGGGAGTGGGTTGGGCACTCCAGCAGGTATCTCATTTGGTCCAGGTGCAGTGTTCTTGAAACGGATCATTAAAATCTCTGCGCGTCAGGATCTCCGTAACGGGGGGCCCTTACGGAGACTCTCCTGCCCAGCTTACTACAGACAGTGGTTGAGGGCCGGCCGTTTTTCCCGCCAACCGCCATAACAGCCAGCCGCGAGGAGGCGACGTCCACGTGTGCCGGACGTCGCCTAAATGGAGAATGTACCCCAAGATGGTGCCCGCGAAATGACGAATGGTGCGCCCGAAAAAAAAAAAAGCAGAACTTGCGCTAGGCGGCCCAGCACACGCTGGCGGTCTGCCCCGCATGGGCGGCGCAGCGCCGGGCCCTCACTGCAGTCATCGGAGTGGATCTCTCGCTACCGGCCGTAGTACGCTCCATGGCCGGTAGCGACAGTTGTTTTACCGCGGTCGCAACCTTCTGCGAGGTAGTAATCTCGCGGAAGGAGGCGGCGGAGAGGGCCCGGGAGGACGACCTCCACTCGGACCCGATCCGCCGCCGGCGAACCGGGCGGCGGAGGCCCGCCTACCACAGCCTCATGCCGCCCTGAGTGTGGCCGCGGGTGGACGGGGTGGGTTTCCCCTCCACCCGCATTAGTTTGGCCAGCCGCGAGGGGGCGGCGTCCGCGTGTGCCGGACGTCGCCTAAAAAGAGAGGAACAATATCGAGACGGAGCCCGCACCAGGAGCGGGCTGGCGCTAGGAGGGGTCCGGATGTCTTAACAACAGCTGTTCCCGGATCCCTCCTGTTACAGGCGCAGAGTGGCACACCGTGTGGTTTTAGTCGGTCCGAGTCCGACACACCACCCCGCCGCAAACCCCGGAGGGGTGACGGTCCGAGGGGATTTCCACACGTTAAAAAAAAAAAAAAAAAAAAAGGCGGGAGTGGTTTAGGTTGCTATGCAAAACTTTATGGGGTATTATGAATTTTAGGCCTCCATTGCCTCCTCTGGCGGACGAGTTACCCGCTGTGGCGCTCTTGCGGCTAAGAGTTCTGACTGGTGTCAGTGCTCGCCAAAGCTGGTTTTCTTTTTCTTTGGCGGGGGGCACTTTTTGCTTCCCAGCTTGATTATGCTATCTACTGTTCCACCATCTACATTGATAGATATTATTATTACAGTATCATAATGCCTACTACCAACGTGTTATATTTAGTTTTAAATAAATTACGTTCTATTGTTCGTAGTGATAGGGAACAAATGTTTGTATTGCGTGTTCAAAGATTGAACTAAAATTAATCAAAATGTATAAAATTAAAGACCATTTATATTCAGTTGTGAATTATATGTAATTATATTTGTAGCAAATAAATTGAAAATGGTTAAAATAGATTAAAGTCAAGTCACCATTTGCATTTGAGTCCTTTAAGTATAATATTAAAAGTGAGTAATTGAATTTACGAAAAAATTGCACTTTTTTTGTAAGAATCATGTTTTACTAGTCCTAAATAAAATTGTCATTTTTTATGAAATTGGCACATTTTTGATCGTGAATAGTAGGTTGTTAATCGAACTGTCTTAAATAAAGTAAGCAGCTGAACAGAGTATTTTAACAGAAAGAAAACTGTTGGAAAGAGAAGAAAATATAGCGCAGCCAACCGGAAAAATAATTTAAAGCTGATCCGAGTTACGAGGGTGAAATGAGGTGAACTTTTAGTGATAGAACATGATTTTTCACGATTTTCAGGAAAGCTAAACCTCACAATAGAATCACAATATTTATTTAAATATTATATATTTATATACTATATTTTTAAAAGTCAAATAATAAATCGGACACAGGCTGTAACATACTTAGGAATTATTTTTGACGACAATCTTTCATTTTGCGTTCATTATAGCCATATAATATGCAAAGCCAACCAACTCCAAGGCTTTGTCTTGAGATCATCGAAAGGTTTTAGAAGTCCCAGCAGTACTTTGTACCTATACGTTACCCTGGTGAGGAGTATATTAGAATATGGTTGAAATTCTCAACCACCGAGAAAGCCCTGGTCGGTCAAATTTAAATTACAAAAAGCAGACTCAGCAAATATAAGGTTCAGAGAGTTCATTAGAGACCCGACGCCCTTATGTCGATTTGGTTTATCTCTACAAAATTATACATTATATTATTGATTCACCTACTAGCTTCTTTAGGGATACTTTATTTTAGCTCAATAAGATTGCACCAATAAATAAACATATAAATTATAACAACCTCCATTTTCATTTCATTTTTTACTATAATTCATAATATAATAATATATTCAAACACGTCTAAGGTCGAAACAGTATAATAATACTACTACTACTACTATATTTTTCATAAAAAAAGGCATTCCTATTATTAGATATTTCTGCCTTGCCTGCTTGGCAATTGTTATTTGAGAGCGCTCGAAAGCGTGAGATGAGCAGAGGTCCTTCTTCAACACCGGCGAGTATGCATGAGTGATTACATATTAAAATACTTTTTTTTGGCTTCTTCTCTCTGCCAAGCCATATTGAAAGGATTTATATTTAACTGATGAAAGTGCGAGCTATGACTTTAGAGTCCACATAAAAAAAAAATGTAATGAATGAAAGATATTTTGAGTTTGATTACTTTTTAAGAACACTGATGGAATATTATGCTCTTCGGTTATGGTCTTCGGTTAATTAATCTATTTTCTGATCGCTGTAACTGTACTATAACAATACAACTGTACTGTAATAGCTTCGGTGTTCTCTGTTAGTCCTAGCTTCGTGGCTATGGCTAATAGAGAACTTGTCTACAAACATTAGCCACAAACGTTTATTATCTTTTTGTTTCATCATATAGTAAGACGCTTTGAGTGCCCACTCTCCAATTAGAATTAATGGAATAGGGTTAGGCCTCCAAAAATCTCAACCAAGAAGCGAGAAGCAAGCAAAGCATTTTTTAATACTAGTTTTCTGAGAGGAAGCGGTATCACTGAAAAAGAGAGAGAGATAGAGAGCCATGCCTTGAGCCATTTCGAAACCCGAAAATGTTAACCTTGGATCGTTCCCTGAAGCTCATTTCAGCAAAATTTTAGTGATCAAATATTAAAGTAATAAACAATCTAATTACTAAGAACGTTAAATTTCAACAGTGCGTCTTGTAAAACTAAAAACACCTTTCGTGAAGTCTACTATTAAGAGAGAAAAATCTTATACATGGAAATTAAAACTTTATTAAAATTTCCGAAATAGTAAACTCCGAAGATATTCCATAATTTCGTAGCAACGTGTAACTTGACAATAATTTCTAGTGAGACTTGAGAGTTAACCTATGAAATTTGGTTCATACCCATAATTGTTACTAACGTTCCTTCGTAGGTATAATTCAAATAAATCGGTATACACTCTTCACAATCACTCAGTGTGGCAACAAACCGTTATTAATCGCCGGTACATATGCCGAATTACTCCGTGACGTGGTTTACACTCACTCTCGGGTATATCTCCGCCTACAATAGGAATATTTCCCATTGAGTTGATTCAATGAAGTGTGAACTGGATAACACGAATGCCTTCATGGGTAACAATGGACGCCTTGGTGTTTTAAGCGACGTGTACAAGGTTTGCGCATGGCTTTAGATCTACTTCAGTAAAGTCATACTCATTCTCATGATTTGCAGAAGTGCAAACAAACGCTGCTACTCGCAATGTAAGTATATTCAATTAATGATAAACTAATTTAAACTGATAAATTAACAACCTATTTCATATGTTTTAACAGCATAAACAAAAACTTCTCTTTTTTATCTAGAATTTGATTCAAATAAAATTAACGTGAATGTTCCTAAATACCACGATGAGTAAAACATCATTTAAGTTATATTAATACAGATAGCCGCTTGCGAAGTTCCCGAGTAAAATATATTGAAGTTTTGGAAAAACTTTTGGCAATACAAAGATGTTAATAAAGAAATACTCCGTCTTCGATCAGAGGAACAGAAAGTATTTTCCCCGTTTGTAGCCAACTTTTAACAGAAAATATGATTGAAACGAAAGTTATCGGTACTTACTGCTTCTAGTTTTATGACTTATTTATTTTGAGTGCTCAAATGGCACCTTCGGATGATTTAACTTAATTTAAAACTTTTTGATGAAGTCAGTTTTAAGTGCTCAGCCTCAAAATTTGTAATTTATTCATGTACTCGGGATTATTGTCTTTGATCAAAAACGTATTTGCAGTAATAAATATTCACAAACGGCTATGAGTATATTTGGTAAGTCTAATCATATTAGCTTTAATAAGCGCAAAACAATATCAAATAAGAAATTTCGCGATGTTGAGTATTAGTTGAATTTTGAAGTCAAAGATATTATCAGCATCTTTCCGGAGAATGGAAGTAAAGCAAAAGAATACATTTTTTTTCTACACTTAAGGTTTTTCTTTGTTTACGTAATTACTCAAATGAGAAAATACAATAAAAAAATGAGATCTTCTAATTTATTTAATTTTCTTGAGCATAGAAATCGCACAAAATATCGTTCTGCACTTAGTTTAAATTAAGATGACAGTAGCTACTGCTGTAGCTGCTACTGTCATCTGAATATGCCTTAATACAGAATAACAACATCTCGTAAAAAAGACTTTAATTCATTCATTTATGTAAGTATTTCTAAGTCCAATTATTTTCGTAAACTGAAATAGAACTGAAATAAAAAACATCGCAGCCAATGATTCTCTATTTAATAAATAAACATAGAATCTATTGCTGCGATGTTTGGGTGATGTGTAATGTGTATAATTTAAGTTACTAAATATATATAAGAATTGGCTATGGTTAAAACCAACCTACAAAAGAAAACATGGATTTAAAAAGCTTATGTGAAAAAATAGCAATTTAACTAGGAATATTAAGTTTAAACACTTGAAGTCATGAATATACGTCCAGTTGTAATAAATAGATTAGACTACTTAGATGGTTTATTTCCAGGGCAATTTCTTTCTCTTGTATACTTTAATAGATATCCGAATCAAAAAACTGTACATCATAGGTGTCAAGTCACTTAGTAGCCCACCTTAGTGGGTACAATCCACGCTCAATTACTTGCCAACACTAGGATTATAAGGGTAAGTCATTAGCGAGCATTGTTACTGACGAAGGGTAGAAGTTATGTGAGTGAGCTTATAAGCGTAAGACTGTAAGAATCCCGTTTATTACGAAAAATATATAATATATTGGGTGGTAAAATGGTTCAGAAATAAGACATCATAAGGATATATGATGTCTTATTCTTGATATAAATGAACCTCTAAATGAACCAGGAGCACGATAAGAAACGCTTGAATATATATTTGAACTCCTTAGTTTTAATTTTTTTTGGTCTTAAATTTTTAAAAGAACACTGTCGTCGGAGACAGTTTTAAACAAGAAATTATTATCTAATAGCTGGAATAAGAATCATGTTTCTTGACACGAAATCAAAACAAATGGGAAGGCATTTATTCTGTTTTCTCTCACACCTATATATATTTTTTCATACACAATTAACAATAGCTATAAGAATTAAGCGTTTAAGTTCAAAACACTATTATTATACTACAATTAGCGGTAGACCAAATTTGAATATCGGCCAATACCTAGTAACCAAGAAAAAGACATTATAACTGCGATGCGAATATCTAAATATGTACAGCACGTTTGTAGCAAATCACAACGTCAATATATTCTCAACTCGATATAGAACAAAGACATAGCAAAATGTAGGAAAATCTCTGAATATTGGGGGTTGGTTTCACATTTACATTCTATTCCTAAGAAAATGACATCAAGTTGCTAAATCATTTTTTAAAACTTCACACTTTTACGTAACAATGTATTTCTCCAAACTTTAAAAGAATAGAAAATTGATTTATTAAAAATAAACTATTAAAGCTTATTAGCAAAAGAATAATGTGGAGAACAATAAAACAATCTTCTAAATAAATCAATGTTCTGGAGCTAAGTTCTGATGGCGCTGTTACCATTGCAACGATTAAATAGACCGGTAGATTTTCCTTAAATCCGCAAAGAAAACCAAAATTACGTGGTAATTTCCTACGTACGTACAGTCATAACAAATAGAAATTAACATAACAAAATTTATAAAGAATAAAAAATCTAGAGTATATTTTTGGTACAATGACAATATCTGAGCCCTCAATTGAAGCGATCGAAACCTTTTGAAACATAATGTTATTGTTCAATCGAATTTTATAAAAATCTAAACAGAAGATAACAAAATGTTTTGTATTTTATAATCAAACAAAAAAGTTTTTTGAAACATGAGTGTGTGGCTTTTAATACAGGCTATTATTTTATTAGTGGTTTTAACAAAAATAAAAGATAAAAACGTGAAAGTTCCTTTATCAGAATTATAATAATTTTATTAAGCAAGTGACCTAAACAACTTTAGGAGGATTCAAATACTACCAGTTTACTTTAAGAGATTTATTATAATCTTAAAGCTTTTGTTTTGCAAGTAATTAAAAACGACGAGAAGCAATCCTGAGGTACAACTACTTTTCTCCACACGCTGGCAGAGTGCCCGGCGTGGGTTGAGCAGAGGCGAGACCTCGTGGCAGCCTTCGGTGTGGGAGTTCTCTCGCTCGATAGCCTGATTGCGGAGATATTTGATTGATTATTGTGCGGAGCGAGAGTGCGTGGAACTCTGCCGTCTCCTTCTGCGAGCAAGTTATGCTCGCGAAGGAGAAGGCGGAGCGGGACCGGGAGAGGTTTAGGACTCTCCCGGCCCGCCAGGCCCGGGAACGGGCCAGGTACCGCAGGCAACTCAGGCGCCGGAGGTCGCAGAACGACCTCCGTCCTCCATAAGCGCAGGCCTGGGGATGACAGGTGAGGCCATCTGTCATCCTAGCAGAAGCAGGCCGGGGTGGAGGCGAGCGCGTTAAAACAGTATTTCTTGTATGAGAAATAAGTGACTATTTCGCCATTGTTAATAGAATTAAAAATTTTCGATGAAAAAACAATATCTCAGAAGCGATTGACAAATCTTCTAATTTAGAGAGATTTGAGATTTACTCTATTTTTTCATTAGTTGAGATTCTATATAGACTATAGGTCTGTAATCTAAACTGAAACACTAATATAAAACATTACATTGTACAACGTGAAACCAGCACCCTAAACAAAATGGCGGATCTCTAACTGTAGTAAATATGTAGTACTGCTAAATTCTGCCTACTTTATTATAAATAAGAGGAACCACTTACAAATCGTATACTTGTAGAAAAATCAACAGACTAGATGCGCAGCTAAAAACAAAAAATACTATACCGAAAAGTACATTATAATAAGAACGCGCAAGTATTATTTTATCAACAAAGTACAATAAAAGTTACGACAAGTGTTCAGACCGTTTTTTCCTCCATTGAAGCTATAAATAATACGTTTATCATTCACATTCGCAACACTACTCTCTCGAGTAAAAACTAATACGGGTAATATGCACGCCTAACATGAATATTCAAAGTTGATTCGCCCGCCAGTGAAACACGTGTAAACATAAAAAGATGAGAGAAGATGAATTGAACCGATGGAATAATTTACAAGAAAAGCCTTGCAAATTCTCTAGTGAGTGAACCCCTATTTCACTTGATGGTATTATAAGTCTACGTGCGGACGTACGTGTGTTATTTTACAAAATATGGAATCAGCAGAGTTTAATTAAATCGCTCGAAAACAATTTAAAATGTTATAATTTTTTTGATTCTGCGCATTGATTCCGAAGAAACATGTTTTTAGACTATTCAACATTATAAAATCTACATTATATAAAATTTAAAACGGAACTACCTCTGACTTTTGTACCATAAAATATAATTATTCTACACCAGAAAAATATACCACTTCGGGGAGGCGTTCTTTGGATTTTATTTACAACTAGCTGACCCAGCCAACGTTGTTTTGCCATATACATTATTTCTAGGAAATATGTAAAAAAAAATAGGGGTGAGTCACCCTTGTCATTTAAAAAAAAATTGATGTTGGCCGATTCTCAGACCTACCCGATATGCACTTAAAATTTCATAAAAATCGGTCCAGCCGTTTCGGAGGAGTATGGTAACTAACATTGTGACACGACTATTTTATATATAAGATATAATTAAAAAGAGTGTAAGTTAGTTTAATTTAATGTGGGTGAAAAAGCTTAAAAAAGTAAACACCTATATGCAAACATTGATATGTACGCAAACAAAAGTAGATCGAATATTTAAATTATTTGAATGAAACGATCCCCCCCCCCCCCCTCCCTCCCTCTTAGTGTTATAGTCTTTTTAAACATCCATACTTATTATTACAATTGAGAAAGTGAATTTGTTTGTTTGTTGGTTCCGTTTTCAAGCTTAAGCCACTAAGCCGATTTTAAAAATTATTTAACCAATGGAAAGATACATTAACAGAGAGTAACATAGGCTACTAATACCGCGATAACGAACATACACGCGGGCGGAGCCCCGTCGAAAGCTAACTATTAATAAAACAAAGTAAGTGCGATATCATTGGTAATTTCAAATAGTATAAATATCATCAACGTTGGCCCATTTAATGCTTGATGGAAAAGTCCCAACTGATTGTAATAGGGGTCTGCCATTTTGAACAATGACCCATAAATGCCAATATATGCGAATCAATTGAATAATTTTATTTATGGGAAGGTGTTATACCTGTGGACATTTGCCGGATTTTGAATGAAAATATGGTTTAATAATTTAATTTTTATTTATTAGCCGTAAAGTATTACAAATGTTGTTCCAGGATTAGTTAACACTTAAAAATTAGCAGTCTTTAGTTTTGTACGAATTATGTTGATTAAAATAAACCAGTTTTTTTTAAATCACTAAATTTGTCCACAGGTACATCTTATGATTGTACCTCTGGACAGAAATACTTGTACCTATGGACGGCAATGTACCTATGGACAGATCACTTATCCTTACATAATAATCCTATAAAAATCAGCAAAAATAAATAGAATATCTTTATAAATCAACTTTAACATTAAAGAATCAATTATTCTTTTTGGTTTTGGCATCTAAATAATTTTGATATAGTTCTAAGGCAGAATCATCAAAGGGATCTGAATCACCATCATCTAAAATATAACACTTTTGATATAAGAAGTCTGACTCATCATCTGATTCAAAATTATCTAAATGTGATCTTGATACACATTTCTGGTGATATTTCAAATCGCATTGAGAGCTATTGAGCAGTTTGTAAACATTTTCATGTCTTTTACATCCCATACACATGGCTTAGGGTAACTGGTCATCTTGAAGAATTGTGACCCTTTTTTCTGCAGATTGAATTTTTATTTTTATCTAAATATTCTGCAAGCTGTTTTTCTTCTTCCTCATCAAATACTTTCTTCACGTCATTTCTCAAAATAACTACCCTGTTCTCGCTCAGATCATTCTCCTTATTCATGTGAAGGTATTTAAATATCGTAGATTTTGGTATTTTATATTTTTCTGCAACTTTTCGCAATGAACATCCACTAATTGCCTCTTTAATTGCCTCAGATAACGTCTCTGAACACAACCTACGGCGCGTTTTTCCGTCGAGACACTGAAAAATGAAAAAAAAATTGTACCTGTGGACAGTCCATAGGTACATACACTTCGATGTCCACAGGTACAAATCAGACAATACAACCTAAACATCTATTACCGGCATGATAGGTACTAGTTTACACCGTTATACCGATGTAAATGGATTGTTAACTACATGTACTACAGTATGACTAAAAATAATCATCTATATTCTGCATATGTTCACAAAAAAATAGGACGAAAAAGAGACAAATACTTACTTTTTTGAGCGAAAACCCTTAACGGTCTGTCACCGGTCACACAACAAAAGATACAAAATGGCAGCAAGTCAACGTTGTAACACATCAAAAATACTTTACGGATGCGTTCAATTCGTTAAATTTCTGTGTTTATTTTTTGAAATATCAATGATGTCCACAGGTAAAACCGTTCATAGGTACAACACCTTCCCCTATTTAATTATTTTTTAATAAAGTTAATATTAACTTTTAAATAAGTAATACCGCCTTCAAGCCGCCTTTATCATAATCAACTGTATTTCTTTATTCTTCCAAAACAAAAATCTTCTTAGTCTTTAAAACAAAACAAACTTTATCAAAAACTTTATAAACTTATTGTTGGCGCGGTTATGAGTGTGATGTCACAGATTAGTGATGGTTAACTCGAGTACCTAACCCGAGTGTACTCGAGTTGGACGTAACTCGAATCTACACGAGTTGAATTTTCTCTAACTCGAGTTCGAAAAAAAATTCAAGCATATAATTTAACTAAGGATTCTTTGTGATACTAATTATCTTATTTTCTTGAAAATATTGTGATAACTGATTATAAAAATAGTTTAATTGATAGTAAATATTATTTTAAATACTTAAATAAATGATTGGATTTCACTCGAGTTAAATCGAGTAATATTTTTTCCGAGTTGGTTCATCACTATCATAGATTACCACAGATTTTTTTTTATAAAGCCAATGTACTACCACAGACTACTAAATAGGTTATGTGAAGTTTGTATAATGCGTTCTGAAATCAAACTCATATACTCAGACCACACTTAGGTGCGCCTACCTGTATTTTACCTTAGTAACGTCATAAAATCGACACATTTAATAATATTTATTTATACATAACTAGTCCGTGGCGAGTTATTTTCAAAAATTAATTAGAATTTAATTAAGTAACCACGTTTCCGAACAAACAATGCTCTTTCAATATAGTCTATGGCTGTGAATGACATTGGCTGCGTTCAAGTTTACTAAGTTCTTGGCAGATCTAAGCATATCTTGTAGCAACAACTTAAAGTAACTATATATTTTTTTAATCTATAATAAAACAATGCAAGACATATTTATTTAAGTGTGTCTAAAATTAATTTTTTGGTAGACAAAGTCAGCCCTAAACAGGGCTGACTGCGTTCAGGTTTACTAAGCGTTCAGGTTTACTAATGGCTGCGTTCAGGTTTACTAAGTTCTAAACAGAACTTAGTAAACCTGAACGCAGCCATTGACATTCGTTACGCGCGTTTTTTTAAATATGCTAAATTAAATGTATATTTTTCAATATTTCTGAGAGATTTTCTTAATATTTTTTTCCGTAAGAACCTTCTCCTAATAATTTGTTATAAATAATATAATTTGTTATAATACAACAAAAAAAGAATTAGGGAAATCGGTCCAGCCATTGACGCGTGATGCCGTGACCAAGGAAAACGGGTTTCATTTTTATATATATAGATAAGATGTTAGTAAGAGATAAGTAAATAAAACCTTTTTGGCGGTATAGTTCTAATACTTTGTTTAACTTTTACTTTAGAAAAGATTTAGTAAAAATAATAGAATCTCATTAAAATTGCAAGTAGTTCACTATTTGACATATTTTTATATTTCTTTAACTTATATTGTAAACGAAGACACTTCATCTTCCAAAAATATTCAGTATAAACTGTTATCTCCTGGTACTGCACCAGCAATACAGTAACTGTTCATAGTTCTGCCAATATATACTGTATAATGACTTACCCGCCATACTTCGATCAATAGTTTGTTCGATCGAAGCCACCAGGTACATGTATTACTAAACGCGTTTGTGACTCCTGAATTGCAGACGTTCATGGGCGGCGATGGTCACTTTCCATCAGGTGATCCGTCTGCTCGTCTGCCCCCTCTAACATAAAAAATAATCATATATATATTTGCTAACATGCACTATTTATTTATTAGGAATTTAAATGATTAAAAATGTAAATCATAATATAATAAAGATATTTATAAACTAATTATTTCAATTATACAATTATCACTAGCTAGTGCCCGGGACTTCGTTTGAATTTGAATTTTTAAATAGATTGGTAGATCAATTAGATAGAGATAGAAATTAGAATTTGAAAAGCAAAATTTTATAGGGTTTTCTGATAGACAAAATAGTTACTCCTTATATAAACAGCTACCTTTTAGTAAAATATTATCAAAATCGGACCCGCCGAAAGATTACCCGGCAGAAACAGACAAACAAAAAATATTTAAACTGGCGTTTAGGCATGTTAGGTATCGTGCAAATAACCGTGTTAGCATGAAAAAAACGCTTATTATTTTGACATTACAAACAGAAACCTCAATTTTATTTATTTGTATAGATAAACGTGTCATATTACTGCACACTCTTTAAAACGACTTCTATATTTTCTTAGTGGTGTTAAGTTGCTAGCTAACCCGCGCAACTTTGTCGGCGTCATGTTACGTATAGCCTATAGCCTTCCTCGATAAATGGGCCATCCAATATTAAAATAATCTTCCTATTCGAAGCAGTAGTTCCTAAGATTAACGCGTTCAACACAATAAACCAACTCTTCAGCTTTATAATATTAGTATAGATATTAGATAGATATAATGCTTCAACATAACATTGATTTAAAATATAAGTTTATCATCAGAATGAAATTTATCAAATAACACATTTTCTTTAAAGTCAGTCTTAATCCTATCTATAAAAATAAATAAAATTGGAGTGTCTGTTTGTAATATTAAAATAACCGCTTTTTACTAAATGCATATGTATGTTTACACGGTACATATGCCAAAATAACATTTTTTTCAATTTTTGTCTGTCTGTCTGTCTGTCTATATGTCTGTCTATCTGTCTGTCTATCTGTCTGTCTGTCTGTTTGTTCCGGGTAATCTCTGGAACGGCTGGACCGATTTCGACGGGACTTTCACTGGCAGATAGCTTATGACATAAGGAGTAACTTAGGCTACTTTTTTTAGACTAGCTTCGCCCCGCGGCGTTGCCCTCGGTTATAACAACAAACGCGGGTAACACCGCGGCTCTCAGCTAGTAAATTAATAAAATAGAATATAAAATCAAACACAGTATAGAGTTATTACATTCCATTATTACATTACCGCGTTGATGCCTTTACGTAAAGTTAGAAGGAGGGATTTAGGAAACGCACAACAGCTAGTAGGGATTTCAATTGTTTATGTATTTAGTAGCCCAAAACGTTCAAAGTGCCTCATATAACTGACGAATATACAACTACACAGTCTAAAGGCACATACTGAAGTCATACACGAAACCCTACTGCTTACAGCGCCGAAATAACACGCAAATGGAGTTTAGGTGGAAGCGTAAAGCAAAATAAATAACTTCTAAATTAATACCGATCACATATCTCTTACACAGTCGATAGATTGAATGGATGGTAATGGATTTCATGAACGTATGTGTTTCCAATTTAAATGTTGTGCACAAATGTTCAATTTATCTTTGTACAGTGTAACGAACAGACACGCTGTTAATTTGCTTATTAAGTATTAAATCAAACACAGTGTGCTACAATTATACAGTGCAATTTATTTCCCATTCGACAAAAAGACAAGATCTGCTTGATTTTGATATCGTTTCAATCGACTGTCAGTGCATATAGAATCGAACTTCAAACAATTAGTAATGTTCATTAGTTCAGAATCAGCGTCATTAAGTGTATTTTGTGTTCCTATTAAAAAGTACCAATGAGCTTCGCTAAGTTCAAAGCTTCATTGATACTTAATTAATTGTGTTAAGTTTTTAGTGTTACGAGTATCTTAAATGTCTGAATGTACAGAAAGAGATAGGTTACTTTGCTTCCTTTATAAACTTCATTTTTTAGACTTTACTTACTTACTTTACTAACTTTGTTTATAATTTCATACTACTTAGCTCAAATTTAACTCAATTAAGCTATAAAAGCCCTTAAATACGCAGTAATTAACTTGCCGAATGTGTTATTGGATATACATTGAACATAAAATACAAAGCAATTTAACTGCTTGTAATATAAAAATAATATTGTCAGATGATTATTCATTGAATATGTAATGTATAATTTATTTTTTAACCGACTTCAAAAAGGGGAGGTTATCAATGCGGATGTTTTTTTAATGTATTTTTGGGCATAACTCCGTTAGACATATAGGTATAGACGGATTTTTATTATTATTATTTTTTTTGTTCGAAAGGGGTTTATTTCGATGGTCCCATTTACATTTGATATAGATCTGATGATTAGTTTCGGAGATAGACAGCGGAACTCTTCAAAAAATGACAACAAATCAACCGCAATTGCTAAAGAGCACTATAAACTTATTATAGTGCTCTTTGTTGTTATTGTTTGAAGTTGGTTCAACTTTTTTTTTAAAGGATTCATTAACAAGGATTTTTATGATTCAATTTCGGGAAAGATCGACAAGGGGATAGGCAAACATACTCAAATATATAATATAGAATTATTGATTTGAAACAATAAAAATAAACAAATATTTTTGGTTAATTGAAAGAATAAAGATCCATATTATTGTCTTCCCGTCTACGTTTTATTTTAATATATTCCCTAAAGTACCATTTCGAGGTCAATAAACTTGCTAGCTTTATATAATAGGACTAGTAAATATAAATACAACAGCATCATATTTCGAAGAGACAATACTTGTGAAAGTCCTAAGAATTAGAGGTTTTAAAACAAACAGTCTGTTAATAGATTTTAACAAACCCTGAATGGAACTTTGAATTAGGTAAGTAATTCTTCTAAGTTCTTCGACTGCACTTGACAGTTCTTTGTAGTCCATCAATACCTAAATATCCTTTGAACTCATTTATTGGCTATGCGAACTAAATTTGACTGCACGGATGGCGTAGTGGTTTAAGCGGTCGCCACGCCGCTTCCTACTACGCCGAGTGTTGTGGGTTCAAACCCCACATGGGACGACACTTTGTGTGATCCACAAATTGTTGTTCTGAGTCTGGGTGTTCTTTGTGTCCCTTTCATGTATGTTTGTAAAGTCCCCCGCGACACAGGATTTATTCCTAATGCGGGAGTTGTCTTTTTAAAAAAAAAAATAATTAATACGTAATATTTGAAACGACAGATCCATTAATCAAAAGATATTTATATAAATATATTAGTAGTACTTTTATTTCATTGTTGTGTTTTTAAATGACTTTAAGGGTGAATTTATTAATATTTTCCGTTTTCCACATTTTTGATAGATATGATAATTATAGTAATTTCAAATTTATCCGTAAACTATATCTTACTTTTTTAAGTACTAGAAAACATCACAATAATATACGATAAAATGTTTTTTAAATAATGCCATTACCTTTTTGTAAAACTAAACTGGCCCAAAAAGATTCATATGTCACGAGTAATTTATTTGGACAGCCTATTTTGCCTTCTGAACCTTTCTAAATTACGCTTTTAATTATGAACGTTCAGGGAAAGATCCTGCCAACTCACCCTCAACAAGCACAATTGTTGATTGATGGACTACAACAAGATATTTGTCAGTAAACCGACAAGGCATTAGCAAAACAGATTAATTTTATAACTGTACCTTATTAGTGTATTCTACAAACATGAACCAAGAATTCCAAACTTAATTATATCACATTCGTAAAAAATATGCATATCACGATTCACTTGTCATAGCATCTAGTTTTAAATCCAGCTCGTGTTGCATACATTTGCATTGCCGTATGCCGTAACAGATGGACCTGTCATAACAGTCAAGAAACAACATAAACCGGTAGTTATTCCAATTCCAGTAAAGTTTTGGGATACAGCTGTGCAGCAGTGTTGTCACACTGGACGATATATACACACAAGAGGAAACTTTGTAAAAAGTGCAATTTTTATGTGGTATTTTGGATCTCATTCCTCTATTTAATTAACACATAACCCTGTAACATTTAAGGGCAAGCTACAGTTGAAATTACTCAATACTTTGTGTAGAAAAACATGTCTTTTCTGATCGACATTTCACCCTTTTCTTACTTTTTAATATTACCATTACGGAAAAATGTAAAGTTCTGTTTAATAATAAGACAAAACTTTTTTTTTTAAACATTTCTAATATATTAGCTTAACTAAGAAAATTTCGCATTCTCAAGAAAATCTCTTTAAGGGCTAAGCTAAAGTAAAACAAGACAATAAATAAACATACATACTTTAACGATTTCTTACTTTAAAAAAACTTTCCTTAAAGCCGTCAACCTTTAAAGCTCATTAGATTTGTTTACCAAATCTCAATCTAAACATATAATAAACTTGAAAACGGAAAAAAGAAGCTACATACTTCATCAAAAACGATATCAACCAACTAAAAGGAACTCAACGGAAGTTGGAATACATTTGGAGTTCAAACAATAAGTACTCACATAACTTTCAATACTATATAACTATTTGAAGAGCTACGAATTTTGCTTCTTCTATTTATCTATTACTATAAGCGTGAAAGAGAAATCAACCATAAGCTGATACATTAAAAAGAGACAAAGTTATCCAGTGAGGGAGGCAGGGGCGCTTTTCCTGTAGATTTGCCTTAAGTACGTATGTTCTATGTAACTTGGGACATAAGGGTCGGCCTGTAACTACTTATGTCTACAACTTAAGTCTTACTATTGCCTTGTAAATAAGATAACTATTTTGACAATCAAGTCACGCATATGCTTACAGTAATGTAATTATTTCTGGACCGTATGTTTCGTGTTTATAATGGGTCAAATTAATGCGATATTAACTGCTAGGCTCTATGCAGTATGAACTTGGAAAAAACTACATATATTATTGAAGTTAATTTATGTCATTATTAAATTTAAAAAAGACAAATCGTTTTAATGTTTATTTGTCTTCATTTCAGTTTCTCAACCTCTCGGGTATACTCGTAGACTGTTTCCAAATAATTATTAATGTCATTATTAGATTGGAATATCGGTTTCTATTACATTACAATCTATAAATGTATTGTTTAATTTCTATACTTAATGAGGGTTTTTTTTTACTTTAATATGTTTTATTATCAAATTATTTTAATATTTTTTATAAATTTATAGGACAGTAAATTTACATTATTCATGAATACATACAATTCAAGTCAAATCAAAGGTCATGATACTGGCAGCATTGCCTCGCTGAATAGCAACGGACATCCTTTGCACCAGAAACGAGCCGGAGCGGGGGTCACCACCTTTATCCCTAACTCGGCGACCAATCTCCGCAATTAAACCTTTAGCTTATGACCCAAAACTGCCCAAAACAATGCAAAAAAAATGTTAAATTGATTTTCTGAGTTCCGCACCGATTGAGTTAAAAATTTTAAACGATATATAAACTACTTCATAGATTATTTTTCACGTCAGTTTTGTTCCTCATTTCTCATCTCAACGCATCCACAATGCGCCACAGCGAAGCGAGGCAGGGTACAGGTATAAATATTACAAATACGCGTGAATTAGTCATCGATTTACCATTACGTCAGATTCCTAAAACCTTGGTAGGCGTTCAGTTGTATCCTCAAGTGATTCGTCTCGTTTGTTCGTAAATAAATAAATAAGATTATTTTATTAGATAATAATAATTATATAAAACAGCCCATATAAATGTTTCTCATCGAAAATTCAATGAATTTTAAATAATAAAAACTTCTATAAACTCAAACTTTCACGAGTTTAATAATGTATAATTAAAACCAATAAACGGGCATTAACGAGACTGATAGGTGTTACATACGTTTGAATTGTCGAACGTTTTGTTTTAAGAAAAATATGTTTTTGATTTAGTTAACATGTTTTATGAAAGAAGGTACGTTTTAATGTTTATTTGTCTTCATTTCAGTTTCTCAACCTCTCGGGTATACTCGTAGACTGTTTCCAGTCACAATTTATTCCAAATTTAAATTATTAGAGCGTTAATATAAACAGAATTCTTACCTTCTACCCCACAAATACGATGATCCTATTATAATACAATTCCTGTACAATTTCTAATCTCTTAGTATATTTACACAAGTTGTTAAACCATTAACATTTTCAATACACTAGTTTAATTGTTCCTTTAATAGATAAGTATAATAAGGTCAACTGAAATGTATGTTCTAATTAAATTTATAAACAATAATTATGCATGTAGCCAACAAAAAAATGACGGAATAGTGTAAAGCTGGTGTGTAATTCGTTAACAAGCCGTGAACCCGACCTATTTCAATAACGTTTCAATTTGATGCCTAATCTTGGCCATTGTATTTATTGTACATGTATATGTATATACTGTTTGCTGGTAGCTGACCTGTTTCTGCTAAGACGACTGGTACCTGCTCCTGTCCGCTCTAAGCCTGCTCGGACTAGACACCTGCCTGGCTTAACGGCTCAGGAGTGTTCTAAACCTCTGACTGTCTCTTTTCGCCCTCTCCTTATACGAGCATCACTTGCGTACAACGTTAGGATTGATTGTGTTTTCGTTATTTTTCGTTATCGAGATACCAGTCACTTTTGCCACACACACACACTTGTGCCGTATGCCCCGAAATCCAACGCCTGCCGCCACTACGAGGGCCGAATCGCATACAGCACTCCATAGTATATAGCAGTATATATAGCATGTGTATATATAGCAGTATATATAGCATGTGGGCATTCCCCAGCGGCGTGCACAGGATCATGACACTAGGTATGCGGCGGAGTAGTCGGTCACTTTTTCTTTTATAGATTTTTAGCACAAGTCTTAGATGTACTACTATTCATGTACATCTTCAACGGGAACGCAGACAAAACAGCGATAGATCGTCGCGGCGGAAGAAATTCTAATAAGTAAAATAATAGGCTAAAATATTATAACTACTCGCCATGCATCATGCTTCTTTGCTGCGGAATAGAAATTATTTAAATCTGAATATCCCGTGTGGACTGATCCACACGGTACTAGAATTACTAAACAATATGCAAGGAAAACAATATAATTTAATCGTGTGTACACAACCACACAGCCAGTTATACGTTTCATAACTTTTAACATGAAACTTGCGAATTACATTTCCTTTTTGTTGGTTTAATTGTTGTAACTCGGGTACACACCTACCTTTAGACACAATTTTAATCTTTTCACTGAATGGCAATTGTGAGAACTTGTTATTTTAAATTTTTAATAGACATACATTATCCACACATAACTCACAATCAAATAACATTTTAAAAAAATCAACGGAACTCAGTAATAAACTGTTAAATGTACACACTTTCAAATAAAACTATAATTATACTGGCGGAAAGAAAATAGTAAACAATGCTTATCACATGAAAAAATCAATATGGCCCCCGCGAACAAGAAACATATCTGCTAATTAAACAAATAAAACCTTACCATATTCAAAATTCATAATCCGCATACATGATTCATTATATTTCTGACTATTGTAATTGGGTGGATTTATAGGCAACGAACACTGCCTATTATACCCGAATACTGACGACAACGATTAGCGCGGGACCCTAAGGCCAACTACAGTATCCTGCGGCTGTAGTCGGGCATATAAAATAAATGGGTGTGTGCGTATGCGAACTGTGCACGGACACCAAAATTACTACACACATGCGAACAAATGTCCTGCGCGAGGCGACGGCATGAGTTGCTTTGCGCTTGCTTTTCGGCAAACACCTGGCAAACAATGTTTGTGTGGTGCTATGCTATTTGTAAATAGTACGCGTTTTTAAGTTATTATATTTTGTTTTTTCATTTATTTACTATTAATTAAAGTCATCTAAAACGTACCAAGGTTTTATTAAAATGTCTGTGAATAGCAAGTAAAGCACTGCATTTCTGCCTACAAGGAGCGCACGCCCCTGGCATTCCCCCACGTCGTTTTACAAGCGAAAGGATGGCTTCCGATAGAGGGGGACTCTATTAAGTCTTAGGCTGTCTATGAAATCGGAGATAGACCGAGGTTTGCCGGGGTACAGAAATTTCCTCTGTAGGTTTCCCCTGGTTCCCCGACTACTGGCAATCAAGACGGGTTTTAGTCGGCTCGAGAGTTTCGTGTCATCCGAGAGGGTTATCACAACAAAAAAAAAGTGTCCCATTTCGTATTTCATTCAACTACATTAAATTATTGTTTTTAAGTTGAATAATTGAAGGCTCGGTGAATTAAAATTTTAATCCAATGTAATAAGAATTTACAGATTGATATAGAATACAGCCGATTTCTGCTATTATTACGAAATACAACAATAAAAGAAATCATGATTCTATGCAACATTATTGAAACGAATTTATAGCATAAGGAAAAAGTTTGAAAGATGATGAAAAAACCAGACAAGAGCGTGTCGAATTCCAAATTTTATAACCATCCATTTTATAAAGTAGGTAACAATTTACTATATCTAAGTTACTTTTGTAAACATTTTGTATGAAATTTTCCTCGTATGTAGTAATCGGAGCAAAATTCAGAGAACCAAAGTACTCTGAAGAATAACTCTGAGTAGAATAGCAATAATAGTAACCAAAATAGTATGATAATGAAAAAATGTGGGGCATTGACACTTTCCGCGGCCACGAGGTATTCTAACAAAGCACCAAATTAAGGACACTTATATGAATTATCGTTAACCCGCATTGATTTTAGTACCGTTGAGAACCTTTTTATATCGTACCGAACAGGTTTCTTTTTCTGTTTGCTTTTATAAACGCTTTATATTGCTCATAAATACGGGAACGGACATAAATAAGCTTTATGTACATACATAGTTTAAATTTAAATCTTAATCGTTTAAGTTACAACCGAAAATGAAATAAGTATAAATAGAGCTTGATTCATTACTATGTTCAAAATCTAGAGTAAAAGCCATGAATAAATTATGATAGCAAAATCTGTAAAATATAAACATGCACGAAAAACCTTTAAAACCAGATATTAATAAAGTCAGTTTAAAAACTCAATCACTTTTACCGAATGTATTCACTAATTAATAGTGGAGCACCTGCAGCGATAAAAACATTAAAAACTCGGATTCAGTTACTGTAAATGGTATGTAAAATTTCTAAATAAATTAATTGATTACTACGTAATTTCTCACTCTAAATGTATGTATGTATAAAAACTTATTGGGCCGACCTCAAATAAATTTGGAAAAGAGGCAAGAAGATGATGATGATATATCTATGTATAAAATGCTGTTGTCAGATTGTTATATACGCGGAAGCCACAAAAACAGTTGGGCAAAGCCAATAAAACAGCTTTAATATCGAGAAAATCTAAACTGGTAATTGTGTACAGAATGGGCGATCTATTCGTCTATTTTTTTGGGTTCACAGTTTGCCAATTAATTATTTCTTATTTCATCATCATAAATAAAAAAGATTTTGTACTAGACTACATAATAAGGATGAAAACAAGTTCTTTTTTCATCCATTCTAAGTAACTTTTACTATTTGAAAAATGAATGTTGATAATCTGCTCTGTAGGTAAGTGGCAAATTAAATTCTGGCTACAGGAATGTCTCAGTATTAGTCTAATACTACATTCGAAGTCATTTCAACCACAGGTAAATGTATTTGTCTACTCTCGTATGCTAAGCTATCTTAGTATTGGTCTTTTATTTTAGGTTTTACAATACCAATAAACAATAATGTTATGTTGCGCCTACATCGTTTAAGTGTTAAATAAATTTCAAAAAAGTTACTATTATTCTGACCAATTGCCTTACAAGAAATATTTTTTAACGTATAGGAGCTAGCAACGTTTTCGAGAAAGAATTTTAGGACAGCTGATTTTGTGATATGTCGTTCTTCTTGCACTTTCGGTTAGAATCTGGGCTATCTGGCTGACGGTAGCGGTTGCGTTCATTAGTGCGTATCCTACCTGTCCAGGTAATAATCCTGTATTTTAAAAACATTTTAGAAGGCGTAATTTTTAATTTTTTGTTTTTAAATAAGTCTACCTGACATACTTTTTTTATTGCCAGACATTTTTGACAATGCTAACTATGTGCCATACGCGATTCTTTTTATTTTTTTTATAAAATTTCAAAGTATTTTATAATGTCTGTAATTTTAATATTATGTTATTTAAAGATAAGAAAAACTTAAAATAAATTTGCCAGACATTAATTCGATTGTTAAGTCTTGAATTAAAATTAAAAAGTCATGAAAAGTATTGCAGTATGATGCTAGTAGTAACAAGACACATTTTCACTTAAAATCAACTTCTTCATATCTCACTACTTTTGAAAATAATGTGCCTGAGCAAGAGTTGAGTAAACATGAGATTAGTATTTTGATGATGATGATGCGACTTAACAATCGAATTAATGTCTGGCTAATTTATTTTAAGTTTTTCTTAGTCGTTACGTGACGAAAATTTGGAGAAATGCTCACTCAAAACATCCAACATCTTTATCTCCAATGGCTTTCGGTTGGACCATTAACGGTGACAAATATGATTTTGTCTGGTTTTTGGGAGATCAATTACCATCCTCAGTTGCAGATATTATTGTTCAAAGTAAGTGTGAAATGGAATATTTATCAATAATAACCAAAATGTTTAGAAGATAACGAAAGTTCCCAAGAAGATGATATAAATGACACTGACAAAGACAGCGACGATGATGATAATATGATAATAATAATATAATATAATAATATATTCTACCACATTCTCACAACGCCATCTAGTCCCAAACTAAGCAGAGCTTGTACTATGGGTACTAGACAACTGATATAAATACATATATACTTTTTTTTTGTAAATACATACATATTATACATAGAAACACCCAGACCAAATCAAACATCAAATGTTCATGCACACAAATGTTTGACTTGAACGGGAATCGAACCCGCGACCTTTGGAACAGCAGTCCGTTACACAAACCACTACGCCATCCAGTCGTCGCCAACCATCATGATGATGATTATGAAGATGCCTCTTTTTTTGTGACGTCAGTATAGGCTGAAACAACTCGAAAAACTTAATATTAATTATTTATAATTTACATTTAGTAATCAGAACAATTTAAATAAAAAGTGTTGTTTTTTAAATTTTTATCTAATTTTATATTCCTTTTTATGCTTAATTTTTTTTGAAACTTGCTCTGACTAGAATGATGATTAGTATTATTCTTATTCTTATTATTATTATATATTTTTTTTTATTATATGCACAGTGAAAAGTAATTTACTTTCGTAATGGTTCTCTGTATCATTCTCGACTTATTTTGCAACTATCTCTCTCGGACTACTAGCATCATACTGCAATAGTTTTCATGACTTTTTAATTTTAATTCAAGACTTAACAATCGAATTAATGTCTGGCAAATTTATTTTAAGTTTTTCTTATCTTTAAATAACATAATATTAAAATTACAGACATTATAAAATACTTTGAAATTTTATAAAAAAATAAAAAGAATCGCGTATGGCACATAGTTAGCATTGTCAAAAATGTCTGGCAATAAAAAAAGTATGTCAGGTAGACTTATTTAAAAACAAAAAATTAAAAATTACGCCTTCTAAAATGTTTTTAAAATACAGGATTATTACCTGGACAGGTAGGATGCGCACTAATGAACGCAACCGCTACCGCTAGCCAGATAGCCCAGATTCTAACCGAAAGTGCACGAAGGACGACATATCACAAAATCAGCTGTCCTAAAATTCTTACTTTCCAAACGTTGCTAGCTCCCGTACTAATAACTTCAAGAAGAAAGGTCTTAAAGTTATAATGTTAAAAGTGTCAGGTACGTTATTATCTAGACTTTCTAAGCCAATTTTATAGCATTCCCAATATAAAAGTTTTAAGAATCCAATTTAATTGTTTCCAATGTCTATTACAGTATATCAAAGTAAGATACGCCGAAAATTCTCGACAGAGGAATTTCGGCCATTTCCCATTTAATAGAATTCATGTTGGCAGCACTCGCGTTGGAATTTCCGAAGGCACAAATTCACCATTCCCATCTCGTTCTACAATTAGATTTGTGACTTGTTTTCTTTATTCACCTACGTAGCTGACCACTTAAGTTGCCGTTTAGATTTTATTTATGCAATTAATTAATAACCTAACAACTAGAAGGCTTTAGTCTTATATAAAAAAAAGTGTCGGAATTACTGTTTCTATTTATCATAATTTAAATCCAAATTCGTTACCACCACAATTTTTTTTTTCGAAAATAATATAAAATAAATCATATATAAAGTCGAATATCGGTCCTATATAGATCAAAGCTCAGTTAAAAATCGCATCAAAGACATGATTGAAGCTTCTCAACCTATGAATTGAATCAGATCTATTTTATCCAAAACTTATATTTATTAAGAAAGAATATAGAAATCCAAGTCCGTCCTTGTGGTGACGGATTATGAATACACCACCCCTGTTTATCCCGTGGGTGTCGTAGATGCCGACTAAGGGAGAAAACTTTACAAGACAATAATAATAGTATTTTTGAACATGTAACACATAATGCCACAAAGCTCGTACTATGAAAGCTAGATTGACTGATAGAATACCTTTATACTTATTTTTTTTGTAAATACATACAAATTGAACATATAGACACCCAAACTCCGAAACAAATATTTATAGATCATACAAACATTTGGTCCGTCCCGCGAATCGAACCCGAGACCTCAACACAATGCAAACCCTTTTTTTTTTTTTTTGTTTAACGTGTGGAAATCCCCTCGGACCGTCACCCCGCCGGGGCTCTCGTTCGGCAGGGCGGTGTATCGGACTCGAACCGGCTTAAACCACACGGTGTGCCCTCTTTGCGCTTCCAGTTTAGGAGGGGTCCAGGTAGTTATCGCCTTCTGGACCCCTCCCAGCGCCGGCCCGCTCCTGTTGCGGGCTCCGTCTCAAAGTTTCCTCTCTTTAGGCGGCGTCCGGCACACGCGGACGTCGCCTGTCACTGTCCCCGCCCAAATTGGGCAAAAGTCGCCCTAGGGCGGAGGCAGTGTCCACCAGCTTCGGACCAAGCTGTCGGAAGTGCTCGTCGAAGAGCCACCTACCGTCTAGGACCAGACCCAGGTACTTCATCTGGGCCCGGACCGGTACGAGGACCGAGCCGACCTCGATTGAGGCGCCGGCGGGTGGACCACGACGGGGCCCATGGAATAATAGGGCCTCCGTCTTATCCAGGGCCACCCGTAATCCCAACGCCTCAATGCGCCCGACCACCTGAGAAACTCCCGTGGCGGCCAGGCGCGCCGCCTCCTGGAAGTTAGCCCCCCGGGCTGTGACTAAAGTGTCATCCGCGTAGCAGATGACACCCAGCCCGGTGGGGAGACGCCCTCGTAGGGCCCAGTCGTACCCGATGTTCCACAGGGAAGGTCCTAGAACAGACCCCTGCGGAACACCGCACGACATGGCCCTGCGTCTCAAGACGCCATCTCGGTCCTCGTACATGACGGTTCGCTCCTCAAGAAACACAATGCAAACCCTAAACCAACCCGTCTGGCCAGCGCGGCATAGTGGGCTAAAAACTCATTTCTAAGGCCTATGTCCAGCAGTGGACTATTAGAGGCTGTTGATGTGATGTGATTGATGGGAATAAAGAACTTTCTTTATTCACATCAATCACTGTAAAGGACTTCTTTTACAGCATTGTCACGTAATAATGAAATCAACGTCGGCAATATCGTCTGTTTTAAACAAACCTCCTCCTCCTCACATCAGGAAATTCCTAGGTTTTATCTCTCAAGACTTAAGTCTTATCTAATGAGGAGTGCTTTCCAGATCATACAGTTCACACAATTAACCACGCTCATTTTTTCTTATTTACTTATTAGAAAAAAAAGAAATCAGGCATGTTCTCAGAAACAGTAATCTAAAATCACTGCCGTTTGCCTATAATATCTTACACAAGCAATAAAATACAAAACGTACACTTTTTATTGACAATCAAACCGGCAGAACAACACATACAACCCACAAAACAGAACGGGGCCAATTTAAAGAAGACTATTACATTTATTTAGTTGTACCATTAAGCAATCTCGTCACGTACTGGGATACAATTCCTTTTTATGATGTTGAAGCGGTATCAGCTCAGGGCAACCTATGTATATGTGGGACCGTAAAGTACGATTGCGTTCGCCATTTGGTGTGCACGAGGTAAACACTGGCAACTATCAAACACTAATTATGCCAGAAAATGTTGACATACGCATTTATGCCAAGTTTATAGCTATCGATTTCAATTTCACTTTAATGGTGGCTATTAACAATCAATTTCATAGAATCTTAATACGATCATGAAATTTTACGTCATAATATTTTGTTTTTATTTATTTACTCATTTATTTAATACTTAATGCACATGTTGTACAAAGGCGGACTTTATTTTACCTTTTAGTCAACCGTCAGGTGATGTAGAAATATGATGCGGTAGGTGCAAAATATAATATTAAATTTAACATAATTGAAGCCCAGAGATATACACAATATATAAACACACATACATAAGTCAACATACATACATAAACCTACTTAAATTTAATAAAATGTATAAATACTCAGTCGCGAACTAGCGTTGTGACTGTTCTGCCAATTCACTCCAAAGAAGATCGCGCACTTTTCTCTTGAATGCAATGCGGTATGTGGATATCCTGATTTCACCGGGTATGGCATTCCAGAGAAGAGCTGACTGAACTTAGTAGGAGGAGTCGATGAAGTTGGAGGTGTGAGGGGGGCATAGAAGAAGCATATTGTTAGTTGACTGAAGATGTCGGTCGTGATTGGAGCATAAGAAACGGAAGTGGGGTACGAAGTATTAAGGTAACGATGGAGAGTTGCGGAAAGAAAAGAGCGAAGTCAATGCTCGCAAACTGCGGCGCTGACTTGTTTTTAATGCAAATCTAAAGCAAACAAACTAGTAAATAGAACTTTCTACCAGTTTAAACAAGTTGTTTTCCGTGTTTTGACAGATTAAGAATACAGTGTCACCACCCCTATTTATACCGTGGGTGTCGTAAGAGCCGGCTAAACGAGCAAACTACGCAGGACAACAGCACTGCAAAGTGAAGGAAAACTTGAAACCAATCCTTACCAACCCGTCTGGCCAGTGTGCTATAGTATCCTAAAACCTCTTTTCTAAGGAGAGGCCTATGTCCAGCAGTGGTCTATTAAAGGCTGTTGATGATGACTTCTTGATAAAGGATCTGAAGTTTGAGAAGTTCAATAGCCCCCTAGTCATATTTTTTTTCATTTAAAAAGGTTTTCCCACACCTCGTGTATACAAAATACATCATATTAAGTGTACAATTGAGATAAGGCCTTACACACTTGCCAATTACGGGCTAATCAGTATAATAATCAGCATAATAAGTGGTATCAAAAACAATAATATTGTTATATCTAGGAACAGTAATACAAGGCTTTCATCACAAATTTATGGGACCTTTCTATAACCCCTTTGAGACTTTAGGACCTGGGATCTAAATGAGTTTATCGAGTAATAGTGTATGTCAATATCCGGTACCGCTTTCATGAATGAGTTCATCTCTCTACACATATAACATTCTGTTCAGTGACGAATTTACTCCTATACTCGTTTTACAGGGCTGAACATGAAACTGTTTAGTTATTGGCTGTCTAGGTATTTTATGAGTCATCAAGACTGTTGTTATGCCAGACTGTTGTTATGTCTGGCCGGTATGCCAGACTTTAAAGTAGAATGAAGCAGAAGCACATGCTTTCATCCGCTGTAATCTCTCTAGGTCTCTAATGTAGATGGATTTCGAGTACATCTTCGCGAACAAAAATTCGCCCATTACGGACCCACACAAACTGATATGCCAGCTCCTTCGCTAATGTTCTCGCCGATGCGTGGAGTGGTTTGCTCGTTGGGAACAAGTGCTCACTTACAAAAATAGGTACGCGGTTGCCCTTAATGGACAGCTGGGTGGAGCTCAATTTATCCTGAGGATGTTTTTTGTTGAAGTTAGAAGCCGATGCCAACAGGGTGTCTCGCTGACCAGGAGTGCCAAATTTGACAATCACAGGTCACGGTCGTTCACTCCCCTTATTCAACTGAACCACACGGGTAACTTGTATTATGTCACTATCAGTAATGTTACTCTCGGTTACCTTAGCAATGTTGAGGACTGTGTTTACCAGGTTTTCGGACTTGCCCTCCGGTAAGTGTTGTAATCAAAATAAGGTTAATTAAAGAAAACATCGTTTAAAGTGATAGTTTGCCGAACAATGTCCGACCGACACCTAGAATGCACATACGGTCGCGACGGCAACCTGAGAAACTATTGTGTTAGGATTGCAAAAGCGTATAGACCCAAAAACTTTTTTTGAACAAGTCCTAAAAATCTTGAGAATTGTAAATAAAATCCTTCTCGTGAGTACAATACAATGTATTAATTTCCTAATTGTGGTTCTACAGCTATAAGAAACATCTCGTGATGGTTTTAGAACTAATGTTTAAAAATCAGTAAAATTGAGTCAATTCCAGCTCGAACACTTTTATAGACCTTGAGTTCGGAGTGTGAATTTATTCTAGTTTTGTGCTTACAGCAAAAAGTATTATTACTATATTATTAATGATCATTAATACATATAAGCAAATTAATCCTAGGAACTGATATACGACTCTACCTCTAGCTATATCCTACACTCCCTTATTAATCTGTACTATTAAAATATTCATTGAGACAGAATACGGTACAGAATGAGGATAGTTATAATATGCAGTTGGTTTAATTAACCTGCAGTACAATAACCGTTTAAGGGATTTCTCTACATCACTGTGTTAATTTATACTTTTTTTAATAGGTACGATATGACTAGAAGCTCTTGTTCGATTTTTCAGTATCGCAATTTTTATTTTTCCGATAAGGCAAAGTTCAAGGCAAAGATTTGATCACATGATTGAAATAAAATTATAAAACAATTTTTAAAAACTTATCTTAAGAATTGTCGTAAATAGTAAAAGTTTAAGTAAGAAATTTTAACGTATGAAAAAACAAATTACGTACGTAAGTTTCTCTCGCTTAGTATGTCGAAAGAATTTAAAATTATTCTGAACATGAAATTTTATATTCTATTACTTGAATTTACATGTACGAAATGGTCGGGCCCAATTTTTAGAGGTCATGTGAAGATCATAAATGTATATCTCTTGTATAGATTGTTTGATTTATATTACTTCTTCTTTTCTCCTTCCTTAGTTCTTTTTATGTTCACCTTACAATTCTTAACTAAAGTGAAGTGCACCTTTTCATTCATTTCAACAGCACCGTACGGTAAACTGGTAGAGAATGCCTATGGCATAAAGTCCGCCATTCTACATTATGTGCATAAAGTTATTAAATAAAATAAAATAAATAAATAATAACAGAGAATAATATGAACCCTACCTACCAGTAGGTTATCCTACAATTTTTAGTTACCTAGTTTTATCCTCTACACTGCAGAAAAGAAAAGTAAAATCCCATTCGCTGACAAACATTAGCTACTATATATCCTAATTACAGCTTCTTTAAAAAAATCTGGATGAAACTAAATTGATACACATGACAAATAAAAGTATATATTTACGAAAAACATCTACTGCAACCGACGAGTATACGCTCCTAACAGAAAGTATTAAATAAAAGTAAGAATGCTAAAAGATTGCCTCCTACAGTACTAAATAATAATTTCATTCAAATCAGAATCCATTTCAAGAAAGGAACATTTCAAAAAGAGTAAATTGCATGTATTCAAAAAGCATGTCTGTGACAACACCAACAAACATTGCTATTCACGATGGTCCTTCGAGCAAAATGTCTGACTTCAATTAACGATGACACAATTTATATTCATCCTGTGGATTATCCAGCTTTGTCTCTGTTTTATTTGCATATTTATCACTCTAACTTTATTTTGTTCTTAGTCCTCGGAATACACAATTACTCTTAGTGTTGAATTAATTCTGCTTGTCTTTTTAGTTCCAATTACTGCAGCGTTTATGAAGTGGCCTTAATGAAACTTCTCATATTTTATCCTGATATCAAGTTAGCTTGCTTGCTTGAAATAGAAAAGCTTATTACATTACAGGATAGGATTTTGCACTCTAATTTAACTAAGATGCTTTATTATATTTAAAAAGTTAAGATACTGTATACTTAGTATTTAATATACGCAAAAGTCCACAACAATTCTCAATCATAAGGAATAATTAAGTACGTGAGTGGTCGCTAAGACTTAATACTCCAAAACGAGCAGGAAAACCTACCTATGAGTTTGTTTGCCCTTCCTTCTCATAAGGCTCAACCCCTTGGAAACAGGCGGTTGTAGATCGGCACAGGCATATCATAGGTTTTGTATGGGTTTGATTTTTGTTTAATTTATTTTCTTACTATTTGACAAAACATAGATTGTTGCTTTTGTGTGTGTTGATCTATGACTTTAGAGTCTACATAAAATACGATTTTAAACAATTTGGAAAATTTTATGAAATAAAGAGTTTGAGTTTATAAAAGAGTTAAAAAAAACTATGCATTATTATCAGTAGTTCCTAATTATACTAATAGACTATATGACTTAAAAGAAAATCATTCTATTGAAGAAAAGACACCAATTTATAACAGTAGCAATTAATCATTGAACTAGCTATTTAAATCGCAATTGTTTTAATTTTATTTTCAGAACCAAACAAATAAATAATCTAAAAAAGTCTATTTGTATTTGACTTTCTTAAATATCTACATGTGTATATAATAATCTATCGAAATATTAATATTGTTCTAATATCCATTTCTCTATATATAATTAGCTTCTCTATATATATATGTAAGTAATTTTGTATTAATATTTCTTAAATTTCATATAATGTAGATGAAAATTCAAATAGGAGGTTTACTTTTTATGAATTCTCTATTCATCCCGTGGGTGTCGTAAGAGGCGACTAAAGGAGCAAACTACGCAGGACAACAGCTCTGCAGAGATAAGGAAAACTTGACACAAACCCTATACCAACCCGTCTGGCCAGCGTGGTATAGTAGGCCAAAACCTCCTTTCTAAGGAGAGGTCTATGACCAGCAGTGGACTATTAAAGGCAGTTGATGATGATGATGATATAATAAAACATTTACCAACACATATCGTTAATATACACTGACTGCGTTTACACATAAAACAAAAACTAAGCTAGACCTTAACTATCCTGAGCAATGAAACATTTATGATTTATTCCAACATTTTTGTGATGAAGCCTGTATTTAAGTAATCATTTTCGGAACAAAATCAGCATTACTTTTAATCAGCATAATACAAAAAGTTTCACAATTCACAGAGCGATTGAACTAATAAAAAATCATGATAGAAATATTTTAAAATTATTCAACAGCTATTCATATGATTCTGCATTGTACAACTAGCCTAGCTCTGTTTCTCTGAAACTGTATTTTAATGTAAGCAGCAGTACAATTTACGTCACCCAGCCGTCTTTACTTGTGTGTCCGCATTGCGGGTTACAGCATGCCGATTCGTGTCAACACGATTCAATAATTCATCACATGAAGCATTGTGGTAGGTAGTGAACATGACAAAATATAATTTAGATCAATAATCTGCTCGGCTTCACCATTAATCAAGAGCCTTACGTATGGCACAACTTAGCGCTAACACGTGTACTAAAATTTACCCCAAGTTTTCAGTTACTGATTTAAATGTTGAATAGACTGTAATAGTGTATAAAATTTGAGTGAATAGTAATATTTTTTTTAAACTAAATACTGAAAATCACAAGTAACTTATGATTTTTAATCATTATTTGAATTTATATTTGTTGATGTTATTTACAATGCAATAGTAAAAACGACAGTTAACAGTAATTTGCAACCATATTAGTTAAAGTAACAAAATATTTTTTATAACAAACATATTTTAATAAATTTCAAACATTACATAAATTTGACTAGATATATTTTCAGTATTAAACAAAGACAAAGTTTCTAAAGAAAATGCACAACGTAAATCCCATATTTTACCTGCACAAAACTATGAAGTGAGGAAAATAGTGTCATGTTGATATATTGCTGTTTTAGTCGAGGAGCCTGTACTGCCTTTTGCAGTATTTACATTTTGTTCAAATACGAAATGGAGTGTACGCTCTCATACTCATACAGCAGATGCAGCAAATCCTGCAAATGGGTTTTGAACCTGCACACTAATTCTACCCACTGGTTTCACTTTTAAAAATATTTGGAAATAAAAAAATATAGTTAATACACACAAGTAAACAAAAACTATTCATTAATATTTCGATGAGCTTTAAAATACACTCATAAATCTTGATATGTCTATCAGTGTGCGTGTGTGTGTTAAGACTAGTTTAGTGTACTATATTTAAAGAAAATATTCATAGACAGTCAATTATTTATCACTATCCAGAGAATAACAATTATTTTTTAACTCGTCACATATTTATTCAAGAAATTAACAAAAGTGCTTTCTGCTAAACGGACTTCAAAGTAATCGGTCATTGTCTTGGACGTTCTTGCCAACAATGTAACCGATAGAGTTCTTTCAACCCTAAACACAGAAAAATATATAACATTATTCTACCAGTTTTCTTTAGCAGCGCTCTCTGTTCGGTTGAGTACATAATTTATTTTCACATAAATTTATTTCTGTCATTTAATATCACAAAGAAAATAAAGAAATCTGAAATTTATTTCTTTTAAATTGTAATAATAAAGCTATCAATTGAATGAACTACAAATAAACTGGAAAATTCAGTAGGTACATAAACTTTATTTGTTAGTATTTTAGTGTCACTGCATATAAGTACCTATTTGACTTTGCACGTAGTAGGTACATGTATTTTCTCCGCGTAGTTTTCTCGCGTAGTTTTCTCCCTTAGTCAGCTCTTACGACAGTCACGGAATGATAAGGGGGGTGGGGGAGGAGGGTCACGCTCCGTATTCTTAATCCATCACCACACGGATAATAATAATCAGTATCAGTAGCAGCTAGTAGCTAGCAGTAACAAATTACTTGTAGTACCTTATAAAAATAAAGAATAGTGCACAGCAGCATGAAATACACTTTACATATATATACAAATATGGATTCTCGCTGACTCAATATAGAGTTCAGTTCAGATTGTATGACGACAGATTCTAAAATAGACAAACTCCTGCAGTTGTCAAGCGCAACCAATTATGTTCAAATCATCAAGCGAGAGATATTTCTTGTTTCAATACTCAATACTATATTGCTTCCATAATGTGAATACATAGGTGATAACAATTCAAGCGGCAACAATTATGGATCCTGTCGGGCGCAGCACAGTTTTTTGGGGAGAGAGGAAGATAACACAACCACATATACAGTAGAATGTTTTGTTTCTAATTAATATAGTAGGATACAATCATGGTAACTATACATGGCATGTATTATTATATTATTAATTATAATCAATATTGTTACTTATATTTGTTCATAATTTTAATATTGATTTAATAGTGTATAAAATATTGTCTGTTATTTATTATTTTAATTAGTTATTATTTTTATTTTTTGATCGATTAATTATAATTATTTTAGTAATATATAATATATTATTAGAAAATGGAAGAAAAGAGGACACTATTATTTCATCATTCTTAATTTTTATTTTGTCTAATCTGGTTATAACAATTATAGAATTTATTATTTTAGAGTATTTTATTTACTTCCCAAATACTCTTTTACGCTGTAGAAACACTTGCTTATTAGGAATAACTTTAATTTATTAACAAAGGTATTAAATTTAGTGTCGTTTTTAATGTCAATTGGTAATTTATTATAAACTTTTATAGACATGACCAAAGGACCATGAGAATGCATTATTAGTCTAGACACAAAAACAGATTAAATCTACCCCCTAGATTTAATCTGTTTTTGTGTCTAAAGGAAAAGTGGTGGCTGGATTTTAACAAAATCTGTGTGTTATGTGTTATATACATTTATTAACATATTATATACTACATACTACAAATTTTGCAACACTCATTGTATAAAAATATAGCTTTTTTAAAAAGTCTTCTACATGTAAACTATTAGTATTTCATAGTTCTATTACATTATTATATACAAGAGACTATTGCTATATATAAAAATTGGGAGTAATTGAAAGCATTATAAAAGGAGAAGTGGTTACGAAGAAAAGGCAATTAATAAAGTTACCACTTATTTCAACAGGTTATTTTAGTATTTGTACAGTCCAAGCTCTTGATCTCTTCCAATTTCACTTGTACTCAATTTACGTATTATGTAAACAATACGTACTCCAAAACACTTTAAATCCCGGTCAAAACCTCCAAAACGCAATTGTAACTATATCCCACAAACGCGTCGATGACCACTCAATCAGGCCAAGTTTTCCTCGCGTCAAGCCCTGTCTGCTTTGACAACCTCTGTAATCGAGTTTCGAGCGTACACTTCCAACGGCTGTAAATCATTAAATTTAATTTCCTTCCGACGTTTGCATTTAAGGCCAGTCTTCTGCTAGCTACCCCCTGTTGTATTGACGTATTCGTTGGCGTAGCTACAACTGGAATTAAATATTCCCTCTACTTTACATCATAAAGTTTCGAGGCCAAAATTGTTGAAGATCTGATGTTTTTGTCCACCATAGCTTATGGCAGTCTTTACATTTCATATTGGTGTTGAAATTGACAACTGAATTTTCCTTTTTTAAATTATTATTTTAATAACAGAAGAAAACCCAACAATAAAACTATATATTTTTTTAATTGGTTAATTATTTTATTCATTTACTAACCTATAATTTGTTTTATCTACTGCTTTGATTTATTTATATTTACATATCGAAAAAATAGCAGATCGCAAAAATATATACTACACCAGAGAGATTGTATGAAAGGTACACAGTAGACGAAACTAATGAGGTACACAAGAAAAGAGCATATCTTAATCCACTAATCTAGCTAAATGAGAATTATGGATAGGAACCCTATAGTAACTACTAAACGGACAAACAATAGTCGCCTGCAACCTCGACTTTTAATAATTGTATTTTTAAATAAACAGAGTCGGTACACAATTATGAAATCGCTGTATCACACTGTCTATTCATAATTGTCTCGCCGTATTTTTGCGTTCCCGTTCATATGAACGTACAAAACAAAAACGTACTGGTTCGTTTATAATGACTAATAGCTCTCCATTCGTTCGAGATAAAAATTGGAACAAATAAATACAACTGAGTCAACGGAAATAAAAGTGTACGTGAACCTTTCACTCGCCACATATTTTTACGTGAAACAAACAAAAGCAAAAACATTATCCCCTCTGATTCATGTCAAAGATAAAATCTATTTGTCTGAGTATTTCACTTTGATCATTGTTTATAAGAAATGCGATTTCTCAACCAAAAACTTCCGATTCTAACTTCGTTAATATAACCGCAGATTAAATCGGACTTTGTATCTTATTGTTGTTTGCCAAATATAATGTCACCTACTTATTGATTGTATAATCATCTATATTTAACATACTTTTTTATAATCTACGGGTGATTGATGGTAACTGACTATTGCCGCCCCTGGAGACCTATAACTCAAGAGTCTCAAGTGCGTTAGTGCTTTTTGCCAGGTTTCTGTAAGGCCTTGGTCACTCGGAGTCGAGCCTGGCCCATAATAGTCGAAACATGTCTCATAAATATATAAATTTATATTTTTGTACATAACGTTTGCATGGACTACAAATATTTTACATTGCTGTTCCAGGCCATGGCTCAAGGGAATTTGGCTTGTATTTGCACCAGCGGCGACGGGCGACGTGATATTGTGGGCAAGTACAAAGTTCAAATAGTGCCCGTCAATGAATACGTGATAAGTCTGGTATAATTTGAGTACAAAGATTAACATGTACGTTTTTAGGTTGAGTACACATTTTTCTAAATTAGTTTGTTTCTGAATAATATACACTAGAAACAGTATCCATGACCATTAATTTTTAATTTCTTTTATGGCATATGAGGCAAACAAGCAGACAGGTTACCTAAAGGTAAGTGGCTACCCCTAATGGACACCTCCGCTCCCCCAGAAGCAGTGGGAGGTTTGGGCTAAGGTCACTTATTCGGTAAAAAGCAATAAAAGAATTACTTAACAGTACCAGTAGTTGTTCGTGCGCCAACAGCTGTGCAAGACGACAGTGGTGCGCGGCGCAGCGACACCAAAAAGAGCTGTTCCCGGGGACTCTACCACTGAAGTCCGCAAGCACCGCACGCGCACCATATTTTAAATTGTTTCTCATTAATATATGTACAAATTTATAATCCATTGCCTTTCAATTATATACCTGTAGTTCAGGGATTTAACACTAGTATTCTGTGAGACCATGGTTTCACTCTTCTCCCAGCTCACGTGACGTAAACTTTATCAAGTGATCGGATATAAATATGAGAGACGTTTCTCCTACATTGCCACTATCATAATCTAACGCTTCCATGAAGTGCTAGGATTTAGCTTCATCAGCAGACATTGAAAATTAAGTGGTACTCTTAATAGTAATGCAATTTAAATGTCAATTTTATTATATAGCAGGGAATTCTAACGTTCTAACCCATTCTCAGTTTCATGGAGAATCACAATTCTTTACAAATTGTAATAGTATAAAAATGACACACAAAACACTTATATATTAATTATCTATAAAAGTTAGATATATGTTATTTATTAATGTTCAAGTTTTTTTTTCCAATGAAATCATTTTAGCTGTATGAAGACAATTTGTTAAGATAATGTTCTCTCCATTTCGAAATAAAATAGTCATATTAAATATTAAATTAAATATTTCAGGATCGTGGCAAATGGTATTTTACCGTATCTGTTCATTGCTAATGAGAATCAGGCGAGTGTATGTATCTATATTTATAAAATGTTAAGTCGGTTTGTGTACGCCGCATAAACTCAAAAGGTTCTGCACCGGTTGAGCTCAAATTTTGACACGGTACACAACCCGCTTCAGAAATGATTTTTATTTAATGTAACCGCAGTGTGCCACAGCAATGTTTGGCAGGGTACAGCTAGTGTATGTACATATTTGTAGTCATAGCTCTTATGAAGTACTAAACAATCAAGATTCATATTCGGTTTTTTTGCAAAGAGCTCACAAGTGTAAATACTACTACTACTAGCGATGGAACAGTCTGGTACCTATTGGAAGAAGTTGGTCACGTATTGCTGCAATGTTGGACACTGGAGAATACACTGATGTTTAATTTAAGTCGAAGTGCAAGGTATACAAGATGTTAGAGACTACAATTTCGACATGTTTGTAAGCTTTATTGAGGCTTTGAATTGCTTACATGGAGCTTAATTTTATTTATTTTGATTTTTATTTTATAAGCTTATGAACTAAAGTTTAACATTATAATGTATTAAGATATTATATTGTGAGATGTTGTACGTTTAAGTGAACTGAGCTTCGATTAATGCAGAATGTATTAATTGTAAGCTAAGTTAAAGAAACTACGCGTCACCTAGCGACTGACGCATTAACTCGTTGGGCATAGTTGCCTCGGTGAGTACCTGAATCGGAAACGGATTGAATCGGACGCAAGGAGACGGCACAATTCCGGCCCTGTGTAGCCGACTGGGACTACACCCAGCACACTCTGGAAGACTGCCCTGTGGCTGAACGCGAAGACCCAGCTGCGATTAACAGTGGAAAGTCATTTCCTCTGGGATAGGGCCTGATTAACCATGGTGTCGTTTCGTGGAGGACCTGAAATTACTTGGTCCAGGTCTTCCCAGAGCAGGACGCCCGAGACTATCCTTCGGGGTAGTTTTTAGTGGAACACCACATACTCCTGGATCCTAAGTCCCCAAGGAGAAGAAGACCGGAAGGGATTTTCCACCCCGTCAACAAAAAAAGTTAAGGAATACCTAAGTATATACTTCTATTAAGTCGGGATTAACTAAGTAAAAGTACCTATTACCCGACTTAAAAAAAAGAATAGGTTTTCATTTCAGTAGTTCTCATTTTTTTATGTTAGTTAATTAATTTGTTAAAGATTTGATAAATATTGATTTTATTTGGTAGGGTATACTTAACGTTTGGTTCTATTAAAACTTGAAAAAAAATCCACCCTTAAGGTGAATGATTATGGAATGACTAATACAGTTTAACATATTCCATATACCAATGCACTATAATGAAGGTTCATTGAATAAGGCGATACTTTTTTAAAGTAATTTTTGTGCCACCACTGCGATGGCCAGACCGAGGACACGTGGGTTGAGCAGAGGCGAGACCTCGTGGCGGCCATCGGAGTGGGAGTTCTCTCGCTCGATAGCCTGATTGCGGCTATCGTGCGGAGCGAGAGTGCGTGGAACTCTGCCGTCTCCTTCTGCGAGCAAGTTATGCTCGCGAAGGAGACGGCGGAGTGGGACCGGGAGAGGTTTAGAACTCTCCCGGCCCGCCAGGCCCGGGAACGAGCTAGGTACCGCAGGCGACTCAGGCACCGGAGGTCGCAGAACGACCTCCGTCCTCCATAAGCGCAGGCCTGGGGGTGACAGGTGAGGCCATCTGTCACCCTAGCAGAAGCAGGCCGGGGTGGCGGCGAGCGCGTTGCGAAGCGCGCTCGCTTCCAAAGAGCAGAGGGAACATGGGGTTCCCACACGGGGGGGTCGTCTACTCGTCTTTACGTGGCCCGAGGACCACCAGGACCACCAGGGACTTCCTTTCTAGGGTATACCTGGTTCCCCGGCTATTAGTACCCGAGACGGCGTGCGGTTTTAGTCGGTTCGAGTCCGACATGCCACCGATAGGTGGTATCGGAGGGGATTTCCGCACTGAAAAAAAAAAAAAAGGCTGAATTGCATGTCGCTTAAAAGTTGAACCTCAGAATAAAAAAGTAAGCGTTGACTGCAATGTTAACCTACCTTGTAAATGTGATAACAACATTATTGGTTTCGTATACATTTGGTATCACATCCCAGTTATCGACATATCGAGCGAAGTCCAGTTTCGGGTTCACTTATTTATTTAATTCTTTCTTTTATAGATTCTCCAACAAGAAATACACCTTACATGATAGTATAACAGCAAATAAAATTTTAAGCCTTGTGCTTCCTCAATTATAGGAGACCAGAATTTATTCATTAGTTTTTTTTCATCTACAGTGGCCACAAATGGCCTTTGTAGATGAAAAAAAACTAATGAATAAATTATAACAATTATTTGTGCAAAAAATAGTAAATCAGTAGTAGTTAAACTCTAAATGGTAGGTAGGTCATAGTGTCAACAATTAAACAGTGTTCAATATATGAGTACGAACATTTTTTTTTAATTAAGCCAGACTATTAGAAAAGAGGTTTATGTCCCCCGAAGTAACTGAAATAGTGTCATATTCGTGAGTCATCCTAGCAATTGGTGCTTGCTTCCACTTAGAGGGTAAGGTCAAATTGGCCTCGTAGAAGCTCAGTGTACTGAACAGATAGAGGCAGTATTTCACTTCGGCTCCAACTCTATAAGGCGCAAGTCCGACCGCTTATGGAACACTGTTCTCATCTCTATCCAGGGGCATCCCAGTACCACCTTCTCCCTCTGGACCGTATCCAACGAAGATCGACCCGAATTGTCGATAGCCAAAAGATCTCCAACCGGCTTGATCCCATAGCGTTACGTTGAGATGCGGCTTCACTCTGCATTCTCTATCGTATATATCATGGAGCCAATACCGGCCGCAACTTTCCGCCATCACTCCACACGGCAAAACTTTCATCCTCACCACTCGAGTAACTGGCGCTGTTCAAGAACCTTTTTGCCTTGCACCGATCTTTTTAACAAGTCATCGTTTGCGGTATTTTCGGACTGATACGACCTTCAAACCTTCAAGAAAAGAGCGTACTCCTTCCTCAAAGGCCGGCAACGCGCTTGTGATTCCTGCGATACCTGTGATTCCTGAGCTGTAGGATGGGCGGCGGTAGTCGCTTTCCATCAGGTGACCAGTCTGCTTGTTTACTTGACTCCTATTCCATAAAAAAAACATACGTACAATTAAATTTTGAAAGAAGCAAATCGTAGGCGGTTTTCAGTGAATTCTAAAACTGGTCACAAAATTCGTTTTACTTACTTACCAGTTCCGAACTCTTTTTATCTCGAAGTAATGATAAGTTAAAATTGATGTCGTAATAAGTCAATCAATAGTTTTTATTATATGATCGTTTAGTGTCAAGATTAACGAAATCCTAAGCCTTTACTCTAACCTAAATTCATAATCTACATCTCGTACATGCCTGTTTGAATGAATTCATATCAATAGAATTTTTTACCAAGACTTATAAACATGCATGAATAATAATGTTATTTTTTTCCGGAATTAACGCGCTCACGATAGACTGATATTAATAAGTACATACCTTTGCCTGACGTTTCAATCAGGTCACGGGCTGGTCTGTTCAGTGGTTGCCCACCGATAAACCACTCTGCTTTAGTCAGGTATGCATTTAATATCTATTGTGATCCCGTAAGAGTAAATTATATGTAAGTATTACCGCCTTTAAATTAGTTTCCATGAAAAAATTAGTAGCACAGTAATCAACATCACAGTTTTACAGTTACAAAATCAGGTATCGTCATTACGTCCTAACTGTAAGGCGACTGCCCGCTATGTTAATCAGAGGTAACAGAAACAACTAAAGTTAAAGTAATAAAGCCCCTTTGAAATTAATTAAGATGAAGGACCAGTTTAACATCTTCAAAGTTAACTTGTCAAAGACCCGGTTTATTAAATGAAGTTAAGTACAATTAGTTTGTTTCCATTTAAATCCTGATGTCTTAGGTACGCTTGTGTAGGCTTCTAAACGTTAATATATAACTTAAATTATCACTTCGTAGTCTACTTTGTGTTTCAAATTGAATAATTGTTTTATCCCATTACTATGAGATAGTGTGTTATGAAACTACATTAGAAACGGCATCTTTTATAAAACCTACGCTATTTCAGATCTAATAAACAAGCTTTTAGTTACAATCACGTGTCTTATTATTATAAATAGAGCTTGTTGCAACTTGCCGAACAGACTACGTACTTGAAGTATCTAGTTTGTTCGGCAAGTTGCAACAAGCGTATGCTTTCAAGCATGCCCCTAACTGCGGCCGTTCTTAGTGCAGAGTTACTTTTGCTAGTATAAAGTTCTTTTTGCATACATTAAAAGTGGGTAATGAAAAGTTTACCTCTACACAGTCTACATGAGAGTATTTATACCTCTCAAGGCCTCTCCACATGACAGTATACCGTACGTATAATGTGTACAAAATTTCAAAATAGCACTAAATTGTAGAGAATTGCAAATAGTCTATTTGTGATTTGAAATTTGTCAACTCTCGATTCAATGGATTGTTAGAGAACTAGAGATAAAGAACAAATACAATATTTTAATGTTTTAATAATGGCATTTGTAAACATTGTGACCTCTTTCATTACTTTCGCGAGTTCCGCATGAGTTAGGTTAGCGGAGCCTTAAGGAGAGGCCTATGTTCAGCAGTTTACTTTTATATGCTGTTGATGAAGATAAATTATGAAAAACACATCATTCTGGGGGGAAGGGGGACTCAAAGGGCGGCCAAGCGTTGGTGACTCTTGAATTGCCGTGCAAGTGTCCGTAGGTGGCGGTAGTCACTTACCATCAGGTGAACCGTCTGCTCGTTTGCGGCTTATGTCATTAAAAAATTTAATTACAAAAGTTCCACTTCCAATTTGACTAATGCATTTTGCTTTATAATATGCCAGATTCGATTTTGTTTACCCATTTAAAAAAAAAACTATTACACCATAACTTAATCGGCCAGTTCGCTACTTAAGAACTTTAAAAATAATCTCAACACAAACATCAAACGTGTTTCGGTCATTGCCTTATTCGCTTGAAACATATAACCTTAATAAAGTCTCTATAAACGAAGATAGAAACAGCGAGTGGATTCCAATTTGTATCATGTTCATTGTCAGGCAATACTTCGAAAGGTAGTAAAGGGTGTAGGGTAGGGGGTGTTCACGACATGAAACGCGCCCAACCAGGCATGAAATTAAACAGCTTGCACTAAGTTCTTAATCGTCTGGACTCCTGCCAAGGCCCAATTTGAAGAAATTGCTGACGAGTCCGTGAACTTTTAACGAAATCTAATAATTGAACGGCTTGTATTTGCGCAGGTTAAAGTTTCCCATTACAATTCAAAGTTAATTATCTACAAAAATCTGTGTTTTCTTTGTTTTAACTATTAATTTAATAGATGATGATAATGCTGTTTAAAAATTTTGGCATTTAATAAGAGTATAACAAACTAAATATAAATGGATCCCCTGGTAACGTAGAAGGTGCAAGGTTAGATAACTTTACCTTACGTCCTAAGCCGCAATACAACAAACAAAGATAATTGGGGGTACAAATTTTTGGTTGACAAAATCTTAACACACCTAATGCTGTTATTACTGTTTATAAACTTAATTATAAGCTGTTTGCAAAATATTATGGCAATAAAAAACAATTTTCAACATCCAACACGAATTTCAGCAATAGCCTGTTTAGTCAACAGATTAAACACTATTAAGTACGCATGAGGTGAGCTTCAAAGGGAAGCACCGCCATGCAAAAGGCCGGCTTCACTGCAAAGCATTTGAACGAATTAGGAATGAAAATACCAGATCAATACAGAAACAGTGCAAAAAACCTAAATTTTTACCAGTACTTACACATATGTGCCATTTAACTATAAATCGACGCTTGCAAGGTAATCCTTACTGAGTGACAAAAGAAACTAATGACGCAGAAAAATAAGACGATTCGAATGGTACATTTAAAACCCATTTTAGATGCTTTTATCGTTAGTAAAGACTAGTTTTCAAGCGTTGATATAATTTTTATGCCGAACCTTGTTAGGACTCAAACTGTAGTGAGAATACCTTTAAAAAAACTTCTAAAACAGAGCAGAATGAAAGGGAAATAATCTGTATTGTACACTAACGGAATATTTATTAAGAATCCATTTGAGGTATATACGAGTATAACAAAGAGCAGTCGTATCAACAGCAACACATTGAAGACAAGGCAAAAATATGATAAATAAATAAAAAAATACCGCTCTTAATGATAAGCATTGGAATGGAAAGTGTATGTATACAAATTTTACTACTTATATTAGTACTTATTAAAAGTCCTTACTTTTCTTATTACGTAGTTGTTTTTGTTGTATTAACGATTACCAAGCAAGTAGAGTAAAAGTGCTGAATTTAGCTTGGCATTTTAAAAGATTTCATTCAGCCGGACTTGTAAAGTTATTGCGCGTCATGACCTCTTAGGGACTCCCTCGAGTCGTGAAAGATACGTTACTCCCTACACTGTAATACACTTTTAAGGGTAGTGAACTTTTATTTTTTTAGTTTCGATTATTTCTAGAAGTTTTCTCAATCTGATATATGATATTGTCGTGACGGATGTTGCTTATAACTACACGACATTTTGCGCCTGTCAGAGACTTCTTAGCAATTATCAGAGGTGTAAAATTCTTACACATATGCAAACGTTACACGGTTAGAACGTCTGTATGAAAGTAAAAATATATTTTACACTAAAAAGATTTCGATGTATAGTTTAAGTAAACTAGACTTCATTGTTAAATAATACTTGCAGGAAGAAAAGTATACAACAGTTTCCTTCAATACCGCAAACTATAGAGACGGAATTTCTATAGGAGTAAGTTCTGCAAACTATCGAAAACTTTAGACGTTGTTTGTCTAAAGTTTAATATAAAAGGTGGCCAAACTAAAAGATGATACAAACATTGTTAAAATAAAATGGAAAATATATTGAAATTGTGTCATATTGTTCGTAGTCTTCTTTAAATCTAATATAGTGCATGTTCTATATTTGTATAGCTATGTATTTGATGACAGAAATAATTTTACATTTTTGGGCACACCTACATCTCATCCTTTGTAAGGTAGAAGCAGCGATTAAAAGTTTAGACGCGTAAACTTAAAATACAAAACATTTCGAAATATATTACAGTTTTCCACGAATTTAATTGAAAACTCATAAAAAATGCTATTATTTTATTGCACAGTACTAATTCAATGATTAATTTAAAATTGTCTTAAAAACATTTAAACAGGCATTAGTTATAAAAAATACAAGGGAATAACATGATAGGCTTGTACAAACGAAATGGTAAAAATGTGTGTGAAATGTATGAAACAAATGTTTCAACCAGTAGAACCACTTAATCACTGTATTTAAAATAGCTGTTCAGATACTACTCGTATAATGAGACATACGAATTTATCAATATCTAGCGTTAGACAAGTCGTAATTTAGATCAGTACCAAAATTACTAGTAACCACATAAAAGATGAGACAAGGTTTGGAATCTTAGAGAACGGTCTACGAAATACATTTTGTGGTTATTCTCTAAGAGATTATTCTAGTCCAAACCAATTTAAATTGAACAGACACTGGTTCATTTCATTTCAAAATGGACCGAACACATACATTAAGCTACAATCGTCCGGTACAGAATATTTGTTAACGTGTCATGGTACGGCAAGCTATTTTAATATGATAATATTTTAAGGTATAACGTCAATCAATTAAAACTAAACTGAATACAGTGAAGAAAAGTGGTCGAAATTCGACCACCAGGCAATCTAGAATTTTTATTCTACAATTTGAATTCTTGGTAGTGTCTTTGAAACGGTTACACGAAACAATGATACTGACTATAGATCTTGTAAAATAAAATTTTGTATACAATTTTGACTGCACTTGAGTTTGATTGTACTGGATTATACGGATCGCGTAGTGGTTTAAGCAGTCACCTCGCCGCTTCCGCCGCCTTCCGCTGCGCTGAGCATTGTGGACAGGGGACAACACTTTTTATGATCCACAAATTTTTGTTCTGAGTCTGGGTGTTCTTTGTGTCCGTTTCACGTATGTTCGTAAAGTCCCCCGTGAGACGAGAGTTGTCTTTTGATACGAAAATAAAAAGAAATATGATCGTTTCGTTTCTTCGTTTGCGATAACAATTATAATTTTATAACGATGGTCTAGCGTAAAAAATAATAATTAAAGTACCTAGCATCCCACCTAGCACCAAACTATAGTGACTGAACGATCCGTCTCAAACTTTAGGATGGAAATTTGGAACACAGCCAGTATGATTCTACATCCCCTAGTAAAATATTTTAGATTCCGCTAAAGTATTATTTTTTACGAAGAAAGCCAGTAATAATAATAAATAAACTCAACTAAATATGGGTTAAGCTCGCCTTTGTAATACTATTTTCCTTTCTGTTTATGATGTATGTATTGTGTATCATAAAAAGGATTAGATAAGAGTTCTCTTGTTACTGTAATCTCAAGCTTTGAAGATTCTATGATATCTAAAAATACATTTCAAATTAGAAGTTTTATCTGCCTATGCGTCACCAAATCCTCTTTTCCGATTTTAGTTAAAATGACCTTTAAAAAAACTCTAAATCAAATTCCCGCTGTCACATTCGTAATTGGGAATGAAAAGCGTGAATTTGAACCAACCAATCATGTTGTACCATCCAAACATGTCTATATAGATTGCTATGTTCATCTGCGGCAGCCTTTGTTTGCTCGTCTATAACAAGCTGATACTCTCATGGCTGATTGCTGGATTCGTAGCCGGTGAAAGGGTTGAGTGCTTCAACTTTACCGGTTAGTTACGGTATAAATTATATTTTGAAAAACACGTGTTAGTAGCGAAACTTTGTGCTATCGACGCGTGTTTCATGAAAATCATCAATGAAAACTTTAAATATATTTTTTATTTATACCCTGGCAAAATAAACAAAAGTATTTAAAACTTTTGTGTCGATATCGAAGAACAACATTTACGTTCGTTCTATAGTTTGCATATGCATAACGTTTAAATAAAATTACTTACTCAATTCTTGTTGGTAATCATGCTCAAGATGTTAGGTCATAAAAGTATCGTATTGTCATTCGATCTTGATCAAGTGCAATCAAATTAATCGGACGTGTTATAGTTGATTAAGACTACGTTGTAAGATAAGAGACTTATCTAAGTGTATTTTAACACGCTTTATATTATCGGATCTATCTAGATCCGATAATATAAAGCGTGTTAAAATAACAAGTTAAGTTACGGTTTGAAATGTAAATGTATATTTTTTTTACTAAATTGCGAATGGTTGCACAAATGACCGTTTCTCGAAATGAAATTATGTTTATAAAGCAGAAAGGTTTTTGTAATCTTTTTACTTCAATATATTTAAACAATGTAAGTACTACTAGGTAAATAAGTGGCATGAAATAGACATATCTTGTTATTTTAATGTTATGTTATGTAATGTTATGTAATGGGTTAGAGATCCTCTTATCGTTGCATCAATTACAAATTAAGTGAGAGAAAATATTTAGAGCGAAGAACTTGTCTTTACTGCTAATGTGCGCTCTACCAGTATCAAATCGTAGTGCTGTCATCAACAGCCTTTAATTATAGTCCACTGCTGGACATAGGCCTCTCCTTAGAAAGGAGATTTTGGCTTACTATACCATGCTACGCTGTCTAGACGCGTTGGTATAGAGTGTGTTTCAAGTTTTCCTTCTCTTTGCAGTGCTTTTACACTGCGTACTTTGCTGGCTCTTTCGACACTCACGGGATGAATACAGGTGGGGACACTTTGTATTCTTATTCCGTCACCACACGGACTTGCACTATAATAAATTTCAAAAATTAAAAGTAAAAATTTTTTTTAAAAGCAAGCTTTTATTTGAATATATTAAAAATAATAAAATTAAAATTATTTTATTATCGAGATTTAAATACTCTTATTTATTTAGTTTAAAAAAATATAATAATGAATCAAATCAACACAGGTAAATCTCGCGACAAGCTTTCATATCTTAAAAATTGTGTAATGACGTTATAAGTTGTTAGTAAAAGTTTTAAATGAAAAGTTTATTTTTTTCTTTTTAGTGTATCCAAATAGAAGTTTGTTTTTAAAAAGTTTTTTTACTTTTAATTAATTTTTTACTTTTTAGTTTTCGCTGGACAGGTTCCTCAGTCTGTTCATCTCGATTTAGAGTGACGTCATTTTATTTTTCGAGAGATTCTCAAAAAGCCCTTTCATTTGATACCCATATTGTAGTAAGTGCATTAAAAATAACTTAGCCGCCATCTTGGGTGTTCTGTCATGTTGGATTTAGAATGACGTCATACAACCATATATCGTCATCCAAACTTAACGTGTACACAAAGTTTCAGCTCAATCAGTTGAAGATATCTACTTCAAGACCTATTTTTTAGCGTTCCAAGAATTCAACTGCGGGTGCGGGGTCCATCGCGTGATAGATGGGGGCAACATATGCGACTTTGACAGCGCCTGAGACTTGCGATCTAGGTTTAGGGAGTACTCCTTACGACGCGTCAGCGCTCACCACCACTGTCTGCTGTGTTACCCATTCTACCTAACTATATTTGATACGAGCCTAGCAATGCCGCTTTTGATATTTGTTGTTTGACTCTTGACAACCCCAGGTCTTTAAGCAGGTTATAGAGGGATTTAGCTGGTATACCCCTCGCACCCACTTCCACGGCATACAAAGCGACGACATAACCATTTCTAGCCATTTCGTTAGTCAAGTAAAAGTACTTGTTTCTTTTTAAAGCGTGGTCTTTAGGGAAGTTCGTTTCCCACGGCACCGTGAGTTCTACTAGTACTACACGTGTTATTGAAATTGCATAAAGAAATATGTCTGGTCTGGATGCCGAGGCACAGTTATCCTCCGGTATTCTGTAATGATGTTCATACGTGTTCACTAATACTGTCCAGCCACTGGCGGTTTTTATAATTGAGTACGGCTTTGTGAAGTCGTTTTTGTATGAAAATCATTACAGAATTTACAAACGCGATGTAAGTTCTTATGTTTGTTGTTATTCCTTTTTTTCCCTCTCGCAAGTAATAAACTTATAACTTCGCGTATGATATGTAATACCCTATCTTAGCGACGTGAATAATGACCCCGGCCTGATAGCGCCTTGCAACCTGTCAGTAAGTGCCTGGCTGTACCTATTTCTGCTATCGTACAAGCCTTTTCTGTAGTTTTGCCCCACCTGACTAGATTGCTTTGATTGCGGAGAGTCGGAAAGGCATTGAGCTAAATTTTTAACAACGGTGGTGACCAATCATATAAAAGTGTGCGTCATTTCATAGCTGGTGTGATACAAAATTCTCCTATAGTTAACCATTCATTCTGCATTTCCACCTGCACCTTGTAGGTCTCGTTTTAATCTTGTTGTAGGAAATATCTTGTTATCTCTTTGTCGGTCTGTCTTCTAGGATTTCCCAATCCAACTCTACAGGACTGCGTATCCACCATGAATTTCTTGTGGAATTGGAGCCGTGACTCGAGCTCTGCTGAATTTTTGTCTTTTGGAAGGGATCTAACGATTTCGTCTTGTGATTTTGATAAGACATGCATTTTGGTAACTTGTAGAATTCCGAAGATCTTTTTAATTTCATTCCAAAGTTATTTGAGCCCCTGTACAACGTTGACGGGTCTGCAGGTCTTAGGGTTTCGCGTCCAGTGTTCTTAAATGGTTCTGGTTTATATCGTATACCAGAAACAGCCAGTTAAGACGTGATGTTAAGTAGTATAGTTGCAAGATTCCACCCGGAACACATTTACATTGCAAGTTAAATAAAGGCTTGTAAAAAGAAAAGCTTGTAAAAAGACGTTTTATTTATTAACGTGCTTTATTATCCAACCTCCTCAGCAAATCATTTTTAAAAAAAGAATGTAGTAAAAATTGCCTAAAACTTTTATACATGTAACTCAACGTAAGAAGTAAAATAGTCGTATTCAAATAAATTTGCGTGACTTGAACGTTTGTATGCCTTCTAGCTCGGGCCGAGGATTAATATTGACAGCCATGCTTTCGGCTTTCTCGGGCACTCTGGCCTCAACAATTCGGCAAATGGATTATTAAGTAGGTTAATAAAATAAAAAAAAAAGCTCAAATCCTTATTGAAATACATATTAAATCAAAGCTTAATAACATTCAACTAACAAATGGTTGTGAATTATCGTAAACCAGTAGCTTAGAAAAGTATTAGCACAATATTATTTTTTTATTGTACAGTAGGTACTTTGTTCTTCTTTACGCCAACTCTTTGTCATTCGCTGCTAGTTAAGCTATAATAATAAGAATAATGTATTTATTTGTCAGAATATGGGTATATACAGAGTTGTTAGTAGGTACATTTTAGATGCTAGCCACATTCTCTCATTATCTGTCAGACGCATTGCCGTCAGGCGTCTATTAAATATTCCATATTTTTTTGTACTTTGAATTGTTTTTACAAAAAAACATAAAATTAAAATTAATCACATTACATAAGTTAGCTTTTCAACTTGGTACGGATCAACGTATCTTATATAATGTAAAGCAACGGCTTTACATTGTATAAGCAAAACATCTATGACTATTAAAAACATTGAAAGAAAAATATAAATACGACGAGTGTCTGATTGTCCGTAAAAAGCTTCTAGATGTTCTCACATAGCATACAACCGGAAAATCCAATTCGTATATTTTACATATATCGGTGTGGATAGCTCAAAACCTAAAAGAAATTTGCATAACGACCTCACCTTTATATCAGAACTCTTTCCACAAAAATATAGTTCTGCCGTGTAAAGTGGCGTAATTTTTATGATAAATATCTCCACTCAGTGTGGATAATGTTGGAGCAGAAGTTAGTAAGATAGTGCATATTGTGGCAAGGCTAAAGCAAAACACATTTTTTCAAACTTACAGACTATATTTATAGATATTTAACTGGTTCCCATTGTATTATAAGTTTAAATTATGTATGTAAAAAGTTTTATTATTATTATGTAATGAGAGTGTGTAATGTAATAATTCTAAAAAAATCTACAATGATGTTATGAATGGTATAGGATTTATATCTAATGTTTAATAATTTAGACTTGTTGAATTTATTAAATACATTAGGCATGTTGGTTTCCAGGAAAGTCGTGATTTAAAATTTATCCTCTATCAGTCATCAACTTTCAGCCGAAAGATGTCCACTCATGGACATAGTCCTCCCCCAAGGTTCAGGCCACAACAACCTACAGATGAACCAAGGTCACTGACGGACGGAGAATTGTCAAACTTAAGTGGCAGTGGGCAGTGTACATTGCTGGCAAAAATGATCGCCTATGGGGTTACAAAGTTCTCGAGTGGCGACCGCGTACTGAAAAACGCAGCGTGGGTAAGCTCCCACAAGGTGGTCCGAAGGCCTGATGAAGGCCGCGGGAAGCCGTTGGATGTGGGCAGCGGATGTTTTTGTTGTAGCGAACCTCTATCAGTATTTAAATGAAATTTATTTCTCATTTGTTTAGCAGATAATAATAGATTTATTTATATATTTTATGAAATAGGCGGGAAAACGAGCGCTCAAGTCACCAGACGGTATTTGATTACCTCCGTCCATGAACCCCTGCAAGGCCTTTTAAGTATTATTATTTTAAGATTCGTATTTAATCTTCTCTCATTATTATTATAACATTCCTGATACATAAAAGATGCTTAAAGTAAGCTATGAAATTACTTTACAAAGTTCCTCAAACAGTGATATACCATGTCATGAGTAATGAATATGCTTCCTTTCAACCAACAGAAAAAGAACATTGTGAATAAATTCTCGTGCGATGAGGTTAGTTTAGCTCGTAAAGCAGCCAACGATGCGGTTTGTAGCGAACTTTGAACAACTTTAACTCCAATTAGTCATAAAATAGGTTATGGAACGAATCGAGGTGTTAGCTACTTGTGACGTTTTTGATTTATCGTTACCTCAACACGGTAGCTTGAAACTTTTCAAATATTCACGTAAACTGCAAACAGTATTTGAAGGGAAGGTGAGAAACAAGATAGTTAAAGGTAACATTTTGTTTCATTTATTCGACGCTGGGAAAACTTTTAATGAGTGTTGATTATTCTATTTGTTTTAGATCTGTAAACTTCTACCATATCGTCAACAAAGTTTAAGTAGTACTGACACTAATTGCCTTAAAACCACTTAGTACACGGTTTAGCGGTAATTAACATAAGCTGCTTAAAGATTACAGGTGTATATATATGTACTAGCTTTTACCTGTGGCTCTGTCCGCGTGTATGTCGGTTTTCGCGGTAAAAAAAAAATGTGCACAGATTGTATTTGCTAAAACCATTTTTAGAAAGTGGATACCTTGTCAAAAGACGGATGACTTTTTCAGAACAGTTATAGATAAGGAGCTTACCCCGCTCGCTCGCTCAATTAAATGGCTCCTAGCAACTTCAATCAAGCTCTCAGACCCAAAGGGTTTAAATTATTAAAGATTAAAAGCCGCCGCTCTAAGTTAGATATGATTAATTTAATATGACTTGTGACATTAAAGAGAAATATGAATTTTAAAAATATTTACAATGACTGAAAAGCCGAATGTTTTTACAAAATCTTACATTATTGGTAGCTTAGTGGTGCAGGACTATAAAATCTACCGACAAAGTAAACTAAGCGAGTGCTGCACCATTAAGGACGCCTTCGGAGCCGAACGGCACTGGGTTACACACCTCCCGGTAAAATATTAGGTATATTTGGCAAAGTCGCCGACCGTGCAAATTCGTATTCAAGTTCTTAATGGTTTTTTGTTGAATGAAAAAGGATTGAGAATCTTTTGGATTTCCAAAGCCGAAGTCAAACAGAAAAAGAAATCCATGTAATTTTTTTTTTTTTTGTTTTGAAAACTTAATACTAATTCAGTTTGCTTTCATTTTCTTTTTGTGCTTTGTCTTTACAAATATGTAACAACTTTAATAATAAAAAAAACAAGCGATATTAAATTTAACAATATTGCATATCACAATTTATCGCATAAAAAGATAATAATTTGCAACAAATTCCTTTTCGGAAGCACAAAGTATAAACAAGTATTAAGTGTAATCTTTAATATTGAAATAAAACAGTCGTGAGCAGTAGGAGTCAACAGACGCCTTATTTGCTGTACAAACGATTTCTTTGTGAAATACTACTTTATTGTGATATGTGACAGGCGACAAATGTATTCCTTTGTCAATCCTATCCTATCTTTAATGGAAGTGACATCTTTTGATATACTGAAAGTAAAGTAAAACTAAGTATCTGAAAATCCTTTTTTTTTTGAGAATCGTTGTCGGTTTCTGAAACAGAAGAACCCCTTCTCTGTTCGTTTATTGGTTTGGTAATGGATTGCTGACAAAGGTACGAACACACAATTAGGATTGTAGTTTTTTTTTATTACGGGTAATGATAATGTTGTTTTCATTGTCACACACCATCGTTTTTTATAATAAAGGTCTCCTGCAACGAAATTGAGGTGCGTTATTTTCATTTATCTTGTATCACACAATATTTATTTTATAGTTTGGTATTTTATGTGTGCCTAGACGGTAATTATCACTCTAAAAAATTACCCTCGAAAATTCTCCTAGGGTAATCGGATTAGGCAGCGATAAAGCGGGCCAAGAGTCAGGCGCGCCGGGAGATGCTGGAGACGCTGGAGCGGGATCGGTGGAGACGCCTAAACCGTATGGTTAGGAGCAAGATGCGCCCATCGGCCTCGCCGCTCACACGGTGTCTTCAGCCAGAGCTGCTTGAGGGGGTTGTCGACTCCCTGTTCCCATCGCGAGTGGTGGAGCATTCTCCACCGCAAATGGCTCCGCCTCCGGCGCTTGAGGCGCCTAATGTGGATGATGACGACGTGCCTGAGGTCACTTGGGCAGAACTAAGGGTGGCGGTGCTACGGCTTAAAGCTAAAAACACTGCCCCGGGACCTGATGGCATCCCATGCCGAGCCTGGGTCCTTCCCTTAGATGACGAGGCTCTCGAGCCCCGACTGCCAGGGTTCTTCAGCGCATGCCTCAAACGGGGCCAGTTTCCGAAATTGTGGAAGACGGGGAAACTGGTCCTCATCCGAATCACGAATCACGCCAGGCTCGGTAACGGGCCAGGTACCGCAGACGACTCAGGTCCTCCATAAGCGCAGGCCTGGGGGTGACAGGTGAGGCCATCTGTCCATCTGCCCTTCCGGGAGCACAGAGGGAACATGGGGGCTCCCACACAGGTGGGTCGTCTACCCGCCGTAGATGGCCCGAGGTACGTCAGGGCACCAGGGATTTCCTTTCTAGGGTACACCTGGTTCCCCGACTACTGGTACCTGAGACGGCGTGCAGTTTTAGTCGGTTCGAGTCCGACATTGCCACCGGTAAGTGGTATCCGAGGGGATTTCCGCACAGAAAAAAAAAAAGCCGTGTGGTGTCGTAGGACACCCGATAGGAACGAAGTTGTGACGATCGAGTAAAACTGATTTGACACGATTTTAATTACAACGCCATCTATGAAAGCGGCTATTACCTACATATTAAAAACAATTTATACATTGGTAAAATCTCCTTGCGAAATGATTTCCTATCTATTCGATAGATGGCGCTGAATGTCTGACAAGATGACACGAAAATAAAGAGCAAAAAGCCAACATCACGTAGTATTCCCAGGCGGTCACCCATCCAAGTACTAACCACACCCGATGTTGCTTAACTTCGGTGATCGGACGAGAACCGGTGTATTCAACATGGTATGGACGTTGGCGAACGTTAAAGCAAATTTAATGTATGGTATCCACAGTTAGACGTCAATTTATATTAAAAGTGTCGTGACAAATTTTCGTACGAATTTTTTCCGTCCCTTTCACAACGCGTGATAAGGAACTTCGTTCCAATAACAGGGTAATCTTATTATGGATACTTGAAAAAACTTGCATTTATGTGTAAATTTTTAGAGGCAAAGTTGCAGCAGACCTTCATGAAGAGTTGTGTCGATTTCTTCTTCCCTATTACTACCTTCGCCACCGGTCTCAATTGTTGTTTGCCGCACCATACCATGTCACCAAGTCACCCATACCGCGCACTCTTTCTGCACTCACTGCTCACCTGCGTGCCAATCACGACTGTGATTGATAAGAATGGATGATAGTATGCTTGCAATTCTGTGAGCAGGACGGATGATTTTTGTTTTGATTTCTATTTTATTTATATTTTCCTTTGGGGTTTTTTGTGTTGATGCTTATTTGTCTTTAGTTATTGTAATTTGTAATACCGTTATAATTAAAGTAAATAAATAAATAAATTACCTCAAGAAAATCGTCTTATTCAAACGAACTCAGAATGTGTAAATGGGTCAGTTTAGTGGTAACAGAGAATAGGTGTTTGAATTTGAATTTATTTGTATTCTTCGGTACTTTAATTGTTTGTGTCGAGGGATCCAACTCAATCTTTCTGTTCTTTTTATTGTTCTATTAGCAAGTTCGTACACTCTGAAAATACAAGAAATGCAATATTTTCGCCAAGCTGTGAGTGAAGTATATTTTTTCGATTGGGTTTGCTACAATAGCTGTAATCGCGGCAGACGATCTATTACCTTGGCTCAATACTCCAGACTTGGCTTGGAAAAGTTTTTAAGACGACATCTTTTAACATTGAATCGATAGGCAAGGTATATTTACTGGTTATCGTGTTTTAAAGGATCTTACAGTGTAACTAAAGATTTTTAGTCTTACAAATATTTATGAGAACCATCATTTTACAAGAATTTGTTTGTAACCCTTATATTAAATCTATGAGAAATCTGGTTCCAAGACCACTTTTACTAAACTATTTTTACTGCAATATAAGCCAACATCATCATCATTAACTGCCTTTAATTTAGTGAACTGCTGGACATCGGCCACTCTTTAGAAAGAAGGTTTTGGCCTACTATACCACACTGGCTGGATGGATTGGCATAGACCAACAGAAAATAACAAACTATTAGCTATCAGTGCTCAAAAAGAAAATTATGAGGATAATAAGTGATTAAATAATTTCGTTACCCGTTTTTGTACGTCAAATTAATCTATCGTCTGAGGAAGCTTAAAGAAGCTTTTTAATCCGAATCACTCATAGGTAGTACACAGTACATAATAATATACTAATAGGTAGAAACACGACACTTATATTATTTATACGTATTTCTGATGAAAATCGTGCTCAGAAAGCTCATCAGGAATGCAAAATTTCATAAATTACACTATTATTGCGGATTATACAGTTATTTTAGCGATGATCTGCTTACTTGTAAGTATAAAAAGCACTATAAATTTTGACTTTAAAACAGTTACCTGCAGAGACAGTATATCAAGCCCGGGCCCTTAAATAAACACTCCATGTAGAATTAGATACGCCTCTTGCATTAAGCTAGAGAGGAAGAAAGTAGGGTGCCGCAGTTATTGTGGTAACATAAAACGAACTGCGCTCAACTAATTGCAAACAGGACGTGCTAAGAATAATGGCGTACTTCTTGAGATATTGCTTAGTAGCTTCTTTGCGAGTTACGTTTTAAATGGAAAATCATTGAATATAAACTGGTTGTTTATATTTATTGGACATGTATTTTTATATTTTTTTCTACATAATAAGTTGCCACGATTTGTTCCATGTAATAGCCGTCATATAGCCGTCATCAAACAGAATCAATAGAGTTTACAGCACGTGTTTTGATTAATATTTATGTAGAAATAACAATACCTGTCATAAAATATAGAATGAATCATAAATGTTTATGTCAAGTATCTTATTACTTTTCGTTCCAATAAGTGCAAGTCATTTAATACGGTCACAAAAGAATAAGCCTAATATTAGAGCTATATATTTAGCCCTGATATAATGAATAACTTCTATGCATAAATTGATTTTGTTCACCAGCCCCAATACTCACTTTTAGTAAGAGCATAAAATTATTTTTTCTTTAACCATAAAACTGACGGTAGCCCAAAGTTTTGTCTACCAGATGTTTATAGGATAACTGCATTTAGTCTACTGCCATTACTATTCTATACTATATTCTATACTATTAAGTTGAGAAATTTTTGAATCAATATTTAGAATCTGAATTCAACCTATTAATTCAACCTTTAAAATTTGTATGAGTTTATAGATAACGAATATACAGTGAACTCCTACTCCATAACTGGAACTCAGTGCCAAAGTGTTGGGAACTCAGCATGGTCCCAACACTTTGGCATTGAATTACCTCTGTTAGTGGGACGAAGCAATCCTCTATATCTGGGATTCGTTCTTTCGATTTTATCGTCATTGTTAGCTCTATAACTGAGACAGCGAGTGATTTTTTATATGCATTAACCTCTGTAACTGAGATAACATAGTTTTGTTTGATTACTTACTTATTCTTATTCTACCCGCAAATTCCGCACTTAACTACTTTTGAGCCTCAACGACCTTAAGTTTAGTTTTGGTTTACGCAATAGAAAATAATCAACAACCAACATTCAAAGATTTTATAAACGTCGACGAGGATTTAATAGTTTCAGGAGAAATTACTGAAAGCGACATTGTTCCTGCCTTCTCGTCTTCTTTATTAGAATGAAGAAATTGACGACGAAATGGGATCGGAAGTAAATGTAGTAAAAATATCTAAACCCGAAGCAGTAAAAGCACTAGAAACTTTGCACAGTTATTTTGAAATGACATCAATTGGTGACCAAAGCATATTTGATAAAATTTATGACATCGAAAAACGTCTGATGGCTGATAATTCCAAAAGGCAAACTAAAAAGAACAGATTTTTATATAATTGATACATTCTGTATACATTTTTGTACTATTCATAAAAAAACGTGCATGTTTTTTTTGTTAATTACATTTATTACCTTTATTATCTTTTTGATTCGAAATAAAGATTAAATCTCACGTATAATGTTTACATAATACGTTATTTTATTTAATAATCGTACCTCCATAACTGAAATAGACTGTATTCTGACCTCTATTAATGGAACCCTCTGTAAATGAGACAGATATTTATTTATACCTGGATATCTGAGACACTGGGTAAGTGGAATACCTCTATAAGTGAGATACATTTTGCAGGTCACTTGATGTCTCACTTAAACAGGTTAATATCTTCATGCTAATCTCGCTATGTTTATATGATTATCCATTTCTTTAAACTTATGTTAACGTAAAAGATTAAAGCAGGCTTGCTTTAATCTGCCTCTGGGAGGTGTTCGACGCTAGCTTGGCGTCGGGACGTTTCCCTGAGTGCTGGAAGAGCGGGAAGCTGGTCCTATTAAGGAAACCGGGACGGCCTGCCGATTCCGTCGCCGTCTTTTAAAAAAAAAAAAAAAAGAAAGCCCGGGGGGCGAACTTCCAAGAGGCGGCGCGCCTGGCCACAAGGGGAGTCTCCCTGGTGGTCGGGCGCATTGAGGCGCTGGGCTTACGGGTGGCCCTAGATAAGACGGAGGCTCTCCTATTTCATGGGCCCCGTCGTGGTCCACCCCCTGGCGCCTCAATCGTGGTCAACTCAACTTAGATCAGGCCCAGATGAAATATCTGGGCCTGATCCTCGACGGGAGGTGGCTCTTCGACGAGCACTTCCGACAGCTTGCTCCAAAGCTGGTCGGCGCTGCGTCTGCCCTAGGGCGACTTTTGCCCAATTTGGGTGGACCCAGCGACAAGACGGCTGTACACGGGGGTTGTCCGGTCAATGGCACTATACGGTACACCGGTGTGGGCGGCGGCTCTGACCGCCCAGAATAGGGTACGCCTCTGGAGCCCTCAGAGGGTAATGGCGGTCAGAGCCATACGCGGTTACCGCACCGTTTCGACGGAGGTGGCGTGCGCGTTGGCCGGAACTCCCCCGTGGGATTTGGAGGCGGAAGTGCTCGCCAAAGTTTATCGGCGAGTGGCTGACTCCCGGGGGGAGAGCGGATTTCGCCCTCCGCCTGAGGATGTGCGCGAGTGGCGCGAAGCCGCTCGCCGAGCCACGATGGCTCGTTGGTCGTTCCGGCTGGAGACTTCACGTGCTGGCTTCGCCGCCGTGGAGGCTCTCCAGCCGGTCATCGCCGAGTTTGCAGGGCGGCAGCACGGGACCCTTACCTTCCGGCTGACGCAGGTGCTTTCCGGGCACGGTTGCTTCGGAAAGTACCTGCACTCGGTCGCTAGGAGGGAACTGAGTCCCGCCTGCCACCACTGCGACTGCAGTGAGGACTCGGCCCAGCACACGCTGGCGGTCTGCCCCGCATGGGCGACGCAGCGCCGGGCCCTCACTGCAGTCATCGGAGTGGATCTCTCGCTACCGGCCGTAGTATGCTCCATGGCCGGTAGCGACAGTTGTTTTACCGCGGTCGCAACCTTCTGCGAGGAAGTAATCTCGCAGAAGGAGGCGGCGGAGAAGGCCCGGGAGGACGACCTCCACTCGGACCCCGAGGGGCGGCGGAGGCGCGCCTATCACCGCCTCATGCCGCCCTGAGTGTGGCCGCGGGTGGACGGGGTGGGTTTCCCCTCCACCCGCGCTAGGAGGGGTCCGGATGTCTTAATAACAGCTGTTCCCGGATCCCTCCTATTACAGGCGCAGAGTGGCACACCGTGTGGTTTTAGTCGGTCCGAGTCCGACACACCACCCCGCCGCAAACCCCGGTGGGTGACGGTCCGAGGGGATTTCCACACGTTAAAAAAAAAAAAAAAAGGCTTGCTTTAATCTTTAGTAGTATAAATATGATACAAAATACTTTCTATTAAGTTAGAAGTTTTCAGTTTGCGTACATTTTATAATTTTACAACATAATTGTTACTCGTAGATGCTTCTGATTATAATGGGGCTAGATTTTACTACAATAAAGTTACAGTTTAAGTAAACTTAAGTAGCATAAATTGAAGACAGTATTCCCAGGTTTAACCTTCGTTTAAGTTCTTTACGGTTTCGTGGTGAAATTTATAATGAACTTGTTCAAAAGTGAGACACTTTGTTAGGTACGCTTCGGAAGGAAATTAAGTTGGGAATACTGTCTTTAATTAATTAATTACAAATGAAAGTAGTGGCATCACACAAATGAAAAATTGAGAGAGCTACTTATTTGTAAAGAAAAAGATTTAAATAATCGTTATGTGCTCCATGGGTAATGACTATTGATGAAACGGTTTTTAATATAAATTGTAAATGTTTTAGGGAAAATTTAGTGAAAAATAATTATAACCATTATTCTTGATACCTTACTCAATGCTACGCTATTTTATAGCCGTAATTTCATATTTTACTATACGTACCCTGCCACGGCTCTATAAATTAAAAAAAAACAAAAATTCTAAAAATAATTTTCTCACTCTTGGCAAATCTATTCAACTTTTGTTTTATATTTTACGTAGGTGTATACTTTAGGTTACGAGTATATTATACCAATACGACATCTAGGTACTCGCAATCCTGTAGAATTTGTGTTTATATTCCGAGTAGAAACGCAATCGCAACGGCTGCAATTTTGACATTTTCAAGCCACCTACAAGTAGCTAAGTTTTTGAAGTAAAAAAGACGGTTCCTCTTGCCGTTTTGTGAGGTAAAATCCGTGAAAATATTTCACTCCAAGTTTTATTGTACAAAGTGAGAAACTTCCCTAAAGAAATATGAATTTCGGTCTGTCGTGGGTTATTTGGTGGCACATGCTTATTTCCGCCACGTTTAAAATAAAATTAAAACGAACGAATGATAATGTAGAATATAATGATATTCAAAAATTAGTTTTACTCCTAAATCTTCATATTGATATAGTGTTTACTCTGAAACTATTTTTCTAATTTATATAAGAGGAAAGAGTTATGAGATAACAAACATGAAAATAATTGCGTGACAAACATATTTTTGTTGTCTAAATGTTTTTAATTTCATATATTACTCTTTTGTGCACATATCTCTGTAGCCCAACACAAACCCCTAACAAATATCTTGACAAAAAAAAAGAAAAAAAAACTTGAAAGAAAGAAAACAAGGTCAATACATGATAAGATTTTTGAAAGAGGACCTCTAACCCCTAAAGGTCAAGGACTCTTCCCTCATCAGCTCAACAACATGACATAACAACTACTAAACGCATATACCTATATAGCTAAAGAAACAAGTTAAAACACGTTGTCAGGGCTTTAAAATTTGAGGGTTTCCTTCGATTTCTCTAGGATCTTATCATTGGATCCTGATTTACGTGTAATGGAACTACTTCGACAGCATACCCTTTCGATTAATAATAACAATAATTACAGACGAATTGATAACTTCCTCTTTTGAAGTCGGTTAAAAATGTTCCCATTTAAGTTTATTTCAGTGGATTAGCTAACATTTAAATTTTTTCCTGTCTTTTGAGTACTGTCACTCATAAGAAGAGGTCCTATTTATGATTTTTGAAAGTAGACTTAAATTTTAGAGTTTTCAGTATCACATCACTTCGAAACTGAGTTATGTTTTCATGTATTCATCGAGGCTAGATTTAGTAGGACAAGTGGAAATGTTTCTCTTTGAATATCACAAAATGAATTACACAGTTAATTCGATTTTTAATACACATACATCATCATCAACAGCCTTTAGTAGTTCACTAGCTGGACATAGGCCTCTAGGAGTTTGTTTCAAGCTTATCTTCTCTTTGCAATGCTGTTGTCCTACGTAGTTCGCTTCCTTAGTCGGCTCTTACAATACCCACGGAATGAATGGAGGTAGTGACACTCCCTATTCTTAATCCGTCACCACAACGAGTATGACATACACAGACAACCATACCCAGATACACATATACAGATAAACGTAAAGAACCCCCTACTTATAAGCAAGCATATCAATGTGTGGATAATGTTATGTAGATAATTCATAACTTATTATAGTAAATTCGACACTTATAAAGCATATTGTCCAAATTTGTTATAACTAAGGGATGAGTAAGAATAACAATTTCGACCTTGGTATAATTGTTTATTTTATGAAATCAAGCATAATTATAGATTTTCTCTTTCTGGTGCGTAGACTCTTTTCCGTCATATACGCGAGCTTCCTGACAATTTGACGTATCAAAGGGGTCGGGATACATATATAAGACCTCAGAAGATTTTAAGGGAAAGCGAAATAAGTACAAACAAATAATCTTTGTGTAAATCTCGGTAATTATTGACCCTCTTTTGAATTGTTATATTTTAATCGCTTTTTTGTGTTTTAAAAATAAAATTTATGTTGGTACACGTTTTACATGCAAACATCTTTTACAATAAAATTCAATACAGATATATTTATTAGTAAAATAAGATTAATGATACTTTTGTATTGATCATGTACTTTTTCTTTTTCCCAAACTGGAGGAACTTAAATAAATAATTTTAACTTGAATTATACACCATATATAGACTTCGAATTACAAAAACAAAAAAGGGAACATAACAAAAAGGTAAAAACAAATAAATGTAATCTTAATAAGTACCGTCAACAAAAAGCAGTCGCATTCGACGAGGTAAATCTGACTTGCCGTTATCTAGAAAAACGAATAGAAAACATATTTCGATACAGGTAAACTGTTCGAGTGGTTTCCTTTGCACTTAAGCGTCCTACTGTTTTCCATTGTGCTGAGGTTGAAAGAAATGTGCTAACTCAATACCAATTCTTTATAATACCGTCAATAGTTTCTCGTTTATTGTATCTTTATTACTTCTTTTGTTAGAAAGTAAGCGAGTATCCTTTGCTATTTCCACGAGTAACAACGTACAGTATATTGGAGCTTTGTTATGAACATTTTATTTTTCTTAGCGTCTTTAAAGTGATATGAAGAGGTGTTTCGCAAGAATGTATTTGTTGTAGCTTTGTTCATAGATATTACAGGAAGTCTTTTTCTAAGAAACAGGCTTATTTTATATAATGTAATATAATTATATTATATAATAATATAATTTTATATACTTTTATATAATGTTTTATAGGAAAAAACTACAAATTCTGGATTAGAAACGTCAAGGTTCATAGCTAGAGGCCTCATGTGTCACGCAATAACTGTTGAATCCATATAATAAGCAACTGATTTTAATGCGTTTTTCCCCAATAGAAAGAGAGTGATTCAAGAGAAAGGTTTATATGTATAATACATGTCTCAGGTTCGATTCCCGGGTCGGACCAAATGTTTGTACGATCTGCAAATATTTGTTTCGGAGTTTGGGTGTTTTCTGTATAATATACACACGTATTTACAAAAAAAAGTACATAAGTATTCTATCAGTCAATCTAGCATGTTACAAGCTCTGCTTAGTTTGAAACTAGATGGCATTGTGTGTTAGATGTCCGAAATGTCCGAAAATATGTATATTATAGTAGAGAAAATCCGAGAATATGAAATAACTGTTTTAAAAAACATGTTTCTGCGCGCTTACGTTGCAAACGCTAATGTACTACGGAATTGTATATCTTAAAAATCTACGAAAAAGTGGTATATGTTTATCACCTAAGGATAACCCACAGTAACCTCTTTTATCTATTAAATATTACAAAAAAAATGGCTATTTACGTAGCTATTTTAAACAAAACATTATTATTCCTTATCCAATATAGCGCCGGTTCACGTAGTAGCTACGGACCTCGTAGCTACTACGTGAACCGGCGCTGACAGGGAGCTGGTCTAATTCCTTGTCATCAGTTATGTTGTTCCCTATCCAAGGAATACTATAGATACGTTGCGCGTTTAATTTAGATTATAATTGCTCTTGACAGCATATCATTAAAATGAATATTTTAGAAGATATTTAGGGCCGTCGCCGCTTAGGGATGTACGTTTGTCGCGGGTGGCAGCGGCGGCAGGATCGGAGCGGGTCTATAAATATCGCATAATGTATAGATGTCCTGTAGTATAGTCTTGCCATAATAATAGTAATAATAATACATAATCAATTATTCCACACTGACGCCACCTTAGTAGTATCTACATTGCACCCGTGCGAAGCCGGGGCGGATCGCTCGTTTATTATATATGTACATGTGTTATGACCCTCTTAAACTGGGAGAATATGCGACACATCCTTACGATAGGATTACAGAAAGAGGTGTTATTTTTGTAAATTTGTATAAACTACGTGATTTGAAGTGATATCTAGAAATCGATTAATAGTTAAGTAATTTAAACATATATAAGAATTGGTAGAAGAAGATAACATACGATGAATTCTTATACCCTCAACTTGTAAATGTCATGATGAAGCCGTGGGTAGATAATAATGCAGCCATCGTCTTAGATTTTATTTAAGGTTTACTTAGTAGCATAGGAACAAAACGCAAAGATGACAGTTTGTTTACAAAAAAAGAAAGTCACAGTAGTCTTGTCTGAGTTGTTACGGTGATAGTCAATTTATTAATAAAGAAAAAATGTTTTTAACTTGTTTTTTCAGCTGCCATCCCCACAAAATTAAATTAATGGTCTGTTACACAAATTTTTATCCTCTGTGAAATCGTGTCAAGTACCTATTATTTTCGCTACAAAAATGGCATTTACCAAAATTCATCCTTATTTTCATTAGATATATTGACACAGTCTATCTATTATTTATTGCCATGTTTAGTGTTCTAATGTCATGTCATATTTTTGTTTAGAGTAGTAAATCCAAAACTTGCATTAAAAATATTACGATAATGCACCTTGTTTTAAATCTTAAAAAACACATAGAAACCGAGAACACGCACGATAAGTGAGGGAAGTAAAAACATGCCATTTTGGCATAGCGGACGAACGGCGGGTGACAGTGCTTAAGGTCAAATTGTAGTGCTAACAGCTCTCATAAGCTTAATACAAAATGACAATTTGTGTAATTAAAGGGAGCCACAGTACCTCGGAAAAGCAGAATAAAAATTGTAACATAACATTCCACCTATAAGTATTACTATACGTTTATTCCAATATTTTGATATAAAACATTTTTCAAAGAAAAATAAAATCATTAAATTTCGGCACAAACCATTTTGACCAAATCTTGCAAATTAACTTAAAATGGTTTCCCGAATTTTGCTATTTATGTTCCAAAATAAAATAATGCCTATTGTATAAGTTGGTAATGTAATTCACTCGCACTGGAAGCCCTGACACAGAATGTCCAGTATTAATGAAATAAATTTGATTATAATTCGGTCTAATAGTCAAATAGAAGGCACTTAAGACTATTCTTTAGTTTAACTGAGTGGATAGGTATCGTCCATTTATCATGTGACTTTTTAGCAACTTTTTAATATACCCAAATATTATTAAATAACTATAAAATGTTTGGTCCGACCCGGGAAGTGAACCCGAGATCTCTTAATAGCAGTCACATGTGCTATTTTATGAAGAGATATCGGATCTTCTATATGCTATGCTGCATCATCGAGGCTGTCATAACAAATTTTAATTGGCATACAATATACATTTGTGGAAGATGTAATCCATGTACATGGAACGCTATAATAACTTTAAAACGATCTTTCCTATTTAACTTTTTTAATGTTTCATTGTGAAAGTATATATATTACTTATTTCAGATTTTCATCCATAAAATTAAAAAAGAAATCCCTTTTTGTGAGCGCAGAAACCTCTAAGGACTTAAGGAAGTAGCAGTTCCAATTTCCCTGCTTTTGGGGAAAATTGGATTCCAATAGCAACATTACGTGTACGCTAGTAGTAGTAGTGACTTACGCCTACATCAATTGTGTTTTGCCTCAAACTCGACGGTTTTTTGATATGAAACTATCCTTCTATGCGTTATTATTCTAAGTTTTAAATCATTTTGAAGTCATTTACGAGCTTGTGAAGTTGATGTGGCACATTCGCAACCCTTGCAAGTTGGCATAATAGACGTCTATCTGTCTTTTTAAGCGTCTCATTTAAATTAAGCTTAGGCTTATCTATATAAACAACCTTAGTATTCATTTGAACTACGACTTCATAAATATTTTTAAACAAATTTTGCCCCTTGGAAAAAGTTTGTAGTAGGTATTCTTATTCATGCATTTCTGCTGTTGTTGTTACAATTTGCTGTCAGTTGATAAAATTATATACCTATCTAAGTTATTCTGTGTGTGTGGCAAATATCTCAATTTTATAAAAAAATAAAGGGTAATCTTTGTTTGGGAGAAAGATGATAAGCGTTAGGAAGTTATCTTAGGTATGGTAACATGTTACTCAAATCTTCACTTTTTTATTAATTATCTTGCATTGGATTATGTAGTTTTCAAATATGAACAATCGAGCAAATGCACGTTACAATGCTTATATATTTGAGTTATCAGTCCAGAGATAACCAGGACCTCAATTCCGCTATTTTAATATTGTATCAATAGACTGACGATGGAATGTCGTCGGAATAGTTTTGCACTTTTCCTATACTACTAACTTTGTAAGACCAATGACCCCCCGATGACTTGTCACTGATAGTTTGGTAAACGGTACATTTAAAATTCGTAAGAAAATGATATATTTAATTTTCCATGTATTGCAACGTTGTTGATATCAACATTGATGACCTATTTTACTATATCGACAGTCTATTGACACTGTAACTTTATGTTAGTAGAATACTGATATTTTGACCGATGTCAATGGAATGAAAGTGGCTTGGCGTTAACATAAAATAGCAGAATTAAGGCCCAGTCTCGACCTCTGACGTCTCGAATAGCACTCGTTCGAAGGAGCACGACTCACAGCCAGCTACATCAAAAGGTTCATATATTATAATGATCCTACTCTAGCTAACATCGTAAAACTTCCGGGTGAGTATATGCAGCCACTGAACTACGATTTTTTCAAACCGGGGCAGAAACTTAATAATAGTATTTTCACACATCTCACACACGGCCGTCTGATCCTAAACTAGGCGGAGCCTGTGCTATGGGAACCAGACTGCTGATAAACATACTTATAAATTTCTAAATACATACATATTAAAGATAAATTACACCCAGACACAGAACAAATGACCGTGCTCATTACACAATTGTTTGTCGTGGGTGGGAATCGAACCCACGACCTCGGGAGTAGCAGTCTGGGTCACTAATCACTAGACCAACAGGCCATTCAAATATAGCGCCCCCTCTCTCCAGCATTTGAGATAAGTAACTTAAAAAACTCACAAATATGAAATTGATTGAAACATAACATTTCATTGTTTTTTTTTTATTTAAAACATATTATATTATAAATTTGGCGCCCCCTGAAACTGCCGCCCAGTTCGGGTGCCGAGGTTTGGCACCCCCTAGATCCGGGCCTGAGTAAATGACTCAGAGCTGTCAGGCAACAAAAATAATGAACTTATAAATTATGTTACAATACCAAAAATGATTCCGTATTGTAACTGCATTTTTTTTTATTAAATCAATCATATCGACACATGATTATTTTGAAAGTGAACCTAATGGCCGAGTGCAAGTTTATTTCACATCGACTCGCTCTCGATGGCGAGTGCATTTAGTGTTGCGATTGGTGGAGAATCGTAGCGCCGAACGCGGTCACCGTGACGATCGAGTAGAAGTGAAATAAACTCGCACTTGTCCCTCTGTATTGATAGAACGTTTTCGGTATAGCAACGACCAATGTAGTGCTTGCCGATATCATGAACTAGACCCACCTTATTGTCACAAAAATATATACGCAATCCTAAGTGGGTACCTACCTACAATATTTCACAAAATTAAAATTTCATTGGAAAAATGTACCCCGTTTTTGGTACTACTTAATAAATACCAATGTAAATTATTCATAATTTTCTTCAACTTGAACATCCCAGTACGTTGTTTTCAATTTATTGTGTTCATAAATTGCAATTTGAAGTCCACTCACTTCTGTAACTTTTTTTTGACGTCGGGATCCTCGAATTAAACTCATTAAAACTAGATCTGTAAACGCGAATTAATGTGACATTATAGGTTTTGTTCTTAAATCGACACACGAAGCAAAATTCTCAAAAGTTTATCAGTGATAGGAAAATACTCAACATTTTAAAATAAGTATGACTAAATATTAATTCGACACATTAACCATTATCTTTTAATTTAAAAGTTGCAGTTAATTGCCACTATTTCATTTTAGTGACAGCAAACCTAAGGTGATTCTTTTTGAACGGTCTGGACTAGTGTCACTGTCAATGTCACTTAGTAATATTGTCGCAGTAGGATTTGCTCATGTTGTGCAATTATCTTGTAGTTTTTATAACAATATTGTTGACGAATAAACATTCGATTTTGTCAGTTCAGTAAGTCTCTATTGATCATTGGTTGCACCCACAAGAAGCGTCATATCTATTCAAAATGCGGCTTGTAGACTCTTCAAAACTTTTGGAACTTCAAAACAAACCCACTAACATTCGAAATATCTGCATCGTGGCCCACGTGGATCATGGAAAGACTACTTTGGCAGATTCCTTGATATCTAGTAATGGTATTATATCGCAAAGAATGTCGGGGAAGCTGCGTTACCTTGACAGCAGGCCTGATGAACAAGAGAGAGGAATAACTATGAAAAGCAGTAGTATATCCTTGTATCACTCTGTAGATCAGCAGGAGTACTTGGTAAACTTGATAGACTCTCCGGGGCACATTGATTTTTCGAGTGAAGTCTCAACAGCTGTGAGGCTTTGTGATGGAGCAATTGTTGTGGTAAGTATTTTTACTGTTTCCGTGTTAGACCTGCCAAATTGAGCATTGTTTTAATTGTAAGTCTTATAATTTGCAAGTTAATAGTAATATTACACCTCAAGGATATATATAGGTGTTGTTTTTACTTCCTAATATCAACAATAATATCACAGGAAGGCTATGAAATATTATCATATCTGCACCACATAATACTCTTTTAAAATAAGATATGTGCCAATAACAATAGACAACACAATTTCTTAGTTTTGCTTTGTTAAATAGTCACTAATTGTTTCTCAAGAAATATTGGGTGTGATACCTATCCCCAAAACATAGCCACAGACTAATCTCTGTCCTGGCATCTGTCACTAAAGTTTTTGAGCTTGTATTATATTGAGTATATGCTTATAATATAATATCAGATAGAAAAATATTAATATGTATAAAAATTATTATAACCACATTAATGTTTTTCTGTCTGATGCCCAGTATGGTTTTGTTAGACATGGTTGTTTTGAGTCTCAACACTATAATACACTGTCTGGTGTGAGTCAAGGATCAGTGTAAGGCCCACTCCTGTTCTTAACTATGCTTAATGAATCTGGAATTTCACTTATGGGTGCAGCTGTAAAATGCCCACTAAATGATTATGAAAAAACCACCCATGATATTTGTGAACTGATATAAAATAATATTGACATAATTCATCAATGGAGCATTAAAATCAAGTTTCTTTTCAATACTAATAAGTGTTTCAGTATGCCCTATTCTAGAAAATCAGAACCTTTTCTATATAACACCTTAAACAGCTTAGCCGATCAAACAATTACTGGTTTGAGGAACATTTAATATTTGATGATCATGCTTTTTCTTGGTTTAGAAAATCATTCAGATGCTTAGGATTTGTTTTACACAACACCTACGACTTAGAGAACCCATCAGTCATTAGGCTTCTGTACATCACACTGGTTGGAACTAAACTGGAGGCGAATGCTTACACAATAATACAGCGAACTTAACTCTTGAAAAAGTTCTAGAAACCTTCCTCCAAAACCTATTCAAACTGCTTTATTATTACTTCCCCTTATGTACCCAACCAATGACCTAATAGACGTTTTTGGTTTTTAATTTGTTGGAGGTTGGGAGAGGTCTTGATCAGCTTTTGGTAGCTTATAAAACCCTTTCAGTAGTATCAACTGTCTTGAACTCCACAATTTATTCTGTTGGCTAAATGTGCCTATATAATTATATGGCCAATAAAAAAATATTCATTTTGTACTTTGTGTTTTTTTTCAGGTGGATGTGGTTGAAGGAGTATGTCCACAAACCAGATTGGTTTTGAAACAAGCATATTCAGAGAATATCAAAGCTGTACTAGTTCTTAACAAAATTGACCGACTTATATTAGAAATGCAATTGACACCACTTGATGCATATGTACATTTAACACAAGTCTTGGAACAAGTTAATGCTGTGATGGGAGAACTTTTTGCCACTGAAATTTTAGAAAATGAGGAAATTACTCTTGATAAGCAGGTTAGTTCTTTTTTAAAGAAATGTAGTGTCATCACAATATAGTTATAGATAAAGCCACTACCATGATGTGAGGTAGTGAACAATTATCAATCTTTACTTTTTATTTAATGAAGATAAAATCACTTCGGGAGTTGTTTTGTTTACTGCTTGACATAGCAAGCAGTCATAGGTGGAATGGCTCAACGGTGCACACTCTCTATTATTGAGTCCGTGTGGTAGAACATTCTGCATGTTGCCTCGCATTTTCGATATTATATATGATGATGAAATTTATGTGTGTTATTATCATATAGATAGTATAATAGAGGGAGTGAACTGTATATTCCTCTGTAAGTGGTATCGTACAGCCGTTAAACAGAGAAAGAATATTGTTTTGGTCTGATCTCTTTCTTTCCCCTCTGCACAGATACGCTGATATTGAAGAGGGCATTTAAAATAGCCCATCAGTGTTAAGAGCAGAGAGAGATGGAAAACCAAAACAATCTACTTTCTCTGTCTATCAACTGTATGTGATAGCGCTTGTTCTCTTTCTCTATATTTATAAGCTCTTTGATTATTATACTAAAAGTCAAGTTTTCAGTATAATAACACTGAGATTACTTATGAAACATGTTATTATACTTTAATATGGTGCACAGTTGATACCTTTGTATCTAATGCCTTTTAATCATTAATTGACTACGAATTAATTTTTAACATAATCAGCTTAAGCTACTCCTAGGATCTTCTTAAACTAATAGTATTGTGTCATTGGGCATTATTGAATAATTTTAATTTATTACATTTAATATTTATCTAATCTATATGAATAAAATATGTGTTCAAAGTAAAGTACGAATTCCACCAACCGGATCTCGCTGGAGCGCAGCGCAGTGTGAGCATGCGCTAGTAGCCGACCGCGTCCGTCCGACAGCTACAATCTGCTGGAACCTGGGTGCATGTTGGCGCATCCGCCAGCATGCTCTCAGCGACTAGTGAATGACTTTTATAAATGCATTCGGATTTCTCTATTAAACAGATAAGTTTTTCATCTGTATCGATGTTTAAATGTATTTTGGACAAAAAACAATAAACAAATAAGTAAATGTTGTCAGTCTACAATTCAACGCACAATTTGAAAGATGCAACTTGCCGGCCGTCGACAACACATGAGCGCGCGCGACTGTGGCCGAGCGGAGCCGATCGGACTCCGACCGGCTGACGCGGCATACGCGCGGATCTAACAGAGTTCCAAACAGTGTAAATTCCATGCAAAAACGAAACTTAACTATTGTATAGAAGCCTGAATTTCTTTCGGCACGGTGTGAAATGCGCTCCGACGCGCTTCGGCTCGGCCCGGTGGGTGGAAATCGTACTTAAGGCCTGAGAGAACCTGGGAACTGGGCAATAGGACTCTTCTTTCAGTTTTATGTCATATTCAGTCACAATACTACAATTAATATACCTACAAACTTATACATGAATAATAACACAATTAATCTTGCATATGTATATTAAGTTAAGTTCATCAAAAGAAGTTAATAGAAGCAAAAGTTTTGCTCATATTCAAATGCATATTTTAATACTTGTTTACAGGAAAAGAAAGATTTGAAAAAAGAAGATAATAACTTCTATGACTGGACTTCTGCTCTAGAAGATTCTGATGATTCCAACTTATATTTTTCCCCTGAACAAGGCAATGTCGTCTTTGCGAGTGCTGCGGATGGCTGGGGTTTTACTATTCACACCTTTGCTAAGTTGTTCTCAGACAAACTTGGTGGGCATTTTTTTGTTTCTATTAGCTTGTATCTTGTTTGAGCGTAGCGTTTAATATACTAGATAGTTAAAAGCTAATAACATTTTTTATGGGGAAATGATGGGATTGAATATTTATTTTGGACTAATCTTGTATTTAAAAATTCTTGACCTGCGTTTCACACCTCTTCCATAAAGTTTACGTGAACTTAGGATCAATTATTTGAAATTGGGATTAATTTTAGAAAATAATTTTATTGTGGTCAACCTAAAATCTAATTCAACAAAAAAAAATCTTACACTTTACTAGGAGAGAGTTTAAGTGCTTAGTAAAAATTAATTCTATATATTTGACACTTGTCTTATTTTTAGGAGTAAAAGATGAAATCCTCCGAAAAGTGCTTTGGGGTGACTTCTACCTCAACACAAAAACAAAGCGTTTCATGAAAGGTGCACAAGAAAAGGCAAAGAAACCTCTTTTTGTTCAAGTGATACTAGACAACCTTTGGAATGTTTATGAAACTATAGCTATGAGAAATGAGAAAGAAAAGGTACCAGTCATATGTGAGAAACTTGGTATTAAACTAACAACTAGAGATCTAAGACACACTGATGCCAGAATCCAACTACAGTCACTTATGGTACAATGGCTTCCATTATCTAACACAGTACTAAATATGGTATGCAGAAAGCTGCCTTCACCTAAAGAAATTCTACCCGAAAAGGTCGAAAAACTAATGTGCTCAAGAATAAGAGATTTTGATTCTTTTGGTCTTGAAACTCAGAAACTAAAAGAAGACTTTTTAGCCTGTGATAGTAGTAATGATAGACCTGTTATTGTTTTTGTATCGAAAATGTTTAATGTTGATAAGAGTATGTTATCTGAAAACAAACCTAAGACTTTAACTCCAGAAGAAATGGCTATAAGGAGAGAAAGAGTGAGACAATTGCGTGAGGAGAGGAAACAGAACAATGAAAATGTGAAAGATGCTAATACAGAAGAAAAGAAAATTGTTGAAGAAAAAGAAATTATTGAAGAAGAAGAAGACAAAGATCAACCTATTTTTATTGCTTTTGCAAGAATATTTAGCGGTAGACTTAGGAAAGGTGATAAGGTTTATGTTTTAGGTCCCAAACATGATCCGTCCAAGATACTTAATATGAATTACCAGTTCGACCCTGATAAGAAGCTGAAAGATTTAATGAGTGATGAACATATAACTTGTACAGAGTAAGGAGTGTCTTAATAAATAAAGTTTTTTATTACGGAATTCATGTCAACTATAAACTTAATGATGTTTAAATTTTAATTGCAGAATAAAGTCGTTATATATTTTGATGGGAAGAGAAATGGAAGCTATTGACGAAGCTGTAGCTGGCAATATTATAGGTTAGTATTTGAAATATTTTATCATACTAATATCTAAAGTTAATTTATCACAAAAATAGGTGTTAGGTATATCTGTCCATCTCAGTATACAAAATCATTTTGTATTGCCAATTTCTCTAATTCATTTTTAATTTCGAACTTTAACGCTTGGTTCTTTCTGCGTAAAAAAAAATGTTGCTGACAATGTGTATTATTGGGTGTCATACCAATTTCGCAGAAGGTAGAATGATACTGCCGGGTACGGACCCGACAGTATCGTATTCTAAAATAACAGAAAAATTACGACTCTCTTGAAACAATGAAAATCAACCCTAAACATTTTATAAGGGAAACCATAAAATGAGTTATTGAATGTTCACATGTTATTGACACTGCAACTATTGCTTTTTACTTACTCGGATAAAGTTAGTTGTCGATGACGTCGTCTAAGTGTCATAATAACCCTGTTCATAATTCTATTATAACATTCCAGGTATTGGCGGCCTAGAAGACCATGTCCTAAGAACGGCTACATTGAGCAGCACGATTGCTTGTCCAGCATTTAGTGAAATGCAATATTCTGTAGTGCCTATACTAAGAGTTGCATTGGAGCCTACTTATCCTTCACAATTGCCGCAGTTAGTTAAAGGTATTTTTTTGATAGTATTAATCAACTGGGTTCAGCTAAACTAGATAAAAGTCGTTAGTAACTGCACAACCTTACAGACTCAATTAGCGCTGCTGCTTGCTATAGTGGTATTTAGGAAAGTAAATTGATTGAATGGTTGTTCAATGGTATAGTTGTAAGTGTATTTTCATTGGTAGAGTGTAGCCATTTTCAGGGAAGATCGTTTTCATTTATAAAGCAAATCAAAGTGTTTTTTGGAATTATTTAGTACATTTATTTTATAAGTCTTGTAGAAACCTATTAGTAGGATGGGTATCAAAAGCTTTAAAAGGTTTTGCTTGCTGCATCGTTATACCAGTTATATGTTGTTTACATTCCAATTACAATATGGTGGATGTTAAAAAAAAATTAATCGACAAATAAACAAGGAATGATCATAGTCTCATTTTAAGAAAACTCATTAACTGTTCTCGGTCATTTCGTTTTTTTTTTCATTCGGTAATGGAATAGGGGAGTTCTTTTCCATTTCACATGATAGAAAGTGAAGCAACAGACTGGACTAGATATTCTACTCTTGAACTTTCCAACTTCTTATCGTAGATCACTATGTATTATGATGTCATACTATACGTATATGATGTTGCAAGTATATTTTTTTACCAACAATATTTACGTTGCATTTGCTACCGTATTGTTTTTCACTATTAGAAAAATAATAATTTATAGTCCCTATTCTTTTATGTTCTAGGATTGAAATTGCTAAATCAAGCGGATTCTTGCGTGCAAGTATTGCTGCAAGAGACCGGAGAACATGTACTAGTCACGGCTGGAGAAATTCACTTAGAGCGATGTCTTGAGGACCTCAAGTAAGTAAACCTCTTTAAGCATAGATGTGAAGTACACACTGGTAACAAAAACTAAGCTTAAGCTGTAAATTGCCGTGAATGGACTCATTATTGACGTGTAACATTTTTCCTCACTCTCTCCTGTAATCTGTGAGGAGGGTTGGTTAAAAAAAGACGGATGTACATATGTAATAGGAATGACTGCACGGATGACCTCGCCGCTTCCTGCTACGCTAAGTGTTGTGGCCTGATCCCCACATGGGGCATCACTTTGTGTGATCGACTAATTCTTGTGCTGAGTCTAGGTGTTCTTTGTGTCCGTTGCATGTACGTTTGTAAAGCCATGAGGACACAGAATTATATTCCATGTAGTTAAAAAAAAGCAAGAAGTGCGCGCGCGGTGCTAGAGTTGGCCGCCAGATGGTTATTATGTTGATGTTACTGGTAGTTCAAGTGAGATGTCAGATGCGAAAATGGGCGAGACTTACAGTAGAAGTCTCGCCCATTCTATATGTTCCGTTACTATCCAGTATCTGGTTAGTCCGGCCTTGTTATTACGTGTGGAAAGGTCCTCTCGGGCCTTTACCCTACCGGGGTTTGCGGTGTATCGGAATCGAACCGACTAAAGCATCTAAAATATGCAGGATCCGGTAACAGCTGTTATTAAAACATCCGGTCCCCAATCCGGTCGGATTTACCCGTACTTTATGTCAGTCAATCCAATATCTTAGTTTCATGTAAAAAACAATTACTCGTAATTGCACTGTTTCTGTGCTAAGGGCCAATACCATCAATTCACAAGACCAATTTCACAGAAATAACTAAGAGAAAAGAAACGATTTCGTTCCAGCCTCATTCGGTAAAGTCCAGCCTCAGAAAAAAGTCTTCTGCGGCAAACACTGCTGCAGAGCATCTTTAACATAAATTCTGCAAAACTTGTTTAAGTATTTAATTACGAATATTATGTAATACAATTTTATTTTTCAGGAATAACTACGCAAAAATTCCAATAACGGTTTCAGAACCTATAGTACCCTTCAGAGAAACCATTGTAGAACCACCTAAGATTGATATGGCTAATGAAGAAATAGATGCACAAAACGTTATAGACAAAGAAATTAGTAAAGACATAGATCCAGTCATAATCGTCTATACAAATAACAAACAAAGCAGAATAAAAATTAGAGCAAAACCAATACCTAGTGAAATAACAAACTTATTAGATAAATCAAGTGATTTACTTAAAGCAATTTCACAACATATTAAAACTCTACAAGGTCTAACTAAAAATAATATAGAAACTAAATTTAGAGAACTCCAAATTAATGGTACAAAACATACACTGTCGGACCGTATGCTAAAACTTATACAAGCATTCAAAGATGAACTTACAAGCATTTGCTCTAAATTAAGCCCAGAATGGAAAGATATTGTCGATCAAATTTGGTCCGTAGGCCCCAGAAATTGTGGTCCGAATTTGCTTCTTAACCAAACCAATGATTATTTCACCAAGTATTTACATCATGAAAAAGAACTAAAGGAAGATCCTAGGTTCGAATATGAGAGTAGTTTTGTAAATGGCTTCCAATTGGCGTCGTTAGCCGGGCCGCTTTGTGATGAGCCAATGATGGGAGTTGCGTTCTGTGTTGAAGAGTGGAAGTTAGAGAAAGAAAGTGGAGAAGATGTTTCATATACATTTGGACCACTTTCAGGTAAGTTTTTAAATTATATACTTACTAAATTTTGTTTTTCTATGCCATATATGTCATAAATTAAATATTAATCATCATTAACAGCTTTTACTAGTCCACTGCTGGACACATGCAGATTTTGACCTACTATACCACGCTGGCCAGACGGGTTGGCATACGGTTTGTGTCAAGTTTTTCTTCTCTGTGCGGTACTGTTGTCCTGCGTAGTTTGCTCCTTTAGTCAGCTCTTACGATACCCACTGGATGAGTAGGGGTGGTGACACTGTATTCCTAACCCGTCACCACACCACCAAATTTATATAAATACTTACTATTTGACTATGCCATAGATATTATATAAAGTTTTTGAACTATGCGGCATGGAGCGAGTGATATATAAATTATTTTACGAGCATTAATAGGCTGCAATGCCCGCTTACCGACCGAAACCTCATTTCTGATTGTTTAACTTATGCCAACAGCTTCATTTTTAGGGTTCCGTATCTCAAAAGGTAAAAAAGGAACCCTTATAAGATGTCCTTCTGTCCGTGTGTCATCACTGATTTTCTCAGGAACGGGTAGACCTAGCAAATTGAAATTTATACCGGATACTGAGGTCTATGATCCCTAGTAGGTGTATAAAAATCAAGGTCCTGAGTTAACACGATAAAAAGATATAGGCAAATTTCGATTTCGCGATAACTTGTAAGTACAAAAATTTACCTTAACTTTCAACTTTTTTTATTTTTCAGAATTTTCTCTTTACTTGTGCTGTAAGACCTTGCTTTTAATCAAAATTGACAACCTATATGGTAGTTCCCGTTGACCTAGAATCACGAAATTTGGCAACAAGAAACGTCTTACAACACAAATAAAGGAATAAATCCAAAAAATAAAAAAGTTGAAAATTAAGATAATTTTTCTACGTAAAATCTCGACTCGTACCTGACCGGTTTTTTCTAAGGTGATAAGGTAGCCATCACCAGTAATAGGGGTCGATATTGAAGCTGTTTCAAGATGCCCGACTAATTTCGAACCCAAAGAGGCCCTTTGTGAAATGGTATAGTGATCATCGAGACTTTCAGGCTAGTTTACCTGAAACAACATAAAGTAACAAGAAAGTAACAGCTTGATTATCACAAAAATAATTATTTTCAGTAATCAAACACAGTTTAATTTTTTCAGGAGTATTTAAACATCTTTTGTTTTTTTTTTGCGCAGGCCAAATAATGTCGGCTGTAAAGGACGGCTGTAGAAAAGCGTTTCAAGCTCAACCCCAACGTTTAATGGCTGCCATGTATTCCTGCGACATTAGTGTCGACCAGAAAGTATTAGGTAAGTCATTTATATAATAGAATAAGAAACTAACCTATTTTCATAGACTAGTATCCATTATGTGACATCGAAATACATTTCATAAAGTTTTATTTCGATTTTTAAATGGGATTTGAGGGTACCAAACCCTCAAATCCCATTTAAAAATCGAAATAAAACTTTTAACCAGTGGTCATTATAGATTCATTACATACATTCATTATAGAACAGATGCGTCTGAACCCAATCAGTGATTTACGGCACGGTGTTACGCATAGTTCAGGAATCCCAGAAGTAGATTCGTGAGTTAAACAGTACCATAATGGGCATCATAACTAATATGATGCCCATTATGGTACTGTCGCGCGCTCAAAAAAAACAAAAAAAAAGTATCCTGTGTCGCGGGGGACTTTACAAACAGACCCAGACTCAGACTCAAAACAACAATTTGTGAATCACACAAGGTGTCGTCTCATGTGGGGATCGAACCCACAACACTCAGCGTAGTGGGAAGTGGCGTGGCGACCGCTTTAACCACTACGCCATCTGTGCAGTCATATTCAACCAACAATAAGTCCAATAGACCAACATTTATAGCGTTTGTTAAATTTTCCATTGTATAAGCAGCCAGCATTAAGACTTACACTCCTGTATAACCGGATCGTCTCTCACCATCTCGACTACGTTGTAAGGAGAAAAAGTAAAATTTATTTTTCATAAGAACAGAATTATGAAAGATTTTTGGCGTAGACCGCCTTAGCTAGAAATGAAAAAAATGACCGAGTTTTCGATTTAAACTGTGCCCTGTTTCTGTCACCTAACTTGTATGATAGGCGGTGACATTCTATAGGTACACATATAAATCACCAGGGCCTCAATTCTGCTATTTTATGTTACCGCCAAGCCACCAGTGTTAATAGACTGTCGATATAGTAATATAGGTCATCAATTGTGATATCAACAATATTGTCATACCACCACCACCAACCACCAACTGCCTATAACAGTCCACTGCTGGACATAGGCCTCTTCTTAGAAAGGAGGTTTTGACCTACTATACCACGCTGGCCAGACGGGTTGGTATAGGGTTTGTGTCAGGTTTTCCTTCTCTTTGCAGTGCTGTTGTCCTGCGTAGTTTGTTCCCTTAGTCGGCTCCTACGACACCCACGGGATGAAAAGGGGTGGTGACATTCCGTATTCTTAATCCGTCACCACACGGATATGTACTCGTATATACTACATAATTAGTAAAATAAGAAAAGTGCAAAACTATACCGATGACATTCAATCGACAGTCCATTGACACAATATTAAAATAGCAGAATTGAGGCCCTGGTGTGACCCTACTCCAATCATGGCTCGAGGGAGATGGTTGTTCTCAGAAGGATTTTAGGAATGGCACTCAAATTCTATAATATTGTCATCTGAGAAAACTGTTTGTTGAATCTCATTTGGAATATATCACAATGTAAAAAAATGTACTCACATCATTTAAGATCTGAAAACTTACCGATGTTCCACAAATGAATGTTTAAAAATATATAAGAATAAAAGATCAGTTAAATTTATTTCTTCTAATTACAAATATTGTAATTTTTACCACTACTATTTACAATTTGTTATGTTAAGTATAAATATGATCTTACATATCTATTGTAAATTAACTTAAATACCTACATATAAATGCACTGGAAAGTACCACAAAATTAAACACTGGTTTCTTATCACATTTCTTTTGTGTACAATAAAAATGTATTTTTTAATTATTCACCATTGGTGGGGATATTATTATAGTTTTTAAATCCAATCTTATACCTAATAGTCATGGTTCTATCTATTTCTTACAATGTGATTGATATTAATTCATATCAACAATATTGATTTACCTACCTTTTCCGAATAAAACAATTAATAAAAATCTTTGAATGAGTCAATTGCTACTTGTGCAAATCTTATTCATTCAGCGTTATTCTTTATTAGTTCAAATAAAGCTTTGAAATGGATTATGGATTTACATTGCAGATATGACAAATTATTGTAAAACGGTTTTAGACTTATGACAAAATGTGAATCAAAATGGCGGCTCTGCAACACTACCAAATTAGTCATTCCACACCGATAACAATTCGTTTCTCATCTCAAACAAACTGAAGACACCTTACATTTCAAGACCTTAAACGATTTATTTCAATGTATTATTCTAATAAATGCAGGTTGTACTGAGTATTTCGTAGGCATTTGATTAAATTTCACCACACTAAACAGACATGTTTAGAGTGGGAAAGTTAGTAAGCAGTCGACATTAACTTAAATTCGGAATACGTAAGCGAAAAAAGCATCCTGACATTAAATGCGTTCCAAGTATATGTTGAATCCAAAGAGGCGGAATCGGTTAATATAAAGCCTCCATGGAGCCAACAAACTTTTTTCTTAATTCTAAATTTAAAAATGGGTATATAGGTTTATCCTAATTAATCCAATGTAATGACCGTGCTAGTTCGATAACTTTGTACCATGGAAATGGGGGATAATCTTCGGTTGACCGCCTAACTCTTGCAATCCGAGATCTCCTGTTGTAATATGGATCGCTGTAGCTGTGTGAGTGGTATCTGTTGTATACAGGCTGCTTGTCTGCATATGAGTGCGTTTGAGAATAGTCCACTTTGTAGGCTCCTGTAGTACTCTGGATACTCAAGCCAGAGGTAAAACGGTTCTTGTAAGCTGTAAACAATAAAATAAAATAAAACTCTTGATTATAAGTACATACGAGATTAAAACAAATGTGACACATACTATATTGCAATGTAAAAGTACCAATTGATACGTGACCTATTGTTCAAGTAATTTTCTTCGGATAAGCAGACCTGCTAGACTAGTTTATCTATTCCTCCGTACGCGAAGTTTTAAGGATACGGATAATAAGTGATAAGGATAAGTATTCAGAAAAGACGCTTACCTAAGTACTTAGCTAGCGTAAACAGCAAATAGTGATTTGTAATGGAAAGGGACTTGTATTATATTTGTACAGTTTGTGATATTGTTGTTTCATATAAATAATAGTACATGTAGGGGTACTCACGTGAATGATAAGCAGTGGTCGGTCGAACGCACATCATGCCGTACACTCTGATCCCTGGTACCGAGGCATAGGTTGGCTGGTCATGCGACATTGGCCCTTCTGAAACATTAATAAAAAATATTAATAACACTTCACACATCTCACAGACGGCCGTCTTATCCCAAACTACGCAGAGCCTGTGCTATGGTAATCAGACCACTGATAAACATGTATAATTTCTAAATAATACATATTCTAGATACATTACACCCAGTACAAATGATTGTGCTCATCACATATTTTTTCGCCCTGGGTGGGAATCGAACCAAACGACCTCTAGTTTGTCTGGATCACCAATCACTATACCAACAGACCGGTCATAAATAAATACATACGTGTACTCATTCATAGTTGAACACAACCGTTCTTCAGTTACGAGTACAATTCCAAAAAAATATGTTTCTCGTCTGTTCCATCATTAAAATTATATCGAATGCAAATAAGACTTTGATAACTTACACATAGGTCTAATAAATGCTTAGCAATAATAATAATCTAACTGCCAATATAGAGAGACTGGTTGATAATTTCGGGTTTTTGACAAACATAAGTATAACCATACTAAGTTCAGCGTGTGTCGTAGACCCCGAAACATCTAAGAAACTGAGAAGCTAATCAATGTTATCGCTTCTACTAAATCTATAGGTATATTTTTTTTATTTATCGCAGTAGAAGTCATTATCTGACTTATACGTGTAGTACGTATAAGTCAGATAATGACTTCTACTGCGACTTTGAATTTTCTGGTTACAAATATATCCAACGATTTCCGAACGAGGAAGGCAGGTAGTTTTCTAATTAGAAAATCCAAGCTTTGCTATTGTGGTTTTTAGCTGTGGTTGTATCAAATCTTATGTTACATTGCATTGTAGATAGATTTTCCTTAGTACGCCTCTCCATTCAAGACGCGATAAAGTTCTACGACCTAACCCTGGCTATGTCGCTGCCGTAGAAAAATGCCCTAAAATTCCAACATATTTGACAACTGGTGGTAAAGTTTAAGAGCTAAATAGGTTTTTGATGTGGGTGTTTTTATTTTACTGCTTAACAACATCATATGTACTTTTATAATAGTAACACATTAGAAACATTTTTCCATTTTGTTTTATTAACCCTTCTAATTGTAACAATATTAAACAAATAGTTACCTAATATATGTTCTTCGGGACATTTGCAAATAACCAGGTAGTGAGACTTGCCGGTCCTGATGTTCTGTAATGCCAATAGTGACCAATCTCGCGGCGCTCGGCATTCACGCATCTCTGAGACTGCCTCGCAAGTTTTCACCAGTGTCACCGCCTTACTCGCATACTGTGTAATAAAACATGTCAAATAAATGATCGAGCTAAGACTTCCAACCAGCACTGGCACCAGCCAGATACTGGAGATTACTTAAGCGATACATGTATACAATACTTTCATTTCTTTCTATTGTCTTTTCGTCTTTCCTTACAACCATTCGTTTCATTCCTAAAGTGCCTGAATAACGGCAATTAGTTTATTATCCCTTATTATGTTAGTGAAACAAATTTCAGGTGGTAAAATGTGAATGTTTAAAATACCTCTATCTGTACTCTATGTCTGGTACAAAGATGACACTATTTGAGATATTTAACACAGAATTATGAAAAAGCTGTTTTAAAACTAATAATCGTCTGACAACTTTATCAACACCAAACTAAGTGTCGCGAATATCATGCATCAGAATTAAATTATGTCTCCACGTAACGTCCACATAGAAAATTTATAAGAATAAGAAGTCGAAACCTGTCTAATAAAACTAAGTACCACAGTTCGAATAACAAATTAATGAATTTTATCATTCTTAATACGGTTCAGTTAACAAGACAAGTACCTGCAAACTGTCTATTATTTAGCAAACCATGACATAAACATCATTAGCTCGTGAGAACAAATCGGCTTGTATCTAACAATAGGCTTCAAATGAAATCTAATACTATAAATAGATACTAACAAATTGATCCCAACGACAAAAACTTAAAGTCATCTAATTTGTGATCGGTCTAAATTAAATAATGTTTCCATAAAAAATAGCCGTACGTACGTACAAATAAAATAGTTAAAAAACCAATACCGGTAATTAAAAATTCCATTGGACATACAAAGACTTTAAAGATGTACAAAAGAGTGATACTTGCAAAATAACAAACTTCCCATACTAGATTTATCAAGTACGAAGCTGCGAGATAAAATTAGAATTTTTAAAATTAGGACAAGAATTTTCTGGCTATGAATTCAAATTTAGTTTTATAATTAAATCAGACGACAAACAAAAAGAAATTTTGAAATCAGTATAACTAATTAAAGGACTACCATTACCTTCTTTTTGGAATCTGTGGTAAGTCGCGTAGTATGCAAGTCATCGGCGTTAAGACTGGCTGAACACGGGTCTCGGTATCGGGCTGGGCATGCGCAAAGAGGCTGCGTGTAGTTGAGCCGCACATACACGGCGTTGCAAACCTGGAAAATAATATTTCATTATGTAAGTTGTCTATTTTAGATCCGTAAAGAGTTCCGTAAAGCTAAAACTTATACGGTACAAAATGCCGAATAGATTTTTAACACTTATAAATTGGAACTAATGTAGGTAATTCACGATATCGCGCTGATCGTTGCCTTTGTTTTTCCAAAAACTTTGTGGCATTGCACCTTATCTGGATCAAAAGCTATTACACGTTTATGAGAGAAAAAAACCATTGTCTTAGAAAGCCAAAATTTCAAGAACTAACTCGCGATAATCTAGGAACTGGCCAAAGCGTTCGTCGACATTTATTTGCCTTTTTTTATTTTACGTGTGTCATGTTTAGAACAATAGTGTCAATTACCTGTTGTATGGCGCATTCAGGTAACAAATAGATGTGTTGATTATGAGGATAGTAGTGGTACTTTGTTGGCTTCGCCAGAACTGACGTCGACCCAGCAGGAAGAGGCACTGTCTGAAATCAAAGAAAATATGATTTATGAATCTCTTCATTCATAACAAAAACGACACGAATACAAAAGGACGTTTGCGAATGAGACTGTTTTGTAAGTCTTAGTTGTAAGAAGGTACATAGAACAATTTGTGATGAAAGCGCGTCAGTTCATCCGAGTTGTCATTAGTTATTGTAACAATGATGAGAAATCGTTCAACATTGGTCTCAAATCGCGAATCACAATCTCATGCATCCCGTTTATCTTGCCAACAAGTTTCTGTGTCAATGTTCTTATGTATGACGTTTTTAATTTCACATATTACTTAAGAGATTGTAGGATGGCTAGAGATCCAGTAAGTCTTATCATCTCTAAAAACCAGATAATTTGGACGTATCTACATATTGCAATGTTGATGACTTGATTTTTGCGCATTCGTTCATGAAGGTAGCAATACTTCACGGTCATGTACCCAGCGATTTGCCGATTACATCGTCACGTTTGTTGCTGGATCAGGTTAATAAACCTGTCAAATGTCGATTATCCTTTTTAGTATTATGTGGCAAAAGAGAACATTTCGTTTCACTTTTTGTTGCTTTTATTTAATTTTAGACGTTAAGTTTTCGTAAGCCACGGTACAGATATAAAAATTTAAAAATATAATTGCAATTATATATATTCTTTCTCACATTATATTTATATACAATAGATATATGATATCGCAATAGACGCTAAATGTACCAAACGATTTTTCAAACAGTTTTGAAAACGGTAATTATTTATGAGAAAGAATTAATTAAATAGTAAAATCTTTAATCATCGGATCTTTTACAGAGCTTTACTGAAGGTCGCCGCGTAAAGCTATATATATTTTAATCTAAAGACTTGCTCAACCTAACGTTTACGATACGATTCGAAGATGTAGGCATCTATGATCTGCTACCCGTGTAAGCCAGGGCGGGTCACTCGTTTAGCTGTAATCTGATATATTGCTCCTTGTCGAGAGTAGTGTATAATCCTCACCTGCTAAAGATGCTTACTTTGATAATCCCGATAATCTATCATAAGTATTCGTTGATCTGCCCCAGTAACCCGCATACTACCGAGTAACTTACAACAAAGAACTTTTTATGTCTATAACCGCACTTTGTATTTGTTACTTTTTTCTTTTACTTCACACAAAAGAACTATGCTTTAATGGGAATCACTTCAATATAGTAACAAAATAACTGTTATCAGTTATTAGAATCCGGCTGCAGTGTACTTACTAAACACTCCTAACGTCTTAGCTTATTTAGAAGATTTGGGTTAACTTCTTGAATGAAATAAAAAAATCATATACATTAAACATATTCTAACGTCTACTGCTAAATTGTCTTAAAAATTATTTATGAGTGATAAAGAATATAAGTAACTTTTCTTATAACGCATTTCTAATTTGCTTGAAGGCACGCGAATACAGCGATTAGATTCGGACATAGATAATCTTTATGAATAAGCATGTTATTACCCAGATAAAATAATGATTAACTGCTAAGTACCTTCGCTGTAATTTATCACAAATATTTAATAAAAGAATCATGCATAAGTTTGTGTAGTTATTAAAATTTTCCCCGTTTCAAACACAAAACGAGATTCGAAAAATCATAACACAGCGGCAGTAACCGACCTTCACAATCATGCTTATAGTTGTTTTTTTTTTTCGATTTTACAGTTTTTGTTCTTATATTTAATCGTAATAAACTTTCACTTCCAACGTAAATTTAGTCAACGTTGTGTCTAACTCTTGATTTAAAATCAATTATTTTAAATCAAGAGTTCAAATCATCACATCAAAACAGAGAGAATCAAGAGTACAAAAATCATTTTACCCACAAATTCAGTTCTTCACGAGTTTGATTTCACTTTAGATTTTATTACAGTTGAATTTGGGACTATATCAAATTGATGCTTACCATGAATAAGTACAAGAGTTGGCTAAGAACACTATTATGTCGGAATATCATTACGAAGCCGGACACTGTCGTTTGCAAAGTTACTGCTCTTTTTGACCGCCGGTACCGTACTGATTCTATTGTCGATAAGAAGGTACAGCGGTATACAGATGATTCAGGAGAGGTCGAAACGAGTCAGGTTAGATCCTCGGATTGGCATTTTCTACGAAAATAGCGCCGGATGTCACGTTCAAGTTGAACGATCTAATTTGACCAGCGGTTTTAGGATAAACATCGTTCGTCACGTATCGTCTGTTCTTCCTTTGTATTTATGTTAGTATTATTACAATTTAGAATATATATCTAGTTTGAATCTAATCTAAGTTTATTGGAATTCTTTTGTTTCAAAGAGAAAATAACATTTTACAGTTTTGTGTATACTACGATACTATTAAAATAATGTGTACTTGTGTACACAAACACGACAATCGATTCGTAGTTTTTTTTTTTTTGCTACAGTTTGTTGCATCTCGTGATATATTAACACTATACCATTATTTATTGCAAAATGACTGTACAGCATCACAGTGTACTTACTAAACACTCCTAACGTCTTAGCTTATTTCAAAGATTTGGGTTAACTTCTTAAATGAAATTTAAAAAAAACATATACATATTCTAACGTCTACTGTTACACTCTTTATGTGAGATGAAGCATGATAAAGTAAAATGGAAGAATCATACTTACTGCACCGACCCCAAATAAAATTGGGATAAGGGTAGGCAGATGATGATGTCTACTAAAATAATGCAGTAAAATGTAAATCTATCTATAATTCATGGCAGATTTACAAATTTAGCAAACAGTTGCTGGAAATCCGTTACGTACGGCAAAAGGGTCAGTGCTAGGGCAACAACAGACATGTTTACCATAGGAACAAATCTTTGGTTCGCGATCTTGACATGATCCCTACATCGTGATGTAACCGATCGCGATAAGCTCGAGCTGTTTAGCTCTTTGCTATCTGAACATTTTTTTATAAACTTGCACACTATGCGATTGGTTAGGTGTCTTGTTTAAAAAAAAACGAATTTCCATTGCGTTAGAAGACAATAAAAAAACACTCAAATAGTTATCAGACAGTCGATTCGTAGTTTATTTTTATTGCAACAGTTTGTTGCATCTCGTGATTAGCTAGCTAGATTACTCGTATTAGCACTCGTACAGATAACCGTTATTGATTGCAAAATGAAAACGGTGAAGTTTGTATTTGTAAGATATTACTTTCTGGCATGTTTAATTTTTGAGCACTTATTAATGACTATTTTATGATAAATAGTTACTAATGAAGTCCACCAGCGTCGTCTATTTTGTAGTTAATTGTACATATATAATATTCGTTTAAATAGGTCAAAACCTAAAGTAATTAATTGCAAAATTCCACTTAACGGTTGGTTAGAAATGTTACGAGTAGTATTTCAGTATCTAACTTGTTATAATTAATTCATGTCGTTGAATGACTAGCGTCAATAACAGATCCAGATAAAACGTATGCAGTGGCTATGACTACTTGACCGTTGCGAACAAGTTTAACATAATTGAAACAAGGTAATGAAACCGTAAATTGATAACTAAATGAGTTCTTTTTTAACCGTTTCATGTAATTATAATAAGTACTTCTATTAACCTTAAGTTAAAAAAAAATCGTGCCGTGGGTGCCTTGCGAGCCGACTAGAAAGCAAACAACACAGGACAACAGTACTGCAACGAAAAGGAAAAATTTAAACAAACCCTATACAAACCCGTCTGGCCAGCGTGCTATATATAGTAGGCCGAAATCTTCTTTCTAAAGCTCTCTCTATATCGAACAGTGGACTACCAAATGATGATGATATTTTTACAAGGTTGATTCTTGGTACAAATCTATATAGATGTTGACTTTAGTACCTTATCATTTCATCAATTACTGTCCCACGCAAGTCGAATGATGTTGATTCAGCCCACATGAAACCTCTACATGCGTTTTACATACATACAGTTGTTCTAAGTATGATTTCAGTTTAGAACTGAACCTTTGAGATTACTTGCAGACGATTCAATGTAAATAATACAAAATAAATGACATCCTAATCTTTTCCTTCTTTCTGTTATATGATAATTATTAAATAAAGTAATTGTCTGCTACCACACTATATTTATTAAAGATTTTATTTAGGTGTGTATTCAGAGGAAGTATAAAAAAGGGCCTTACGATTTCGAAACTAGTCGGCCGTCTGTAGAATGCACATGAATGCAAAACCGTATGCATCTTTAACAATTATGAATACAATTCACGAAACTTTTTATTCTAATATAACGCTCTTAGACTTCTCTCTCGAATTTTCAATATTTGCAGATAGCAATTGGCCTCTTTGGCAAAAGCATTGTAGCTCCTTATACGATAATGGCTGTCGTCGTTAATCGAAGCGTCCGTGTTCACTCCCACGCCAGCTAACAAACTACACAATAATTTACAATAAATGAAGGTGCTTAAATGTTAGTGCAATTATAATTTATTATTTTTAAATTTTTGGCAAATAGAGTAAAATAGTCTTATTCGTGTAATGTAAGTTATTGTTAAGTAAAGGGACAATATTATAGAAATTTTGTTCTGGTTATCGAGCTGTATTTTGAGATAATTTTTTTGAATATTTTCGATAAATCCAATCTAATCCTTTTTTACCCGACTGCGAAGAATGTTATGTTTTTCGTGCGTATCTTGTATATTTGTTCGTACGATTACGACAGTTAAGGTATTATTATATCCGTCTCAAAAACCCAAGATGGCTTTTTGACAGAAAAAAGTGGTGGCTTTTTGGTGCAAAATAGTATTGGATTAATAAAACAAATTAACCAAAACCAGTACGTTTGGTTAATTTTTCAATTTAATCAAAATCAAAAAAATTAAAAGGAGATACCAAATATATATATATATATATATATGTTATCACCTTTTAAGTTTTTTGATTTATATATTATAATTATACTATACTTATATATAAATAATATATTTCAGAAAAACAGAAACAGAACAGATTTAAATTTAATAAGGAATAATAAATTGGTTTAAAAAGTTTTTGATAGTGTAAAAGACCTCTTGCTGTTTCGGTCTTTTAGTGCATTAGATATTCAATTTGGAAAATCTAAACTACCTTTAGTCTTAGTCAATCTTTTAAGTCATTTTATAAACGATCAAATTGATACGGTCGCGCTATAATCGCAATCTGCGTTCGTTGGCCGCGACCAGCCTCAATGCAAGTTCAGGGTTGTGTTACGTAACATAATTACTTCCGACGTAATCCCTATTTATTTGCATATACATATGTTCGCCTATATGTAGTCTACGCTAATGTAAGAAACCCATATTATTTAGTTAGTAATTGTAACTACATTACGAAAATTGCTTAGAAATGTTGTTTATAGAATAGAATTGTTGAAAAATTTAACCATTGATAAAGGTATTTTACTGCTACTTTACGATGCGGCATACTTTCTCCTTAATCGAAATTATGATTTGTTAGCTAATGCTAAACATACAAATTAAAACCTCTAAACTTGTTAACGAGTGATGTGACGATACTTCACTGTATTAGATTAAAAGCATTTTTTTTCAGAAAGCAGAATCTTTACGATTTTAAATAAAGTTTCCAGATATAGGTAAGTACCATTTCTGGACTGATTATAGTACATTTGGTAATAAAACGTCTTTGCAAAAACCAATAAACTGCATTAAGATAATTACTTGTTGTATTTGAAGAAAGTATTTGTTGTGAGCTAAACGATATTAATCTAACATCACCGCTACGTCTATTCTTGCTTTCTTGTTACATCTTGCCTCACGGTGAAAAATAATGTACCTACTGAAATAATACACTGTAGTTATCTTACTTCATTCCGCTTTCATTATTTCTCTTCAACTTAATCTTGTAGTTCCTACATTAACTCCTGAAACCACTTTACTAAGTACAGTTGCGGCACCCACTCGTACGCATAAAGGGCTTTGGATAACGGTATACTGTTATTCAATAGCCGTTTCGGTCTGCTTCGAGAACCTTGTTCTGACATTGCGAAGTTAAAGGGTTTGTACACCGTTACTGCGCTGTACTGCAATTGTTAGTCTATTAAATTATCAATCGTTAGTACAAAGATTGTTATGTTTATATTACAGTCGACATGCTTCCTGCTTATGGCATCTGAAAGCTTGTCTCGTAAACTAAGTATTTACTCCTGCAATTAAACTCTAAGGGCAATACATATCTACTCAATCAGTAATGACAGAATATCATTTATTGATTTTTGTTTTTATACCCTTAATAAACTTACTTACTAAACTTACTTGTAAATTATAATTACAATATTTAAAAAATACCATAAAACACATCTAAATTTATTTAAAAATAGAAAATATTTACCTTATATAAACTAATTTTAATTTTAACATTAACATGACTGAAGTTGTTGCATATAGATTATTAATAACAAATAAAAATGTTACCAATTACAAGCACTGCTTACTTTTTACACCATCTTTACTGTCTTTATAGTTACAATTAGCGAAATAAATAAATATATATACACAATGTCAAAAAGGCATACATATATTAACGATATGTACATATACATATCGAATATACACATAACCGAACTTTTGAGGCAAAAAGCAATACAAAATCTTAAGAACTGTATAATATAAAGCTGTATGCCTGATTACATTTTCATACAATGAAAAAAAAACATATTCAGTTGTGAAAAGGTGTACCTTGTAATAACATTTTTCACAACTGAATATGTTTTTTTTTATCAGATACATCTTATCCTACCTACAAAATAAATTAAAAACAACCAAAAAATGTTTTTTTTAGTTGAAAAAACAAATTAACTTAAATTCACAGCAACCACAAATACTGTGTTTCAACCACAGTATAATATAAAACAGACCACTCTAACTGTTGTGTCAATCGAATAGTCTAACGGCTAAAATCAGTAGTTCGATTCTCGCTCAAATCCTTTTTTAATCATATGTATATAAGTGCACTTCCATCATGTATCGGACGAAATTTATGAGTGCACTTGGTAAAAAATAGCGCAAACAGAAGTACTCTTTAGGAAATAGTTACTTACATTACTCAAACTTATCAACGAAGAATTATCTTAACGTCAAGAATCAAATATAAATATATATAAAATTAAATAAACTTTTAAAATATTTCGGTTCTGGTGCAATTTGCACCGAAAGTGAAGCAGTAACAACAATTATAAAAGCTAAGAGAGCATAGTGTATGCAGCTGCTTCACAACCATAAAGTAAACATGCTTGAGTATGCTTACCCTTTGATTGAAGTCGACGTGATAATAAATTAAGAAAATATGACGCCACATACCCATAAAAACAAAATGTAGCGTACCTATCTTTGAAGTATATCATTTGTCGGGTGCCTAATTTGGCAGTTTTTGCAGTGGAATTTAGGTCTAAAGGTCGATTTTAAACCGTTAAGTACGTAATTTAAAATAATATATACATAAAAAGCAACAATAATTTCTCTGAGTAACTTTCTTTTTAAGTCCACTGCTAATTTTACAAATTAAGAGGAAGTAAGGCGTGAAAGCGATATGGTTTTAATCCGTTATTTAATAAAAAGCATTTGTTGTCATTTTTTTAATTTCAAGATACTTTATTGCAAATCCAGTGACTTCAAGTATCTGTGTTAGATAGAAGCCATAACAAAACCCTGATTTACCAAACTAGCAACTTAGTGTTTCTATGTGTAGTATAAATATGTAATTTTTTTTTTTTTTTTTTTTTTTTAAATTAGAGCATGGAAGACTTACAGCTACAATTGTTCAAAACGTTACAAATTACAATAATTGCCTGAAAGCCAATTACAAGTCTTCACTTATAGCACTATATTAATAATTTGAGGTGCAATCAAAAAAAAAAAAAGAGAAAAAGAAACAGTATAAAAATTTTACAGACTATAAATAAGTAATATAACTTTTAATTATGTTTTCAACCAATTTTACAAGTTTTGTTTAGTTTGTCCAAAATACTGTCAATTTATTTTAATTAATTCTGGAGTGAGAAATTTTGATATGCAATATTTGTTCTATTTATTTCTTAATTTTTATTTTCGTCCTTGTTTTCCCAGCAGAGATAATTTTTATCAACTACATTATCTAATTCAAACGCGTGACGGAATCACGAGAATATTCCTAGTTTATTTTAAGATATTGTATCAATTTTTAAAGAGCACTTTTTTGTTTCTAGCAATGACCTGGAAAAAACAAAAACAAAGAATCTTTCGGTTGCATTTTCCAACTACTAAAAAGTTAAATTAATTCCCTAACGCCACAGTAACTTTCTAACGCAAAACCAATAATGTTTTGTTAACGGTTTCATTTACCTATAAATCTAACTAACACTTACATATTCTACTAAAATGCTTTCTTATCGCAAACACTTTACAGCACCCGCCTTGTAAGATAAATTAGCCGGTGACCTATGGTTTTGGCCCATTATTAACCATTGATTTATCTTTGAATTTGTCCAGTACTTAACGCCTTCATTGTAGTTACGGCTACATATTATGCGCTTATACGCGTGCAAGTTAATAATATAGGTGTGTAAAGTTAAACATGAATATGTAATATATAAATACGATACGAACTTCAAAGTATGCGTTAATTTTGTGTAACCATGTAACTTCTGAATGAATTGAACGTGTGGGTTAGACTCGAGTGGAGTAAAAATCATTTATAAGAAAAATAGACACAATTGCAACAGTAGTTTAAATATTCGACATTGTTTACTCCTTCATCGCTTCTAGTTTCTTATAAATGATTTTTACTCCACTCGAGTCTAACCCACACGTTCAATTCATTCAGAAGTTACTTTTTGTTTTATATAAGAAAACTTTTAAAAAATACTACAAATAAATGTTAAAAATCACATTACTATTTATTCTTTAGAATATAAAAATATGAGTATATAAAAACTTATTTAAATCTATCCATAACTGAATTCTATTTATTTTTTATGCGCGACTAAATAGACCACCCGAGGTGATGACGACGGAGGTGATCACGACTCTTTCAGATGTCCATCTATAGACTTTTTGTAATTCGAAACCAGGGCAGTTTGCAGAAGTAGGTAAAGGACGTTAAATCTTAGTGGTAATTATACTGATCTCATTATGTATGTAAATGGTTTTTAATTAAATTATAAAGCAATGAAGGCCTTTGATTAATGTTGCTGTCAATGCTATAAGCCCGACTGCATAACTCAGAGCTCGACTGTGATTTCAGAAAGGCGTAGGGGCGCGGATTTGCATACTATAAAATCTATAAAAACCGTTTTACTTAGTACTTATCATGTTATGACGCGCCTAGTACAACAGAGATCAAGTTGTAGTTAAGTACTTATACTTAACCCATTTTGAGGAAGCTTGCAGCTGTATTTCAGAATATCAATTTTAAAACTGCAATTAATAATTCAAAATTAATTGTAAAGTTAAGCTTGAAACTCGAGGAAAAATAATATCACGAAATGCAAAGAATAGGATAAGAAAAAGGATCGTCTCAACGTAGCGGCGTACGCGCTCGGGCTTCCGATAAACCAAGTATACTCGTACGTACACTTGGCATTTCGGCTTCCATCAACACTAGGCATATTTCAACAGAAAATTATTTATAAGAAACTATTTAAAGTGCCGCAATCAGCAACCTCTTACTGGGGTCATAGATTATATCCAGTACTTAGTACTTACAGCAAATTCTCTCTTAATATGAAAATAAGTTAAATTATCTCGAAACGAATGAAGTAGAACTTCTCTCAGTCGAACTTCAATGGACGCTCCTAAAACTTGAGAGTTTTCGACTCATAGAATCTTAGCCTTAGTTAACTAAGGCGGATTTTGGAAAGATACAATAATTATTACATTAAACATCATTAGGCTAGATAAACTGAACAGATGTATTGAACATATTAACTTGCAAGTTTAAAGTTACATACGATATGTATGTACCCCATTTGAACTAATTGGTTTTCGAATCATATGGTTGTGGAGGCTGTAAAATGAGAAGAATAAAAGATTAAGACACAAAGGTTACATTTTTTTCCAGCTGGTGAGGGAAAACATGTAGAGAAAAATTGTTGTATTATAAAATTTGTACTCTAGACAGAAGAGTGTTACAGATAACCTGTTAATCCACGCTGTAAAGCCACGCATTATCAATCTAATAGTAACATTAGATTGATTATGCGTGGCATAATTTAGTAAAGTTTAGTAATGAAACTTTTTAAGGATTTTAGTGTCAGTAATTCTAGTTCTAGTATCAAACAATATTGGAATCACATTTTACATGTGTAGATCGTTGAGTTCTTCACTATGTTCGTGTAGTAATATAGTAAGAAGAGTTCATTTGTTGAAGAAGGAAAACATTGTTTTACAAATTATAATAACTTTTTTCTAACTAGATGTAGCTATTAAGTGAGCAAAACTACACTGAACCAAGGTTTTAGACTATGGTCGTTTTACGGTTGCTTCTAGTTTTACTCCTACTTGTGATAATAAACCTTTCAAGAACCTAGTAACGAGCTTGTCGTACTTAGACCAGCAGGACTAAACATATTTCAAGGGAAAATACTGAACCTTTTTAATTGATGAGGCTACAACCCTATCAATGCATTGGAATCTTTCTGAGCGTTGTACCTGTGCTATCAAACGTATTTAGTGGCTATGCCATTAGGTACTGAAACACGTTCCTCTTGACAGCAGTCTTTTGTCGATGTAATGTCTACTTTAACTTGCCATCCATTGAGACATACAACGGCATTTCATTACTTTTAACTTTTAAGTGAAAGCAATACTTTTATTAGCTTTTCATTTAAGAGATTTTTTCGTTTTTAATCCGTATGATCTGTCTAATGATTACCAAGAACCTTTAAATCTGAACTTGTAGGTCGTTAATGGTATTAATACTAATATAGTAAAAATATTTAGTAGATAAATTATATACGTATATTCAAAATATACAGATATAAGTTATACAAGCTTATGTAATTGACTAAAAGGCGTTTCATTTAAATAAGAGGAAGGTAGTAGGGGAGGTCAGAAACTTCAGTATACCTTTAGTGGTGATTTTACTTTCTAAAGCTTAAACCAAAGCTGTTGAAGTGAAACCAAGGCTATGTAGTGTGTACACATTCTCATTTATCTGAAAGCGAGAAATTATTTGACATAAACTTAAGAGCAACGGCGTCGTCGTTAATAAAGCTGACTAGTGATGCATCAGATGTCCAACATCGCGTTCTAACATCGATGCAATGCCGTGATATTCAGGAAACTAGTAAGATAAAAGCAGTTCAAAGAAACACTAAGGCACTTCTCCCAGATCGGGTTACAGATCGTCGTGTAGCCGTCTGCAAAGGAATTTGTTACAGTACGCTCAAGTAGCTGTATCACTATAACAAGCACCAAACAAGGCGTGAAAATGAAAATAAATAACATTTTCGAAGTGTGTCCGCTGAATGTTAAATTAATGCCTTTAGTTTACCATAAAGTAGATAGGGATCCATTACCACTTTGTACTTACAAACACTTTTCGCTGTCGCTCGGAAATAATTGAAACTATTTACTATATAGGTATAAATATTCATTGTATATTATATATGGCATTGTACAAATCAAGCCTGTACAATATTATAACCAATCTATACATAAAATGTATGAGGTGTAAATTGAAATAAAATAATTTATAGTTAAGGTATCAACAAATTGCTTTAGAATTGCGATAATGAGAATATATGCTGTTGTATACTTTCTCTCTGCCTTTACTTTTAGCACATTTTAGAAGCGAAAATGTCGTTCTTATTTAAATAAGCGTTTTCTATATCGCGCGTAGGACGCGAGATAAGTGTGAGCCACAACACGATACAGTTGGGCGTAGCAGATTTGACTTGTTCGATACGAGCCCACGCTAGCCGGCGACACAGCCGCCACGCCTCAGGAACTAAAAGATAACTCCACTCTAATAAGATAAATTGAATTTATCTCGCATTAAATCTACTTTAAACTCCACAGTTCATGCGTGGTTCACTCATATTATGCCCTGAGTTATAGACTTCGGTTAAAGCACATAGATTTTCCTTAGATCGTTAGCCGATATGACTTTCGCAAGATTTACATTGACTTGGTAATATATCGGTTTATAATTACTTAAATCTTCATGGTCTCAATACTTCCTTATTATCCTTATAGATCTAAGGTAAGAAGATAATTTCTTAACATTATAATTTTAGTTTGTCGTACGACTTATAATTTTAACACCCTTAAAGTTCATATCGCCATTTAAACAAATAAATAATACCACCAATTGTATTCATTTGCACCACAAACGCTTACTTTTAATGTAAAAAGCTCACGAAAGCAAACCAAATGCAAGCCATTGAAAATCAGCAGTTTTAGATTTACATCTGAAGAGCAGTCGCCGCGTCGGCAGAAATCTTCGTTGTGTGCGAATTCTCAGCAGCACCTCGTACGAGCGTAGATACACGACAAAATTCTATGCGGTATCGGATATCGACACAGCCACATCTGTGTATGCAGAACCACGCGCTGCTATTGAGAACCGATATCCCGATAAGGTGGTACCGATCGTACATTACGCTTATCCAGACTGTTGGTGCGCCTAGCGCCTATACATTTTACTCAGCATCTTCCCGTGTAATGAATACTTTGCTGACACGTAATTGGCTAGCGCAACGCCGCTGGTATCCGTAAACGGTCCTATTTGCCTATGCGAATAAATGCTTATACACGGCTACTGACCGCCGGAATGAATTCCGCTGCATATAAAACAATGCTCACGATTTTACTGAAATATCTGCTGGAGTATTAGATATCTCTCTAGAAATACCGCTCGCTTTGCATCTGTAACTTTTTACTGCTTCTTACTGCAGATTAACAAAACCAAATACGATACAATTGCAATAAGAAGTCTATTAAGTCCATAAACAAGGCTAGATTGGAGTAAAGATATTTTTTGTGATAATCTAATGTAGCTGTCCATGGCATGTATCTAGTGGCTCGGACCGGGATAGTTCACAAAAGCTTGTCCCGTTTTAACAGAACTTACGGTAATCGCTCTTGGCATCAGTCTCCGTTGCGACCACCGCTCAATTAATCTATGTTTTTCTCTCGAACCCATTGTATTCTAACTTTATTGTGACGCCTTATTTGTGTGTCACATTAACGGTGAACGTTATGCAATTTGTCGTGTGATAACGCATCGATTCAGCGCTGTAATTGAATTCATGGGTTGGTTACCTTTTAAACTCGCGTGATTGATTTGAATGGCGCTAACCATTTAGTTATAGCTTGCCAGTGGTAAAATAAATTACTGCAGTTATTTTCGTATTTTGTCGGTGTCATGACTCGTGCTCTCAAATTTTTTGCCTCGTTTATCACAGTAGCATCAGATTCACCAAACAGTTTAATTTTATTTTCACATAGAGTCTATTTGGTTCTTGTTTCTACAAAACGAGAGTTTTATCAATTTCTGTATTACACATGCATCTTAGTATCGTTAGAAAGTATTTTAAGTAAATCTGCCAACAATGCATTGCATTATTTATGTGTTACGTAAACCTGACGTTTATGGCTCCAACATAATTGCGCTATTATTGGAAAAAGTGTCTACATTTTAAATCTCAAGCTTTCACTTTCTTTGTCAGTCTTAATTTTATCTTAAGGTATCTTTTGAATAATAGTGGCTATATATTTACCTCTAGTAAATTTCATTACCTCTGCTCTTTTTCTAGAAAATTAGTTGTCAATAGTTGTACGATTGTGCCGATAACGGTCATTACCTAACTCTTCGGCGCTTCGATTATGTGAAACTTGTTGCGCACGCGTTATAAGAAAACCTAGCATGCATATGGACCATGAATTACAATTACTGCAACAAAGATACCAATGGAAAATATTTATCTCATAGCATCATTTTCAAATTTCCGTCTAAAACTATATGATGCAGTTTATCTTGTAAAATTGCATTCACACATTTATCTTGGCTCTCAAGATTCGTGATGGTGGACCATAATACGTCACCATCTTTAACAAAATAAGCCATCACGGAAATATTGGATTCGATTCGATATTATGCCAGAGAAAGATAACTCTCATATATCATTACTGACGGTTTGTTTTATTTTCCACGAAGCTATTCGTAGAAAGTTCAGCACTGTCAATATATTAAATTGGCGAAGCACTCAGATCACGATTAGACCTGCAGAGGCCAATTCCTCGCCTTAAGAAACGGACTTTAATTTCTATCGTGACAGCCAAGGCTATTCCACTCTTATTAATTGATTAGATTGCTGATTCACTGAAGTTTAGTAATGTTTTCAACAACTGCTTTAAACAATTGAAGTATGTGTTGATTAGTTTTTGGATGAGTACGTCATTACGTCTAGACTGTCTTGAAATACAAAAGCGTTATCGTCAAACATTTTTAAATTAGAATTATATTTGATTTTAAAATTAAATATTTTATGATAATTATTAATTGATTGTATTTAAATTGTTTATGGAAATGTTACTCTGTTTGTTATTAAAAAGACAGCCGATTTTGTCACAACCTAATTTCTGCTATTGCACATTAATATGGCATAAAAAAACATCAAGTACAATTTTGAACAAATAATCTTTGGTAGCCTGTTAAAAGAAAAACATAGACACAATAAATAGCCAATTTAAGAAAATATAGGTCCAAATTAGGCAGATACTATTTCGGTTTGTAGAATTATTTTTTTCCTATCGGAATGGAACTAACAGTTTATGGCATGGCTAGTATTATCTATGTTATTACTTTGACTATTACTTCCGCCGGCGAACCCAATCACTTATTTCTGTTGAACACTACTGTCTTGATATTACAACCGCATGTTCCATGGAAGTAATTACATTAAGTTCTTATCAATTTGTCTGCTAGTAATGCATTTGAACGTTCTCTCAAATCATTGAAAGTGTTAATACCGGTAGCGTATGATCTGCTAGATATTATAAAATATTATATTTGTTGTAAATTAAGTACCCCATACATATCTTACCTTGCAGTCCAAACAGGTTTGTACCATGAATGTCTACATTGCTTTGCTACTTTTAAATATACCTATAGGCTACTACTCACTTTGAGGTAACAGTTGACAGTCAGTGAGAATTAGTAAGCCACTTAATAAGCTACTTTCAATACGTAATTATACTTAAAAAGCTAAAGCCGATTTTCCAGAACAAAAAATACTAATAATACTTAAGGGATTTATATGTTATCGTAATCTCCAATGGTAATAACTTTAACTGCAGTTTTTCATTATGTTAGCTTTCGAATCCTAGATTAGGCTGTACTATGCTGTCCGTCCTATTACAGGCGCAGAGTGGCACACCGTGTGGTTTTAGTCGGTCCGATTCTGACACAGCACCCTGCCGCAAACCCCGGTCGGGTGACCGCCCGAGGGGGTTTCCACACTTAAAAAAATAATATATAAATAAATGGTAACTAGTTAGTACCACTTTATATTGCTTATATCAGTGTATTTTTGTACAGTAAATTTTGAAATTAAGATTCAGATGAATATTTCTAACTTATGAAAATTAAGTTACTGATTATTTATTATGAGCGACAATTATTTTCACAACTGTATTAACATAATTTACTGCAACCTCTTTAAATAGGTATTTATGTGTGATATATCTATATCGCAGTCCCCGACGAACAAAATCGTAATAGGAAAATAACAATTTTACAGGAGCAAATAAAAACTGAATATCTTGAATACTATCAAGACTAAAAAGAAGATTCTTTTATCAAAAATAAGGAAATATTTTTTGCACTAGATTTTTACTAAATTTTTATCATAAATTTTCTTTATCAGTAAGAAAATTGTGAAAATGTAAATTACTGAAATAAGCTATGGAAAAAATTAACGCAAACTAACTTTACGATAGTGTTCGACTGTAATCACAAATCGGTGTTGCTGTAGTAATCGTTCATTATGATATTGTTCCGTGGTAAATATGAATATACTTTATATTCGTAAAATGACATTGCAATCGTATTCGATGCTATAACTGACTTTAATATTACGGTAAACATAAATTACATGCTTATTCGATGATAATTTTTAGGTGTTATAACCATTTCGGTACCTATGTATAAATTCTGATTCTGATTCCGTCATTTTTCCCTCGAACAATATGGTAATAGCCGCTTACTCTAAAATGTTGACTTTTGAGATTTGGTAATAGGTTTTTGCGTTATTGATCGTGTAAATTTTTCACTTATGTTATACGTTGAACAAAAACATAAAGATCATTATTGAATGGATAAATCCAAAAGTATTCATCGCCCGATCATAAAAAAAAATCAATGATTGTAATAGGGTGTGTAGATAACGAATATCTAATAAACCCGATTCTATCGTAATAGCGATTACCATAGTGTTCGTCGGGGACTGCGATATATGTACATACATAACATAACGTACCTAATGTATTATACATACATCATCAGGTGTCAAGAATCAAAGGTGATCTTTTTAGTGCAGATAATTGTAAAAGTAGGCCCTGGTTTAATAATTTTTCATTTGCAATACTACTCTTTCTAATGACTACAAATATTCGATTTCACTTTTTTTTATTTTGTTCGTCAAGGCATTACAAGATAAGTTAATGAATTGAATAATAATATCAAGAAGACAGTATGCACAAAAACCGTTCTTTAAATAAAATTGACACATTACATAGAACCTATCCCATTAATCAAACTTAAACGTTTGAAGCGCCCCAGGAAACGTGATTTTAAATCATTTAGCCTATACTGATGAGATAATAGGAAAGTTGTTCTATCAAATAAGGCAATAACTTGTTCCGACGTTTTGTTGTTCATACTTAATATTGTTTCATGTAAAATAAGATAGGCCTGGCCGACGCACAATAAATCCTATCATATAGCCGTCATTATTGTAATTTATTATTTCGTCGTTTCCTTACCCACGACTGCGGCGTTTCGAAGCTTTCCTTACAATTTCTGGCTAGCTCGTGCTTAAAGTTAACAGAGTCTAGGAAATTGCCCTTTCGCCAGCAATGATTACGTTCGGCTAATGCGGCGCCGCCTGCTGGAATAACACAGCGGTGGCTTCCGCGTGGCTAAGAGAAATATTTATTTTGAGATAATGAATAGTTCTGTTCCCTTGCATAACTGTCAACAACAAGCCATGCGGCTAATCTTTGATGTTGCTTACTTACTGCATCTACGCTTACTTCTAATATTCGTCATAAACTATATCGCTAACTTATATTATTATATATACTATATTTGCCCCAACTTTATTTTAAATGTCGGCTATCGCGGTAAAAAGAAAAATGTCTTTCCTTAAGATTCAAAGTATCTCCATACCAAATTGCACCTAAAGCTGTTCACCGGTTCTTGATTCCCCATACAACTTCAACCCTCCTTTTCACCCCCTTAAAAGTATGATTTCTGGGATAAAAATTACCCTATGTCCTTTCCCGCGACTCGGACTATCTCTGTACTAAATTTCATCTAAATCGGTTCTGCGGTTTAAGCGTGAAGAGGGAAGATACAGACAGACAGACAGACACACTTTCGCATTTATAATATTAGTATGGATGAGTGAGTCAAGTATCTGATGAGATTGTTGGTCCTCCTTTTTTTTTAGTGCAATGGTAGGCTAGAAATGGGCTCGAGTTGGTAGTCCGCTAAACAAGATCGGAATTATCAGATACAGCGCTTAAGCTCTCTTTTAATAGAACGTAAGTACTACGTATGTGCGTAACGTAATTAATAAAAGATCAAATTAATAATGATAAAACGGCTATCCGGCCTATCTGGCTTAGTCTTACTAACCGATACTGATACTGGATACTGATACCAGTATCGGTTAGATACTGGATAGGTGGTAATACTGAATTACATAACAAGTATGATCCCGATATGATATTTATTTACAGCAAACATGCCCCTAATGCGGTTACAGTTTTACAAGCAAGTAAGGTATGTATCATTACCATTTTTCATTAAAAATTAATATATTCTAGGGTTTTTAATTAGTTTATAATGCTTTTTAATAAAAATGATAGTGAAGAAAGTTAAGCGATAATCAACAATAGTAAGTTACCATGTGTTTGTTGCAAAAATAAAGGTTTTTTTTTGTAGAGGCAACAAACACTTGGTTGGTTTGGTCATGAAAGTATTAAAACACAACAGTTTAATTAGTTCACAATTCAGTTTTAAAACGAAGTCCAGAGAAAAATATTAAAGCATAAAACATAGAAAACTAGAATTAGGGGAAAGGTTTCAGTTGTGTGTGTGTCTTCATAGACAGATCCAGTCAGCAAGTCTTCTGCTGTATACATTGCTGTTAGGTACATTTATCATGCAAAGTTATCAATCAAGCTCATGGCCACGTAATATAAAGGTTACAGTTGCTACTAATTTCAACTGATTGCCAATTAAAAAAAAACAGCTTCGCATGTTGCCAAAATATATTACAATATTTTATTGCTTAATCGGGACTAAACGCTAACTCATCTCTTTACTACAAAATTTCAGATTTCTATAGACTTCTGTCAGGTATTTTTTTCCACATAAAAATGTGGTTATTTTTAGTTATATACTTAACTTCTATAAAAATAAATTAAAAGGAGTTTCTAATTACATATTCTATTTCTCTGGGAACGGCGCATTGTCTAGATCGTTGTCTTGTTTTTACTTGTGACTTGTTTGTACGTTGGTTGTGTATAAGTAGGAGAGTAACGTGCTCGGAATAGATTATATAAACGCACTACATTATTTTCTCCTTAATTTTGTTTTTTATCATACTGACAGTCCTAAACTTTTATTCTATTGGCGTCTACCACAAAGAATGTCTTTACAGTTGTGTCAATTACAGCTTAATTAAAACTATTTGCATAACTAAATAGAAAGTTGCGACAATGTATTCCCTTTACGCAGCTTTCCACTTGGATTCTTTTAAATACCTTTGCACGTAGCTAGAACATTTACTCCTACAAGTTATAACTTTAAAAAGAGTTGTGACTTCATTCAACCTACTTGATTACCGTTTTCGTGACGCTGCGGCAACTTGTACTACATTTAAATAATCGACCTTTACTGTCTCCTTTGATAAGAAATTCCTAAAAAACTGTTCATGTCTCCGATGCAGGCCATAAAAAAGTAATCGGTTCGGATACGGTGGCCATTGGTGTAGTGAATGTCAAGTTTTAAGAAAATTAATTTTACTTGAATTTGTGAAGTGTGTACATATTTAATAAAGATAAAGAAGTTAGTTATTGTTAAGTTTAGCTTTTACTAGCTGTACATTCAACATGTAATAATTTTATACTATACCATGGTTATGCTGTACATAATGCCATCAAATTTCAATTTAGTTAACAACAGGGTGAAGGTAAAATAAAAAAAATAGTGGAAGATAACATAACATCGTATAAACGTGAGCATGATACACATTAAATTATATTCAATTATGCTACCTAAACTAATATATTTGATTTTGTAAAATTTCTCAACCTTATGATTCCGAATCTAAAATTAAATCCCAAAATACAGATTTAAATCAAAGCAAGTTGCTTCGTAAATATTTCTTCAGAGATGGCTAACTGTGCTCAGAAGCTCGTTACTAAGCGTTTAGACAAGAGCTCTGCGTGTGTCAGTTTATTTTGCATGGCCTGTGTGACAACAAAGGCAGTGTTACAATGAATGTTTGCGCCGAAATCGAAAGTGACATGACAGGTGAGCGTGCGTGCGTTCAATGCTTGTGAACGCAGCGAACACTTCGTAAAGAAAATTTTCAGGAGTAGAAGTCAAAGTAAGAGTCATTGAAACTCATATGAAAGAATGGAGAATAGAATGAGATCAGTCAATAACTGTATAATTAAGGAGTCATTATCCCCCAGCTGGATAAATCTGGTTATACGTTGACATAGTATATAATAATACAGACACCACCAATAATCACTTACTACACTGATAACTTGAAGCAGTTCGTGTGTTTGCTTATCAAGTTAGTTGTATTAAAACATGATAAAACTAGAACTCATAACTGATAAAACTTCCACAGACTTTAAAAGAAAAAATGACTGTGCCAGAGGTGCAGGGATAGGGATTTGTGGCAAGCTTTAATCTGTACATAACTTTAATAAAGCAACTGCAAGCTTTCTCGTTCGTTTTATATAAGGCCTAACCATAAACTGAATAGATAAGATGAGCTTCAAGATGCCGCTTTAGTTTGAAAGGACAGCTATTCATCTCAGGAATACGTGTGTTCGCGATAATGTCGTGCAGGTATGCCTACAGTTCTAAAGGCGGACATGTTTTTATTTTTCGAAAAGACTGTAGTGTGACTAATATTTTTAAATGGTTTAAAAAACACTCAATGAGTATATTTCTTACTAAGTTACAACGTTAATGACCTCAAGTTCTAGCAAGAAATTTTGATAAATAAATCAACGAAAAACTACCATCACAGTTTATAACACCAGAGCCTGTTTTCCTGCAAAAAACGTTCCTCACAGTTAAAATAAACAAAAACTGAAGGTGACTGATACATAACAGTAAAACGTTCGTTACCGCTGGGATTCAACAGTTTTAACTAGGAATTACAACAATGAAAAATCAAAAGTAAAATGTTCACTCGCAGCTTAAACTTTAAAATATATTGGACATGTATTTAAGAGTATAGATACAATTGAATCATTGTAATAAATAGAGAATGTCAACGTGTACACGAAGCCACAAAAGTAAAATAAATGCCATAGAGAAAGGGCAGAACAAAAAGGTTGAATAGTTTAAATGTTACCACAGTACGTCATAGATTGCGGTCGTAATTTGGCCATTCGTACATTTTCACCTATTATTTTCTATATAAATTGTGGTCTCGAATCAATACAAAAGTATTTTTTCATTATTCAAATGGACTATTTTCTCTGTGGATGTAATTAATGAACATTATTAAACGTATCGATCATTTTAACATTACCGGAAAATCTTTCTGACCAGACTTACACGGCTTTATCAAACGATGAGAGCTGATATTTTTTTTTCGATAGGCTGTATTGCACCTGTAATGCACCTAATAAGTCATAGTCGTCTAACCGGATTCTGAAAGTGAAGTTACACTTTTTTACACTCCTTCTGTAAAATTATTATATTTTGAACATGTTTTTACTTCAATCTTTAAACAAGCATTAACCTCAAAAAAGCCTTGTGCACTTTTCAATTGTTCACCATTCATTAAGCAAATGATCAGTTATCTAACATCCTATACGTTTGAGAACAGAAGTGCGCACGCGACGCCAAACCAAACTTTCCTTGGCGCGTTTGGTTTGGACTGCACCTGACAAATTGCTTTATAATGATAGCTAATTGATAGTTTAAGGTTGATTTTTGCAGCTTCAAGTTTTTTTACGAACTTTTTAAAAGTCGGGTTGTGAGCAACTTGTAAACTCGTTAATCGTTTAGTTCTTTCATCTTACGTATGATAAAGCTAATAACAAAATTAGAGATCGCAGATAAATAAGTGTAATGAATAGTAATTATATCCAATGATTTTAATTTACATCGAAACTTTTTCTGTAGATGGTATTTTTGCAGCACCAAATGGTATCTATTAAGACAAATGGTAGTGGATTGTATTTGAAACTCATGGTTAGAAAGTATTTTCGGCAATAGCGTGCGGATAAATACTTAGAAGAGTGTAATTGTGACGCTTCCGGGTTTTGACTTACACTTTTCTTCAAGTCAAGATATCTGTTCGTTATCTGCCTGATAGTAATAACCCGGCACAGTATCGACTCCGTCATTCAACTCGTTAGCTAATACTTAAATTATACACTTCATAAAAGATCTTTTAGTGTAATAGTATTTATCATTCTATTTCGCTAATTGCGTGATTGGATTGCCACCGTGTTGGAGAATGTTAGAAAGCCATATCACTTAAGAGATAAAAGTGAATTAAAATGATCATATATAACACAGCCGCTATTCTTTATATATAAAATGTGAGAATTAAATATTTGAGAGCTCACCTTCGACGTAGAAATCAAAAGTCATTTTGCAGGTCCGTTACCACTCATTCAGAAAACATGATCGAAGTAGGAGATTTATCGACCATAAAACAGGTATTGGTAGTTTTTTTCTTGTTAGAAGAACTAAATGTTGTATTGTGAGTAAAGTTATTACTATAAGTCGGACTTGTGGGAACTCGTTTGCAGTTGTGTAACACCCCGTGCACTGACCCCTGCGCGCGTTTTTCTGCACAAGTATTACCATTTTTTATCAAAAATATTCACAATAACTTGCTATGCCAACTACATAACAATGAACTACTCTATAATAATGATTTCCTATAGTAAAATTAAGTACTATCACTACTCAATTACTTGATTGAAAGAAATGAGTGAAAGAAATTTGCTTTCTTAATTACTTACTTTATTGGTGACTTCTAAAACTGTTGCGGATTCGTACTTCACCCAGTACATTACCAATGTATACAGTCACATGCAATAAGTAATTTAGTATAGTTGGTATCATAAATCTGAACAAGAGTATTAGGAATGCTTAATTCACGTCAATCTTCTTTTTTGAAATTAATCCAGTTGTTATGTCAAACTCGTACAGTCATGTGACATACCAATGATATATTAAAAGTACTAGCTTTTGCCCGCGGCTCCGCTCGCGTAAATGTCGGTTATCGCGGTAAAAAGTATCTTCATACCAAATTTCACCTAAATCGGTTCAGCGGTTTAAGCGTAAAGAGGTAACAGACAGACAGACAGACACACACTTTCGCATTTATAATATTAGTATGTATTTGCCGGTTTAATAAAAGGCTATATTTATTTAGGTATCAATAAACGATGATGATAAAAATATGAAATTGACTACCACCAGCATTGCTAAAAAGATAAGATCGCGTGCAATCGCTTCAATATTTTGACAGATACTTGTAATACAATAGACTAAGCAATGTTCGTTCATAACTGTAAATTTGATGCAAACAATAATACCACTGTAGACCACAATCAGTAACCAACATCTAAAGTAATGAACTGAAGCTCTTTTTAAAATATTCGGCACATCTGATATTTATTTGTTATTTGATTTATTCAAATATATGAAAACTTTGTTCGGAGTAATTATAAAATACCGTATTACTGTAATTGTCAGTTTTAACAATCTGAATTCTTTGTGTTACAAGTTCATTAAATATAATGAATAACTACATGTTTTGAATAACTTGACGGTAGAACTTAAAAAAAAATAGTTTTATAAAAACTTTCATCACAAAATCAATTTAAACATTAATTGTTGGCAGTCCCGGTTGCCGGCAAAAAAAAATCCTTCAAAAAAAAAAGTTGAACCGACTTCAAACAATACTAACAAAGAGCACTTAAAACCTAGCTGCAATCGTGTTTGATTTGCAGTCATTTTCTTAAGAGTGCAGTTGTCTGTCTCCGAAACTCATCATTAGATCTACATGAAATCTAAAAGAGACCATTTCATAATAAACCCCTTTCGAACAAAAAAAAGATTTTGAAAAGCCGTCTATACATGACGGAGATATACCCTAACATACATTAAAAAAAAATCGAATTGATAACCTCCTCCCTAGTACTTGAGTTGTGGAGGTCTCATCGCCGTCGCTCCACGTAAAAAAAAATCGAAAAAGTTTGTCGAACTTCAGCCGTGTCATGGTAGACTAAAAGCCGACCCCGATCTAGTTTAGGAAAGGCTCGGAGGATGAGGATGATGATTAACTGTTTTGTAAAAACATTCATGTTGTATATTTTTAATAAATAAAGAAGATGTAACAAAAATACACTTTTTACTAAGAAATAGGTTAGGTTGTATAAATGTAAAATATGTAGTCAACAATTATATACTATCAATTTAAAGAACATTTTGTAGTAGAAATTTGATTTTCCACAACTAGCTAAAACGATCCCCATCCAACAACTTACTTTTCTTATATAACTTCCTAGTAAAAAAGGTTTTCATAGAAAATAGGTACTCTTACCAATTTACCGCTGTATTAGTTTCGGTAACCCGATCGGTATTTTATAGTTAGGTTACCGTTCACCCAACAGCATCTGTGCTTAATTGTGTCACGACTAATTTCTATAAATTATTAAACATTTTTAATCTTAAACTATAACACATTATACGTTACAGTAACATAACATCACGCCTGACGGTATGTTTTATTTCGGTAGGATAATCGAATACTTTTTTTCAACAGAACCAGTACAGCTTAGTGAACGTTTTATCAATATATCAACAAAACAAACATAGTAAAAAATATGAAATTCCATGGCGATGAATTTCTCCAAAATTGCTTCGAATATCTCATTTTGAACAAGAAAAAAACTGATTAGATGGCCTGCAATTTTGCGTTAAAATATTTCAAAATATATACATAGAAAATCACGTCCCACAGACTCCTAATATAAATACTTTTTTCAGAAAAACTTGACACTTAAACATTGCGGCTGTTTCGATACCACAAACACTTTTTTGCAAGCTTTCTTCTTTTATTTAATGTCATTGTCGCACTTTAAGGCTGAGTTTCTTTCAGTGATTGCATGGCACGATGCGCAAGCACGTAAAAGAAAATTATAAGACAACTGAACCTAGAGGCCATTCTTAAATATCCATTTGCAACAATCTTTTTTTTCATAGAAACCACATGATAAAATTCTTAACGAACTGTCACGGGGAATTATACCTCTTTAGAACTATAAATCAAGGTATAGGCAATCAGAGCTAAGAAGATTTAAACATAAACTCATTATGTACCGCAGTAAATTTAAAACAAGATTCTACTTAAACTCATTACAACTGTCTCTAATAAATTCTAAGTAATTGGTCAAGTATACGAAGAAATCGTTCTTTCTTTTTTTGTTTTTTTTTAAAGACAACTCCCTCACTAGGAATAAATCCCGCAGTCAAATCGTAATTGCCTTGAAAATGCGTTTGGATTTCATCAAACCTAATCTGCCAGATGCATATTTATGGTCTAGCAAAATGCTTATTACCCACAAATGTTGCGATGTACGAAAACTAACCTGTCAACAAATGAACATTGGTTCTCATCTATTTGGTGGTTACCCGGTAATTTTGTACGTAGCATGCATCATATTTACGGGTTAATTGTAGGTTGCTTGTTTCCAACATAGTATGTAAGTGCGCTGCAGTAAATTGTAGGTCAATGGAACGTCGACTGGCACGCGCTGCACTTTCCTGCAGCTGTCTTATGTAGATTCGAGAATTTATGAATCCTTTCAGCTTAGCCACGTTAGTTCTGTATCTTGTTGACTTATATATATACACAATTATTATAATTTTTTGCATAGGACAATACATTTGCAATATTACAATAATATGAATGTAACACAAATATGTATGTCCCGACAAATATTTTTCTAATGTGGGTAACAAACACGGGTAGTTTTTCTTTGTGTAAGTAAAAGATTTCAGGGTATAAATTTCAACGAGGCTTGGACTGAAAACAGATTAATAACGTAGCAGATGTCTTGAATAGGATCACTTAGCCATACATAATATTTAGTAGAATCTGTGGCTGCAGGTAGGTTGATACTATCCAGAACAGTTAATGAAATTAGCACATTTGTATATAGACAGTGACTTTAATAGTTTTAGTGTATAAATAATTAAAGCGAACTAACACATTAGTGTATAAATAATTAAAGCCAACCGATAGGGTTCTTTTAGAGACTTAGTTATTATTAATTATTATTATGATTTTTAAAGACTCATTTTTATAAGTAAAAATTAGTACCTTTAAAGTCATGAATTAATGAAATTTTTCAAGGATGGTGTAGATAATCGCTACTTGGCCTTTTGGCTAAGATCAAAGTGCTTGCTTTTTTACAACCCATGCCTTTTTACCAAACAAAATGTTTTTTCTTATTGAACTAATAGAAAATAATTTCCTATCTTTTAGTTCTAGGCTAGCTACAAAAGCCTGTTTCTTTTTTGTTTTTTTTTAAACAATAATTAATTTTTGTTTTTTAGTTATAAATGGTGATTATTATCTTGTTAAGACCAAAAAAGTAACAAATAAGTTTATCACATATGCATCAACACAGGCTTTCGTACGTGGCATAAAGTATTTTTAGGGAGGGAAAACCCGTGATCCTGAAGGTCCCTAACAGGATAATGGGACAAACTATTTAAATTATTGCATTCTCATCGGTCCTTGATAAGAGTTCTATGTTTCATATTACGAGTATATCCACTTTTTGAAGCGAGTCAAAATCACGTTCGAAGATTTCGTTACATAGTAGTAGATACATACATAGCATAGTAGATACATACATACATACCAAGCTAATAAAAGCGTGTTAAAAAGAGATTATTTTTTTTACACTATTTGCATTACGATTTGCACGAGGCGGTCTTAATGCCACATGACATTATCTACCAGTCAACCTTTAGATGGTTCAGTAAGAGACACGGCAGGTACATATGTACAATGAAAAGTATCCGTAGATATTGTAATAAAATCAATAAGTTTTCACCAAAATAGGCATCGCCATTCACATTGTTCAGTTAATCGGGTGGGAGCTCGCTGCGCAATTAACAGAACAATGTGAATGATAAAAATATCGAACCAAATCCAATTGTACATTTCCGTTCTCAGACGTATCTAGTCCAATCGAAGAAACAATAAAAGGAAAGCTTGTAATTATCAAGCTCTGTTAGCCATCACACCAATAGACTGTTATCTACCAAAAGCACTGGGCCCAGTAGTGTGCCATAATAAATTTATTGCCTACGCTGCGCATTCAAGAATTGTCAGGTCGCTGGAACGGTATAATATCGATACACAACTATGAGTATTGTTTTGTCAATTACCTTTCTCATTGACTCGCAACGCGGTTCAATATGCTATCTTAAAATCGATGTACTTTATTCTTGTTCTTGTTATATTTACAATCCATACATAAGTACATTACTTTTGGTTTTGATTGTAAATATATATTTACAGTGAAAACAAATAAGTACTGTAAGACAAAATAAACAAAAGCGCAATAAACTCTTATAGTATTATGTACTAAACATATTATACAACAAAAACCAGAATCTGACCCTAGTACATTCTGAATTGACACGTTTAAAGTCCGTGTTTTCATAAACAAAGTTTAGCCGAAAGATTTTTAGCCATGACTGTGTATCAGTACGTCATAATTAGGTACCGTCATATTCAAATATTTTTAATGTCTAAAACAATATCCTCCTTTATAATCATTTTATTTATACAAAACCCCCTTTCTAAGGAGAGGCCTATGTCCAGAAGTGGACTATTAAAGGCTGCTGATGATAATTATATATTCAAATGTATAACATCCATAATTTTGTTTTGAACAGGTATGCGTCAGATGGCTTAATACAACAAAATTCATAGCAATTCAAGTTGATTATTTTACACATGTGTAAAATTACACACTGGTTCTTTAAGTGTCAATACGCTTTTAAAGTATTGTTCTACAGCAAGGGTGCCTACACTTTAGAGGTATGGAACATATCATACAACATCAAATCCCTCATTCATGGGCATACCCATCGACATGGGATCTTAGGGAGCTGCGTGAGCATATCTGGTGTGGTCACGGCTGCCGTATAACTCTAGATAACTACACAAAAGCAATAGCTTTTCTCCGTGTATATATTTACTGCTATTTCAACTTGCCATTGCTAATATAGTCTGACTATAGATAAGTGTAATAAATAATCGTGAGTTTTCCATGTAACTCTTACGTTCCGCAAAATCCACTTTAAAAATCGCAAAGGCAGCATATCGCAAGTACTTATTGAGTTATGTAGGTCAGTTTTTGTATTCTGTTTTCACTATTCAAATAAACGTTAAGCTACGTCACTTAACTCTGAACCGTGAACGCATGTACATCATCTCAGTTAATTATATGAGAAGCGAGAATGTCATTTTCGGTCACGTTTTATTCAGAACAATCAAATTTTCTAACAAATTAATTTCGTTTTTATCTTCATGTGTTTGAGATATTGATGTTACGACGTTGTTTGTAATATTATATTAATGTGACTCAATGACAGTGTTTGAATTATTATCAGTTTTTGGTAAACGGTTCGATGTTTTTATTTCTTTCATTGCTAACTTGTAAACAGTGGTGATAAACAAATTTCGCACATCATTTTGCAATTTCTTCTCGTGTTCTTAACGTTGCGTGGCTTAGTTGGCCGTGACGCACCGTTTTGTCGGTTGCTCTTGCCGATACGGTCTACATGCGGCGGAGCATCCGTCGAGTAACCCCTGGTTTTGGCTCAGATTTTCTTCTTCTATGGGGAAAGCTATCGATTTCTTCTCTGAATCGTAGACAGTATAAATATCAATATATTGCACTTTCTTTACCACGTACTTCATGACTATGAAGTTTCTGTGATGGTTCATTGTATACAAATAAACATTGCAACATAACCAGGCAGGTGTGAAATTTTTGCAAAATACACAACAATTATGAAAGCTAATTACGTATTACGGAACAACCCATTGTTTACAAATTTCTTGTAGAAAATTTCATTTATAGTCCTGTTTGTTTTATATTGTATTCCCACGGGCTATTGACTTTTCAACTTGAATACTATGCATGAATTATGAAAAATACTGATGTGGTCTTACATCAGTTCTAATTATTTAAAGATTATTCATAATTATTTATGGTGGTAACCTTTCTTTTTTATGGTCATTATTAGTTTTATCAAGATTGCGTTCTTAAATAATATGTGTAATGCGTTCTTTACTTGAGTTTTCACGTGCTTCTGAATAATTTGTTGATGCTAAGAGAAATTAAGTACTTTTTAACTGCGGTAAATTATTTTACACACTTTTATGTTAACGGTTTGTACTTAGAGTAGTTTAATCTTTTTATTTGTTAAATTTAATAAGTGCGAAGTTAGTTAATTTTTAAAGATTTCTGCTCTTTTATTCAGTGAAAAACTTAACTTTACTGTTTGAGAATACTCTAACATGAAAGGACATACATCTCGGTCAATTTTTCAAACTTAACTGCAATGGTACAATGGTGCAATGGTACGAACAATTAACTGCAGAGATCAATATTTAATGTTAGTTTTGTCTTAATACTTAAAAGTGTTTCTGAGTAAAAAAGGCTGACAGACTTAGACAGACATATAAACCACGAAGTGCGTCTTTGTTTTTTATTTATTTTAAGGATCGCAAACCAGTAGTTTTAGTTGGCTCCAGTTTTCGCATTTAGACTCATAAAAACAGTCCTTTATGCGTTGAGGCACGAAAACCTTAAAGAAAGATTAAACATATTTTAAATTTGTTTTGCAGTATTGGTACATTTTTTTTACAATGAAGCAAATTAATTTTTTTTTCTAAACAAAACGGCCCAGAGTTCGTATCGCAGACATTCAACGCTAGAAAATGCTACTTGCTGCTGCGAAAGCCCACAAGGCACTTGACATACAAAACGTATATATAAATATAACGAACATTGTGTGCCGCACTGCAGCTCATTACAGAATTCGAAGTATCTTTCACTGACACCTAACATGACGTCCGACATTTTCCCCTTATATCATTAGGCATTATAACAGACCAAGTTTAGATATGAAACTTTCCTTGTCATAGGTCAAAGTCTACAGCACGGAATTTTAAAAACTGAGTCTCCAAAAGTATGCTAATATTAGTTCTGCATGGGAGCTACTCGTATTTATTTATAGATACATGAGTTTCTGAAGCGAGTTTTAAAATTATGATATCTTATCTGCAACTAACTGTTTTGCGTTAGATATTAGAAAACATTTATGTGTCGATCTACATAAAGCAAATAAACAGATTTATTGTAATGGTTTCTTTTTCTAAATAATTCAATCTCGCGACGTTGCTTATTCCACTATAACATTCCAGTATAATAGATTCCAGTTTATTGTATTCCATTTTCAGTCATGACAATAGTTACGTCGCAAGATTAAGCGGTACTCAAAACGGTATTATAGTTGTCGATGCAATTGAAATATTCATAGAAGTGGTCTTCGGACACGACCAGCCCAGTTATAAGGTGAAATGCAAGGTCGGGAACCGTGGAGTTATTGTGTTTATAAACTTTTTGTCATGCATCTCACCAAGTTGTATTGTAGGAAGCAACTGCTCTATTGAAACAGATATTATGCCGTGCGATACTCGACTCCGAAGCGCGCCTTTTTTTATCGTTTTTCCAGTTTGTTATTGTACGAGTCCCACTTATTCTGACGTAAATGTATGTTGCGTTGCACCGACTTACCACGATATGCATCATAAAATTCTAAATGCACTTTAATTTATTTTCTTATTCATTTCCATTGGCCATAAATAAGAAAAACAATTACAAAATGTTATTTAGTTGTAAGATGTTTTATTGAAGACTAAAAATAAATACTTAGTGGCCAAGACTCGGTTGCATCATGTCATCCGCTGTAACACGAAGTGCCTGTGGTAAGCTCCAAGCCAAAGTGGAAATGATTACGTAGTTAGTCTCTACCCTTAACTTGAAACCACAAATCGGTGAGGGAAGACAGGTCTTTCTAATAGTTCCAAGCTCCGGCGCGGACGGTTATTGGTCTCACGTGTCGCTTGCTATTCCGCTTGCTTTATTGTTTGATATTACAATGACAGCTATGATTGTGTTCTTTTTTTACGTAATATTAGAATTCCGCTCTGTTTGTATAAGAACGATTAAGTTAAATTATTGCATACCTTTATGTTTGTGTACATTCACAGTAGCCTAATATTGATATGAATGAATTTATTCTGTCCTTCGTTATCAACGCTATTGCAATACGTGCACTGTTTTAATTTTTTACGGTGTTCACTATATATTTAGGTGTAGGTTAGGTTTCATCATATATTATTATATAGGTATCATTTAATCATTATTATCACTCTAGGACTAGGAATCATTTGTTTTTGTTTCACTTAAGAATTTAAACAATAAAACTCGCCTACTTTGTGAGTAGGAATTTTTTTCTCTGTACATAACAAGAGTTTTTGTAATTGTAAATAATCGTTAATAATAAATACAAAGCCAAAATCATCTTTACTAAAGTTATGGAGTATACTAGTATCGACTAAAGTGTTCCAATATCAAACTCAAGGCTTCATTATCAGATCAGCTCCAAGATGCCAAATTAAGCTATTGTCATCAAAACTACAAATAGATACATAGCTCCATTTCAATACGACCTATAATACTTGTTTATAATAAATATAATTAAAGTATAACGATCCATCGCAAAAAAATTCTAACCAATAACTAGTATGAAGAACTGGTCAAGACAACTTATACCCTATTCTGTCGTTTAGGATAATAATAAAAAATAAAAAATCTATTTTATCGTTAAAGTCTTTTGACTATTTTGATTCGTCTTTTCAATATTTTTCCATTGACTGAAAGCCGCCCATGTCAATTTATCTTTACTGTTGACTTCGATTTATGAACATACTAATTGACAGTTCGCCATGAATCCTTTGGATGTAGACAGTTTCGTATTCACTCTGTTAGCTCTATAACGATGTTCGTCTACCATTTACTCCGCTAATCTGTATACATAGACTAGAGGACTAGTGGTCGAATTACGGTCGATTACGAATTAATTCATAAAATACCTAAAAAAATAAATACAATCATTTTCGGTGACACAAAAAACGAACACTGTACATGGCTTACAAATATGACAATTAATGTTTAATGACGCCTGATTCGCATTATCGAGAAAATCGGGCAGCATCAATGAATATCTTAAATTTTTTTAATTAAGTTTTGGTTATGTAATCACATAAATATGATATAACACTAAGTACTAAAATAATTTTACATGATACTGGATCTGTATGGAATACAGGACGTATTCCATACATATCTAGTTCTGTTAACTTATATAATTGAAATTTAACCACATAAAAAATACCTCAGTAAGTTATAAAACCGTGCCATTCTGTACTTTATGTTGATTTCATTAACATTAACTATTCTAAAATTTAATATATCTTAACTTGCATCATTTTCCTATCGGTTTATAGTCTTGATGATTGGTTTGTATAATTTCATGGTGCCGCGTGATCCTCGGCTAACGGCTTGTGCTATCTCGTATACACGGATAACTATAACCTCATGACATATAGTTACTTTGGATAGCTCACCAAATTGATTCTAGACTTCGTTGCCCTGGGGTCTTACTATGACCCTTTGGAAATAGGAAATGAATAAAAGGACAGACAAATGTTAACATTTTCATCGTATGAGACAGACATAATTTTCTGGTGTCATAATTTACTTCGAAGATAAAATAAATAAATTTATACTTGTGAAACCATCCCAGAATCTGCAAACACATAAAAAAAACGTCATAATCGGTCCAGCGATTCAGTAGAACTTCACTTTGGAAAACATAGTTAATAAAATATATATGCAAAGCAATGTGCTTAAAAACCAATAGTTTACTAATTAATTCATGGTGTGAACCTAAAAAGAGAGAAATAAAATTCAATAAAGTGTGATATTTCATAAAAAAATACACTACAAAAATAAAAATAAAGACACGAAAGAATATAATATAATTGTGTTTAACTGTTTAGTGTTATAATTTATATCAATTGCTTTTTATTGAACCTTTTATCGTAGATTATACTTATAACCTTAGTTTTATACGGACTCATAAATGTTAGAATGTAGTCATCCATCACAATAATTACCAGAGATATTTGCTTTTTAATCTATAGGTACTACATAGATGATAGACGCTAGATAAACATACTTTAATGTGGTTTAGCTATCTACTATCATTAATATCTAATAAAATTCATTAAAATCCGTTAAACGTTGCTTTACTGCGTTGACATACAAATGTGTATGTGTGCCGTTGTTTTAATTAAAATATAACACAATTTTCACTTCATGTTCCTTCAAATATTAATTAACAAGATTGAATCTTTTTTTTTAATTGGGACTAATCCTACCCACACGCCCACCACTGTAACTCCTGTACACCAGGGTACACAGCAGTGACCCACGAACACACCGAGTTATGACACTCGAGAAGTCCCAGGAAGAAATTAAACTGTCTTGGAACCCGCAACGAAATTAATCAGAAAAAATTGGAGGAGTTGGAAATACAGTAAATCAAGATTAAATCTACCGGTAGATATTAAATGCAAGCATTTCATGAATTTTTATAGTCTCTACAATTTGTTTATCTCAAGGAAATAAAAATATATTTAAACCAAGACACTAACAGTTATTTCAACCGTGAGATAAGAAACCTATTAATGTAGAATAAATTAGACACCCTAGAAATTAACGTTAAGTATTCAAAGTTAATTAATTATATTATCGAAGTTAACGGTAGAACTTTAGCATTTCGTAATCAAAAAAAATCATAGAAAATATTAAGCCTGTTTAAAAATCATTATATTCGTGATATTTAACCTATTACTTACATCATCCTCTGCGAAAGTCGGTACAACGAATCTTTGGGTACTGAATTAATATAATTAAGTTAGTAAAATAATTAAGGTTTACCAGAAGAACAACGGCTTTAATTGACAACACAGACAGTGTACGCCATGAAATCCTCTTACTTTAAATTATTAATGAGTTCAATAGAAACAACCACCTCTTAAAAAAATATTTTCCGTTCAAGTTTTACGTTACCTTACTTATTATCGTCTTCATCGTCTCTTTCCACTGTTATGATATACCTACATTTACATTAATTGCGTTAACGTGTTATTTTAAGTGTCTAATAGTTTGAGGTCATATCTTTGTGTTAAAAATACTGACACCACAAATTGTGTCAATCGTGAATACACTAATCACGTAATGAAAAGGACACTTATTTAAAGAACTAGCTCTTTCTTGCAAATTCTATCGCATTTATGGTCACGACTCTACTCTATAGAGGTTGTAGCATGATAGCAAAATTGGCATTATTGTTGGATTTATTACATCATTAATCATTACTGAAAGAAAACATAATATTGAAAACTTGGTTAATAGCATAATATAATATTTTTAATTTTTCTAAGCATTTGACATTTGACCACGCTGAATGCTTAGAATAATTTGAATTTGCAATTGAGTACTTAGAATAATTTAATGTGACTGCTGCAAAAGCAATACAATAAGTTTTTCACCGTTTATTTGGAAACGGATGTTCTGACATACGAGTATTACATACAGATGGCAATAAAGCCTTTTTAGCTTTTAACTACTGTGTTATAAAGGGTTTGCTAAAGAATTGCACTGAAGACGCAACTTATTTATATATATCATATAATGTTTTCAATTGGTGTCAACTAGCAAAGAAAAAAAAGGAATTAACTCAAACTCATACGACACAATGTGTGTTCTTCTATTGTAATATGTATATATATACTTATCGATATTATATATAGAAGATTGCAACATCCAGAACGGGGAAAAAGATCCATGACGAAAAAGACATGGAAATCAAGCTTATTTTGGAATCCATCCTTATGTTTAAAGGACATCTCAAGTCCTAGTTTGAGCTTAGATATTGAGTCTATTCTTGCACTGGCGACGAGTGCTTACTTTAAACAAATAGAAAAAACTTTTATAAAATCAATGTTAAGTCTTTCAGTCATCGCCGGACCGTGCTTACGTGCTAGCTAGCTACCTGCTGACCCCTGGTATTTCTCACGCCACTGACCTGGTTTCTAGATTGTCTTGTAATGACTTATAAACAATGGTCTAGGTTTGTGAATTTGTTTTATCATCAAACTAGCTACCCGCACGGATAGTGGAGAATAAGCAAGCCACGTCATCGGTGTGAGACCCCCGATGGAAAAAGCTCCGAGGCGACTAGACTTTTTCCACAATTATAGTCATATTTCATTATTTTTTATGACAATCAAATTAAACACCTTACTAATTAATAATTCTGTTAATTTATGGAAACCGCATTAAAATCCGTGACGTTGTTTTTGGGTTTGTCGCGACAGACAGACATACAGACGCGGTTTTAGTCAGAATCTACCCGACTTTGTTTTATAATATGTAGTGATGTTATACTTATTATTTTTTGTTTACCTGTTTCTTTTATTTTAATTTCTGTTAACCCCTTATTTTAGTGTCGATTACTTCATTATATAACAAAAAAATTAAAGGATTACATGTCACCTTTATACTGCCCTGCTAACATGAATGGCTTACTTTGAATATTCTGAAGTATAAGAGCTAAAATGAAAAGATTTGCCATTTTTAGTAGTAGTTTAGAAATTAGGTAATAGGTATTTTCTACAAGCACAGTCTACTTGCCTGAAACATATTTAACCAAAGTTACAGTCCTGAATAAAATCCAGGACTCTAAATTTGGCCGTGAATATTAGGATTTCATTGTTAATTTAGGCCTGTACTCATGTTTGAGGTGTATATATTTAAAAAAATTGAATACGACACTTACAAGAAGTATTAAGCATTGAAATTAGAGCTGCTTTGACCGTGTTACTAAATAAAGTTCAATATGTTTATAGGGACGTCTTGATTTTTTGGACGAAACGATAAGTTAACTTAATCGGCATGCATGAAAACTTATCCCACGGTAAATACTCAATCTCCATGATTTTGCATACTGCTAATTATATATATATAAGTATAATTTTCCCTAACACCAACAGGCAACGTATGTATTAATAATATTGGGCCATAAATTACTTATTTCAATTAGGTTTTAATGTCCAACATAAAGCTAAATTCATTACCAACTGCTTAAAGAAAGTGCTTTATAGCCTTTAACATTGTTACAGTGAATGTTCATGACTTACTGAATACAATACTATACATACTATGTCTTGACCTAACCTATGTGAACATTCTAAAGAGTTTGAGTAATCTACAGCTGTACACCGAGTTCATACGCGCGTAGCCTATACCAAGATTTTAAGAAAACAACCATCAAAGGTCTTCAATTAACGGTTCACCCGCAATTAAATTAGAAAGAACTCAGTTATTTTGGATCGTGACGAGCTCTTTTTTCACCGTTTCAAAGGGAACAACGCTAATTTCTGTGTCTTACGTTTTTTACTTAAATTTCAATTAAATCGACGACGTGTTTCCGGTCCGATGACTGCAGTAGTCGTAGGCCTCGGGAAACATAATAGAATATGGTCCAAATTGTCTGTAGGAGGTGTTACCACTGAGCTATTGTGCGACCTCTGTGGAATTTGTAACTAACGGGAAATATCTTGCACTTCACTACGCCACAAATGTGCGTGAGATGCATTTCGCTATGCCATCGATTTATGGATCGAGTGACCGCTTATATATTGATATACTTCATTCTTTAACTGAACTGGAATTTCAATGTTAGAAAAGCTTACCCGTCGAAACACTTAGAAGGTTTTGCAATAGATATGTCTTTAATTACAGTACGTCTTTCTAAAAAGTACCACTGAAAACTACACACTGAATTTAGTTCTGTAGGCTCCCCTAAATGATAAATAAGTCTCGACTAAAGGTTTGTGGTAGGTGATTGACATGAATCGCAACAAACAGTTTCAAACGTCACGTACTCGCTAATGCTTACTTAGATATTATGTCCACTTTATCAGTAGGGCAAATGGTAAGTACCTGCAACAAAGAAATTTATTCGGTCAGTATTACAAGTAAATACATTGCACTCTCGAAATCATAATGCTCTTCGTCGTCAACGATTATAATTATGGTCTCGTCAGTCATTACGGCGCTCGGAGAATATCTTTATTGACAGCTCAAAAGCGAACACAAAAGCCGCGTGAAAGCCACCATTGTACCTGGCTACATCTATGACTTACACAATGCTACTGGCGACGCCTAATAATCCATCTGTAACTTTACAACCAGCAACTCATTTAGGAAAATGAAAAGCCCGTTTCAATGAGCTCGACTCTTCCTTATTGTTGTTCGGTTAGAGGATGGTCTGTACAATAGCGTCTAAGGTTATCAGACCGAATGATGAGGCCTTCAGATGTGCTTTCACCTATTACGTATTCTTTTGTGTGCGTTTTACTTTGTAAATGTATCGACAAATTGTTACGTCATGATGGTACTATTTGGAATAAAAAATATCGCCTCTCATCTGGAACTAAGAGTGGAGTGTTCACCCGTGGAACTTTCTCCCCTATGTAAGGCTTCAATAACACAGGTTCCCGTTAGCTTGAGTTTGAACTCGGGGTTAATTACTATTACTAGGGATAGCACGCTCGGAAATTTTTCCTATGTAAAAGCAAATTATGTTACATAAAACTTTGCTGAGTTTTGTAGTCTCCAAAACTACCGTTGAAAAAATTACTATTGATAGTATTTTTTATAATATTAAATTATAGTAAATAAAAAACCAAATGGATTTTATGAGACAGTAAGTGCATTTCTTTAAAGATTTTTTTTTAATTGTAATCCTAACGTCAGTGTCAGTTGCACATTGTTAACTGTGCAAGAAAAAATGGTTTTCTCACTTTCTAGTTCTGCTTGATTAACCACTTTGAAAACATTTTAATATTATTCATCTTCTGCTACGATGTGTGAAGAATTTTATGGCACTTACATAGATAGTACTATATTCCAGACGAGCTGTCTTGTTAACTTTGTTCAAAGGTTTATACTGACGAGATTCTGTCAACTTAAGAGACTTATTTAATTCAAGTATTACAAGTTTATTTGAACCATAACACATTTTTTTTTTAACTCTGCATCGCCCTAAGGTCGACTGCTAGAAAATGCCTACGGCATTAAGTCCGCCTGTGTCACATTTGTGCATAAAGTATAAATGAATAAATAAATAACAACGTTTTTGGTCTTTTGCATTTACTTTTGACTAAAGGTTGTGTATCACACTGTTTTAATATACGAGTTTTATTAGTGTTTGTACAATTATGTTAAAATTAAATATACGTAAGTATATTGTGTTTTTCAACTCTTTTTTCTTTATATTTCTTAACATTTCACAATTACACTAATCATAATTGTCCTAACAATCTTATCAATAGAAATAAACCGTCAGTGACAACTGTCAACTTTTTATTGGGCATGGATATCCATACATATGTATATTATGTGAGATTTTTCATAAAATAAAGGGCGTTTAAATTTAGTTTTTTTAGTAAAATTTCAGTTAAAAGCCCAAAAATATTTGGTTTATCACTATTGTATTTTTCAAGAATAAAAATCCCCTTGACCTGGACAGCTGAATGCTTTATTGCTCTGATATAACATTGTATCCCAGTTGAACGCAGGCTCAAAGCTAGTAACTAATTAAAGCCGCTATAACGGCACGCAAATACAAATTCTCACAAACCGGTAGCCTGTCAACATTGACAGACTCACCTCGTTATGATTATGGAGTGTCGATTGCATCCTCCATTTAAATATAATAAGTAAAATTTAATAAGTCGTAAATTGTCCGTTGCGAATGTTGTCATTTTGTATCATTTGCGTCGGCTATAAATACCTCAAAGCAAGTCGTCCATCACATTACATCAGCATTAATAGAGTATTTTCTCGATGCTGCTGTGGATAAAGTAAGTCATGCAATTTTCTCCATAATCTGCTTTTTATAATCCGACGAATACGGACAAGGAGACGTAGCGCACTCTGCTTAACTTGCATTCAGGACTACAAAAAATATTGTATTTGTTTCACTAAAAGTATATCAACATTTTATACTGTTGTTACTGTTATTGGTCCTTGAGATTACATTTTTCTAACATGCGATGCAGGATATATTGGTATGAATTTTTAAGAAGTTTATGCAAAATAAGTATGTACACAAGTTTAGAAAGAAATACATTCTATGCTTAGAAAGTACGAGTGGCTAACCAAAGCATTTCTTTAATACATTAACTAAACGATGGACCCACGCTCTGTAAGACGATTTGAATCTTGCAAACATTTACTCAACGTCAAATTTTTGATCCATTATATTTATTTTATGTCAAGTACTGCATTTGACTCTCACGATCGTTAACGTTGGTCCATACAACGCCGACGAGTGGGCGTTTGACCTTATTTTGCCACAGTACCTACCTTATAAGGGACCTATTAGTTTCATGACATAAAGGGCGGACAACATCCATATAAGTTCATTGTTAATATATACATTGTTCAGAATCTCAATATTAGATAGAATGAGCAACCTGTTAGATCATTAAAATAGAAGTCATTTCCTTTAAAGTTCGATATCAATGGGCTTTTAAGTTTTAGTTCAAATTCTGAACTTACAACCATATTCCATAAAACTGTTTTGAACCGAAAACAATTACTGACGATGCTGCCAATTACTGCTAACCGATAACTATATTACTTGCAATAAAACTGGCAATGTAGACAGTAGTTGTCAGTGCTTCATATTTATGTTTTAAGTGAATCTTAAGACACAGTAACATAATATGCAACATATAATTATTAACTGTGTTGCTTACTTTAATAATAACCAAGTTGCAACGATAGTAAAATGTTAATGTTTTAATGTTTGCAGCTTGCTTCTATTTCTCTGATACTGAATAGATCACTATATCAGAAACCTGATGTTTGCCTAGCATATTTGCTTAACAAAACATTGCACTTCTTACAACATAAACGGTTAGATAGGAAGAGATGAAGTATCCCATCGGTGTATGTAAAACGCTACAAATTATTCTGCTAAAACGATTTTCTACACGCATCTTTAATAAACAAGCTAGGGTTGTCAGATTTAAATGGAAATAAAAAAAATAAGCTTACGGTATTTTTTCCTTCAAAGGGTACTACAACTTTACTGTTTTTAAATATTATTCCTATTGAATTTAAATATCTTAAAATTTAAATTAATCTTTCTAAAGTGAAAAAAATATATTTTTCTGGTGGTCAAAAAATAAACAGCGAAGCACATTGTCTTCAAATTCATCAATTGCTTGTTCTATGAACTTAGTTCCGGTAAAATATTGTTATCTCAAACCAAGGTAAAATTATGTTAATAGTATTCATCAGATTATCTATTTCATATTTTTTATTTAAACTCCACTTTAAATTTTTTATGATCAGTGCAATGCTAACGAAGAAGCCTTTTTTCTCTGAAAATATATTTTCTTTAAAATTTCCATTTCTAAAAAGATCATTTCGAAAGATCCTGAGGTCTATTATAGTTGAAACCGTACGTGGTCACTTAAGCTCTCTCAACCACACCAGTTTCGTTTATCATTTAATACATGCGTAATTTCGGACGATACCACCTTTACCAGTTATAACAAGGACAAAATGCAGAAGAACTGTTATTCGAACTGACTGCAAAACATTTAAGAAAGCTTATTATACATTGGCGCAGTTTATGTTGTTCCACTCCTTAGAACATTATGGAACCCATTAAACTCCTCGAATTTAATGAGAAAAAACACAACAATCTGGATTTATTTAATAACTTGAAATAATAACTGAAGTATAGTTTGAATTTGAATTCAACAGTTAAACTAATTTTAACCGATAGATTATTATGAGAAACATTTAAATTATACTATAATTAATTAACAACAGTAGCCCGAAGGAAAGAAAAAAATCTTGAATATCCATATAACTACCCTTCCAACCAAATAAACTTTACAAATAAATGCGAGGATATACATGTGTACCAATATATATATGCATATATAAATGTTTAGTTGGTTTATATGTACGCTTCAAAAATTCAAAAAGTTCAACACCGATTAAGCTCAAATTTTGATGAGATATACATCCCGCTTTAAAGACTGTTTTTATCTATTTTTCGCGTAACTTATGTATCTCATTTCTCATCAATTACAACCAAAATGTGCAACAGCTAAGCATGGCAGGATACAGCTGGTTCTTGAACATGCAAGCAACAATCGGTTACAATAAACTAGCATTCTTAAAATATATCTTCTCCATACGCAATAGCTTATTTGTTAGTTGCATAAATTGCTACTTTCTAGATAGTTGTTATCTTGTAATTCGTTATCCGAGGATATCAAAATAAACACTAGAACTAAATGGCAACCCTAGACGCAACAAATGGCGTGTACGCGAGAAAAGGGATTTGAGAAACATGTTTCTAAAATCAGATAATAGATTACCTGAGATTAGATTAATCGAGAGGGAGCCAATTTCTCTACTCAGGCGCAATACAGAGAAAGGCCTTAAGTATCCTTTGTTCTAAGTTATCCGAGATAAACGTGCAGTAATATAACATGTAATATACCTACCATCTGATTTCGCTTGAAGAAATCAGTGCCTAACTATATTTACATTTAAGAAGTGAAATGCTATTAAGTAACACATGCCTCACTTAAGATGCGATAAAGAATGCATTTCTTTTCTTTCTCTACGTATGACTCGTAAACTTGACCTAGTTTTAAGTAAACATTCATTATTATTCCAAGTTACCTGGCGGCACGAGCCCATGGTACTAGAATTTCGCTTACAAACGTGCAAGGCATACGAAACGGCTAAGTCAAGACGATTCGCGAACTACCTTTGCATTCATTCTGCAATGCAACACACTAGCACGAATAAAGTGTGACCTACGTCAGACTAGGGAAACTGTCCACTGACACGTATATATGTACGTGTCAGTGAACAGCACAACTAAATGTAGGTTAAAACTTTCGTCGGCTTACAGTCATTTCAACCGCAATCCAAATAAGAGCGCCGGTCACGTTTCTAAGATCGCCACCGATATCTGCAAGCGGCTGATCAATTACACTGATTCTTATACCTAACAATATACTCCACAATGCAGGTATTAATCTATTCCGATTTCGTACTCACGTCGGTTGCTAAGACTATCGAATGACGCCTTCCCACGTCCGCATGCTCCAAATACTGTGTAATAACATTTCTCTTGTACTCGATCATTTTCACTGACAATTGTTAAATCATTCTCCTTAACAAATAACCGTAGGTCGGTAAATCAAAATGCATGCCAGCTGCAGTAATATATGTGCAAATGATAATGCAGCCAGTTCGTATAACAGTTCCGAGTCATTCCGTCAGAAGTGCTATCGCCATATTCGATTTCAATTTACAGTAACTGACGCTAGTGAGATGTTTACGTTTAAGTGCAATGTATCCACTATCCGCTTTTTACAGCTCGATCTTGCTATTTATCACTTGATGAACACTTGAAACGAAAAGTGAACCTGTTACTCAACGGTTTTATATAAACCAGTCACCATCAATGGCCAGGAGTTATATAACTCGATTCCTATCATCTTCCTTTTCGGATATATCGTTCAACGGTATTAAAGACAGTTTGTTTATAGATAAGAAAATGTTTCACGTTCTTGAAGTAACCAGACTAAACACGTTGGTTTAGTTATGTCATTACCGATGTTATATATTAGTGGTAATATTCCTACGAGTATTACCTTGGAGTAATGTTAATAGTTGTATTAAGAGTCATTGATCTTTTTAGTTTAATTACATTCATTTGATAGTTTATTGGATTGGGTTTGAATGTGATTTCTGGTAAGTTCAGCGAATACTCTCCAGTGGTGTTTTATGATATTCACAAACTATTGCCGACATTTAGACGCCCTGCTGATCCCAAACACGAGATCTCCTTAAGGAATATGTAGTGTTTGTGTGTAATCTTCTAACTCCCAACCATCATCGGTAACCATTCAAAAAGAAATATGTCTTGCCCAATGACCTCTCTTGTTTGTACCACTAAACAAATTCTAAATTAAAAGTATTAAGAACAGTAATTTCATCGGCTATTTAGCAATATAACAGATGGTTAAACCCGAAATCGTTTAGTCTGGGTAAGAGGAGCTTGTCGAATGCTCAAATCAAAGTTGATTGGATAGGGTTAAAGAAAAAAGTGCATACCGCTAGATGACACAGTGCTTTATTGAACAAAATTCCGTTGGACGCAACGGTAGGCCTACCGAGATGTAGATGATGCGACGGGAGACGTGCGACGATCGAGCACGACAGATCGGTGCACTTGATGATAAAATAACCAATACTTACCAAGACTGTGGGACATTTAATACGGATTTGGTTGTGAAAATGTGCAATCTATTTCTCTTAATCTATCTATTTAATTCAAAAACGTTTGTACTGTTGGCCTGTAGGTATATGTTTAATAGTGTTAAAATCTTAATGGAAAGGGACCGAAAAAGGATATTAAATTCTGATCGATCGAATAAGAAATTTTTACTTGCTTGTTGAAATTATTTTACATGTCAGGACTTGATATTTTTTTTTAATAATACGACAGATATAGAGATAAAATACGTAACTTTTATTAAAAGTTTGTATTTTCAGCGTTATAATCGTTATTATAATGGATTGTTTGTTTTTTTTTTATTTCACCTTCTTTAGTTCATCTTTCAACCTCCTATAAGTTGAAAACATATTTACTAAACGAGCAAACTTCAGACTGCCTGCAAATTTTAATTCAATCATATAAACAATTGTTCTAATTGGGACCCTCAAAGGCAACTCACAATCGACGCGGTGGCAATAAGTGTCGTGACCACTTAAATCACTGCCCTCTCCATGCTGCATAGCATATTTTAACTACCACCGCTATTTTAATCCAAACCACAATAATTTTCGCCATGCGGCATTTATAGCAAGATTGTGTATATCGCCATTCCAAGTTTCCTCTTCAAATGGAAGACTTTAATGAGACAAGACAACGACTTTAATGTCAATTACGATTTATTTAACAACTAGTTGTACAGCTAGTATAACTGAAAATTTTTCATGAATATAACACTAAACGATCTTACTTCAAAATTGTAGATATGCTGTTTTATTAATCTGACAACTAGTCGAGAGGTAAGATATTCGTGAGGGCATCGCATTCATCCGCACGAACTGCCGCACCGCACAGGTGAGGCAAGCTAAAATGCGGCGAGCCTCAAGTGCATATAGAGACCGCAAAAACATAATCTGCGACCTGCCACGGTCGGGCTATAAATAATAGGTTAGAATTTTATACCACTCTATGAATTGCAAATTGCGTCGCACCGCATAGAGCTATCATGATCTTTCTACTCCTTGTTGGAATAATTCAACATCTTGCCTTCTTTTTTCTTTTAAGAAGAATTAGTAAGGATGTACTTTCATAACAATTTAAGGAGAAGAAAGGAATGGCATCTGTCGTTTAGTTGTCATTAAACAAGTAGCCAATAAATAGTGGTTATTGTGGTTATTCCGTGCTTACAAATAATCAACATGATTCAACATGATTCAAGCCTCCAAATTCATTTTTTAAAGTACAAATCTGACTGATACTATAGTAGGTATGACTATAGTTTAATGACGTTTGATATAATTTATTTGGTAAAGATCTCAATCATAGACAATAAAGACTATTTTCTTTTATTGTATTTGTAATTATAGCACATCACTAACAAAATACTCTATCGCATCTTGAGAAGAATTCATGACTGCGTCTACAAACTACATTTTTACACAATATGTACTATGCACTTAGTGCATGTAAAATATTCAAGTCATAGCACTTCATACCTCTCAAAGAGACAAAACCACACAACATCATAATTTCCATTCGTTCTGGGTTATTCTACTTCAGACATTCAACCTGGTATGAGTTAGAGCTCGTGTGTTTGCATAACGTGTTTGCTCCTATTTAGACATCGTTACTCGCACATAACCATCGGAAATAAAACTTACATTTACAAACTTATTAAATGAACGAAATAATATTAAATGAATCATGTATTAAGTCTTAAAGTAAATATGCAAAGGCACCTTCGCTGTATTGTAAAAAGGGGGGCCCAGATGATATTTATGTTTGATTGCTTTCGCAATAAAACTTTTTTACCTCCATGGGTCGTTATACCCGGCAAAATTGTATGTTGGCCACCAACCTACTAAATCGAAGCAGTGTTCCATCACCAGATCTTCGAAGTCGCAGGTGTAGCCTAGAAAGGATGTCCCAGTGAATCAAGACAGTCAATGATATGGTAAACGTGATCATCCATTTTGATGTGCGGAAAATAAAAATAATTTTAAGGTAGATTATATTTATAAATGTTATGTTCAATAAAGCTTTACAAATATATATTTATTTTTAAACTTACAACATTGGTCTGGAATGGGCTCTGTGTCGTTAGTACCCGTAACAAATTTAGCTACAGGGAAGAACCCTAGTCTGGGGAACATACGTGTAACACTGCTTCTAAGGGACCAATTCAGTATAAAACCGGCTTTTAGAATGCGAAGATTATTGACCGGAGCCCGTTCATGGTTTAACCTTCCCTCCATAAGATATTTATGAACATTTTATAGATGTTCCGTATATACTCCATTTTTACTTTTCCTAAGTATCGTCGTGATATGGTTATTTATAAATTATAGTTTAAAAAAACTAAAAATAACGCTGTTGTTACTAGCAGAGCTAATAGAAAACCTTTTTAAAAAAAAATGTTGAACCGACTTCAAACAATATTAACAAAGAGCACTAAAAACCTAGCAGCAATATCGATTGATTTGCTGTCATTTTTTTAAGAGTTCTGTTATCTGTTATCGAAACTCATGATCAAATCCATATGAAATTTAAATGTAACCATTTCGGAATAAACGCTTTTCTTACAAAAAAATATTTTTTTAAATTCGTGTGTATATGACAGAACATACGTACAAAACATATAAACATCTGAATTGACAACCTCCTCCTTTTTGAAGTCTTTTAAAAATTTCGAAAATAGTTTATGTTCAAGTGATGACATTGATATTAGTCATGGTGAGTTGCTTCCTGAGTAGAGCAAGATTATGACCCAAATACTTAGTGATGAGTCGCCGTTGCATGTTAACATACCTATCCGAATTTTAAGTGCACTCATCCCATTTATTAACAACTTTCTTTTGGTGAAAATAATCTTTCCCTGTTAAAATTCACTCATGACCGTACAAACTTTAAGCAACTAGAAATAAAAATATTAAAGTTCGAAATTATGTTTTAATAAAAACATAAAGTCCTAACACTGTTACAGATTTTCACCTTAATGCATTGATTGCTTAAATCAATTAAGATTACATTTTAAAAGCCCTACGTGCATAGTAAGCCGAAAACATAAAGACACATACTCAAGGTCTATATGTAACAGATGTTATCTACTCGTTCCTATTTTTTAAATTAATAGATACATTAAACCATGAAGTCAATACATAACAATGCAAAACGATATTCGGTAATCGGTCACGAAAATGATTTAGTTCAAGTAACAAGAAGAAAAAATAATGCTCGCACTATGAATTAATTATGCCTTCGACACGAAGGCCTAGAAGCACTTTAGGTCACTGAACCATCGAGATGTTCGGCGCGAACAAAGTGGAATAAATACATACATATCGCGGGAAAAGACGCCTGCTCGGATTAATCGGTCATGTGATCATAGAACTTTTTTGATGATGCTAGTACTGATGCTAGTACTGATACTACACCAATGACACATTGCTATTTAGTTTACAGTATGATTTGAAATAATTAGTTAGCGTGTAGGTTGATTTAGTTGGTGCGAATAAAAATAAAACCGATAATTGTGGTTTGTTTTCATGAGTAATAGTTATCGAAGGGATTTCGTCCCTTTAAGTTAATCTTCTTGAGCAAAATATGTATAATATTACCCCGACCAATACTTTAACATACACCATCAATACCAAACTGTGTCTATGTTTTTTATTATATTTGTGTATATTTAATAACTCGAAATAAACAGAAATGGATTTTAATCAGGATGAATAAAAGCCTGTGTAAAAATATTTTATAATTCTGAAAACGGTTATAACCCCCGTACTCTTAACGCGGTTAAAAATAGTATAAATATATTATTTACTTTTATCGACAACACCAGTAAATAATTTCACTGCAGTTGTTAAATCTACTGATCCTCATTAACCCTAACAAAATAGCAAGAAAAACCTTACGTTAGCCCAGTAACACCAATTCCTCATTTATAATGAGCAGCTGTATTCGTCTACTATGTGACAAACCACTAAGTAACGTGTCTACATCATTTATGTGATCTAACTTAAAGATAACTGTGCGTTCTGTTCCTTTGATCACCGCTACGTGCAAATATTCGTGGATTTAACTCAATTCGCTTAAAAACTTGCTGTCTAAGTAGGGTAAGTGGCCTAATACTTCTGTTTGGATTGTTTGTAACCGTTTTAGCTTTGTGGTTTTAGTTATTGCTTGTAGTGTATAATAGATTTAACGTTATGAATGACAATATTTGTGCGTGACTAAAGAGCAATAACTTATTTATTGACTCAATAAACTTAATAGAATTTAGGTTGATATCCGAATTCTCCGAAACGCCAATCTATTTACAAAATAAAGTTTTAAAACAATGTAATTCTTTTAAAAGTTACTATAATGTAGGTAACAAATAAATAAAGCCCAGACTTAACTTAAGTAGAAGCTAGTCAAGGTTTTATTAAGGCATTTGATTGGCTAGATGAAACCATACTAATGTAAATTCGAAATATAAACTTGTAGTATGTACTTAGCCTAGTCGCCTGCAAATTGCATGTTATATTATTGCTACGTAACTAACCCGAGAGGATAATTGTCTCCATAAATACAATACATTACACTACTAAATGGGTCTCATAATGGTGTATTAGCAGGAGTTTGATAGTAATAGGAACATGATAATAATAAGCCAGGGCTCACTCAGAATTTCTAAGTGACAGAATTATACTTGAAAATGTGTATAAATTATAACAATTTCTAAATAACATAACTCAATTGCATAACTGAGCTAACTAAAAAAAATACATGATACAATATCCTATGGGAATTCTCTGCATAGGTAACCTTAATAAGCAGAAATAGATTTGCACACAACATAGGTGAAAGATTCCTTATTTACTGAAACTGAAACTGTAAAAGCAAGTTTTTTGTAAACCTTATAAATTTTGCGGTACTATCAAAAACAAATGAAAAAATATGTTTAGAGAAAGCTTTTATCGTATCTATGTGGCATAAAAGTAGCTAGGTAGATACAGTTAACGAAGTTTCCATTTTATGGTTTATTTTACGTACCATAACAGCTCACGGCATCAGAACATTCGCGATGTACATTGTTTTCTAGCGGTAGGGCCGGAACGCAGATCTCTGCTTCGTGACAGTTGATATGAAAATATGGCTGCATAGTTTTAATGTAAACAGCGAAGTTTAGAAATACGCTTAGAAATAAAGGCAAAGCTTATATGGAATCATGCTGCTGTATCTTTGAATCGTGATTGAAAATGTACTTTCTTTGTTTCTTTTTGTTTGTTTGAAATAATTCTTATGGAAGTCTTAGTGTACTCGTATTATTATTACTGTCAGAGGAACACATGCGGTTCATAACGTGCCAAACAGTGAACCTTTTATCCGTTTTGCATTGATGTCATTCATTTGTACGTGTCTATAAACTCCCCCTATATAACTCAGTTAGAAAAGTAATGCCCATAATTCAACTCACTGCCAGTGGATAGTCTTTGTAAATATTTGACCCTTTTATCATTTTTTTACAAATTAATAATTGTCTAATTAGAGCAAGTAATAAGGAAAAATATTCAGCTAGACTAGACTGTTTATTATCAAGAAATGCTTTTTTATTTTATGACAATAGATACGTAAAATTTAGTAAAAAAATATTTACAAAATAGACAGAATTCCCTGAATTATGATTCAGAGAGCTGTGGTCATCAACATCATCAACAGCCTATACTATACCACGCTGGCCAGACGGGTTGGTATAGGGTTTGTTTCAAGTTTTCCTTCTCTTTTGCAGTGCTGTTGTCCTGCTTAGTTTGCTCCCTTAGTCGGCTCTTACGACACCTACGGGATGAATTGGGGTAGTGACAATTTGTATTCTTAATCCGTCACCACACGGTGCTCTGGTGCTCTGGTCACATTGTGTCTATTTGTGTATTGCGTAAATATATGCGATTAGGTTTGCCTAGTCGCATTTGCCAGCGACAATATCATTAACGCTTTCACGGCGTAACTGTAGCCGTGTACGGCAGTTTGATTTTCAATTGCTTTTTATTAAAGTCCAATGCAATAAATAAACGATACCACTAACAAGAACTAAATCAATAAAATAAATATCCAATAAAAACCCATAATTGACGACCACTTAACACGAACCATGCCATATTTTTACATTAAATTGCTATATTTATCTTGTTTGATCAAGTTTTTAAGAGAAGTTGGAGAAATCAGTAACAACTCTGTTTACAGAATGAGGCTACTGTTGAATGTTGCGTATGTATTAGTTGTCAAAGTAGTAAAAGATAGGGATTGTATTATTTTGATTTATTATTGATGATTGTTTACGAATTCGTACTTTGGGAATGAACGTGATTAATTATGTAATAATAGCTGTAATCTATCTTCCTCTCTCTCTGCAAAAAGAATGTTCTCAAATTTACACTCCTAATGTACGTTATATAACTGACCGCCATTACATATTATTTGATACACCTTAACGTGCCTGTATTATGCTATTAAAGTATTTGATTTCATTCAAATTTATATTAACACAATATATATATATATATATATATATATATATATATATATATATATATATATATATATATATATATATATATATATATATATATATATATATATATATATATATATATGTATGTATATATATATATTTATAAAATATATATGTTGTATTTTGTATTTTAGACTGCCTCGGTGGTGCAGTGGTAGCGTATACGACTGCTGTGCTGAGGTCTCGAGTTCGATTCCCGGGTCGGACCAAATGTTTGTATGATTCTCAAATATTTGTTTCGGAGTTTGGGTGTTTTCTATATATAATATGAATTTACAAAAAAAATGTATTCTATCAGTCAATCTAGCTTTCATAGTACAAGCTCTGCTTAGTTTGAAAATAGATGGCGTTGTGTGTCAGATGTCCAAAATATCCGTTTTTTTTTTAAGAATACAGTTATCTAGAACATGTCATCGCATTTCGGCAAACGGTTTACTGAAAACTTTATATATTTCTTATTAGTTATAACAAATTTGAAGTTTTGCGTACTTAGCATGAAATCTAATTTGGTGTTGTGAATGGTGGTGGATCTTGTCGAGTGAATGAAATAAAATGGGGTGAAAGAATAAGGTTGATATTTTTTTTCCTAGTCTAGTGTGCCATACAAACCCCTAACTAGAGAGACATATTAAATATAATCTTTTTTTTTCACTTTAGGGGTTAAGAGAAATTAAATACAGTTACGACCAATACATAAATGATACGTACTTACTTCTTATAATAAGCTTTCACTGACTATAATCGTCCAAGTTTATGACACTATCGTCAAGCCATTAACGCTCCGAACGCTGTACACCAGTCTTGTCCTAGAATTCGTCAAACTAAAAGTAACAGTCTGGCTAAATGCAGATGAACAGGCAATGTTTTCACTTTAATGGATATGCAACCTTATAGAAATAGGCACAATTCAATTTTGCTGAAATCGGAATCGACCTAAAGAACCATATGAAATGTAATATATAAACACTTAGTATATTCTTATTTTGTTTAGTGTCGCCTAAACTCTCTAGAAAAAATAGATCAGCAGATGTTGGGAGTGATAAGCAGAGTAAATAATATTACTCAGACAAAAAACGACAACCATCTTCTTGTCACAATAAATCTACAGAATACCATTCTTCAAAGGGCTACTATAAATGTTATCCACAAGATTATTATTATTTTAGAAACACATGACAGCACATATAGATGGGTTGTCTATAATGTGTGTAATGTGTATATAAGTATGGACTTATATTATAAATGTGAAACTCAGTTTGTTTGTTACTCTTTCACGGCTAAACCACTATACCGATTTAAAAAATTCTCTCACCAACGGAAAGCTACATTATCTGTGAGTAATATAGGCTATTTTTACTCGATAACTGTCTTACACGCGGGTGGAGTCGCCGGCAAAAGCTAGTAAATAATAAAGGCAAATGACATCTAGAGGACACCATTACGTTAGTTTGAACGGTCTCTGAACGTCCACTACAGTGTAAGTCTGTGCAATGTCTTTACGTACATGAAATGTTGTACAAATTGAATTCGTGTACGTTTGTTTGTACTTTCTTGTTTGCCAATATATATATATATATATCCAATGACTTGGGTGCTTAATTATTTTTAATGTACGCTTTCACCACGTGATTTATTTCAGTTCAAAATAAGGAAAATGAAAAATTGCTTCAAGGTCAGGACTTACAAGCCTGAACTTAATTTTATTGATAGAAATATTAAAACCCTTCCTCTTGTAAATTAGTAGCTGTTTATGTGAATTAAAGAAATTGTTGTTTATAAAAAATAAATTTAAAAATATTCTTGTAGAATTTTTTTTTTTTCTTAAGATCTTGAGAGTTCGACTTTCATTATAATTACAAATTCTTTACAAAGGTAGGAATACCTCTTTTAAGGTATTACGTATGTATTACACACTTTTGATTGTATTTCACTGCAGAAGAAGGTCGGGAGTAAATATATTTAATATAATATGTTGTTAATTAAGCCAAATATACAATAACGCCATTAAAAGGTTGCAGTAAACCGTGGTACCGCTATCAATGTTCAGCAATTACGTCCACCATTCAAGTTTGGTATGGATATAAGAAACCGTATATTTGTACTGATAACATTTTCTCGTTAATACCCATAGTGAATTGTATTGATAACTAAAGTATTCAGTTCTCACAATATTTCGTTAGGTAACGGCAATATGCTTTGTGAAAGAACTCGTAAATCGCTGTGTGAGAAAGGTGATTTTAAATCTGTGTGGAACTAGAAAATTCTATTGAAATATTACGTAAATGATTTTATGTACTTTCATTTCTGGGATCTGAGCAAGCCTAGTCTATTATAAATATATGCATTTCATTTATGTTAACTTACATCTCCAGTCTTTTCTAACCATATATTTAGCCAATTTAACCATGGTGTTTTTTGAAATCTTGACAAAGTGCTGTTCATTTTAGAAATTATCTCACGTTACTTACATGAAAGTTTTTTGATTTAAGATAAATAAACCCTAGGAATCAGTCTGAGCTAACAGTTTTCTGCAAACTGGTAAAATGGTTCCTCTTTTTTTATTTTGATTCTTGTAATATGTGAAACACTTTGTTATATTAATTGATATAGTTTTTTATTAAGGTCTTTTTTTTTATTTATGCGATAGTGCCCAGGAAAATTGCCGAGGTCAAATTACTCCAATGCTATATTTACACGCACAATTTTAAGTAATTTTTAAAATCTTTCTATCTCAAGATCGGATAAAGCTATTGACTCCAGTTATCTATCATCATAACGATGGAGCGGAGGCCTGATCTTGCCCTTGTTCACGTTTATATTCTTGATCTGAGGTATACATAGTTTCTATACAGTAGTGTACTCCAACCTGGTTAATGAAACAAAAATGGTTCATCGAAAGTTATTAGTTAGTATTCCAGATATTCCAGAACGCTAAAATATCATACATTTTGTCGGTCAGTGAAGACGCGGGTGAGGTCCAGGGCAGACTGAGAAAAATAGCAAAGGCTGGAGAATGTTCGTTTAAAATCAGCAGAACCAAAACTGAGTACATGTTCTGCGATTACTGACTCTCCAGTCCTGAAACCATTTCGCTAGATGGCATAGCGATAACAGTCTGCTCCAATTGCAACTTCGGCTCCCTCTTACAATGTGATGGTGAGATTGATCGTACTGTACAGCATCGAATCAATACGGACTAGATGAAGTGGTGGCAGGTAACGGGAACAATTTCTCACCCCAGTTTCCCTTTAACACTGAAGGGACATATTTATAAAAAAATATGAAGCATAAGACCGGTTGTCCTGTATGGTTCTGTAAGTTGGCCCATTAAGAGAACGGATAAGACACGCCTGAACGTAGCCGAAATGCGACTGCTGAAATGGATGTCTGGTGTGACTCGGATGGATAAGTTTAGGAATGAGTATATACGAGGGAGTCTGAAAGTAGCGCCACTGGATGAAAAGAAGTAATAGTTTATCTTGGTATGGGAGTTGAAGGGTACAAGAGAAGATGAAGACCAAAGAAAGAGTGGATAGACTGTGTGAGTGAGGATATAGCTAGGAAAGGAGTAAACAGTGAGATGACGAATGATAGAGTAGAATGGAGGAATCATACTCACTGCGCCGACCCCAAATCAAATTGGGATAAGGGTAGGCAGATGATGATGTTATAAATAAGTTAAGCTATATAGCATAGGTTTATAGCTTAAGTTATCTGTAGTAAATTAACCTGAATAGAAACATGAATATTCGTGTTTCAATAAATATTACATAATTAATCTTTGCGTTATTTTAACCCTAGTCATTAACTAGCGAGTAGTCGCACTACGAATATAACTTACTAGTACTCTTATGAAAATATAATAAATATAATTTAAATATTTTTTATCACAGTGAGTTTTTTAGTGAGTCTAAGATTAATCGTAAGAGTTACTCAAGAGGGACTCACTAACGCTGTTGAGGCATTTAAATGCCTCAAAAGCAAAAAAAAAAAATCTAACCCGTGTGAATATGTAGTATAATATGGAGGCTTGCTGTTAGCAACATGAACACACATTTGTATTAACCATAAATTTATTAGTCTGTAAGCCTTCTTCAAAAGTAAATAAATAAATAATATAATACTCATCGATCGGTACATCATTAGCGAAGTTAAGCAAACAAGTAGCCAGAACCAGTCTAAAATCTGAAAGGCAAATACAAGAACAAAGCATAGAATGGATGTGGAATGCGTGGTATAAAAAAAATCAATCAAGTAGAACGTAGTCCAGCAGTACTACAAAAGAGATCGCTTTTTCAAATAAAGTGCTTTTTTTTAAACTTAGTACGAGTAATGTTCGACTACATCGTAACTAAGTTGCACAGATCCGATGGTAAAATATAACTCCCAGTCGCCCCATCCATAAACTCTATTCATCAGACATATTTTGTTTGTAGTAATGTCAATCAGTGGTTTTGTTTGAAGTAGCTGATATAAGAAAGCTGTATCTACATCTACGTTCCTACGATCAGGTTAGGCTACTGGTATGTTTACTGAAAGATAAAAAAAACACGTATTCAATCAAAGTTCTTAAACACGTGTAAAACATGTGTCAGAATGCTGTCGGACTAATATCAGTTGTAGAATTAATTTCACTTTCGATTAAATTTTAATGAATCGAGAGGTCAGTAGTACCGCACTTTCGCTCGAGGCGTCTAGTACAATAGTGCTCTATTATGTGCGTAAGAATTCGTCATGTTATGACATCATTGTATTATTTTTAATCATAGTTTTTATTTGTTGCAGGTATGTATAGTGGCCTTGAATCTTGTAAGTTTAATATCTTGTCAATTGAAAGGTAAGGTGTATGCTCTACAAATCCCTACCGAACTGTACTTTGATTTGGTCTATATTATTACCTCAACTCATAATAAAATAGCCAAAATATAAAATAATAAAATATTGACGTCATATTCCTGTTTGCGCTAAGACTAGTAATTCATTAACTTATATGAGAGCTTTTATCCATTTCCATCAAATGTACGGTGTGTTTATTGACATCATAGACATTTTGACAAAGTTCTATAATATTATGGATATACATTTAGTAAATAGTAGGGGATGTACATTTCTCTAATCAATTTTACAAAAATTATTTGTATTCGCAAAGTGTCGTAAACGTCTACAGTATTACATAAACATTTATACCTGTATGTTTTGATACCAGTTTTATGACCAACCGCATGGGTCTGAAAGATAATTTGTGTACTTAGGTTGTAACAGAGTCATCACTGCTTTAAAAACAACAGATAGTTGAACGGTGAAAAGGTTCTTTTACAACCGTCGTAAAAAAGAAGATTTGATCAGGAAAATTTACATTACACAGATGGGACTATCTGAATTGAATTCCGTATCCATTTATACACGAGAGTCATGCGTAAAAAAGTTAAAATCGAGGAATATAAAAGTTTCAATCGAGAAGACGATGTCAAATTACCCGCGACGTCTACTGTCTACGGTTTGGGTATTTGCTCTATTATTAATTCAATGATCCCTCCAGAATATCTGTGAGACAATTTTTGTTTAACAGTATCTTAGTAAATGTTTAACAGTATTTTTTGTCTATTATGCAATTATATAATAATATTTGTACGAATACTTACGCATTAAGGAAAGTTGCATGCTGCAATCCTACTTCTGTTATAAATTAATTAATATAATCAAAATAGTTCTTAATTACACCCTTTTGTCGTTGTGTTCCTCATTATTAACTTACCTTTTTTTTATATAATGGAAATCGAAGAAGATCTGCGGCAAGTAATTACTATCAAGTCTGTTCTTAGTGGCCCCGCCTATTAAAATGTTAATATAGCAGTAAGAGTAAACATAGAATCAGAAAAGTAACATTTTAGTAAATACGCTTATAATGTAACTTATAGTATCAATTGCTGTCTCAGAATTGAATGATTAAAAATTATGTATATATACAATTACAAATCATTCAAAGTATCTTAACATTTATGTGAGCGACAATTAATTCCGCACTTTCAGATATGGATTGCTTCTTTGCTAAGATTTATCGGTTCAGTGCTTGTGTACACTAATAAAATCAATTGTACTTTCCAAGTTGACTTTCTAACAAAAAAATACGAAACATTTCATTTTATAATCATATCCCATTCGTATGATATCTTTACATTCTCATTCGTGAATGCATAAAACCGACTTCATTCTTGCAAATCACTATTATTAAGACCGTTTTATGGTGATTTATGTATGCGCTCTCGTTGCTTCACAATAGACTCTTACTTCCCATGAAGAGAAAAATTAAATAGTCTCTAAGGTCAAATACGGAACATTGGAATCACCATTATAACTCTCGAATCGATTTAATCCAATGCTTTCACTGAAAATGTTATTGTTTGTACGTAATAGGACTTTCTTTAAATAGTTACTAGCCATCGGAGGAAACGCCCTCATATCTTCCTATCAAGTCTCTTGTTTCGAGATGTAATTTCGTCTGGTTTCCTTTGCTGTCTTGCTTGCCTGCCTTTACAGGTTTTTCTCATTTCCATTCTTCCCTTCTCTCGTTTGGAAAACGATTTCCAAGAAGGCATTCATCATGCAGGCGGGTAGCGATAAATGAAACCATCCAAAATCCTTCGAAGTTTTCGCAGACCGTTGAAAACAAAAGACAAGCAGATGGTGACGATTAAGAAAAGGGTTTGTTTACTCCGTTCATTCCTTTTCCCTAAAGCATTTTCAATGTTTTGAATGGAAAGGGTAAGAACGGTAGCGTGTAAAAGAGGAAGAAACCTGACCGTCTGAAGTGCACATAGAGTTAGTTATATTTTTAGGGTACAGCTCTCTTTGTTCTGTTAGAAAGTAAATGTGTTACGTGTTTCTCGTTTAACAAAGGTTTCTCATTTATTTAACACTTTGTTTATCCTGCTTTTCTTTGTGACAATTCGCTCTCTGATCTAAATACATGATAATGATTCGCAGCTTGCCGATAGTGAAAATAATTTCTACCAACATTGATCATTTACACTACTTTCGGGCTTTCTCTTACTTAACGTAAGCAATGAAATAATTGTATCGGCTCTCTAGGAAAATTGATTAGTATGAATTTATTATTTCCTCGAATGAATTCCAAATCGATTTGTTTTCAGTATCGCTTCATTTTCTCCTTCTGAATATAGGGCAATGTTTCCGTTAAGAAAAATTAAACATTGCTTGTAATCACCTGTCAATCATTGATATGCTCGAATAGTTTCAAATCGAGCTGAACGATGTATTTAGTTTGTCAGAGATCTCTTACATTACAATGAAAAGAACGAAGCAGAGTGTAAAAATAAATCTTTTTAACTATCGAATACTAAAAGATCACTGATAGAATGGTTTTTGTGTACAAACAACCGTGAAAATGTGATCACACGTTCCTTTGTAGTTTGACAATTTTTTTGTGAGTAAACGACTAGCTTCTTAATAAATAATAAATAAATGTCTCTATGTTCCTGTTTTGTCGATAGTAATTGAAGCAAGCAGGTGCGAAAAGCTCGTAGAAAAATGCATTACTAACTAACTAGAAGTAATTTACTCGTACAATTGTCGTAACATATTTACCAAGGTATTATTGATTCTCGGGATTATTATTTCCTTTTTTATATTTTTTATTAATACTTTTACTTATATACTTTTAAGATTTTATGTGCTTACTATACATCTATTTACATGGTTATATTTATTCATTCATAGTTCAATCTCGGTTACATGGAATATAACAAGCATAGTAATAAAATATTTTCAAATAAGAGTTTTATAAGTATTTTAACATTTTTACAGATAAGGTACCTACTTAAAACGAAGATTCTAATTCTAAGTCTAATTTATTATGTATGCGATCAATGAAATATGTTCGGTATTTAATCAAATTTTTTCGTGACATGTTGGTGCCTACAATCAAATTGTTGTACCAACTCAAGCACATACAAGAAAACAATTTTATACACTTTCTACGATTATTTACTTGTTAGTTTCGCTTTCTTAGTGCCGACTATTTACTTTATAACTTTTGATGACGCAGCGGATGTTTCGATTCTATATACCATTCTATTGGCTTGTGTGTTTATTATCGATTGCTCTGCACTTTTTTAAAGAAATTAGTGAATGTTTGTTAAAACTCATGACTGTGTAGTGCATATTTAAATAGTCACTATCAAAATAGAGAAGAACATATTTGACTATTAATTGCTTACGAATGAATTTCAATATTTTAATATACCTAAAAATATTTTAATGGTCTAGAGTTGCTGTATTTATTATTATACCTATTAACTGCCAGGGAAATTAATTATAAACAGGATTGTTAGATTCGGCTTAGAATCTTTTTAAGAAAGCTCGTGTTAAGGATGGTTTAAATTTCGATTAGTACTTAGCTTTTCACAACCTTGGGTAGACCATAGGAAATCACTAGATATGCCTCATTTGAATCTATTTTACATAACTATCAATTACGCATACGTCACTTGTAGACTGAAATGCAAGCCCTACCTAAGGGACTACAGTTAAACTATTATGATTCTGGCTTTTGAATTGAAATGTTTTGTCTTAATCAATAAATTTTATTAATCTCCTGTATCGATCCAATGCTTTATCTGTCGTTCTACAAATGCACTTAAGCAGTAACTAAGCCAATACGGTTAATTCAACGGATGTAACGCGTTTCGGTAAATAACTGTCTAATCACAGACGGTAACCAGATCGTCGGACAGGTTTCGCGTGTGGCATTCGCGTTTCAAGCGTACCGGATAAACGCGTTTTACGCCGACAAACGTGACGCCACTTATAATCGACGATTAATCGGTTATATCATATTTGATGCAGTGTAAATCCTGCTGAAAAATCGTTTAACTATTCAATTTGCTCGTTTTTGATAGATGTTCTGATCTTTCTCCAGTAGTGTAACTGATTGCCGCTATCGTTCTCTTTTTGTGTTATATACGTGCACTTTGAAAATAAGTAAATAATAAAATAACAAAAATCTATGATTTACAAGATATTATAAAGGGAATAATAATTTAAAAAAAGAGTAGAGAAAAATCAAATAAAAAGTTGATGGCATACGTGAAAAGGAACTTTATACGTAAAGGGCTCTGGCTAGTATCTTTAATAGTCCGCCGCCTACACTGCGCTCTTTATGTGACTGTAATCGTTTCAGATACGAGTAGAGCAATGAATAAGGTACATTAGGGTGAAAAAATTATTTAGTGAAGCAGGCTGCGATATACCGCTAATCTAGGATTGGAAACGGGATTGACACTGCAGTAGGTTGAAGACACCGAGGTGGCGTACCTGTTGCTAACCTTGTGAATTGATAGCCCACTGGGCACGAAAATTACCTAGTATCTATATATATATTAAAACTATGAACACTATGCACTACTAATAATGTCTGTTCCATGTATCACGTCATTTCTTCACACGTAATAACTTTGGCATATTGTTTCGATGCGCATGTAATTCACTCGCAACTAAACATATTTATAATAGATATTTATAATTTACATGCTAATTTAACGTAAAATATAAATCTAATGTGCGCCAAATGCTTATCATTCCGTGTAATTTATATTTTTTTCACAATTTCTCGGTAAGTGTTACGATGCTGCGTTTAAAGTTTGGTCAGTATCTCTTATCGAACAGAATTATTTACTCGGTGAAGTGTAAATGGTTGTAATAAAAAGAATGCTGCAACAAACCTCATTGACTTAAAGCTTTCTATTCGAATGGAACCTAATTGAGTAGTAAAAGTAAGTATAAAAAAGGTAAACAATCAACACCCGATGTCGCTAGATAAGTCCAAAATTTACAAAACAGATAATGGCATTTTCTCTGATTATGTTAGGGTTTCGGCAGTTTAGTATATTGTAGTATAATACTAAGATATAAGGAACATCACTTTCTACAAAAGGGAAATTGTTTCTGTACTTGTGTACTCATGTGTTTTAAATTCAGTTACCCAGTTTTTTTATGAATCATAAAACACTGATGCACCATCACGATGGAAAATGATACTACTTTAATTTACAAAGTAGTATCATTTTCCACTAGTATTATACTCGTAACTAAAACCTACCTAGTAAAATCGACTTACTAACACTGATCCATGTTCGTACTTTCAGAATACATATAGCACAATCATAATAATTTATCAATGATCAACACAATCAGTAGACAATAGTATATAAAAAAATCAACTGAAAATGTTTGTATAAATGCTGAGAAACTCAAAAAAGTCTCTCTCTTCAGGTCACAGTCACATTTGTAGGAAGAAATGGTTCAATGCACAAACCAAGTCCTAGTAACCTTACCTACATTATGTGTACCCAATACTATACTATATAATATACCAATATACAGCTTATCCTACATAATATTCCCAAAACCAGTAAATCTTAGCTAGAATAACGATTGGATTCCCGTATAACCGATAAGTGAAAAACATTCTTGCGGTTTCATGCTAGTGCTGATGGCTTTCTATTATAAATTCATGAGGTTTAAGTAAGCACGAAGCTACTGAGATTCATGTGATACAATCACTAAAGTTCGGTTAGTTATGATTCCTAAAAAAACTATTCTTTTAAAGGTACTACTGCGTAAATCATGGCCATTTTTAACGTTATTATTTTTATAGTGACATCACCAAAGGAACGCTCGAAATTTCGGATAATGTCAATGCATTATAAATAATTGTTTCGAGACCGTATGTGCTTCGTATTGACGACTCGTATTTTTTTAAATTGTATTTCGTAAAATTCCTGGGACCTAAGATTTAAAATAATCAAAATCAGAATTTTAAAACTCAAAAATATTAAGACATAGAACTTTGTATTTGAGAACGTATGTGTATTACAACTTTCAATAACGACAGCATATTAGAAATGCATAATTCACCACATACATAAAACACAAAAACATATACATATTATTAAAAAATAGTTACATAAAATACTTAGATGGCCTTGAACGAGTGATCGGCGTCAATGTCAGCCGCTTAAGAACAAATTACAACATGCGGAAACCCGCCTTAACTATATCCGTCAAAGCGTCACGCACTCCACCATTAAAACACAGTATCGTAAATTCTATCGTTGTAAATTATAAGTCTTACTTACAATTCTATGTTTTAACTGTTTCTTTTTGCAATAAAATTTTATGCTTATTGTCGCCTGGCATTGACATTGGTCTCAATGTTAACGTACGGTCTATATTTATGTAGAAATTCTAATAAAAATGTATTAATATTCTATTTAGGTTACATGAACCGAAGTACATGTTCATCATCATCAACAGCCTTTAATAGTCCTTTGCTAGACATAGGCCTCTTCACGGCACGCTGGCTTGACGGGTTGGTACAGTTTGCTTTGGTCTGCCCACTATCACTGAGTAACACTTGCCCTAATTAGTAACAAATATATTTTAATACGTATATCTGCATACTAATTATAAATTGGAAAAATATTTATTTGGGACAGTGTTTTGAAGCGTATTGTGGCTGGGTCGATATGCAGGACCCGAAGGTTTTTTAAACCCAGCGTGATTGTCCTAAGTGTTTGTGGCAGTGTGTTCAAATATATGTAAAAAGTGATTATTTGAAACAAGTTCCCTGCGGGGATGTTTGAATAAAATGTGGTGTCTCTTAAATACACTATAATTTTCAATACAGTAATTAATTAATTTTAAGCCAGTAGTAGTAATAAAGTTTTGTTTTCCAATGCACATAAAATATTTAAATTTACTACTACCGGTATCCCAAATTTTGGGCGGGATACTACTTTTTGTGAAATCTGTTTGCATCTTCAGTAATATATTAGTTAGTAGAGATTAGTCAATGAACTTAACAATACAAATTTGTTTTTAAGTTATCAACTAAATTTAGTCATCTCATTCGCTATTTACTTCATCGATTTATTAGATCAAAAAAATATCATTATAAATAATCTTTGTTTTTACAAGCCAACTTGCCTTGTACTACGACTTATTGGTTTTCCATACACAACAATGTAAAAAAATGTACTGATTTTTCACATCCTATTTCCTATCAATTTTATTCAACAATAACGTGCAAAAGCTTAAAATATGTATCTTATTCTAAGACTTATCGACTTGACGATGTTACTATTAATGTCGACGCATAATGTAAAATTCAACTAATCGTAATATATTTTATCAAAGCTTTCACTAATACCAAGATCTATTCAACCCTTCCGAAGTCATGTCGCTAACTGTATTCGTGCACGCTATTTACATTGACGTACTCGCTTCCAACTTACACTAAATAATGATGTATAAAAAACTGGGAAAGGATATCATTAGCCATACGCAGCTCTCCGATTCAATGTTGTGGTTAATAATGATATCGGTAATCCTTGTGTTCTTTATTTTTTAATAGAGACGTGGGGAATCGATTTAGTGGATTATTGTGTAATTATGTTTTTTTTTTTTATGTACGGGGTATCTCCATTATGTATCCAGTATAAATACAAGTTGGAAGTTTGCCCAAAGACAGACACTGAACTTATCTCTTTTTCGATAAGATCAACAGTTGCAACAATCGAGGGTGCTTCGCTTCCATTTCACTTAAATCGATTTCGGATTGGTATGCATTACATACCGTGAAGGTAATTGTTAGTAGACAGTTCTCTTATTTCTATTACACAAATTCAATTTACAATTACAACTTTAGATCCTAGGTTGGGCAATACATTATTTCATTCATAATAGAAAAGCATTAAATTGATACATTAATGAAAGTGTTAAGATAATAAACAATTGTTATAATCTATTTAAAATAGAAATGTCATGAAAGAAAACAAAGATTAGGTGGGCATTATAGTTTACGTAAGAAAGTAATGTTTCCATAAATGAAAAATAAAAATTGGCTACAAACCTTAATTTTTTTTAAACCTTTACTTTTTATTACATTCATTCTGTCGACATTGCTTAAAAAGAAAATTATAAATAAATTAAAGACTGTTTTATGAAGTTAGCAAATAAAAGTCATACACTGAAATAATTATAACGTCATTGAATTTAAAATTGAAATAAGGGTGTACTAGGAGAAACTTTTATATCTCCGTTAGAAAGCATTTTCCATTACTTTGTAAATGTTGCTTGATTTGTTTTCACCAATGACTATAACCTTTCTAGACGAGTACTTCAGAAACTATAAAGAACACTTAAATACTTTCCCACTTTTATGTAAGTTATGTAAGGAAATTAATGCGGTAATGCGTGGTCAATTTTGGATGTAGAGGTGTAAATAGAAACTATATCATCATCAGCAATAATACTTTAGCTAATATTAGGTTAAAATCATCATAAACCCTACGACCAGAATCTGCAAACCCGGGTCAAAATATTATGTTGAAGTTATTTTACGGTTTTGAAATTTTTTTTCTATACTTAACTTTTTAGACTAATACGGTGGTTTTACTAATTCAGTAATAATAATCTTTCCAATATAATTTGCTTTTCCTAAAGTGCTCGCTCGTACCAACATCGTTAGTTCCTTAGCAACCATTTCATAGGTACTATGGCCCCTTTCTCTTCTGATACTTTCTACCTATAATGCGTTCTGATTAATTAGATTCGATTAACAGCGACCGATACCTATTAATAATTCAATTTGTTCGCAAAATTGAGATTTGTTTGGTTTCGTTTTGTTCTCATACGAATTCGATAGCTACAGGTAATGAATTACATACCAATGTTTTGGTTTAAATTTCGTTGCTATTTATGTGTAGCTTTTCATCATTTCATTTCATCGTCATTTGTCATGCTTGTTTAGAAAAATAAAGTTCAGACAGATATTTTAGTTCTATTATGTATCTATCTACTTATAGACTCCTGTTCGTAATTTTTGTTACTTCCTACTGAAACTTGTTTTCTTTGTTAAATTTTTATAATTATATTTGAAATCAGTATAGCTAATAATTACGCATTTTCAGAAATTCCTACACAATCTCTATGTTCAAATAAAAAATTGGCAGTCTTCTGTTTCTTTCAACGCAATCAATGTATTGGTGGGAAAAAGTCCCATCCTACAAACAAATAAACAACTCATAAGTAAAAAGATCTAAATAGTCTGTTGTCTATCAAAATGAGAGTATCAAAATAGGTAATCAACTTTAAAATGTAAACTTTGTATTTTTTAACTTGTTAATTAGGATTTAAATTCAATGGTAGCTTGTATAAGCCAAATTTGAAACATTTCTCAACATTATGTCTTTCACTAGAACGTAACAATGGTTCCTACGTAATAATTAGATTATGGTTTACAAAAGTATTTAATTGTTATTGCTCTAGAGATCTTTATTTAGCTGATAATTGTGGAAATGTCTTGTTGAGTGTGATTTTTGTGGGTATTTTAGTTTCACTCTTGACTTTTATGTGCTGTATTTTTATACTTGCTGTTATTGTTTGTTTTACTCGTATTTTATATCGGTCTCTGCCTGAAAGTATATCAGTATATTACTGTGCACAAACTTAAAAACCACTAATTAATAGTAGATTATTCTTTATAAAGTAGCATAGTTAAAGTAAAAATTATACGATGAGTCGAGATGAAGTTTAATTGAAAAATACCACCAATAAATTATTTACTTTTGATTACTTTTCTCAGTTATGATCTCATTTCACAATTTCCTTGTAAAGGACGAAGTAGTGACTCACTGATGATAACTATCCCATTACGTAAAGGCTCCTCTAGCAAATTAAAAACGCTTATGGGTATTTCAATATCGAACGATGTCGCCATAAATAACGGCGATAGTCACGTAAATCATGGATAAACGACCAAAATGCAAATATCTCAACGGGCACCGCGTTGTATCTACAAAACCCGTTAGATTCACCCGGTGGCGTCTTACCAACCAACGGTTCCAATAACACCTACCTACAACACTAACCGACCTTATGGAAGAACATATGTCAAGTACGGTCATAACAAAGCTTAAAACTTAGTTGTGCTTTGAAAATGGCAGGGCTTTGTAAGGAAAATCTAGTTTTTAAAAATATAAAATTATCTTATCTACAAGGTGCATGTACATTACTTTAGCTGCTATTCTATATTTGCTGCTTTTCCAGTATTTTGGATACTTTCTTTTTTTTAATTAATTAGTAACTAACTTTTCCGCAAGTTAAGTTACTTAATGTCCCCTTTTGGTCTGTACTCCTGAGTTAGAAACAAACACGCATTCATTAAATATTAGTTCGGATTTCTGTAAAATTGCTATTAAATCGAAGAATTGCTAGTAATTTGTTTTGTTGTGTTAGTCAACTGATTAAAAGTAAATTCTAAAGATCATCAAACAATCCTTTGTATTATAAATAGCTCTTTCATTAACCGTGCAGCAGTGAAAGTTCAGAATACAGTGTCACTGTTTTCGCCAAATTTGTTTTTGCCTGAAAATTTGCGGCGTCCATCACAGTTACATCAACCACAAACTTGCTAATGATAGGAAAGTAGCACCACTATATGAATTTTGAACACTTTTTACGTATTGTCTGTGATTATCGTATCTCCTAATGCGAACGCTTTCTCTGATATTTTTGTTTTTTGTAATATTGCTTTATAATATTTTAGTGGGGCAGTAATAAATTTTATACACATTTATTTTTAAATCGTGTAATATAGTGATCTCGATATCTCTATTAATTTATAATAAAAAGCTTAATGGCATATATTAATAAATTGTAAATAACAAATCAATAAAAAAACGATTATTAAAATTATCACCAATTTGAGAAAAGTATTAATTCTCAAACCTACTTCTGAAGATTTGTTGTATGATGTTAGCGAATTGCGTATCGAAAAAAAAAACTCAGTTATTGCGTTTTTGTTTTAGAGTTAACTTAATTTTGTTTATTTAAAATGTCGAAAAAAAAAAACTCAGTTATTGCGTTTTTGTTTTAGAGTTAACTTAATTTTGTTTATTTAAAATGTCGAAAAAAAAAACCCGGTTTTGCGTTTTTGTTTTAGAGTTAACTTAATTTTGTTTATTTAAAATGTCTATACCTATACAGTGAATTTCCAAATTTATGCACATCATTTCTACGGTTTGTGTGTGTTATCTTCGGATTGTCGTATGTCGTCGATTGTCGTATCGTATGTATTAGAATAAATTACTTGTCAATTACAGCAAACACTTAGCTCCACTTTCAAACCCTTTTTACCTTTTAATTTAGTTGATGATTTGTGACAATATTTTAACGTAAATTATCAGCTATACCAGTGCAATAGATACTGTCAACTACTAACAGAGTGCAATAATTTAGTTTTCATATGCGCACAGGGCGGAACGCAAACTGCTTTTATATTTTTTTTTCACAATTGCAATGCACTTTATTGAGTTCCTAAGAAATAAATAGTTTCTTGCAATTTGCACAGCTAATGTGAGAACATGCTTTTACTGGTGAATGCGCAGGAACCTTTCTCTAAGGGCTCATTAGTTCGTATTTATGCTCTCTCGCTCGTGCTCTAACCTATAACTTCATGTATACTGGAAATGTGTACTGTGTCAATGTATTTTCCACCTACAAACCTGTCTGAATTAACGAAAATTTGTTATAATTGGAATTATGTTGGAAAAAATTACGATACTAGGAAAGTTGCAACTATTAGACTGTGAACAATTAAGATAAAAATAAAATAAAAATAAATCACTGACCTCTTTCTTGGTCTGATCATTGATCTTGACGTGGGTTTGTTGGGGCTTATCGCGGAGCGGCAAGTATCCTTCACGACTATCGGCTGGCTCCACAGTGATATCCGTCTGAGTCGTAGACTCCACAGCAGCGGTACTTGCTGTACCTGGGTCCGTAAAACGTACATCATCAGCTGTACTCAACGTAGGAGCTGTCTCCTTAGGCCCATCGGCAGTTGTTCCCAAAGTATCGATATCAGAAACTGTCTCAGTACTGTCGCTATTTAGAGTAGTTTCCGTATCTTGAACCGTAGGCGTCTCCGTAGTGCGCACTATAGGACGGATCGTATAATGCTTTGTCGGACCTCGGTTTGTAGTCGCGGACGAATCTTTCATAGTCTGCGTAGGGAAATCGGCTTTCGTTTGAGTCGTTTTTACCTCAATTGTCGTAGTTGGTTTGCGAGTTGACTTTTTCGTTTTAGGTGGACTCGTAGCGGTTGGGTTAGTCGCGGGCGCGGTTGACTTTGTTTTGGTAGATATTTTTTTCGCATACGTCGTCGAACGTTCCTCTACAGTAGTTGGTGCTGGGGTATTTTCTATGGTGGTAGTTGGGGGAGGTTTTCTGTCAGCGGGAGGCTCTAGATTGGATTGTTTGGGAGTTCGGGATGGTGGGAAAAAGTAATCCATGATTGATGGAGATCGGTTACGGTTAGAAGGTAGCCATGCCCAAGGGTTAAAGTCGATAAGTCGGGGTCGCGGCGGGTCATCGGCAGCGGCGATGGTAAAGAGGGCGGCGAGCGCGCAGAGTGCGATCAACGGACGATTCATGGCGCGACGTGCGCGTGCGGCCGCGACGAAGTTGCAAGCGGGACTGCGCGAACGCTGCCGCTGAAGAGAAGCCGCCACCGATCGCCCAGTTCATTCCGCCCTACGTACACCGCTGCAGATGCAGCGGCTTATAGTTCCTGTTTAATTTTCTTTTTTTACAATCTATGCGGTTCTTCTTTTATGCGTAGTTAATTATGTAATTACGGACATAAATAGGCGTTAATTTATAAACAGTTATTTATTTCGCAACGTCTTATTAACTTTTAAAGTACGCGCACAACGAATTTTCAGTTTCTCTAGTTTACCAAAGATTATTACAATTTTCTACTGATTTGTGTCTTAAACAAATTATTTGTTATCCTCGTACCTTTTTGATTGATATTCTATAATCTTTTTCATTCTAAATCCTTAAAATCTATTTAAAATTTAGTATCGATCTCCTGGTGTTCGAATTACGACCCTAATTGTGTGATAAGAGACCAGTATAACTTGAAAGGTCCTTCCTATATTACATTACGTGGCGCGGCAGATCAACCTATTTAAAATCGATGTTGTGGCCTTATGTAGTCGTTTTCACTTAATTTTATAATCTGTAACATATGTTTCTCAAAATTTTTAGCAGTTTCCTGTAGTTATTCTGTATGTAAACGTATTCCTATACCAAATTCTTCTAAAAAGTGTTCCAAATCTCACGCTCCTTTGAATTTTTTTTAAGAATTCTTAATTCTCTCTAAGTATCACATTGCTTTATTTAAAATTATTTTTATACCTCACTAATGAACTGATTGCTTTTAGTGATATTTTCTAGATGTAGATTATCGGTGTAATTCCGGTTTAGTACCTATCTCATTTCTTTTCCCACCGTATATAATATGTAGGAAATATATATGGCCAGTTGGTCCAGTAGTTAGAAATACTTATTGAAAAGTTTGTGGTGACTACAATTGTTGTAGTCACCACAAGCTTTTCAGCTGTATGACTGCACGGATGGCGTAGTGGTTTAAGCGGTTGCTGCTTCCTTACTGCGCCGAGTGTTGTGGGTTCAAACCCCACATGGGACGACACTTTGTGTAATCCACAAATTGTTGATCTAAGTCTGGGTGTCCTTTGTGTCCGTTTCATGTATGTTTGTAAAGTCCCCTGCGACACAGGATATATTCCTAATGCGGGAGTTGTCTATAAAACAAAATATCACATCACATCAACAGCCTATAATAGTCCACTGCTGGACATAGGCCTCTCCCCTGAAAGGAGGTTTTGGTTTGATAACATATTTCATAATATATTAGTTTGGTATTTAAAAATATATGAGTATGTCTATCAGTATAATAGTTTGATTACCATAGTACCATCTGCCTAGTTTGCCTGCCTAAGCATGAGAAACGATTTTAAAGATTTTTAAAAGACTTTTATGAAATAATGTTATTTTAACTATGGGATCAGACCTGTGTTCGTATCACAGGTGTCAAAAAGGTATATTACCAGAATTTACTACAACAGAAATAACAGCAAGGCTACTTGTAAGTGCTATAATTATGTAAATTGCACACTATGTGCATTGCTTAACTATGACCTACTTCAGAAAGAACATTCGGTATACGTAAGTTGACGGTCAAGTCATTACGTGGGGCAGACTGAAAGTTTCTGGATCTGGCCACTTACACAAAAAAGAGTGAAAAAAAAAAATAGAATTCGAAAATGGAACTCTTTGGGTACAGGTTATTATTTAACTTGCGAGCCTGTCATTTGCTTTTTCATTGTGACGTCCTTTCGATAATTGTGTGTCGCTATCAAAATGAATTTAACTCAATGATTTTCGTTGTGGCTTAAGTCGACAAGAGAGTTACCAGAGACTTAAAATTGGCATTTAATGATAAAGCACCATGTCGCAGCTCTGTGTAATCGTGGTTGTGAGAATCTAGACGTGGACGTGATCATCTCCATGACGACGTACGTGAAGGTCGGCCGGCAACTGCGGTTACTAACTCTAATATTGATACCGTACGACAACTTATTGAAACTGACAAAAAAAAATACTAGCCAGTAAATTCGTGCTTTGTTAGGCATTGGCATGAGCCAAGTGCAAAATATTTTACTTGTGCATCTGAAGGTTCGAAAGCTTTGCACTCGATGGATACCGTATGACTTAACGGAGGACCGGAAACGACTGAGTGTCCAGTGGTGCCGTAAAATGATAAAAAAGTTGAACGGAGGACAGTCATGGGCTGTCTATAATATCGTGACATTTGACGAAACCTGGGTGTACTGCTTTCAACCCGAAAGAAAAAGCAAGTCGGCCGATTGGGTCTTTCCTTTTAAAGATTTGCTGACGAAAGTTAAGAAAAGTCGAAACATTGGTAAAAATGGCTGCTTCTTTTTTCGGAAAATCAGGACATTACACTACACTGTTGCTTGAAGATCAAAGAACAGTGACTGTAGATTGGTACGTCAACAGTCAACAGTCAACTAAGAAAAAGTTCGCGAAAAGCGTCCTCGAAGCTATGTCCTCCTTTACCACGATAACGCATTCTTACATTCCGATAAGGTAACAGAAGCCTATTTGAAGGTTTCAAAAGTGAAACTGATGACGCATCCGTCTTACACCCTGCGACTTCTTTTTGTTCCTAAAAATTTAAGACAAACTTAGGCACACGTTTTATGAGGCCTGAATCGGCGGTGAATGCGTTTCATGAAGCAATTGAACACGTCCCTAAGGAAGACTAGTCCAACTGCTGTGTACGGTGGTTTCAGCGAATGCAAAAATGCGTTAATTACGAGGGAATATACTTTAAAAAACAATAAATGTGTCGTAAATCTTATATCTAGTTTTATTTATCAAAATCCAGAAACTTTCAGTATGCCCTAAGTATTACAAATGTTCACTTATAATATTTGACCTGTGGTTTGTTCTTTACTTTGTAAAATACAGTTATTCAATCATACCGCTGAAATTTGCTTAGTAAAATAATGCAACGTTATTTTAAATTTGTAACAATATTGAAATTGAGATGCTCTACCACAAACCGTATCAATGGCGGCTGCACGGGTAAAGTTGCTCTACGCTCCATTTAGTTCAATCATTGTCTCCCACTTCACCTGCAGCTAACACCAGCCAACAAGAAATAAGTAACGCGAGGTTATTTAGTGGGACGATGCAATGAGTTAAATCAAAATATACAAATGAGTATTGCAATAAACAAAATAATTCAATTTACCGAGATTTGTGTAAACCTGTGATTACACATCACCTTAATATTGCTACACAATTAATTTGCAAAACTAGAATAAATTTAATTTAATAATGTATTTTTACATATATTTTTGTTGAAACCAGAAGAAATTGTGAGCATCGTAAGTAATCGTTTAGAAAACTCCTGAAATAAATGTACAAAAATAATTCAGCGTCGCTAAATCAAAGCGTGATACAGATTATAGCATATTTTGTTAAAATATTTCTTAAAGATTAATAATTTCTTTTGTACCTACATTTATGTCCAAATAATATTTTATAACTTTTACATAGCATCAAATATTTTGAATGTAAATGGAACTTACATCCAAGGGTTAGGGTTTACGTAGACAATTCGAAGCCGTTGTCGTTAAGGCCGTTTCAAATACATTAATATAATCCCAACAATCCTGAATACATACTTTGTTCAGTTACTTTACCGAAGTTCGTGAAACAGTACATGTAAACCGTGGCAGTAAATCGCAAGTGTGCTATAAAGATCTTCCGAACGATGTTTATCGACAGATTGCGGCCAGACAGTTCTCTCTCGACCGTTATTGCTAATTTAGTATTTAAATAAGCTTTTCACACACTTACATGTACTTATATTGGTGTTAAAATCGCACGGTCTAGTGTATTTGAAAACTTTAAACAAGCCAATCAATAAACTCTGAATTCACGAGGTTGAGTGTTTAGAAGTTTAGAGTTTCATTGTAAAACATCACGAAAATTTCCAGTAAAACGATAGCGATTAGCGATTTTTCATCATACGCTTAGAGTAGCTAGCGAAACCACTTGAAAAAAATTAACGATTTGAAATGGTAAGTATGTTTTTCTTAACCAATGCCATAAGTAAATTTTAACACGACTGCGTGTGTCGTGTGAAAAATAACTCTGTTAATTCATATTAAAACGGTATGAAACTACGAAGTTACTTAAGAGTAGGTATACGTTCAATCATTACACACCCCTGTAATAATCTATTATAACATTATGCGTTGTATGTTCTAAAAGTACTATTATCATTTCTTTATTGGTCCTTTGTTGTTAGAAATTTTTAACACACATTCTTCATTAAGGTTTTACCTTATATTTCAAATTATACTAAGTATATAATATGTATAATATCCGCGTTCAACTTTAACAGGAACTTTAGAAATTTAGTAAGCAAGTATGTAGATACTGAATGAAATACAAGAATAAAGAAACCTAGGCAAAAGTATTCGTGTCCCATCGCCTGCCACTACAATGACCATTGTTCTCAGTTGAATTATATTACCTATATACGCTTTATATTGTATAGAATAACAAATACGTAAACTTCCTAACATGCCTGCACAATCTGGTTCTACATTGTTGGGTCAACTCAAATTGCCTTAGAATAACAAATTGAAAATAGTTTGACTTTCCTTTAAACAAGCACTCAACCGACTCACAGTGAAACTAGATCAGATTACCAAAATATATCAAAAAATATAGTGGCTATAATAATTTGTCAAGAAATTCAGTTTCGTTCCTTTTAGGAATTTCGTGGACAGAGTAATACAAAATTCGAAATACTTAAAGTTTGTATGTATAAGAAGTACAGGCAATAGAAATGGTATAAGTAATTTAAATTGTTTGGAAATTGCCAATTTCCAAATGGTAGATTTGAATATAAGGTTTTTATACTACTATTTAAATCGTATAAAACTGTATAAAATACATAAATAATAGCAATTGTTACTAATTTAACATTCTTCTACTAATTCAAACTTCATCGCAGTAATATCTTAGAAGGTGCATTTTCTTTACCCGGTGTTTCGTATGAATTGTATGTATTTTCATTATGAGGTACAATTTTTATATTTTCAGGTATCATTTTATTATAGACGAAGATAAGAATATGTGTGAAATTCTGAGTCAGAGTTAGATTCTGCAGAATACCGCATTTGAGCGCTAAATCTTTTTCGGGAAACTTTCCAACATTAGAACACATCCATTTAGGTAGTATTGAATATTACCTTACATATTTTATATTGTTTAGGTACTTATTAGAAGGTAGCTCACGGTTATTATACGTCCGAATGGCACCTAGCCTAGTTCACAAAAGGCAAGTATCCATATTCTCGAATTAAATAAAAATTACCGCAAATTTTCACTTTAAGAGAAGAGTTCAAAAGTAAAGTGAAGATTTTCAACCCTAATTACTAATGAATCGTCAAAAAGTAACAACGTTTCATCATCATCATCAGCCTATCGCAGTCCTCTGCTGCACATAGGTCTCTCCCATTGGTGATAACAACAACAAGCAACCTTTCGTAAGCGCAAAACTAAGTAATGTCTAAAAACACACAGTATCTGTGAATACAAAAAGGCATGTTGATAAGTTGCTCCGAGAAGATACAAATTACAAGTCATTAACGTCAACAATTATTATTTCTTCTCGTGCATGATGACCGTGCATACACAGAATCAGACAAATATTAGATTATTTTCTTTTTCAAAAGGACATCGTATATTTTTTTTAATAATTTCCAAAGTTTTGACATCAACCAGTAACAATTTTATATGTATAGAGATATCTGTGAATAATGTTAGTGATAGATAGTGATGCACTGAAATACATCTAAGTATATGATTATATAGCAAAACCCACTTATTTGTTATACATTAATCGACTTAAATACTAAACTTCTCTAAAACTAAATATAAATTACGTAAATATAGATAAGAGTGCTTGGTTCAGATTGCACAATGAATAGCGAGTCGTGTAGCGATACCGAAGTGTGACTTATTTGTCGCGCCCGCTCCACTTGCGCAGGTAACGGAATTCGACAGTTTCACCAGACAACCAACCGACCATCATCCGAATCCGGAACAAGACTAAATCCGCGTGAAAATGTACAAACAGAACAGCCTTTTATTTACTTGTTTATAAGCTTTACAAACCTATGTATATTACTATAACATAAATTTACTTCAAAGAATATTAGACATTGTGCTTTCACAATAAGATTCAAATTTACAAAAAATATCTCAGGCAGTATTATTTTATTTTGGTAAGGGATATTTAAATTCCAATCAAGTTTGTAACAGTGTGAATAGCATGCAAAATATCTTTAGAGGATTTGAGACTCACTACTTCGTGATCACTTCCTGCACGATTAAGGTTTGTGTGTCGGTGTAAACTGAGAGTGAATCGAAACGAATGTTTTATGAAGTGTCCCGTTTATTTGTTTTATTAATAAGGCTACTTTCAGAACCTTTTATTCCAGTTCTATATTTTTCATTTGTATTGCAGTCTAAAAATTCAAAATTCAATATTGTTTACATGTTCTATTAATAGGGAAGGATACCTTTGATAGGCTATTTATAACTTTAAGATAAAACCGTAATAAAACAGAAACAGTCTTAGCTATCAACAGTTTTATTTGGAGGGAAGGAGAAAAAGGAGACTTACAAGTACATCAGATCAATTAGTGCTGTATTCGTAACAATATAAGCTTCTCGTCATTACTCATTACATGGTCATTACTTGATAATTTTGTTAACTGCTGGTGTTAGATTTTTTAAGATATAGGGGGCCAACGAGCTGACTTGTCACCTGATGGTAAGTGACTCCCGCCGCCTATGGACACCTATAACTCAAGAGTAACATGTTCTTCCCTAGAAATAGAGGGAGGGGCGGTTTTTGATTTCGGTAACCTCACTTGGTTAAAGGCAACGAAATAATTACTTAACACCGGTTTTTTGTGTTTTTTTTTTCACTTCAGTCAAGCCAATCCCATTTGTGCCGAAACATGGCTCTCCCACGAATATATATATGTTATGAGTTGACTTCGGTAGTTTACTAAGTGGGATGCGAATTCACATCTACTCGATCGCAAGTGAGCTATTACTACCGCTTTGTATGCTTTTACTAGAGTAAATGGGTAAAATAACAATAAAAAAATTTACCCACTAAGCTTTAAATATTTGTGGATTCATATTTTGCGTTTGGGATGTAAAGAATGGGTGTGTGAGTATGCGAAGAGTTATTTAGAGAGAGACACAGGGTTTTAATTCTACATAAATCCTTTTAAAAAAAACTACGGGTTGCACTCCGGGAGTGCCGGCAGAAGTGAAAACTTGAATATTAACGTTGTGCATTTTGGATATTTTGGAATGGTAAGGGAATAATTTTGCATGAATTGCTTTAATTATCAGTATAAAAGTACTATCATTTATGTGGTAGAATACAATATTTATTACTACACAACTATTATTACACAAACATGTCAATTTATCGAGACGCTGTCACCATCCATGGATGCGCGTGGCACGCTGTAAGATAAACACACACGAACATTCGCGCAAGCGCCCTGCGCCGCCTAAACGAAACAGCAGGCGCAGGCATACATTTTCGCCGCGCCGTAGAAAGAGAGGGGGATACTTCCTCTCCTACGCCGCGCCGGCTGTCTACTTTCCACCGTCTTCGATCAGGTCACGTGTCCTGACGCGAGTTTAACATTTTTTACCCATTACAAAAAAGTGTTTCACTTCAAAAAAAGTTGAACCGACTTAAAACAATACTGACAAAGCAGCATGAAGACTGTTGCAGCTGCCGCGCTACATTATACCAAGCCTATCAAGCACCTATTTGGCTTGGCACCGACTTCAAATAGACTAGAAGGGACTATTCCTATTATAATGTTACCTGTTATATTAAGGGTACTTATTTTTTTTTTATTACTTAGATTTGTAATTATTTTTTAATTTTTAGTACTTAGTTATGTATAGTACCAAACTTTAGTATGTTAGATTATATTAAATATAGTTTAATAAGACCGCTACTTTATTTAGATAAGGTAGTAAGATGTTACATTTGAACCCGAAAATATTTTATTTCCACATTACTTACTCGTAATTTTCCAAAACTAGACGTATTATTTTTTCTTCACATTTCCAAATAAAAGATTTTTTTTTTTAATCGATTTACAAATGCAAGAGTTTCGAGGTAACAAACATACAAAACAATACAGATGAATTGAAAACCTCCTCTTTTGTGTTTTAGAAGTCGGTTAAAAAATGATAGACCTTAGAAACGGTTTTATAATCATTTTAGTTTAATGTCTTTCATAATATTATTTTAACTAACGATTTGTGACAAATTATTTGACAAGCAACTACATGTGAAGAGTGATCTTCACAATATCTATTAACATTGAAAGATTATACCAATTTACTCTTAAATATTTGCTATTTCAACGACTAATGCACAACATAGGAATATGAGGATATTATTTGATAGACAATGCTGACAATGGTGTTAATAGCTGGGTCAGTTTCTGTCATAATTCGTGATTGACTCTAACTCAATCAATTATCGCTATTCAGAAATGCGTTTGTGTTAGTGGGTAATAGTGTAATGTCTTGCTAGATCGCCGCTTATTGTAAGTGTTAAAAACGAAAGATGATTTACAGTGTTTGAAACATTCCCTAATCATGGTTTATTAGGTTATGTAAATATATCCTTTAATTATGTTTATTTTATACTAAATAAATACTTGACTGCACGGAACGGCGTAGTGGTTTAAGCGGTCGCCACGCCGCTTCCTACTACGCCGAGTGTTCTGGGTTCAAACCCCTCATGGGACGGCACTTGGTATGATCCACAAATCGTTGTTCTCAGTCTGGGTATTCTTTGTGTCCGTTTGTAAAGTCCCCCGCGACACAGGATATATTACTAATACAGAAGTTATCTTCCTAATGCATAAGAAAAAAAAGAAGAAGAACAACCATAAAATGTCCCTCGATCATGTAAACTAACTAAAAATTATATTTTGCAGTGATCCACTGCATAAAAAATACAGAGATATTCATTTACACTTGTGATTTGCCAATCTGTTTGTCTAATAGAAATATTCTAGCTTGACTATGAAGTGCATTCTACTTCAATCGACATACAAAATGTATAAGTAAAATTTTATGATAAAATATTACTAGATCGAGTATTTTAGTCATAGTTAAGTGGTTAATCTATACTTTTTTATTGCAAAATACCATTTAAAAAAAGAATACGTAGACTTTTATGACATTTTACAATGAAACAGCAGCAGAGAGAGCACTTCTCACCAAGGCTATAGTGTGTCAATTATTGAAGAGTTAATGGCACCTTTCTAGTGGTTTTTGTTCATTATTTTTGAATACCTTAGCTACGAATAAATATCAATTTCAATAACACTGATTTGAATGTATCACTTTTGCACTTTTATGGTTAGTTTTTTGTATTACACTTGATAATGGTGAATGTCTGTGGGAATTGACATTGTACCATTAATATGAATGCTAAAAGAGTACCAGTAGGTAATAACTGCATAACAAGTTCTAGTCTTTATTGACATTGCACCAATTTTCGGGTTATAAATTATCGCCACTAAACTACCCACAAGAGTTGTTAAGACCGGTGACCTCATTAAATTAAAAAAAATGACTTTGTATATAGTTATATATATATATATATAGGTAAAAGGATCCCCATATTGCATTATACCTATCTTTATCAACTCATTATGAGTAAAGTCAAGAGAATTTACTGTCTAAAATAAATACAATTTGCTGAGACACTGGAATGGTTCTCCACCTATCTTCAGGGGCGACAGCAATGTGTTCGTGTTGATGACTTATCATCAAGTTGGTGCGACCTCCACGCTGGCGTCCCACAAGGCGAAATTTTATCTCCTCTCTTATTCTCTATATTTATTAACCTCGTAACTCAACATCTTCAGTGTGCGTATCACTTGTATGCTGATGACCTGCAGCTGTACTCACAGGCAAGGGTAGAGGACGTAACGCGGGCTATTGACGAGGTCAATCGGGACCTGGAGGTCATAGAATCCTTTTCGATGAGATTTGGACTGTCAGTTAATCCGACCAAATGTCAGGCAATCATAATAGGCAGCAAACGGATTATGAGCAGATTGGATACACACCTACCTACTTGAAATCCCACTTTCAATATCTCTGCTCTAATCATGACAGAACTCTTCGCTCTTCCAACAATCTTCTCCTTCTTTGTCCTTCACATAATTCCAGTATGGTCCATTCTTCCTTCCCTGTTCAAGCTGTAACTCTTTGGAACACACTCCCACTAGAAATCAGGATGTCCACTAACCGATACACTTTTAAGCTTAAAGTACGGAAGCTCTATAGAGACTTGTTGACGGAGTCATCAGAATAACACCCTAAGAGTTTATTTATTATCATATATATTATAACTCTCGAACTCGTATATATTTTTTGTCATTTATTATGATATTTATATGTATAAACTATATGTATGTATATCTAGTACTTATATATCTGTAGGATTTGTTCTTTTCTGCCATTGTAACATGGCTTCATTGCCAGATGAGACTCATCTTTACCTGTCCCAAATATACACCTGCCACACACAGCTTTGCAACACCCCAAGGTTTGACTGGAAGAAAATGCCTGAGGCATTAAGTCCGCCTTATGCAATATGTTTGCAGGAAGACTCAATAAATAAATAAATAAATAAATACTGCCTCTATCCCACCGGTCGTCTACAATGGTTTAATTATTCCATTCAGCCCGGTAGTCAAAGACCTGGGCTTACTTTTCGATTCATTCCTCGATTGGCGAGCTCAAATTACTAGCGTGAGCCAGAAAGTAACTGGCAATTTGCGAACATTGTATCGTCTCAAGAATTTCCTACCTCCTAAAACTAAAATTACGCTCATGCAGTCCAGTCCAGTTAATAATGCCAATAATTGACTGTGGTGATGTGTGTTATTTCGACCTGAATGCAGATCTTCTAAATAAGCTTGACCGTCTTCTCAATAACTGCATTCGATACATCTTCAATCTTCGGAAGTATGACCATGTGTCTGCTTTGGGTTCCCAATTAAACTGGTTGCCTATTCGCCTCCGCCGCAAACAGCGCGTACTTACCTCTCTATTTGCATTTCTCAATTCACCGTCCTCACCTACTTACCTTGCTCCCTACTTACGTTACCTGTCTAACAATCATGACAGAAATCTTCGCTCAGATAACAATCTGCTTCTCTTATGTTCCTCTCACAACTCCGACTTCGTGAACTCTTCGTTCTTTGTTCAAGCAGTACTACTCTGGAATGCGCTCCCGCTCGAAATCAGGATGTCCACAAACCGCTTTATATTCAAAAAGAAGGTACATGCTCTCCTTCTTAAAGAAATGGCTGAACGGTCTAATCCATAGTTAAGTACGAGTATACCTCATATTCAGGTTTTCATAGTGTACGAATAAGACATGTCTATGTATCTAAATAAATATACTTGTATATATATGTATATGTATCTATGCGTATTTATGATGTGTAAGTGTAGTATGTGTGTATATGTTTATATATGTAGTGAACCGTATATATTTTCATTGTACATTTGATATTATGATGTAACCTCTGTGCACCTACCTTACAAGATTTCTACAACACCCAAAGGTTGACTGGAAGAGAATGCCCTGGGCATTAAGTCCGCCGATGTACAAAAGTGCATAAAGATAAATAAATAAATAAAACAAACCACAACCCTGAAAATTCTTTAGACGTATTTCAGATATAGAGTTTTCTTAAGTCGTATAAATCTATGACAGAGTTCTTGCCCATGATTTAGTAACTTTGAAATGGTAGTAGAATATAAGTTCTATTACAAGTATAACGTAACCGGTAAATTTTAAGATACGGAACATAGCGACTAGCTATAAGCTGTGCCAGGTTCTACAAATCACGTTTATCCGGAAACCATATAGACTTCCTCCAGAAAATATCTACCAGTCTTTCTATACTGTGCAGGAAGTCTTGGAGAAATGGAATATATCGATCATTTACCTGATTAACTTCCTTTCTGCCATAGGAATCTTGTTAGCTGCTAGGAATAAAGAAACATTCCTTTTAAGGAATGTTTCTTTCAATAAGAAGAAGGTGTACTGCCTTTCTCTCATTGATATTACATTTAATGACTGACGATACAGATTTATATTTCGAAAAAGAGAATATTGTTCTTAGATATTTTCTAAATAAATTACAGAGAACTAAACTCTAACGTATGATATTTACTTACCAAATTGTTGGTAATGAAGGTAACTAAGGAAATATCGGAATTATAAGATGGCATTTGAGCTTAAGGATTAGTGGTGACAATGAAGGTAGTCTAACTTAACCAAGTGAAATTTTACCATATTTTATGCGCTGTTGTACCGTTCATTCGAATATTTCATTAAATATTGTATACACGTTACTTGATCGCGTGGGATTTAGCTCAGGACATACGGCACCTCTGATCTAAATTCTATAATTCTAACTCAAGTGAAACCTCAAGTAAAAGCTAGTCCTGTTCTAAAAATGTGCGAGTGTCACATTTTCAACAAACGTTAACAAGTAGCCATATTGGAACCGAGCGTATCCTACACAACACCATAAGCAAAAATTAAATTTAAGTACATTTATAAAAAATACCTAAATCCTATTACTGTGTTCTCAGTAAAAATCTCATTTAAAGTGGTCCTATAAATAGAAAGTTCAGGGCTTATTCTTATTATTTTTATTGAAAATAAAATAAAGTAAAATGAAATTATTTTAGTTAGAATTACAATTGCTATTGCGAATGTGAACAAGAATAAGTGTTACGATTTGTGAGCAAACTTGCCTATAAAATCGTAATACTTATTCCTGGTCGGTTAAACGCTTAGTCAAAAATCCAGACCTGTATTTATTTACCACCTTCATTGTGTAATACAATTAGGAAAATGGACCTGAAATATCTCTCTCCAAACTTTATTATTTTTTAATTATAACTGCTTAGATTGTTTATAAAAGAAATTTACGCTCATAATAAAACGAAGATTTTCCACGCTACATGTTATTAAGACGGTTCTAACTAGTTTAATTAGACGGCAGAATCACATTGCTGTTCATTTATAATCATTATCCTTCGTGTTACAAATTTCTAAAAGTAATAAAACGCACTCAGTGGGAAAGTTGTTCGGGTTGTGAATTTATTTTACCTGAGTTTAGTCCGTTGCGAAAAACTGCATAACTTTTGGAATCTTTGCAATCTACAATCTTTTAAGTTTAGGCTTCGGAAGCAAGGCTGATCAATTCAATATACTCAACGATCTATCTTTGAAATATGCCATGCTTAAAAAAGTATTAATTTGAGATAAAATAGGGGCACTCACAGTCACCGTCAGCCAGAACCCCGCAGTCATGGTTCACCTACCTCGAATTTCCCAGTAATTTTTCCGAACAAACTCGTAATTGGTGACAGGAACTCGTACTTCTTATGCCATATCACATCAACAGCCTAAAACAGTCCACTGCTGGACATAGGCCTCTCCTTAGAAAGGATTTTTGGCCTACTATACCACGCTGGCCAGACGGGTTGGTACAGGGTTTGTTTCAAGTTTTCCTTCTCTTTGCAGTGCTGATGTCCTGCATAGTTTGCTCCCTTAGTCGGCTCTTACGACACCCACGGGATGAATAGGGGTGGTGACATTTCGTATTCTTAATCCGTTACCACACGGACTGTGTGTGCCATATACCGTATTAAATAAACTAATACCAGATATACTCGTATGTAGCTAATTAATGCGTTTTCAGTTATATAAGGGTTGCAGTACATTACATATGCCGCTGCTATATTCATCTTACACTGGACAAGTATATCGAAGAAATAAGATGATAGTGTGATGTAGTAGTGATGACCTTAATTTTGTCTACGATTTACGGTAATAAGAATTATATTTTTCTTGCTAAACTCACCAACAAGTTAAGCAATTGTTTCATTCTATTATTCTAATCGTATATTACATTATCTCCAGTTGCAGTTATTAAATTTTACAAAACAATACAATGCTAATCTCGATTCATGATAAGCTCTCAATGGCAACTGGGATCTGCTTGCTCTTAGCTTTACAGCATACGCGGGCCCATTCTCATAATAATCAATGTGGTCTCAGCTAGGAGTAACAGAACATAATGACCGCAACCCAAGAACCACGGCGTGGGGTAATGGTGCGAACACGTATAAAACATTTTATTATAACTCAGTACCGGATCTTGCACTCATTTACTGAAATTTATGTCTATTTTGATAATAATCCCTGTAAATTCCGTGCCAAAATAATGGTCGGATTCAAGTGCAAGTACTATTCAGGTACCAAGACTTCACACGATATATTTTTATTCAATGCTGACGATAGAATATATTATATGTATTAAATGCTATGTAATTGGAACGTTTAATTAAACTAACTCAATTAAAGTCAATTAGGCCTAATGCAAATATATTTTTATTTCATTTATAAGGGTTAAATCATAGTTATGTAATAAGGTAGTTATACAAATAAGACATACAGTTAATCTCTATGCACAGGCTATATTAGCTTTCGTCTTCTTGCCGGTAATACTAAGGTATAAAACGAGTTTGCAATCCGTACCTGTTTGTTACTGCAGTCGTTATAAAGGAGCTGTCCGTAATTACTGTTTAATGATTATTTTTATTTGTGCGACTGACGAAGAATCCACCTTATGATTGACGCCAGATTGTTCGCGTAAACTGATGTGAAAATAAACTTAGAAACTTTCCAATTGCGTAAGTTAATCGCTAACTGGTAGTAATATTATGAAACACTAACAATATTTATTTTATTTTCTCGCGCTCGATTGTTTAAAATTCGTTATGCAGAAGTTTTAAGTGGACTCAAACATGTAAAGTTTAAACAACATTCCTTTATTGTATACCTGTCATTACAATTTTTTTAAACTTTATTCTGTATACTTACCCGTTATCAGACTTGCTATTGCTTGCAACTTGTAGGTCCTCGTGCTTCTCCTACTTCAGAAAAACTGCACCTTTTAATAGAAAGTTTGCTATGTGTTGCTAACCCCTTAGTAATCCATTGCTTAATTTTCCTAGAACGGTCAAGTTAGTTTTGTCGAAAACTTTTCTTAAAAATATGTTTTCCGTAATTAGTTTTTTGTTCTAAATATATATGTTACGACATAAACTAGCGAAGCCAAGAAGTAGTATATTATTATTTTAACCACTACACTAGGCAAAGTGATTGACGGTAAAATATCATCCCCTTCGTGCTTGCAACTACTAATTGTACACTTCTTGTAAAATGAAATTGAAGTAAAAATTTAAATGAAACACGCAATTATGTTAATGTGTATCAATCAGATTTTTTGTTTTTCTGTACAGATTGTTACATCTTTTCAAAAATCAACAGGTTTATTTCGCACTTAACATTTAATAAGTATATAACAAATATATAAATATATTTGCATGTTGTTGTTTCTTTGTTGCGAGTGAAAATTGATTGTAGAGTGGGTATAATTAAGGTGTAGAACGGGGCCACACTCTCGGTGTGACAGGCTGCCCCGTGGGATCTACGCGGCCTCGTGACACAAATTGTACCAGTGTCACACTGCAAAAGACGAACAACAGTTGATTGGAGGTATGCTACTGTGTATGAAGCTACAGATATAGTAAGTTGGAGCGCTGTTTTAAGCAAATGAAAGTGCCAGAAGTTGAACCAGTTAGTTAATATATTAGTGTATCGCCATCCACTCCTGAACGAAGGTCTCCTAAGGAGTCCGCATCCATCCGCTTTAGTTTGATTTGCTGTAAAGGTGTAGTGTCAGTAGTGTACTTTCAATCTTTACTTCGTCGAGCCTTTTTAAAAAACTAAAAACAAAAAATGTTTCAAAAACAAAATCCACTAATAAAAACATTAAATTATTGTTAGTCTTACATAAACACAGTTTTAAATAATTTGTGCATCATTATTTTCCTATTTTTACTATAATTAGTAATTTCAGAATTACTAAAACAATTTTGCTCTGGTGCATATATTTTTTTACAGACATTTCAAACGCGGTTAAATAGAATCACTTTAATTAACGCTAGCAGTTCTCGTGATACTTAAGACTATCGATATTCCTTTCTCTAATTAATTAGGCCGACAAGGAACGTGTGCCATTTAATAAATTAAGTGCATGGAAGTTCGTAAATTCAACAGTAGAAGTACCACTTCTACACCGCCATCAAACAAGTTGTTTATTTCCGTGGATACCCACATGTTTCTCCGTCAGTATCCTGTTAGTACTCTTACAACTAATATCTCAAATGGCTATTTTGACATAGTTCCATTTCAATATTAATTTACCACGTGGTTACCACCATGTTTTAACTTTAAACTTTAGATGACTGTGTGATGCTACAATACAAATTGCTTCACTGGTGTTCGCCCACAATTATTGTCAGACACAGACCTCAGATGTACACTCAGCTTCATAAATGAAAGGTCTAGACAGAAGTTTTACTCTGTTGCACCTGAATGCATCGTTTTGTTATTTAACTCTAAAATTCCTCCTTTAAGTGTTTGTGGAAGTGTGGATTTATGTTTTATTTATAAATATTCTGCAGAGAATCTGTTGTAAGCAAATGTTTCAAAACACTTAAAGAGATTGCCCTAAACCTATTATATGCTGTCTTGAACTTTTTAAGATAAAAACTAATGCAAATGTTGTAATACAAGTTATTTTTATTATGCTATTATTATTATTTTACTTGATTTTTCTGAGACACGTTTATAAACTCGCGAAAAAAACATTTTAAGGCCGAAAAAAGATAATTGTTCAAATTTGAGAGACAGTCTGACACTTCCATTTCTTACACCTAAATAAGGTTTACCTATTACTATTATTTTACAACCGGTAAATAAATCTAAGTATGCTAAATTACTTTACCATCCTTTACCACCGGTAATATACTATACATATAATAAAGAAACATTTCCTATACAATGCTGAAGGGCCATAGCAAATGAGCAATTTATGGCAGACATGAAAAGAGGGTTGTAAAAAGACTAATGAGCTGTCCAAAGCAAAATTGTTCTGCAATCTGTTGATTCATATCTTAAAATATGATGCAAGCAAATACTAAACACTTTCAAGACATGGTGTTTTAGCTAAATTTGATATTTCTCTCAAAAGCTCTATAATCAATAATATTATGAATTCTCAATTTTATCTTATTTTTTGGTGTAAATATAAACTATTAACAAGGTCCTCGATAAACAAACGTCAAACCTGTCCATTTTTTTGAACATTTATATTAAAGAAAACATTCAAGTCTGCACCAGTGCACCAATATCGCTACTAGTTCATCTATTTATTCAACTGACAGCACTTCAGTTACGAGTCTAACTATTCACTATTCAATTACACTCGGCAGTAGGACATGGGCAGAATGTGCTGTGGAGAAATTAAGGGCGTGTTCTACAAAGATAATAATATTCAACAAGCATAATTTCTAAGTTTATAGTTAGATCTCTATACATGTGGTCGTCGAAAACGGGAACCTTAAAGATGTATTACTACAAACTCTACTTTCACCGCAAATTATGCACTGCTATATTGCGTCTATGAAATCCATCATGATTGCTTTATCAGAGTAGTGTGCTAAACGACAAAGTAATGGCAAAGTTTCCTACGTATCTAGAAATCTAGTTATTAAACGCGAGGCATAGCAGAAGCTTGCAATTTTCAAAAGATCAGTTCACTATCCATATAATATTTTAGGTTAAAGGAGGGATTTGATTATATTATATACTTGTTTCGGAGAATTTGGGGGACAGTTCTTGTCTCTGATAAGGTACATATCCATGAAATCAAATCCTAATTATTTATTACAATCAAACCAGTTATAGGATTTTAAATTATCAGGGTTAGGTATCAGTCAGAATAAGTCTGTTGTCGGTTGTTGTTGTTGTTGAGAATAATAAGCAAGATATTCCAAGGACACTCTTTTTTAAAGTGGTATTTACAAGTACTTATACGATTGCTTGTAAGCACTGTTTGGACAATGGAATATATCATTGTAAATTTTATAGGGACACGCAAAATAACTACAACATTTAAATAGTAGACCAACGTATTTTTTTCGTACGAAACCTTATCTACTCACACTTGCCTATTTTTTTTTAAATGTATATCTCTTTATCGATGATGTTTCTACTTAACGCTTTGGATAAGGTAGCGCATAAAATGAAGTACATTTTCAAACATTATCAGTATTTAAAATAAGCCACCCAGAACAGCTCAGTACTTATAGTTTAATCCGAAGTCCTCCTGATACCTTCTTTATATTTATGTGTTCTCTTCCGTTCTTTATAAATTCATGAGACGTCTATCATTTGAATTCGTAAAATAAGTGTAATTCAGATAAAACTAACAAGTTCCCACAAAAAATACGGTAACCTTCATAAAGCTCGTTAACTTAAGTAAACTATAACTGCGACACCTGCGGTGCCTTAGATTACTGATCGGTTTAATTCACGACTTTACGTGTATAAATAATAAAGGCCATTTTGACATAATATCGTGCTCAGATTATCGGTAAACTTTTTGCGAATAGTCACAAAAATCACGAATTATCAAAATGACGACCGGTTTAATTGAAAGAATTTAGAATTCTAACTGTATCGATGAATATTATAAAAGCCTTTTGAAACTGTTCAGAATTGTACGAAATCTGCAGAATTTAATTCAAAATGCAATTTTTATAGAATAATATATAATATCATTATCGAACATTGCGTCAATTTATAAGATTTGAGTATTTTATAATTCACGACTGACTTGTTTTGATTGAGGCAAAACGGCACTAATATTTTTAAATTTGAAAAAAGAATTCAACCTAACAATATAAACCGTATTCACAATATGGTACATATTGTAAATATTGTTTAAATGAGAGGGCAAACCATTAAAGAGGTAAGTCGATAAAATATAGCGTGGTTTATCAGATATCCCCATTATACGTTTTATTTCTAACCAGCTGGTTGTTACCCGCAGTTTATCAGATATTTGCTCATTCCACGGGAACACTACATTTTTTCGGCGTAAAAAGTAGCCTGTGTTAATCCAGGGTATCAACTACCTACGTACCAAATTTTATCAAAATTCGTCCAGCCGTTTGAGCGTGAAGAAGTAACAAACATACAAACAATTTTCATCCCCACCACTTGCATAATAGGCGCTCCACCACTGTGCGCTTTTCAAGATAGTTTTTGCCTCGCACTACCAATCTGTGGAACAAGTTATCGCCTGCGGTATTTCCGGTCCAATACGACCTTCAAACCTTCAAGAAAAGAGCGTACTCCTTCCTCAAACCCTTGCAGCGCGCTTGTGACTTCTGAGTTGCAGGCGTTCATGGGCGGCGGTAGTCGCTTTCCATCAGGTGACCCGCGTGCTCGTTTGCCTCCTATTCAAAAAAAAAAAACAAACCCACATACTCACTAAGTACTGCCTTCATAATATTCGTGTGATTAGTGTGTGTATATTTATCTTTATATTGGAACTTTATGCTAGGGTCTACCAATAGGGATGACCTGGTTTTGACAGCTCATAGCGGCCATGTTTGATGATGGATCTTTGACGTCTCTTGACATTTGTGTTCAGTAAGGTTTGCCATTTTATCATGTCACGTTTCACTTTAAACCAACGTTTGGAAATTGTCCAAAATTTATTTGAAAGTGACGAAGGAAACCCTGTTATTGTGAATGGCGAGCGCTATAACTCGATGTTAACCGAATATTTATTTCCGGAATTTGATGATATTGATGCAAACGACCTTTATTGTCAACAAGACGGTGCACCACCTCACATTACTCGAGTGAACATGGAACTATTGCGTGGAAAGTTTTGTGAGTCGTTAATTTCGAGAAATGGACCGATCAGTTGGCCACCAAGATCATGTGATTTAACACCTTTAGACTATTTTCTTTAGGGTTACGTTAAATCTAAAGGGTACAGCAATAATTCAGCAGCAGCTACAATTCGTGACCTAAAAACCAACATTCGACGAGCCATAGCTGACATACCGACCGAAATGGTGCACCGCGTCATCGAAAATTGGCGTTTTTGGCCGTTCATTTGGCCGATATATTATTTAAAACAAAAATTGCTTAAAATTATCTATCAAATAAATCAATCGGATGCATTATTCATAAAAAATTGTGTGTTTTATTCAATTTTTAAACCAGGACGTTCTTATTGGTAGACCTTATACTGCTAGTAAGCTATAGTTGCGGAGCTTTAGTGCGTGTTGATTTGTGTTTTCAAAGTGAAAACTTCTTTAGGCGCGCTGGGCATTTTTGAACAACAAACAAAATAATGTATTTTATAATTTAACAAAAACTCATTTTTAGAGATGGGGAAAAAAACCATTGAACTTGCGACACTGTTACCGTTACCGACACCTCTGTGTATAAGTATCTACATATATTGGCCCCGTTTACACGAGAGTTGAGTCTGGATTGAAATACTTTGGTAATATAACTATATAATATAAACAAATATTGTGTATATACGTACAACATAGATATAGACGAAACTTTTCGAATCGAAAAAAAATACATATAAATTGTTAAAGTTTTAACTTCTGTCGGCACTCCCGGAGAGCCACTGTCTTTTTTTATAATATAGGGGACTAACAACCAGATGGATCACCTGATAAGGTAAGGGTGGTAAGGGAGTACTGCCGCCCATGTAAATCTGTAACTCAAGCGTCACAAGAGCCATGCCGCCTTTTGAGTACCTCCCCTCCTCAAAATCAAGGATAAAGGGGTTTAGGCCTTTGGTTACCTCACTCAGTGGTAAAAAGGAACGAAGGTATTTATTAAGTGTGGTTTTCTGAGAGATCGTGATATCGGCCTATATTTACCGAAGTATGGCACTTCCACGAAATTTAATTATATTGAAAAAATGGATGGTTAATAATAAAATTAAAATTACTGCATAATTGAACAATTAATAAAGATATTTTTCATACCAAAGCTAGATAATCTTGCTTAACATTTTACCAAAGTGATGAAATCCCACGAAAATAACCGCAACCTACGAAATTTCACTTTCAACAAAAAGCCCGGTCGTGACATTAACGTAATCAAAGTTATTGTAGTAGAGAAAATTCGATTAAGTACTCTTTCTATTTGTAAAATGATGAACCTTGAAATGAAGCGCAAAATGAATTGCAGGCCACTTATTTCTACCGTTTTTATCTAACTAGTTGCAAATACACTGTATTTCGAATATACTAATAATACTTTTCCCCTATGACCTGACCTAATACCTAAATAATAGTCAATATTCATAGTTAAATATAATGTTAATACAAGTCTTTAAAATTAAAAAAATATATACGGAGGCGTATGTGAAATTAAAAGAAAAGTATAATTATACTTGATTTCATTAATCTTAATATTGCATTTTATTTCAAAGTTAGTAAAACGTTTTTACAAATAGAGGATCACCTGTGTGGACTTACACATACAGTGAAACAAAAACATACTACACCGCTATCTAAGAAAAATCTAAGAAAAACACAGCGAACTACAGTATAACTGCCAATCCTTTATCTCGATATAAATAACATTAGCCGTTGGGCCGTAGCCTGCCAGGCATGAACCAGGTCGGAGGATCCTCGCTTTGTGTTGGAGGGTCATGACACCCGTTCCTCCATACACCCACTAACCAGAGCTAAAGAGACAGAAAGATTTCCAATTGCCATTACACTACTAATCACCTATTAAGTTAAAAGTATTTCTTAAGTAAACTTCTAATCTAATATACTATTATACCAATTTTTAAACGTGCTGTATGGTATGGTTTGTGAAATTTATGTTCAAAACAGCAACTGTCTTAAATTAAGTACGCTGTTGATGATCTCAGCAAATTTCACCTTTATTGTGATACTGCTGTAAGAAGCTATAACAGCCTTTCCCATCCATCTCAGAGAGTATTAGGATAGAAAAGTTCACCCCAAAGCAAAACTTTTATTATTTTAGTTATAAGTCCACCCTCTTATAGAACATTACTGTCATTTCCGGGTGGAAGTACCTGGATACCAATTGGGGCTTTTCTCGATTCACAGTCGCGCTGTAGAAACCCTCGGCGAGCGCTAAAGCGGTATTTTAACCCTGAAGCCCACTAAGACTTTACTTTCTGTGTGTGTTTCTCCGCCTGTATAATATGTTGTGCTCCGAAAAACTGTTTTACATGATGCCTATGCGATGCGGCCGCATTCTTCCACTGCACAACCGCCAATAGGGAACTCATCCTCATACTTATAAAATACTTAATAAATACTCGTACATGATACGGTTTTCAAAGGTAAGGTAAAAGGAATTTGTGGTGACGCATGCTTGTTTTCCACCGTTCCACCAACTTGTTTGTCATGTTACCACTATGAAAAAAACTAAACGGAAAGGCATGGAGCTTATTCTGGTTATAATTTAACCAGCCTGTACGTGATGTATATAACACAAACACAGGAGTCTCATTTTATGGTGACCTCATTATGACCCGCCTGACTACTTCCTTATAGACGTTCACGGATAGATACTATCTCGTTTATGAAACGTTTAACGTGATGATTATCGTGAAATATTTTTTTATAAAACAGTTGTATCCTTTAATATATTGAGTTAGAATAGATTTCATAGTAAGTATAGTATTTAGTTATCTGTAAGCTATGTACATTTTTAAATCCCTTAATTTATTTCCATAACTAAAGTGAAACTCTTATTTATTTAATACAATTTAATCATATAATACATACATATAATACAATTAAAACAATTTAATCATTTTAATTATAGTCAACCAACTAAGTAAATACCTTTCATCCCACCTTCGTACAAGCATGAATATGTTAATTAACTTCTATTGCAATTCCTAAGGTTATGTAGTAGATACAAACCAGTTTTACGCACGTAAAAAAACTGTTTAACTGTGCAAATTAGCGGAACCTGGCGGGCTTTTTTCTGAGCCATTTATTACGTTATTATATTGTAATCTCTGATTAGATACACTATGAAACAGGCTTATTGTGACGCCTATCTACGAGTATACGGGTACTTGTCTTTATTTTTCTAAAAAGTTAACTGTAAATTGAGATAGAACGGATTACGTTTTAGAAAAATGTACTTAGAGAAGAAATTACACGTCGTTTAAAAAATGCGGAGATTTTAAACGGATGACATATAAAGTGTAGGAATATGTTAACGCAAAGATGAAACTAAACTTAATTTGCGAACAACTTTACGTCTTAACTGATGTTTGAAACGCGCATTGTCAATAGGCAATACTGATCTAAGCTAAGATAATTTCTTTATCTTAGGATCTAAGTGATAGGCCGGCAACTACCTCCGTGTCACGTGCTATGTTTTCGATTCCTACAAAATTAGTAGAGACTGCAGACAAGCATATTTATTCGGAGGTAATCCTTTTTACAAACATTATAATTTTATTAATATTACTATATATGAAATAGAATATATTTTAGTTTGACTGCAATCTTTAGGCTATCAAAATTATTAAAATGAGTGTTAAAGTGTAAATAACATTTATTATCCCATTTAGCGTAGACGTGGTAGAGAGACAGGAACACGAAACGTGACCAGACCTCACTAAAAGCTTGATCCGATCTTCATTTCCCAAAATTGTCTGGATTCTTTGAACCATTAATTCATAATTCTATGAAAATACAAGTACGTGGTTCCGTTTTTGTGTAAACGAAGTAATCTCTCCCGACACGTTTCTGATAGCGAAATGATAACAAGCAAACAGTAACTTTTGCAGGTAAAAAAATTACCGTTTCTTTCTGAGTCGTCAGTAACAGACTTGTGCAAACTTCTAGGTTAGCCTTACATTTTGAGCAAGCCACTAGTTTATATCACTGAAGTGAGATAGATAGATAGATAACTCTTTATTTGAACACATTTTACAAGTATTATGATACATAACAATATCAGACATGTAATGTACAAAGGGCGGCCTTATTGCTAAGAGCAATCTCTTCCAAGCAACCTTAGGATGGATTAAAATGTGAGTTACTTGATACTGACTAGTTTATTGTTTTTTTTACATATGAGAAACTATTACTGTTTAGTTAATAGAAAAACATAGAATACTCAAATTTGGTTCCCTATTTATTCGCATAAAGTTATGTGTCATAATTTAACATTGCATACTTTTACTTTGCCTAATAATAGTTACGCAAAATAATTATTTCACATAACTGTTTAAGCACAATTTCTAAGCATAATTACTATAATCATAATAATTGTTAAGCATACTATTCTAAAGCATAAATTTGTTTACGCATAATGATATTTTTGCACAATATTTATATTTTTAATAAAATACTTTTGTTATATAAATAAACATGGTAGGCAAAACGGCCAACCCCGCCACAACCTAACCTATTGTTACACTATGGTACCCAATTTATATTGGATATAATACCTACTTTTTTATTATTCAATGCATATCAGTTATGAAAGTAACATATAAACTTCTATATTTAAATAAAATAGAGAATTAGGGCAAAAAACATTAGCTTAAATGATATGTATGCCTACTGAAATAGTATACCAAAAAACAATTATGTCATTGTATAATTATGACAAAAAAATGCCTAATTCGTTATGCCATATTAAATTAGGACAAAAAAAAACAATCTAAATAAGGAGTCCCCTCAAAGGTTGTTCAAAGAGCCATTTGAAGAACATTTGAGGGAATCCCTTGTTTGGCCTTTTTTTGTTGTAATTTAATTTGGCATTGTTACAGTTACTAATTGGAATAGTTCATTATAAATTGATAATAATCAAATAAGTATCTAATAAAAGTAATCGTATATATATTATATGCAATACAAAATCGAAATACTAATCCAAGAAAACTTTAAAAATCCATAAAACCAAAGCAGTAAAGCTTACCAATTTTTTATTTTTTATTTTATTACTTATTTTTATATAACATATTAAACATTGTTATTGTATTTACAAAATAAATATTATAAAAATACTACTTTAGATGTTGTTTCTTCCGAAAAGGAAGGAACCATGGTGGAAGAATATATAATATATGTAGAGGGCACTAATGGAGCCAATCTATACATACCAACTTTTTCCCACTGCCCACGCAGGGACATCGCAGAAAATGATAAACCTGGACTATATTCCTTGCTCATAGATTAAAATGAAGTGCTCTAAATTATCTAATTCGTTGAATCCTGTACAAACGACTATGGTGCAGTTGCTGAATGAAAACTAGGCATGTTGCTCTTTCCTAAGTATGAGAACATAACTCAATAAAAGGCCGTAAGTTCAGAAAGTTTTTTACATAAATCAACATTGGCTAAGTAATATTTACTATAACGTACGTATTCTTCTTAGCTCCGCTCCATAATTATCTTCTAATTTCTCAGAATACTCTTGCGTCCTTACAAAGCAACAATCAGCTGAAGCGTGCGTCGCGTTACTGCGGCAGTAATCGTTCGTAAATCGATGTGTAATAAGTGGTAATAAAGATGAAAATCTCATAAATACCTTCATTGCATGTTGCATGTCAATGATCCCGTATCGGTGCGATCACAGAAAAAAAGTGTCGGTAAGTATGTGATAGTACACTCAGCACGCGTATAAGAAATCAATAAAATGCATTTTTCTGGAGTAACTTACGCACTAGTATCCCGGTTAATGTCTGATAATGATTTTCTCGATATTCTAGCAAGTGAAAAATTCCATTAAATTGATCTGGCTTTTAGGGATTATTTGACTTTATACTTAAAGACAAATAATCCTACCTATATCACTCTCCTAAAATCTCAGTGTCACAAAAACATTTTTTACTAAAGAAATTGCCTTTTTAAATAATGTTCAAGAGTTGGTAGGGGCTGCTACCCTTCAGACAGGCCTCGACTGTCTTGTTTACGGATCCTTCAAGGTCAATCACAAAATTTTTCGTAGTGCCTCAAGAACCAACCCAAAATTGTTCACCAGCTCATAAGATTAATGAACAACTAGTAACATGAAACAACCTGTCTACCTAAACATCAGTCATATAATTTCCATTTCAGATATTACTATAATGATGTAATAATAAAAGGAAAATGAAACTAAAAGGGAAAAAAGTGATATCGAAACATTTATTTTTCTGTCAATAATTTAACTTAATAATACCTATACATAATAAAACAAATAAAGGAAGACATACCATATCTTGGGTATTATTCGACAAAATCCAACACACTATCATATTTACATAAATACAGCTTAACGCGAAGTATTTGTGAAGTTTTTTAAGTTGATTTCGTAATAAAACACCAGTTATTAAAAGTGTTGACCGTGTTGTGTTGTAAATAACAGATTTACATTGTTATGTATGTGATTCTTAATTAGGTGTTATAACATTAATTCACATTATTTACGGTTTTAAGTGCCATTATTTAGTCGATTCAATTATTAAGACCTGTGTTAAACCTGTTTATTAGTATAGCTAGAGATTTCCGCAAAATTCGGTATCTGCTATTATCAACCCCTAACACGTAATTAAATACTTACAATCTTATAATATTACGTATAACAAAAATTATTATCATACAATTTGTTAACATAAACAAAACAATGAACATCTTAACTGTCTTCTTGACTGGCGTGGAAGACTTGGAACAAACGCAACAAACTACGTGAGTATGGCAAGTATATAATTAAAATATGAAAAATAATAATTTAAACTAAACGTTTGGAATGATTCGACTTACGCTAAATTTATTTACACGATTATAACAGAAACAGTGCGTAATACAAAGTACTTAAATTATTTACAGTATCTGTATCACTTTTAAAACATCGTTGTACATTTTTCAAGTCAATTTTTTTTCTTCTTACTTAATTTGATCGCGTCACGTCGTTAGATTAACGTCCGATTGACACCTGACATATCGGTTCCCGAAACCGCAGTAACAGATATCACTGTCGCATAATTTATTTAACAAATTAGTCGTTCTTTTTAAAACCAAACATGCCTGACACATTTTTGTACTAAACAGGTAATGAGCAAAAGCCTACATCGTTGTGTGTTCACTTCGTAAAAAGCACAAATTAGGTGCATTTTGAGTTACATATCACACGTTATTGAGGAGTGGTAATACTGGTCACTTGTTTCACTCAATCTTTATCCCCCACGAATCTGTAGGCGTCTGGTGGAGGCTCGGGCATGCAGTATCCGTGGTAGGTGCGGATATCTTCTGAAGCGTATGTTATACCTGCTAGAACCCCTGTCTCCGTGTGATGCTTTGGGCAGGTGTGGCCTCGCGGGCATTGACAGATAGTGTTGGCATTGACTTCATCGATTTGTTCGTGTCGTCGCCTCGCGGAGAATAACTTGCAAGGTTCCTTTCTCGAGCAGCGTAGCCTCTGTAACAATCGAATGAAATAATTTAATACAAAATAAATGTAACAAAGTATTTTGTGTATGAGTGGTCCGATCTTTAATAAACTTTTAAAAGTACCAAAATATGGGTACCCAAACTTTGAATATGATTATAATTCATATTCAAAATGTAAAATTTGAAAATTGCTAGCATAAAAGTATAAAATTTACTCAGGTATTTGTATCAAACTAGTTCCATCTATCGTCTCGTCATTAAACCACAGTCATTGTAGTAAAAGTAAAAGCAACTTACGCTCTGCGGCGAACACGCAAACTGGTACTGGTTCCCTTGTTCACCGCTAGGTGTCGTATATGGTAATTTCTTTAAGAGATAAGTCACCGAATACTTCGGACAATGGCAGTTGACGATCTGCTGAGTAGCGTTGCTGTCGGGGAATGAGTAGATAATCCAGGCGGCGTCTTTGAAGTACCGGCATTTTGGAAGACGTTTGACAGGCTCACATGTTTTGTAAAGGGTAGTTTTGTCTGCCAGTGTGTGGTTGTCGTCCGCATTTAAATCACTGAAATGAAATAACATTGATTTAACTATGAGCAATATCTTATACGACTAATTTTAAAATGTACATAGATAACTTAGTTTGTTAAACTAATACGTAAGTACTAAAGGTTTTGTTGGCCTCGAAATGCTTCCATTCACTATAATTTGATATTTATTAGTTACCTACTCAGTTCATTGATGAAACACATATGCAAAATATGAATGCAGATACTTAACATTATAGTACCTACATTTATATTTGAGATGATTAATTTTTTTTTTTTTTGGCAAAACCAACCCTAGAATATATTTCTGTGTAGCGAAGGACTTTACAATTACACAAATGACGGACCAAAGACTCAGGACATAATTTTAAATAACACAATGTTAGGACTCGTGTGGGAATCGAACCCACAAGACTCGGCGAAATGGCGATGTGACGTGTTAGCCTAATTTAAAAAAAAAAACCACCTTTTTCTGTCTTATTCCAACTACTTTAAATGGTGGATTTGTACAATAGAAAACGAAACTTGATTAAAATTGTATTTTCGAAATTACATTGTTACCAAATAAATAAGTTTTTGTTTTACAGAAAAGGAAACAAGAAATTGATATGATAGTAGTTGTTATAATTTATGTTTTAGTTCCTTATTTAATTTCTTCAAAATTCGATTCGGTTCTTCTATTTTTTATCATTTCAAGAATATACTTTGGACAAACCTAATTCTTCTATTAAGAGGCATTTTTAATTATGTTTTAGTCAATTATGGAGTTTTATTTATTATTAAGTATCTTAGTATACTGACCTAGAACATGGTCTATGTCCCAAACAACGACACTTCCTCTCGATCCAGGGCTGCGTCGTATCATACAGGTCCACTTTACTACACACTTGCCTCGGCCTGCAGTCTGGAAGATCTTCCTCGGAACCCTAGAAAACACCAGGGCAATCTCATTAGTATACTGTCGATGTCTGTTGACAACAATGAATAGTTCAAAATATTGGTGTCACTGCCTCCTAAAATGTGTTTAGAGTGTTTAAAATGTGTTCCTAAGATTTAGTTCTTTTTTGATTTGTGTTAGAAAAAAAGACTGCTCGTTGAAATTTCGCGACAGCAAATAAAAGTAGTGTCAAATTGTAATCTTTTGCAATATAACTGTATTCACTTTCTTTCGAGAAATGTTTTCCTTGACCGCGACAAAAATCACATACGAACGAAATATAATAATGGTAAGTGACATCGAACACAATTTATTTAAAGCATGTTTTGCGTTTAATCGTTACTATGAATGAAATCTATCAAACTTCGTATAACTGTTTATCATTCAGCTTGCGTTGCTTTCGATATATTCATCAATACAATTCAACCCAAAGAATACTAAGGCAGAAAAAGTATTATTAATCATTATCACAAAAGACGACGGCGTGAGAAAAATGGAAGGTGTTCCGAAGACACCTGCCATCCATGCGTACGTAATGAAAGAGATTATTATGAGGTACATCTTTAAATCGATGTTAATCATAACGTTCTAAAAACGAATCAGAATATGAACATGTGCGCTCCGCATCCATTCATTATTTTTTTGTCGAAAAGGACCATCGGTCGTACTTCCGACCGGAAGACGTGCCATTCGGCAACCTGTTGGCTGTGGGAAGATTTTTTCTGCGCGTACAACTTGCAGGGCTACTGCCTTTACGCCGGCGATTATTAAGTTATTACTGAGTTTAAATTCTGATATTTAATTGGAAATGATCAACATCCGATGAATAATATTTTTTGTGTCGCTTGTTTACGACTGCTCTAGTTAGTTATTAAATTTGTGTATCATAATCTTATTTTTCTGGTTCATTTCAGTTAATACAACAAATAAATTCCTAAATTGATGAAAACTAAAACTTTGAATGAGAAAAATAGTGTATCATAAGATCGAACTACTCTCATTGTGAAATTATTTTAGTAGGTATAGCCAATATGTATTGTTTCACCATAAAGAACAGTTTTTTTTTCATTTAAACCTATGAGTACACCTACATTAATACACATGCTTTACTATAGTAAAAATAAATACATGCTACATTATAATACTCGTAAGCTACAAGTTACCCACGTTGCCTACACTTGTGTTATTATACCTAAGCATTTCGATCAAAAGATAAAATGTTATATTTCTATTGTATTCTTACATTAGCACACATAGACAATCCTGTTCTAAACATAAGTGTAAAAAAAGTTTTTTTTCGTTGTTCCGGTTATGCTACCCGTTTCTTGTGTATTGCGATAGATTTCGCGGAAATGCTCTCAGTTGGAATCTTCCAAACACCGGATACAGCCCTTTTGTGTAACAAACAAAAAGCCATACCACAGACATTGTATGGGTTGTTGACTTACTTCGTCAAGAGTTTACCTTTATTTAACGGAGCCTTGTCGACGACCTGAATGCTAATGCCGGTTGTAAGAAAATAACAATTCGGACGCTTTTGAATCCTTATAAGGGAACAAAAACACAATAGTACTACGCTGTTTGTATTTAACAGTCTTATCGTCAATCTTGTTTCGGGAAATGTGTAGAAGGATTCGCGCAGATTTATTATTACTATTACTGTGGTGTGCTGTCGTGTGGTTAATTTATTTATGAATACAATCACAGATTACACAAACGACTAGCCGTTGTTAATGCTTGGCGAGACGTCGGATGCTCTTAAGAGATTTTTTGGAAACGATATCTGAGACACGAACAGTGCTGAAGGCGACAGTCTTAAAGGACGTAGGTATCGTTTTAGTTCTTTTCTTTAGTAAAAATTAGCAAGAAACGAAATAATATTGAGTTCTACCTTCTTCTCATGTCACTAAGGTATAAATTAGAACACAAGTATCTAGATACTGTCTGAAAGATCCCAGGGCATTATACGACGAGCGGTAAGCGATAAACTTTTTATTCGAAAATTTGAACTGAGATTAAATTTACCTTTCCGTTTTACAGGTCTTTAATTTTATGTTATGGGGCTACTTATTGGACAAAATATATAACACAACATAAACGCTATCAATACTATAATAACGCTAAAATAACTAACCGGTAAACATAAAGGAAACATATTGGTTTGTTCTGTGGCAAGCGTAAGAATAAAAATAATTTATAACGCATAACTAAAACATAAAACGCTTTAATAAAGAACTAATGCTATTATTTATAAAGCCCTTTACTCAATGCTTCGATTTCTAGTTACGGTTGTGTGTCTTTTGAACAAACTATTGTTTATAAATTTTATAAGTAAATATAATCAGATTTTAAAAATTTATTCCTATGTGGAGCTTGCAAACTTAATTAATAATACACTCAGAACGAATTGGGATAAGCAGTTTTTATGTCAGAAACTGTAATTGACAATGTTACACTTACTGAATAAGATCTTTTCGTTAAAAATTGTCCTCACTTCATTTTATTTAAACTATATGTAATAAATATGTGACGGATCGTCAGGATTTGGTGCAAATAGATCTTTATTTCATAAATATTAATAGTATTAAATTAGGACGGAAGACAATTGTGTAGTAAATATTTCAGCGAGCTGGGCAAACCTTGGCTGCTATAGAAAGATTTGGTGGTGGCCTTTTGACGGACGTTGTAGAAGAAAATGACGTGTATCACGCATAAGATACAGTAAATGTTAAAGATAGTTGTTGGATTCAGGAAGTTTTCTTAAGATTTCATTTTTTTTTTCTTTTTTACTACATTCACACAACGCCATGTAGTCCCAAACTAAACAGAGCTTGTACTATGAGTACTAGACAACTGATATAAATACATATACACTTTTTTTTGTAAATAAATACATATTATACATAGAAACATGAGTAGAATAGTTTCACGCTAGGGTAAGTTTACGTGTAATTAACATTTTAATCTAAATGCACTAGTTTCCGGTGAGTAAGCTATCGAAGATGTTATTGATTGGAAAAAGTGCATGAATAGTGGCGATGAATTATTCAAAAAGATTAAATAAAAATAGGTCCATGAAACTATTTTAGGTTTTGCAAAGTTTATTGAATGCCTCACGTATTAGTTATTTAACAGCAGTTTGATACGGGTTTTGTGTTTTTTAATTGTAGATATATCCATATCTTGGAAGCACACTTAAAAGTAAGCCAGCTGGTTCGGGTATGCGTAGACATCTTAGATATCTTGAATCAATAGAGTTGAGAGACGTAAAAGTAGAGTATTTTACTATTATTATTAAGTCTATAAATTATCTTTTTACCATACTTATGTTTAAAACCAAAAGAACTTCGCAAATTGACAGTAAAGCTAACATCGGTGTTTTTGAAATGTGGAATATTAATTTAATTTTATTAGAGGTGAGAAGAGTGGTTAACTGTTTATCGATCTTAAATGAGTATGGTTTATAACCTTACCTACAGGTATTTTGTATTTCTCCCTGTTTATGAAGTAGACAGCCCCTTTGGAGCAGGAATGGGATTCACAAGAAAAAGTGCTATGAGAGCCACCTAGGTAGGAAGCTTGCTTTGCTTCTTTTGAAAACAACATACATAGAGTGCGAAAATGAATAATACGAAATATTTTACGCAATTGCTCTTCGCTGGTACTGTAACCACAGCCTCAGTCCTCAGGCCCTTTGTCGGGTGTTGTAGGGGTGAGCGGGGCGGAGGGCGCGGCATCCGGTCGCTGAACAGGTGGCGCGCGCGCCTCCGTCGCCGCGCCCACTCTAATGAAATAATTTGTTAGCCGCACCGACCTTCCACAACCTTCTACCTATCTCATTCTGACTTATAATAGCAATATATGCCTATTTCTTTCGTTCTTCCAGTTTGCCAGTACTACATTATCACTGAAGACATTTGTAAATATCAGATTTTACAAATATCAAAATACATTATGTCTCTTAAGAGTTGTCTGTAGTTTGCTATCATATTTATTACGACTAGTATGGAAAAGTCAGTTTATTAGTTAGTAGGTCAGTATTAATTAAACTGCATTTCGACTGCACGTATGGCATAGTGGTTTAAGCGGTCACCTCGCCGCTTCCTACTGCGCTGAGTGTTGTGGGTTCGATCCCAGAATAATTGTTGTTCTGAGTCTGGGTGTCCTTTGTGTCCATTCATGTATGTTTGTAAAGTCCCCGCGACACACGACACGCGACACCTAGTGCGGGAGTTGTCTTTAAAAAAAAAAAAAAAATTAAAAAGTCTTTTTATTTCTGTATCGACCTTATGTCATCTTAAAGGCAGGAAACCTATTTAAGGCCATACTCGTTCATAAATATAAATGCTTAAGTGATCATTTTGTAAGAAATAAATTAGCGACACAATAACAGTTCGCATAATCGTGGCTAAAGGGAAGAACTCGTATAATAAAATAATAAGTTTTGCATAATTCATTATACAAAATAAACTTTTATGCAGTTTTTTAAAACCCTTTGCTGCATAAAATGTGACTGTTCGGTTTAAATCGGATTCAGTTATAACACGCGATCTATTGCTTTGTGTTAATGTTAATATTGTAAAAACTTGTGTGTATTGTTTAAACTTGGACTACACTACGGACAAAGTAGGGCTAGTTATATCTTCACAGCTACTTTTTATCAGAATAGTCCTTAAGAAAATCATAAACCTTTTTTAGTTAATATTTTATACTTAATTAGTGAGATATAATATAACGAATAATAAATAATTTACAAAGATTGGATCCCTCGGGGGACGGACGCCGGATGCTCTCCACCATTCCGTGAACACAGGTAGCTGGTAACCGAGAACAAATTACTAATCCAGTAATTACCCCATAGCCTTCGGTCACATGTTATTTATTACGAGAGCAATTAGACGAAGCCTCCGGCTATAGCAGTCTCAAATGTAAGTTAATTTGAGGATGTGAATTGGGTTTTTAATAGGTAGGTATAAAATACGAAGGTTTGTTGAATTTCGACAAAGGGCATATTTTTTTTATAAATTATTAGTCGCTCCGTCTTGTCAATATTACTGGCGCAAAATGGTTTAAGAAATTCTCACAATTAAATTGCTCATAAGCTTTCGGCCTTTAAGTTCATAATTACCTCCGTGATAATTACAGTATTTTTTTTCTCCTTGGGGATGTAGGAACCAGGAGTATGTGGTGTTTTCACTTAAAACCACCCCGACGGCCGGACTCAGTCGTCCTACTCCGAGGAGGATCAGGACTATGTTATTTCAGGTCCCCCCGGATCGACGCCGCACCTAGTGAAGCCCTATCCCGGTGAAACCTCGGGCTTCCCCCGCCTATCGGCCCAATCCTTATAAAATGTTGTGGCCCGATCGCATTTTTGCGACCAGGCCGCCTATCGCCTACCGCAGCAGTTAATCTGCCACCAGAGGTCCCCACTCTCGGCTGATATTGCAGAGTGGTACCTCTGCGCTCGGGATCCCGATCAATCATTACAGTACTAGCAACTTCTAACCCATAAGTAGTCCTTACTTGTTATCGTTAGATTATAATAGTAAGGTCTTTTAGGAATTATCTGATTATAAAATTGAAACCCATACAATTCAACAATATTCTCCATTTGATACTGTTTTCGAGTTGTAAGTAACAAAAACTTTATGTAGAAATTGTAACAATATTAGAATTTAACAACTAAAACAAAAAACATGTATGAATCCCAATCGTTGGCACGCTGACATGAATTCTGACTAAATAATTAGGATGAACAGGAAGAAGTAGATATAAAAAATGTTCAGAATGATGAAAAAGTTATTTGAATAACAGATAATATGAATGTAATAGAATATTATAATTTTGTTATTACATTAATATCGCTATCAAATCCTAATTTATGTATAATAACTCTAATTAAAGTTACGACAAGTCAGGAAGAAAAATGTTTTCTTGTTGTTTCGTTATGCTATTATTATGATATTAATCTGCCTATTTATATGTTTGAATATATGAAAAAACTTAACTGATCATAAATTTAAATTTAACTATAACAATAATATTGAATAGTTATCTGGGAAAGAAATCCCGCCTAAGGCCATCTATGAAAAAATTATTACGATATTGATAACTAGTGTTACATGTTTTAAACTATTCATATTTAGGGGTGATTCACCTAACTGTGTATCTAAATACTCTCTTATATACATTTATAACTACATGTAAAACTACATTCAATTCCCAAGCTTATTTTAATTAATCTAGTTTAAATTCATCAAAATAGAATGTATAATTTTTTCTTCCGCAATAAATCACTACCGAATCCTGTGTCAATACAACAAATTCATATAAAAACTAACATCATTAAACAAGAGCCGTATAAAATTAATTACTTAAATGGCTAAATTTATTTTATGATCGCCACAATAACTCGTAGATATTTAAACGTTACACATAACTATAATCAAAATATTCAAATTTAATTCCATTTTAATATAACTACACTCTATAAATCACGCAAACGGCTAATTAAGGCAGTATGGCCTACGTTGGCGTATCGTATGTGGTAGGACGTTGAAGTCGCATTTAAAAGACATCAACGCCTCGCGTTTCAATTTGTCCGTAGTGAATGGTTGGCCACGCGCCGTCACTGTCTCGTATGTATACAAATACATTGTCATACGTATTGTACATGTCAAACATATGTGTCCAATGACACCGACAGTTATGAAACAACTCGTATAATGTCCGTGCGTTATTATACCTACCCGAATGTAAACTTAGGTACGTGTTGTATGCTAAATAAAGTTGAGACTTGTTTATAATTATTGCGTTAGCACTAGAATTTTCCTTAGATACGCTGTTTCAATTATGTATACAACGGCTGTGATATGACTCTGGATTCAGTTTTCCGATTGTTGGTTCAAATTGCAAAGTTTTTGACTTGTAAGTTATTATTTCAGTTACAGTCCTAAACTGAGAACACGTGGTAATAATAGACAGCAATAATAAAGATTGTCCTGAACCTGATTGTCCATTATGCAAGAATCTATTTCTCAGCCCCAAGTAGGTTGCCGCGCTCAAGTGTCTTCAGCTGTTGTCTACGTAGATATAAGTCTAATCCAGGGCTTAACTCGCCATTAACCAGAATCGCAAAGTCTTACAACGAACTTTCCCGTTTCTTAGATTTGGACATTTTTGGAGATAGTTTGCCTAATTTTAAGAAAAAAATCACGGAATATCTTGAGTCTAAACTTGGGTGAGCAAAAATTCAACTAGGTTTGGATTTGAATAGTCCGTGATATGTGGTTTTAAATATAGCTTCGGTTTTTATCCAGTTTTCATTTTGTTTTACATTTTTCTATTATTATGCCTTCATTTTTTAATTTTAGAATGGTGCAAGTTTTATTTATGTTAGTTGTGATTGCCTTTAACTGAATGAGCACAAGGCATGTTTTTGAATATTTTTTAATTATTGTAGAAATGTGTATCGTTTGTTGACGATCCAAAAAAAATGGATTGAAAAAATTGTAAAGGTTAAATGTCCTCGTTTGTGATGCTTTTATTATATTGAATAAAGAATTGTCGCGATGGGTAATCTCTGGAACCCTAATTCTCGATATGTTAAAACATGTAATAAATCAAAAGATCATAATACTGTTAAAAAAATGAAAAGCTTTTGACTAAACATAAAAAATAGAGCACAGAGAAACAGAGATTCCTAAACAAACAGACAATTTAAGAACCTTCAAATCAATGTTCAAACACTTCACATAAAGAATTTAAAAAATCTCGACTCTCAAACTCATTTCCTCATATTACACAGGACGCATCTACACTTATTGTGAAAAGTTGTAAGCGCCCATATATGATAATAAACTGACGTCCTTTTACTTCTTTGCTCAGCATGTCTATGTGTACAGACGTCCCTATTGTGGGGCAGGGCATCCGGAGCGGTCCATTGAAGACGCACGTGGCCTCCCCTTGAGACGGAAGCCGGGCCCAGTTAGACTTCCACGGTAATCCTACTCTAGAACACTCGAGCCCATAAGGCACAAAAATTTATGGGACACTAACGAACTTGTATCAGTTTGAGGATTATTAACATTGTTGTATTATTCGCGTCAATGTAATTTAAATTTTTATTCAATATTTTTATCTATGACTGTTATATAAAAATGATTATTTAATTAGATATACTTTGCATATTTTTAAATACGAAATAATTATACTATAGATAGAACCTAATAATTTTAATAGTATATTATCTACATACTAGAAAAAGATAGAAACAAGATATAGATAGATATATATATATATACAATGATGATGATACCCGCACATTGTGGCTAGCGTATACTGTTCTTGTCACGTAGCCTACCTTGGAAGATCTTTACGTACAGCCTCTCATTTACACCATAATCGTATACAACCAAACAGTAAATTCGCGCTTATCACTGAAACCATGAAGAAGAAAACATAAATACTTAAATTAACCTTTTTTTTTCTAAGTCTAAGTAATTTCTTTTGTTGCGTCTGCATAGGGACGCAATGGACAACCATAATCGCCGCGCTGGGCAGACGGGTTGGCGATTATCGGCAAAACCTTATTATCAATCGAAGTGGCGTGCAATAGGCTGGTGATGATGATTATGAAGTAAATTGAAACTCATATTGGTCCAGTGTAGTAATAATTAGTAATATTATTATGTAGATACGAGTATATTTACAAGTTCCATACATTAACTATTGTGCCACGGCCCGCCAAGCATGATTACCTTACCTGCTTACAGAATCCTGCCTTTGTATTGAAAGGACATAACCGTTCCTCGACATAGCCTTTCTCACAAAATTATACTATCACATTCAAAAAGAATTTTAACTTCTGTCTCGTTCGCAGAACACATTCAACAAAAGAAAATAAATGTTACATGCAATACCCTAAAAGTTAACTACCCAAGAATATCTATATCGCGTCTAGTTCAACTTCTGAACATTTATCCCTGGTCCAAAGATCCCATGATTTCGGAGACCCGTCTCAACGTTTTTTTCCCCTCAGTTTTCTTGACGCGTGTCCTAATGTTACGCTTTTTGCCTGCACCATCCGTAGCAAAGCGTAAATTATCTCATTACATATTTTGTATTGATTTTATTTGTCTGTAAAACCCGCTTGGAAAGTTTTGCTTTTGTTAGACAAGTATCCAGGCGTGTTTTACTTCTATGTAAGATTTAAATTATAAAGTTTCTAGATTATTATATCTACGATACTTTGGATTACCAAATGCAAATGTTTCTTTTAACAAAGCTTTTAATAGAGCTTTACTTTTGTAATAGTATTTGACATACAGTTTGTATACGTATTTATTATCACAAACAAATATCCGGTATCCAATCTTCAGGTCTTATATGTAACAAGATATAATCGCAACCAGTAAGAAAAATACTAGTTTTCGTTTATGTATGTAATAATTCATACACAAACATATAATTAATTAATTATAAATAAAATATTCAAATTTTAATAATTTAATTGGACTATGTATTTAGATTCGTAATTAAATGGCGCCAGACACTGAGTGCGAAATGAAAAAACTTACAGTAAAACGCATTATGTTTAACTGATTAAGGTTTTTTTGGACAATCAGCGTTTTACGACTTTTAAATGTATGGCTTGGATGTCCGTTTTGGCATTATTTTTTTCTTTTTGTTTTAGCCAAGAAATTGCATCGCAACGCTATTTGCGGTATATTGTTAATTTAATAGCTCGTTTTTATGAGTCTAATAAAGTGTCATTTTGAAATAAAACGTTAATTGTCTTTCGAATGTTTCTGTGGAAATGTATTGGGTCTTGCTTTAATTACAGAATTAAAATTCTTGAAATTGCAATTGGTGCCTTCGTTTGCGTCATAACAACAGCTTTAAATATTTACGAGTTTGCTTTTTATTGAACTATATTAATTCTGTTCACGTTTTATGTAATCTCGCCCTTTTGGTCATTAGTGTAAAGTTTTTTTAGAATCCATTAAATGTACAGTAAGTAAGCAGTTTCCTTTCCTACTATAAATATTTTACTTTACACTTAGCGCAAAACACGGAACTATTCATTGTGTAATGGAATATTGCGTATTACACAAAAACAGGGCGAGTCGCCCGAGGTCGGCGTCTAATCATGCTTTAATAATGATTGATGATCTGCGAATAAAGTGAGCTGGCTAAAGCCTGTATCATGTGATTACGAAGCGGCTTTATATATAATCATATTTAAGTCACAGGAAATGATGTGTCATACTAGATCATAATCCACAACTTAATCTTTTACTGAGATCTTCATCACACTGACAAATATAGCTGCATCACAACTTTACTAGCTAGCTACTAAAATCAATGTTGAACTATTTTATAATTTATATATATTAGCAGCTGTACCGTGACGCGCTTCGCTGTGGCACATTGTGGTTGTATTGATGAGAAATAAAATAAACGAAAACAATATTTGAAGCGTGTTGTTAATCGTGTCAAAATTTTTGTTCAATCGGTGTAGACATTTTTGATTTTTTTGAAGCGTACATAAACCTACTTTAAATTTTTATATAAATAGATTATTCATTATTTAGGTATTTAAATTTCGTGCACATATACATAGGTGGCCTTCATTCATAAGGCATTCTTTACCACTCCAGCATCCTTGTGGTGTTGGCTGTAAAGACATGGTATAGAAATTATACTGATAGAGATAAAAGTTAAAAGGTCCAAATTTTAAGTTTTTATCTTGCAATTAAATTAATTCAGTATGCTCATATTTCAAATGTAAAATTAAAATTCTATGTTAGATGTTTTAGTGTGACTCTGTATCTTTTATGTAAACTTTATTTTAAGATTATGATATTAATCAAACTGACAACCAATCAGTATGAGTTTTCAGTCAATTATTATTATAATTTATTTGTTATTTAGAGTACATTAAAGTTATTTTTTTTTTATATTTAAAATAAAAGGTATATAATATAATAACAATAGATATAAATTTAATAACACTATTCACAATTCGCTGCAAGTGAATCGTAAGTCACAATCACATGTACTAAGTTGATTCGCCGAAGGAGACAATCGCTGCAGTTTATAACTAAATTGTAACGCCATTATCCTATTCCCTATTGATTGACGTTGCCGTGAAATTTTATTGAATATCCCTCTTGTTCAACGCGGCATCCTTTAGCATGTGTAAATTGCGCCAAGACTCAATCTTAACAAGTAGGGATGATGATTGATATCCGAAAGTAATTTTATCTCTTCAAAGTTCTGACCTACCCAAATTTACTGTGAGAATCATGAAATAATGGCTCGAAACCTCACTACAAAATGAGCCCCACTTTTAATACGAAAAAAGTAGAAGGGAGGACCCAGCGAGCAAAGAAATAATTTAACAAATATTGCTAGTTGTTTTTTTATTATAGAGTACAACTGTAGTAGAACTAATTATAACTTAAAGCAGGGAGACACAGGAATCACAAGAACTTAACTACTACAAATAAACCTGTCGTTTATTTATTTTATTTGCCAATAGTTGCCAATTGCAGATGATAATATTATCGTGTAACTTTGGTTCTATGTTCTTTGTAGTATTTTTAACAGCACGTTTACATTTTAATGGCATTGCATTTCTTAGGGCAACAACATAATGACATTTATTACAGTATGCGACGAATCTATTCAGGTGTTATCATTGACTATTTCAAAAGCCCCGACAGGACTAAAGAGGTGTGTCGCATCGGGCTGATCACAAACCCTCTTCAACAGTTTTGTTATTCAAATCTTGGGAGCACTAAACTCGCCTATTATTTAGCAGTTGGCACTCTAACACACGCTGTGCGAGCGAATGATCGATAACTACGAACATTGCCGTCTCTCACACTTGCACAATGGCACAATTGCACTTCTTGTCATGAATTATGAATCCCCAAAAATGTCGGTTGATACTCGTATATCTGTCAAGATTTAAGTCCTAACCATAAAATAAATATGAACAAACGACAAGATAACTTTGAATTCCAGCGCTTAAAGAGACGATCGAAAGACGGTTACCGTTACGAATGGGCTTAAAGGCAGTAACATAAAAAATGTTTTTTTAAACCAAATAGCACACACGGGCCGGGAGCAAAGCTCGGTCCGTAAGTCATCGAAGCTGTCAAGATAAGAATGAGTGAATGAACACCTGCCGCCACTGGTGTTACGCGCGCCCACGCTCCCGCGCAACGCTTCCATTTTGTAATACAATTTTGTTAAAGTGTTCGTAGCTTACAGTTTTGTGTTTTATGTTACCTGTCTTTAATGTCTATATTTGAATACATCAAATGATATTTTTAGACTGTTACCGAAATAAGGTAATTAGTAACTTAGGCTAGAGCGATTATACTCTTAAATCGCTTTAAAATTAAGAGTAGAAATGATAGATGTTAATTTTAAAGATTGTAAGTAACGAAACTTGAAGTCCGGAATCCGGAACTACTTTTATTTTTATTACCATTGAGGTTATTTGTTGTGTTACGTGCTCATTTCTTAGTTTTTATTGACATATTCGATAAAAAACATATCAGGTGATATCCGTTGTTAAAGATTCTTGAGAATGTGTTTATTTTTCCGCATTTTGTTTCTCGGTAGAGATTAGTCATAGTGAGACCCTCAGTATATATGAAAAAATTATTTAGTCGACGTTCTCGCACTATTTATCGATTTTAATTGGTCTAATTGATGGGCGGTACCCTTCGTGGAACCTCGGTAGTATCTTTGGGAAGACCTACATTGGGTGCGTCATTCCTGTGAAACTTAAAATTAATTTCTCGGATGCAGGATATTTTGTTTCTCTTCTTGTCTCTATTTTCAAAAAGAAAAATAAAAAATACCCATTTACCCGGAACGCTTTGCATAGATGGTTAGTGATCCTAATAGTATTTGCATTTAATGGTACAGGGGTTTATGTTTAACGTACGCACTGGACAATATGTTACTTTTCAGCCCTTGATTCTTATTTTACTTATGTTACATTACCAATGCAAACTAAAAATTGTTTGTTCTTAGAAATATACTTATACGGTCCAAAGTCTTTCCAGCTCTCCGCTGCTATGTGCAGTATTTTCACCAAAAAGAAATACTATTTAGTAACTTTTGATGAGTTCACCAAAATGTCTTAAATCTTAGAGTTTTATTATAATAGTGACAATTGACAAATTAAGTATTGCCGATACTGGTAATAATTTCCTTTGAAATCCAACTCGTGACAACCGTCACGATTTGTACATTTAAATATTGAATTATACAACAGTATCCCAATAAAGCATTCACTACGTTTAAGTCTGTTTATCATATACTTACAGATTATATTTATGAATTATCTTAACCGACTTACTTTGGCGCTAATTTCTACCGACGCATGGCACCGGTAATTACTACAATTTAACATACATTCGCAATATTTGTTAGTGTGACAATCTCGATTATTCGACGTTTGACTTCCAGCTTCAACGCCAGAATAACAACAAAACAGGAAAGTAGGTGCCTTACTTTCAACATTCATAACTAAAAACATTGTGCAGTCATGTACACACTCGTTTATGAAAACAAATCATCGTTGCAAAAGAGAGCTTTTTAACTTACCCCGGTCTGATATAAAATCTTGAGATCACCCTTCTGTGGCGTTGATATTCTCTTGTGGGGTAGGAACGACAGCTTGTCTGGTCTCCTCAGATGTAGTTCTGCTGAAGGCCTGAACGCCTCCAACGGTGTTCTTATCACAGCTCGAACCTCGCAAAGTGCCCACGCCAATAGCAAAGAGATTAACACTTGCATTTTTGGTTGCACTATTAATAAAACACTAATAAATAAATAAACAAAAGTTGATTCAAATCAAATGTAACGTTCAATTTGTTTAAAATTTGTGAACGGTGTTCGATATTCGGCGTTCGTGCGTGATCGGGTCGCGTGCGGTGTGTCGCGTCATGAGGTCGGGCAAGCTCGGACTGGCAGCAGCGCGCCGAGGCAGGTACGACCTAGCCTACGCGCCCGGTATAACCACCTTCGACTGCGACCAGTATGACTTGATTCTTTAGAAGCTTTCCTGTGAATTTGGCGCGAGAACATTTATTCGCTCAATAAAATAAAATAAAATTATTTAATAGTTAGTTAGTTAGTTTTAGTTAAATAGTTTGTGAATGCGCCCCAAATAATCGTATAAACAAACATATGAAAAACCTTTTTTGACAGACTTTTGAATCACAATTATACAGTTAATTCAGATTCCGATTCCAATTATACTAAATTCCGTAAAACTTTATAATAAAGAAATTAATGGAAAATTTATAACGTATGCATTAATTTCAAATGTAAATGGTTTTTAATTAAGTTTATTATTTAATTTCATAATATACACATGAAGTTAAGTATATGAAATAAATTCTCTCAAAAATAGAAATATGGTCATAATCTGCAAACTGATAGAATAATCAAAATTAGGTATAAATTTTTATCTGTCAAATACACCAAAATTACATTTTTAATATTTGATTCAGTCTAAAGTAATCGATGCAATTTCATACAATAAAATACAAACTATACAATTTAGCTGAAAGTTTCAAACTAGGTAAGCGTTATGTGACGTCATAAAATATGTTTTCTTCACGGATCAAGACTATTTGGCTGCGACTGCTTGACTTCCTACCGACGATGTTTTTTTTACACAATCTTGTTGCTCTGTTGCAAAGGTGCGTCCACAAATATTGCGCAGTGTATTTAATAAACATTAATAGGGTTAACTTTCTTATTATTATTTTTACGATTATTGTTTGTATAAGTTAAGAAGTGCCTAACACTTATCTTTGTGTTGTTTTTACACTAAGTTTTTTTTTTATGTACCATACGTAGCTGTTTTACGTAAGTATCAATACTTTTAGCCATAACTATTTACTTTTTATACCACCCCAATGGTAAACAAGTGCAATATGCTGTCCTTATAAGGGATAAAAGAGGACTTTTTAGAGTTTTGTTGTTGTATTTATTTATTGTCTAAGTTTAAATTGTACACGACTGCTGCGGCTAAGGTCAGTAGTGGAAATTGACCATTTAGCACATTCACCAATTTTTCGACCTTTGTCATAGGCCTTTCATAACTTTAATCACCATAAAAACATCAATATAGGTACTAGCACTATTGTTATTTAAAGTAGTAGTAGAAGTAGTATACCTATTTAAATAACTACTAATGATTTTTACTCTAAACTTTGGAATTATAATACACTCAAAAGACTTTAAACCCATAGAATAAAACAAGACACTTCCTGGTTTTAAAATTAAAGCGGAGATCATCTATTTCATTCAAGTGCGTCGAAAAAAGAATACAAAGAAAATAGATAATTCCCGCAACAAGTAAGGTGGTTGTTGTTTCTCGTAATAGTCACTTGACCAACAAAAGCTTTGCCACCGGCCATCGTACATATACAATTGTTTTATACTCAAAACAATACCATTCATGTATTCGTAGAACAGGATTTCAACTCATTGATGTGAATTCGAAAAGATTCCATTGTTAATGTAACGCGACCTTACATCTTCCGTCCTTCTCGCTCCCATTCACCTCGCGGCCGCATGAATGAACCGCTTCTTATGAATGGACACAGTCGCTATAGTACTATATGTACCTACCTGCAATTGTAGGTATAGGTGTTGTTTATATCGAGTTATATGAGTGTCGGGGAATACAGTATGTATAATAATGTATATGCATCGCTGTTGGAACCGATGGCACGTGGTCAATCGTCTTTTTATTCTGTATACGTAATAAATGTTCCAAGAGGCGAACGTTGCTTTTAAAATAAAGCGTGTTTTGCCAAGAGTGTGGACTTTGGATATGATTTATGCTGATATTATTATATAGATTGTATATTTTGTATTTCTACGAACGGATATATACATGTGGATAATTTATGGTTAGGCAACATTTTTTTAAATATGCTTTTTAAGCTTCAATTCATTCTAGTGTGTGTTTTGTCATATTTTCACTAGTGGCAATCTTTTTAGTATCGGACCATTAGGCTCCATACAGCCTTATATAAATTAATTTATAGATAAAAATCTATTGTGACTGTATGTAAAAGTATGTAAAAGAAATCATTCTAAAGAAATGTGCAAATCACTAATTACGAATTTCTCGTCCTGTCAAAGTAAGTACGTAGAGTACAGCAATTGGAATGAAGCCTCTCTTACCGTGGTTTCCCAGAAGTATTTACTACAGTAAGGGGTTTTTCATAAAGATTTTTTCTACTGTAAGTTTTAACAGTAATGTCCGTAAGTCATGACAACTGGTTACGGAGAGGCACACCGTACTTTATAAGGAGAGAATAGACATTTTTTGCAACACTTTTCTAAGTGAATAGTCTAGATTCTAAAAAGTTTATAGTTAACTTAGTAAATATTTACAGCATTGTGAATACATTCATTGTTTCATTATTTGTCGTAAACAATTATCTTAATGCAAAAAGCTTAAAATAAAAATGGTGAATATTATATTCGTCACGTAAGGTTACAATTAGACCTTCGGCAGGCTTGCGTAGGAAGTGAGTTCTTGTACAATCTTTCATTGTAATAATTGGCCTTGTACTCAACAATATTTTTTATTGGTTTTAGTCGCTGTTCTCGCAAACCAGCTGTATAATGAATAAAATTATACCTTTTAATGTATATTATACTTATATACCTACCTGGTCTGGTCTTTGCTATATGTAAATCTCACAATAAATAATAATAATTCATAAAAAGAGGCTGTAGGCGACGATAATCATGTGCCATTTTTTTTGTATTAGTTTCTAAACGACGTCTAAATTAAAATAAAATATTGTGTGACCAACGTACCTAGCTAGTTGAATGTTGTGTATAAAAAACAAAGTGACCGAATGTAGTACTTTTGCATTATAAATATAACAATGAACCTCTTTCTACTTATCTTTTCTTACACAAAGAGGTTTCATAACACGATTGTATGAAAGTACCAATAAAATATTCTTATCCGTAAAGAACATATTATTATACATAAATAATTTTCTTTGACCTTTTACTTGGCCTCGCTTCTATGCTACAATGATTAATTAATTATTTTCACAATAAATTCTTAGGCGAGTTTTTAAATAATTATTTTCATCGCTAAACAAGTTTATAAGTACATTTATTTCTGATAAGTAATAGAAAAATGTAAGTCGTATTTTTTTTTAATGTTTCCTTTATCGTGCTCTGTGGCAAGCATTTCATTTTATAACAGTTTTTATTTATTTTCAATGTTAATATCTTTTAAATTAATTACTTTTATTCAGTACATAGTTAACACTTATCATATTATGTTACTATGTTAACCATTGACAACTGGTAATAAGCAAGGAAACCAAAACGAAACCATTCGGTGAATACGCTACGCTTATCCGCTGTTTCTTCGAGCTTCGAACCCAAATTCAATTGACAAAAAAAAACTTAGTACGGTCACGTTTCCAAGAGTCGTCATAAATGTGGATAACAGAAGAGCACTCGAGCTTTTGTGTAGGTAGAACTAGACAAAGGTGTCTAAAGAGGCACTTCACTACGAGTGGTCAGCGTTTTTTTGCAGCGCTGTTTGCACCTTCTCGCTAAGCTGTCGGCACGCGCACCGACAGGTAGGGTTGTCGAAGATCTCTTGTCGTTAGTTGATATATATTACAAAATATGCAGTAGTATCTTTATATATCTATCTCCACATCAGTTATAGAAATAATTATTTAGAACCGATGAACGATATTTTTATAATTGCGCATATAAAAAATAAAACAAGTCTGTTTCGCATACCAATCAAACGAACAAGATTTTTTGACTGTTCTAAATATAATCCTTGAAGATTTTTAGCCCTTTTGTTTCGAAAAACTATCTAATTTGATTATTTTCCACACATTGATGTACAGACAATTATCTAATTGCAAAATATATGTTATAAACATATATTTAGCAATTCAGAAAATCAGGAAACGTTTTTATGTCATAAAATGTAAAAGTAACGAATTTAGATATTTTCCTTTAATTTTGCTGTTAGACTAAGCAGTCTTTAAAAAGTCAGCATTTAAAAAAAAACATGATTCTAAGTCAATGAGAAGTATCAGTAGGTTAAACTTACCATATCTTTTTCTTGATCATTAATATTTAATTGTTGAACTCCTAGCGTTCCTCAGAAAAGGGTATTAATAGATACTCAGACATACGGACAAGAAAAGGTTCCTTTTTTCATTCGACGAAACGCTAAAATACTAATAACTAATAAGTTACACTTCACACGTAGTAAAGAACACAAGTACGAGTAAGTACGGCAACCATACGATGCAACAATATAAAGGTGCGAATTTGACTAAATCATATGTAAAATAGGTTAGGACGGAGGCTGAAAAAAATTTGTAGTGACGTGCGTTAAATAATTGCCAATTGCAAATATATATAATAGTAATATATTAAAAATTATTTCACCAACCCTATAACTATTTGTTCCTGAATATCAGATAAGCTTTTTTCTATAAGTGTGAACTTAGAAGTGTGAAACCCAATTAAGTTCTATTTTTTTCACTAAATAGTTGTTAGTTTTGTCGAGTCATTTGAGTTTATCTTTTGCGGAAACTCCAGCAACTATAATATGCCTCACAACAAAATTATTTTTTTATTTTAAGGATAATAGCAACATTGGTCTCACATTGTCTACTTGTAACCTCCTCTTGTTAAATTAAATGCTTTAGTTAATTATAAATATTACTATAAATAATAAATAAGATTTGTTTGTGATATGTGACTGAAGTGAACAGTTATTACAGCGGAAACCGCTCCGCATGTGTTCTGTATGTTCCTATTTCAAATAATTATTTTTGTCCATACAATTTACCAGAAAGAGTTGTAAAGTCAAGGTCTTAAGAATCAGACTTATGAATGTTGTGTTATAATTACACTTAGTGAAATGATTTCTATGTAATGCTTAGAGCTGGAAAATAAGTTTTTAACCACCGACTAAGCTCTAATTGATGTTAGATAGATACCTATTTATATAGTTACGTTGGTAGCGACCTCATGGTTGTTCGTGGGTTATATTACCGCACAGTGCTTTTAATATTGGTATGCATAACCGTATTTTATGCATATTTTGTATGGTCTCGTTATTTCTACGTACCTACAAAGTTTTGTATATAAGTAGAACCTATAAATTAATATTTATGGAAAAACATTGTAAATGCATATTGCAACACGCCGGCAAGCCTACTCTGGGGAGAACCCCGACCATGTGATTTGAACCCCCTTCCCCCCTCCTAAACGACGCCGCGGCTAATCAGGCCCTATACCGCAAGCTCCTTTCCGAACTTCTGAACCTAATTACCTAATACGTAACGTATTAGGTACGGATGGTCTAAATCTATAACCTTTCATACAATCATCATCATCAGTCTATCGCAGTCCGCTGCTGGACGTCTCCCATTGCACAACAATATAATACCCATTTACAATAATACCATACCCATTTATTATTCATTTAAAATATACCGTTTCTAATGTAGAGAAAAGCTGTTTTCATACCTATATTTTATTTTTTAATGCCAAGTCACGGAACATTCGTGATAAGAAATATTAAACTTGGCCTGTCATGTCATACGTATCTTGATGGCAAGTTACACGATACTCAGGAACACGAAAGTGATAGTATATCCCTCCTGAGTTAATTACAAAGGAAAACTTAGCTCATTTGTAACCAACCAGGTTGTTGGTAACTCTCTGCGATCTACTTTGTCGTTAAAACTTTTAATAACTATAACAGTGGAGAGGTCACGCGATTCTAAACTGTAAGTGTTACCCTTGCTAATAAACTATTTGTATTAAAAGAACGATAAGATGACAGAACCACAACTATGTAAAAATCTGATTCAAAACGGAAGCCACAAACACTTCAAATATACAGTGTAAATTTCATTCGAAATAAATCCTCTATTCAATATAATACTTATCAAGGTTACTCGTATTAGTTGTTCGAATAAATATTTTGTTTTAATTGTTATTTTCTTGTGTATTAATATAGTTCCAGATTTAATTTCACATCATCATTGGACAAAAAGACATGTAAACAACCAAACTTTATGCAATTTCTTATGAAATTCGCAGGCAAGTTATCTTTGCCGCTGGATATTTCTCAGCCTCCTTCAGTAGGCCCGTAGATGTGCTAAATAAATGTAGATAGTACCTAAGGAGTGTCTAGGGCCAAACGAGGAGATGCATCGTTCCACTGGTGTTACAACTATTTATAATCATTGGCGAAACCATAAAGACGTCGTGAGTTTGTGTGTCAACTTTACTCGGTTACTAAAATCGGTGTTACAGGTTATGAAAGATAAGCGCATAATGCTAGTTTCGAGAACTGTCATACGACTGTGACAGTTTTCGAAACATGCATTTAACCACTCTCTTAATACATAAACAGACAGTTTATCTTGTAAAAGATTAGGAATTATTTCCGCACGGCGAAGAATTTACTAACAGTAGTAGCGGACGATATACTTTATAACAGTTTATAAATTACATGAACATAATAACCCTATCTACAATAATAAATCAGTAAAAACTCAGACTCAAACTCAAACTCAAAATATTAAACATGGTTTTAATCAAGAACTTTGTTATTCATATTTCATTACATGTTATTCTTAACTACTTAGCAATACAATGTTAAAATTTAATAGCTAAGTGTCATGTAAGACCTTGAGTTCAAAACATTAACTTATAATCTTATGAATATTTTTGGTTCAAACAACAGTGAGCTCGTTATTAGGCTATTATCTGGTTTTATGGCACCCTAATCCATTATTAATGTTCGGCTTTTATGATTCTTTGTAATTATAGCAAAGGGTTTGCGTTTTACAATTATGTGTTATATTTTAATATATTTAAATCCCTCTTCACCGAGGGCTGACTCTTTAGGCTGACTATATCTTACTCATTACAAATATCAACTTTTATTTTTATGCTGTTTTGTATTGAAACCATTTCTGTCATTTTGTTTGCAATTTTTAGATGTTTCAGATTATTGTCATCTTTCCATGAAATGAAATGTGTCAGGATAATGTTTTGTTTTTGACTATAGTTACTGAAAGTTTTAACATAGAAAAAGTACAGAAAGTTAGAAACATTTCAACCTGTTATGTGTTATAAATTTAAAAATTACGTTATAACAGCTATATTACGTAAATTAATAAATAGTTTTTTTACACGTGTTCACTACACTAACGACTCTATACATTGGCCGTTCAAATAATGTTATACGGGCCAGTTAAATAAATAAATAAACCTAATGATTGATAACAATAATTCGTATCCATGTATGATATAATATGTGACTCTGATGGAACGCAAGTTTTTTTATACAGTTTTGAGGTGCGATTGCGTAATATAAATTTATTAAATATTCGATAGTCCAAGACCCTCAACGTTTATTGTACAGATAAGATTTAATACATATTTTATTATTACTGATTATATTCATAATAATCAATGAGTATGTAATATTACTATTGGTATAAACAGTAACTGTTTTCAATATAAAATATTTCCCGCTTAAAAATTGCCAGAAGACTGTCTACACCATGTCTGAAAAAGCTTTAAAGTTAACGTATTAGGTACTTATTTCATAAATATGCCATACCAAAGCCTCGTTGCTTTTCAACGAGTGAGTTTACTGGAGCCAAATCCCCCTATTGAAATGTCTGAATATAGCATTAACGAACATACTCATAAATATATACACATACATTTAAAAGCAGATTAAACTTTGAGCTGAAACGAAATGTCCGTGTAGTTAACACATTATTATTAGTATTAACACACACATTAAAATAAAAAGCTACAAGTCTAGTTTCAAACCCCGATCACGATTATGCGAATCTCGTGCACGAGTTCCCAAGCACATTTTTTTTTAAAAACTAGCTTTTGCCCGCGTGTAAGTCGGTTGTCACGGTAAAAAGTAGCTTATGTTACTCGCTGATAATGTAGCTTTCCATTGGTCAAAGAATTTCTAAAATCGACTTAGTGTTTTAGCCGTGAAAGCATAAATAAACAAACTCACATTTATAATATACTAGCTTTGCACGCGCCCTATGTCCTTCCTCAAGAATCAAACTACCAAATTTCATCAAAATCGGTTCAGAGGTTATTGATTCCCCAAACAAACTTCCACCTCCCTATTCACCCCCTTAAAGGATGATTTTCAAGATAAAAACTATCCCTTGTCCTTTCCTGGGACTTAAACTATCTCTACCACATTTCATTTAAATCGGTTTAATCGTGCAGTGGTTACAGACAGGCAGGCAGACAGTTCGATTATTATAGAAGTATGGATGTCGACCTCGTCTAACTTTACACGTGCTGCAGTCCCGATAACGCCCACCCGTGACCTCCACATCCACACAAACACCATTCAATGTTGACTTTTAACACAAGTATCCCCATAATACCCCATAATCATGTCTAATGACGTTATTTTTCTATATTTTTCGACGGTCTGGAGACGTCATAAGATTAATGAATCAATTTTCCTTCAGTAGGTCTTCCATTTATTTGAATTGACGGTATATTGAAAGTAATTGGTAAATATCCTCAAAAATATTATTAGGAGTTCATTATTGATGCATTTAAGTTGAATGTTAGAAATAAAAATAACTTTTTGTGTACATACAAGATAATTAGAATAAAAATATTTGGATAATTCTTGTTTGTACATAATTATCTATACACTATAATGTAAAAATTGAAAAAACCTTTTAAATGTGCGGTAATCGCTATTTATTCCTACAAACTTTTCACAGTGATTATTGCATTCTTTGAATAACTAATAAAATCTCTCTAAAATTATCTTATCCAAAACAAGTTTAAAATATTTGATTTCGTATTGATACAAGATTTATGTGACATATTTTATAACAATTCCAAACAATCTAAATATAATGATTTTATAATGTAATGCTAGTCGACTGATGGAGCAAATTACGCTAGACGACAGCACTAAATGAAAACTAAACCCTATACCAACCCGTCTGTACAGCGTGGTATAGTAAGCCAAAACCTCCTTTCTAAGGTAGAGGCCTATGTCCAGCAGTGGACTGTTATATCCTGTTGATGATAATTTAATACAAAGTGAAACATAAATTACAGGAAAGAGCTTAATAAGTTATTTGCGGTGACTTATAAAGAGTATAATATCCTACTTTTCATTTTTAAACTCTAAGTCATCACTTACGATCTTATTCACACATCTCTTATAGTTTTTGCGAAGTCTGAAATCACGTTATCCATAGTTATATCGTTTTTCCTGCTAGACACCTGTCGCGGTATATCAACTCAGTTTGATTACATATTAGGTTACAAATGCATTCACTGTGGGCGGCAATTTGACAAGTCTATCGAGAAACTGTTGTTATTACAAACATTGGCAGCCTCGATTACATTGTACATGGGCTTTAATGACATTATACGTGAATAACAAATTACAAGACTTTTGGTATTCTTAAAAAAAAAACTCGCCTTTCTCGTGTGACATTTAGCCAAGGAGCCAGGTATTGACACATTTCTTCACCCGAACCGTATTTTTCTAAGAAGAGCTTGACCAGTAAGTAAAATATAAACTATTACCATTGTGACCATATGGTTTACCATAAGGTAAACTACTTACTGTATCCAGTAATTAGGTACTGAGTACTTTTTAACGGAACAGAACGATGTGTTTAGCGAAGTCAGGATACGAGATTCAGTCGTGGTATATATATCTGTTCTAGGTTAAATCTTTACGCACTAAACGATAAATTGAAAAACATGTCAAAAAGGGATATTACAACATCTATATGTTCATAAAATATACGAATTTAGCATATATATGGTATTCATTGTACCTTAATACCTATATCCGCTGTTCAAAAAAACTATAATCGCATAATTGCTATATATTAGGCTTGCAACGAATATTCGGTTACTATTCGGTATTCGGCCTATTCGGCTGCTTTTATTATATTCGGCCGAATACCGAATATCTACATATTATTCGGCCGAATACCGAATACTTAAATAATATATTTTGTCATTGAGAAATAATTGATAAAATGAAAAATTAAAATCGATTGATTACGTATATATTCAAATTTTCATTTCTGTTATAATCATTTAAGTAGTCATTGGTGCATAACACAGGTACATAATCATCTTCTGAATTGGAAAAATGGAGGATTCTATGTATTTGAATTATTGTGGTAATCAAAATTTAGAAGGGTAAGGTTCTCATTTCTTTTATAATCATTTATTAAGTAGTCATTGGTACATAAAACAGGTACATAATTTAATTCACGTCTGTACAAGTTTTTGGCGCTAAAATCCAGCCGAATACTTTTGCCTAATATTCGGCTATTCGGTCAGGGGCCTCGCCGAATATTCGGTATTCGGTATACTGCCGAATATACTATTCGTTGCAAGTCTACTATATATACTATAAAATATATTGCATAACGCGTGTGTACACGTGCGCACGTGTATGTAGACACACCATACATAGCACCACCTATCACGATCCAGGTTGATCTTGACTAATTAGTCGTAATAGACATCTGGTCAACCGTTCTCGACGGTTTGTGTCTATTTGTAGAACATGTTTTGTAACTGTAATATGATAATATTAAAAAATAATAAACTGACACATTTCAAGTACGGCGGTCTCTTCCCAAACTAAGCAAAGCCTGTACTATATATATACTGCTCATAAACGTACATATATATTTTTAAATACATATAGATAAATTACACCTAGACATAGAACAAATGGTGGTGTGCTCATCACACAATATTTGTCCTGGATGGGAATCGAACCCACGACTAACTACTAACCGGCTAACTACTAGAGCAACAGGCCTGTCTATTTGTTTACTGAACAATTATGTACATATATGTACGACGATTAGAGGGTTCGAACTTTTGGGCAATAGCCAATTCAAATTACAGCCATGCTACTTGAAGTTACTCCAGCTGTTACATACCCTCCACAATCCAGCCGTCCCTTCGTATCCACCTTTCAATTTATTATAAATTTTTCTTTGAAATAATAACTGTAAAAATAACGTTATTGTTATTGTAATGTCCTCCCTGTTATGTCATGTCATGTCCTCTACCTACCTATTATTTAAATGTAATCTATATGAATATGGAGTAACTTAGTAGGATTTTAGCTAATAATCATTGATTTTACATACAATAAAATATCCTAAACCTCATTTCCCTTTTCTTGCCCTAATGACATACTGAGTTAAGTCTTACTTTACTTTAAAAAGTTGCGTTTAATAATTTAGACCTCTAATACATACATAAAGGCATGTCTAGGCGTATCTTTAAGCGGTTTCTGATTTTATTTGTTAAATACTTTAACAAGTCTTTAGAGGCTAGACATGTAACATTAGTCTTAAAAAGTAAATAGTTATGAGGGAAACTTATTTTCTATTCGGGGTCTCCTACTAGTCCAAGTGGTCAATTGCTAATCTTTATTCTTTTGCTCTAAGCAGGCCTAATCGATTTTCTGTTGATTTTGTGTTAATTTTTTTTTGTACGCATCCCATACGTCCCATTTTACCGTTCACTTGTATTGTCTGTGATTGTTTTATTTTAAAATACCAAATGGAACATGTAAATGGATAACTAAAGAACACTATATTTTCAAGAAAAATTAAGCAACTAAAATATTTTTAGGGCTCGTACAAATCATATTTCAATCCTATGATTTCCAGACTTGTAAATTGCGACATATTAAGAAATGGTTTCACTATTGCAAACAGATGTTTTAAAATACCTATCTGAGTAAAAATCGCATCTAATGGTAAACTTTGACGGCCAATAACATCTCGCGTGAACAAGTAAAAGAATTAACAAATGCAGCTTTCAAATAACTAATGACGTTTACCAAAAACATAATCATTTCCGCTCTACCGCCTGTCTTGTAAGCAGGTGGTCACACTATAATTGTACAGTGCGGTACTACGTATGGTGTGACTCAACCTACATCTAGTCAAATATGTCTCGCGTACGATATGTTTTAATCGTTTTGAGCCATATATGTACATCCTATATATAGAAAATCGGAGCAATGTGGCGAGTGGGCGTTGATGCTTGTTACGTGCAATCAGATGACTTGATTGGATATTTTGTTTTACTTTAAGAATAGACTTATCTACTCTTTTATGTAACGCCAGTTTAGCACTTTCTTAAAATCCAGTACAAAGGTGGTTAACTTTGTTATAAAAATATGCTTCACTCTTGAGAGCATGGACTCTAAACGGTATATCGCAGAAATAATGCCCAAACCCGTGTATAACTACACCTATAACTCAGCTGGTCAACTGCACTGTGTATCGTGTGACAGGACCTTTAAGACCAAATTCGGGTTCGCCAGTCATATCCGCGCCCATAACAGAAATTCACAGTAGGATTCGCTACGTCGCGGAGGACATAATTATAAAATATATACGAAAGTCTACTAAATAGTTATCGGTGCATATAAATACTCATTACTTTGTGACGTTACTTCATTGACAATTCTTTGAACCTAACCGTATCCAACTCGACCAACTCCAACCAGAAGACTCTCTTCAAAAAAACTTGTGTTTTTTTAAAGAGAGTCTTTAAAAGAAAGTTTTTTTAAAGAGAGTTAACCTTGTTTACATATACATAAAGGAGTTTATGTATATGTAAACAAGGTTGTTATAAAAAAAACTAGTAATAATGAAAAGGATATAAGACCTAACTTATAAAATGTGTAAAGTATTGCCACATTTAGTAAAGTATGTAACTCATTGTACAAACTTACTTCAAGGTAAGTTTACCGGAGGCATTTAAGTATCCATATAAGCAAGCCATGGAAGGAAACAGTGGGTTTCATCGAGTGGGTTTGAACCCACTACCCCGATTCTGTGGGTAGGTGTAAACAAATTACATAACGAAGTTGCGACAACTGACGCAGGTTGTCGAGTACATGTTGCAAGATGTTTATTATAAGACTTTATATTTTTATATTATATTACACTTAAAGGAAACTGCAATTAATTTATATATGTTAATCAAAGTCATATAAACTGAGATATTATGTACCAATACGGTGGCAAATAGACATACAATAAGTTAATCGATTAAAAAAGTCTGTGACGGATATACTTTATAATGGGAAAATTGAAGGAGTCATTGGCAAAAAGGTATGAAGATTAATTCTGAAACTGGTTCGGCGTAGCAGATTTCTCAAATGGAAGCAGTCTAAATGAATAAGTGTTTCTATTTATTAAATATCTCACAGGAAACTGCAATTTTCCAACACTGATAACGTATTTCTATATTTCAGATGTAGTTTAGTTTTTTATTGAAAAACATGTGTGTGCCAAAAAATATGCAAGAAAATGGACATTTAACTTAATTTAAGTGTCTGATTGTCAGATATGATAGGAGAACATAAACGATAGCGCAGATGGGTTTCTTAAAAGATTAAAAAAGTAAGTATCCTGTTTTTACATGCTGTGCAGTTGGTCGTCAGTTTTCTAAATGACTAATTATATCTGTTTTCTAGCAGGCGCTATAGACGTTTGCCTATCCGCGGCACACTTCTAACTCTTACTTTTCAACGGAAAGGGCAGACTTGTGTCATTATCGAATATCCTCTGACTGATCGGATTTAATTTGTTCTTATGTTATGCGTTATCGTGACGGGAAACCGTCGACAGGAAGCGAGTAAAAATGTTATGTCGGCCGAGTAATGGCAAGCCAACACGGATAGGCTTTTTACTTCGCTCCGACAGGGCTGCCTCTCGAGTGAGCCCAAGTTTATAACTGTTCTCGCATTAGCCTTTTTTACAATTATACTCGTTGCAGTAAATGTTATATTAAAGACGCGTTAACAAAATTGTCTGTATACTAAGGGTTTGTTGTGGACTCAATTTTCAGAACTAATTATTATGAAATAATGATATTAAGAACAAACTCGTTCTTCAATGGAGCTCTGTAACCGTAACCGAAATTATCGGCTGTCCGAAATAAACATTCAAATCCAATCTAATCCTTGAATAATTTTGTATAAATGGATAAATAATAATTTGTTCTTTTTGTATTTTAACTTAAGAACAAACGATAGCCTACAGAAATTAAGCAAATTATTTAATACTAGCTGGTACCCGCATCTTCGTTGGCGTGGAATTTAAAAATCGCTGCTTTAGTGGTGTAGTATGGTACGCGACTGCAGTCCATGCAGACCTCGGGTTCGATTCCTGGACCGGATTTTTTTTTATAGGGTTTTTCGGATAGAAAAAATAGCCTTAGTTACTCCTTATATAGACAGCTACCTGGTAGTCAAATATTATCATCAACATCGGTCCAGCCGTTTTGAAGGTTACCGGAACAAACAGACAGACACACAAAAAATATTTATACGGGTTTTTAGGCAAAGGTATCGTGCAAATAACCGTGTGAGCATGAAAAAACCTATCATTTTGACATTACAAACAGACACTTCAATTTTATTTATTTGTATAGATACGTAACTGTATTTCAAACTAGTCAAAATTATGCATTTATCCATATCCAGATCCAAAATATAAAGAAGTTTTACATATAGAGAAGATATATAGAAGTTAAAGGTTTCCTAATTTAAAAAAGTTTCACAAATATGGAGTTGTATCGCCACATTTTTAATTGTTGGAGGGATTTCTACAAAACATCTGTTAAATTTCTCAGCGTATTAAGCATGATGAAGGCTACCTATGCCTACATCTTGAATATTTGAAACTATGCAAATATACCGTAGTTTCAAAATAATAAAGGTGGTTTTATTTAGGACATTATTCTTATAGATTACTAACACCTAAACCTGATAAGGCTTTAGCTCTGGTTTAAGGCAGATAAGGATTTAATATATGTATTTTTAGGTTAATTTAAGGTGTTACCTTCGACCCTCATAATAGTTTACTAAGCTAAACACCTGTTTTCACAATAATGTTAAATAATCAGTGATCCAATTAAATAATTTTATGTCTAACTTCTTAAGCGTATATAAATTCATTTATGGTTGATTTAAAGTGACCATCGGTAAGCTTTTTAATTGACTCACAAAAACAACTAAAATGATTGGATATTATATGCTTCAAGTTTTAGACTTTTTTAGATAAATTAAACATCCATGATGATGATGAAAAACATGACTGTTTATGTCTTCAATCATTATTATTTAGTTCTGTAATTATTTTAATATGAGCAACACCGACATGTGTTTGAAGATGAACGTAAAGTAGAAGACATGAAGTGAATCGAACAGCGATCTAAGAGAGAGCACTATTAAGTGATGTTTTGTTGAGAGCCCTGTACACCTCGGAGACAAATTACGCTTCAGCGATTTTAGTTTCCGATTTGATGAAATCTACCGCGTTTTTAAAGAATCACTGCGATGCCGACTGTTTTTGTACGTAATTACATGACCAAACAATAAGCGTCGAATAACAACCTTAATGAACAAAAAAGTTGTCGGTAATTTAGAAATTATGACGAACTTATCGCGGAAGACGCCAGTTTCAGGTGCAAGCTTAATATATTTTAATTTTTTTGTTTATAAAAAACTGTACCCCTTTAACAAGCACATCGGTCCATCTTATGCGGGGTTTCACCTCTAGGAAACCTTGTTTTAGTTTCATAGTAATATTAAATAAAGTGCCTGCCATAGTTATTCCTATACATTACGGTGTAAAATTCCCTTAAAGAGGCTTAAAAGCGTTTAAAAGGGGTACTTCGATAATTGGTTCAAATTACGAGATCCGTTGTTATATTAAAAATATATTAACCAAAACACCTAAAACTTTGTGCGTTTATATAATATTTTATTTATAAATTGATAGTGTTAGTGACAATTTGACTTGTAATATAAATTTCGTTCTGATTTTATTTAGTCTAAATCTAGTTGGAATAAATTTCGTTTAAGTTCAAATAAATTGAGTTGAATTTGTCTATGTAGTTTGATAGAGGAGGCGCGTGATTGTTTGAATTGTTATCGTAATCGTTACTGTTTGTAGACCTACATGGTGCATTTGCTCTGTTACCTAATCTCGAATGTAATAAATTTGTAGAACTATTGAAAAGAAAAATGGTTTTAACAATTAAAGAAACAGCATGATCCGCCTGTTGCTAAATCAGAGGACGCAGATTCGTGGTCGTGATCGTCACACAATCAATTGTTCTGTGTCTTGGTGTAATTTATCGCTTACCATGGCAAAGAGTCTGTCTAGTTTGGTATCAGACGAGCGTGTATGTATCAATTTATTAGTAGCATTCTAGCTTATCATTTGTAAAAGAATACGACATCAGACAACAAGATTAATTACATAAGAATTTTAATCAATAAAATGTTGTAAAAAAACATCATACTATTATTATTGAAACTTAACAACATAATTAACCGCCTTCGTACTACGAAATGCAATCACTGCCTTGTACTTTGCGACAAACACGAAGTACCGACAACATAACAAGTTCTGTTACGTCCTTAAATTTAAAGGATATTTTTGTCATTACTCATTATTGAATTAACTCTTTTGCTAACATACAAAGTTACGAGAAACCATTAAGCTGACTATAACAGCCTAAATTTTTTGACCAAAATACTAGAAACAGGAGGCTGAAATCGGCCTCGTTCTTGATACATAAATTACACCCGATAAAATTGAAAGCTTAGCACCTCTCGAAACATAAATCAAGCTATAGTCATAATAATGCAATGAAACCTAACTACTTCCTCGGGAACTTGTCTATGTCCAAAAAAACGGAAGTAATATTTTATTATGAAGCTAAATAAAGAAGAAACACTATTTTGTTTCCAGTATCGAACTATATAAACAGATGTTGAGTTTTTTTAATTGAAAACAGATGGAGCTTCCGTTTTAAGTACTTGTGGCCTAATTAACATAACAAACAAATACTGCCAAGGCTATAAATTCTTGTAAATAGATCACCTCTACTCCGTTCAGAGTCAATTCTTAATTTTATCGTCTACAATTGGTATGTAAAGTAAGCGTTTCTATTTGAAGATTAGGTTTATGCACCCGTACACCTCGATTATTACAATGACTATACTCAGATACAAAAAAGTAAACTCGTGAGCAAGACATACTTATATGAATTTCTTACATTATTTTTTATTAGACATTTTATTTTGTGTAATTATTATATATTATGCACATCCTCGGGTTTCCAAGGATATATACGTAGTACTATATCGTACGGATATATAGTATAGTATACTTGCAACTATACGCAGTACCCTAATTTTACTTTTTTTTAATTATCAGTAATCTAAATCCTATACATCAGCGCGTAAGTTTAATACTTGAAATGTTTAAATACTTAAATTCTAGATTATTTTTCTGATCATACTCCAACCCTGTAATCAACACTTCTCAGTAATATTGTCTTCATTCGTCACGGCAATTATTTTGCTAACGCTACCACAATCGTGGGAAAATGGTAAATCACGCATGTACAAGTAGGAGGTACGACACGTCTGCATCACGGCTAGCGTACTGTCCGCATATTAATGTTACTTACTTAGAGACAGCCATTTACATATCAGTGTTCCCGATCCGGGTCACATCGACTAAAGTAGCAAAAAAGCATTAAGCTCACAAACATTTCAACATTATCCTTCTGCCCTAAATGCTCTCTTGTCCTTCCGTAATAATAGAAACAGTATAAAACTCTAAAATTACAACATTAAACATCGGTTAATGGTCGTCTACTTTTTCTCGTTAATTATACATTTAAAAAAATCGTTCGTACTCTACTACACCATCTATCTAAAGGTGAGGAGTTGACGGCACCCATTTAGTTGCGATGGCTTTTGCAATCTTAGTATTGTAAAACGAAACAAATATGAAACTATAAATAAATTTGATGGAACATCAAACTCATAAATAATGACTAACAGGTATAATATAGAGATTTATACCGATTATTAATGTAATAATCGTTATCTTTTAGTATTTTTAAAACCATTTATAGTATATATATAGCCATCAAGTAATAATTCTATTAAAATATTTTAATTTAGAGAGTCTGATTGAGGCAAAAACCAGTAGACGGTTATTAGTGAAACTTGTATGGTGTTGAGTTAACCATAAAATAATAGATTACGCAATAAATCTAGGCAACTTATAAATGTTAAACTTTAACGTGTGTGTTAAATGACTTGAGGTGAGTTTTATGTAACGTATTATGTTCGAATTAATTGTATTTTATGGCAATCGTTTCAGTTTGCATCCATTTATTAAACGTTTTACTGTTTAAAGTGAGGATGCAAATACAAATTGCTCATCGCTTACTTTTACGGCTTAGAGGTTAGATCTTTCTTTAATATCATCGATGGCTTGTAACTTCTAAAAGCTGCCATTGTTTAAAAACGTGAGATGAGTTATAGATGATTTCTCATATTTTTTTATATAACGGTAAAACTAACATTTATCGCAATAATTACCTAAGTTGCTTCATCATCATCATCTCAAGAAGTACACGTCTATGTAATCTTTATTTTATTTGATGTAAAAATACCGTATTTATATCAAGTCCCGCTTATCATCAACCAAAATGGCCAATCTAGAGATAAATAATTAAAATCTCATCTCCAGTAGTTCTGTAAGGTTTTTTACCCTTCGTATATGCCATCGTGTACGTGGGCACTTTTTAGACGGATGTCCTGCCCGTTACACACAGACAGGTATATAGGGCACAGCGGTCCCAACTATAATCTACCTTATTGCTTTTACTTGGCTGTTCAAAACCTATTAAAAAAACCAAGTTTTACACAAGGCAATCGAGATCATTTATGTCAGATTCTACTTCGTCTATCTCTATCTGTTGGCTTATATAAATTTTCGGGTACCATAAGTCCGAGGGTACGCCGAAGCAATTATGTAAGAGTAATCCTGTGTCAAGAAGGCCGGCGAGACAAAACGTGTCACCATTTCTGAACCGTTGAATGAGCCAATTTTATCTTCTTAGCCCCGAAGGGGTTATCGTTCTCGCCTGCAATGATGTCTTACAGCTGTGTCCACCGCTTTTAAGTAATTCAGACTCGGCACATTCCTTGGTTTTTCTGTACTTTCGGCTGAGCAGAGGGATATTTTTAATTTAATACCTACACACACATTGACGGATTGTCGAATAGACTTAGCTCTGCAGCATACGCGGTTTATAAAATTCGTCAATTAACCGATGTTGAAACAGCTAGACTGGTGTATTTTAGCTATTTTCATAGTGTAATGTCATACGGTATTTTGTTGTGGGGAAATGCTGCTGACATTCAAAGTATCTTTGTGTTGCAAAAGAGAGCTATTCGTGCAATTTATAATCTCAGTTATAGGCAGTCACTGATGGATAAGTTTAAAGAAATTGATGTCATGATAGTCGCATCTCAATACATATATGAAAATTTAGTGTATGTAAAGAAAAATAATCATTTATTCACAACGTTTAGCGACATTCATAAAATAAACACTAGAAATAAAGATAAACTCGTGTTACCAACCACTAGACTACAAAAAGTAAGCAAGTCTTTTCGTTGTCAGGGTGTGCGATTTTACAATAAAGTGCCAAGCAAATTCCATGAATTAAGTATTAACAAATTTAAGTCTTTAGTAAAGCTAAAACTGTGTGAAAAGGCTTACTACACTATTACAGATTATTTAGACGACAAATTTGCTTGAGATTGATGCTGCTCACTCCCACATTTACGTAGACATCTTTGTTGTTAAGTTTGAAAGTGATGGACATTTAATTATTTTTTTTGGTGTATTTCGTATTTTATTTTTCCTTGAATTTGAATTGTATAGTATTTTTTATTTTTTGTGTAAGTATGTTAATGTGAGTATAGTGTAGGCTTGTAATGTTAATTCATATTTTATTATCTTTCTGGTGGTTTTGAGTGTTTCCACGGCCTACCCAAATGTCCTGCTGGCGGTAGTGTCATGCTTCGGGTCGTTGATCTTGACCAATATCGGTTAGGCTACACGATGGCTGGAGCCTGTATGCCGTCTGTATGGACAGGCTGATCAAAACTATGGTCCTTTCCTCAAAAGGCCTATCCAGACCCTATACTGTACTCGCACAGTTTTATTTAACTTTGTTTACGGACTTAAAAAAAAAGACACCTCTGTGGTTTGTTTCGGCGTTTCTTCCCAGAGTGAATCTTAGGAAATGCCGGCTCCTTCTAGCTATAAAGTCCGACTTGTAAAAATATCTGAAAAGATTTACTTTCAGAAATAAATATAATTTATCATTTACTAATCAATAATAATTCAATTTTAATTTTGACAAATTTTAACCAATCTTCCCATAAAATTGTCCGACGACCTGGTGAAGGTCACGGGAAACCGTTGTTACCATGATTTCAGTCCTTGGAAAATAAATAAACACTATTTAAGTGTATATCAACCTTAACACAGTTGAACAATAATCAACTTTATTTGCGTATTGTAAAACTTTATTATTTTGTTTCATGAAGTATGTAAATTTTAGTTTACTCAAACTCTCTTTATTTCATTTTTTTTAATTGTTTGAAATCGTCTTTTATGTAGACTCTAAAGTCATAGAACAACACACACAAAAGCAACAATCTCTGTTTTGTCAAAATTAAATTTGAATGGGCTATTACATATGTATATCTTAATCATACCAAATCTTATCACACCAAAGATATTTTTAAATTCCTTATACATATATTATTGATATGAATTTTTTTTCGTAACAATCTTGTCATAGAAACGTAAAACTTGTTATAAAAAACCAGCTGATGAATGATTATGCGGAGAATGCTCAAATTACATCGTAAGTCCCCCCGCAGGAAGTGATGTGATTCTATTCTGACCGGAAATCGCAAGGCCACTTCGTGTGTAAATAGGCTTAAATTGCAGTCGAGCGTGTGCATGTGGGCGTTTTCATAAAAATGTACTTACACCTTGAAAAATAACTTTATTTTGAAAGTATTACTTTTAATGTTGTATTTGGTCTCAATTGAAAGTATATTAATTTTATTGTATTTATATTATCTCAAACATGTTGTTTAAAATGGATTATTATGAAAAATACTAAATATGACTGAAAGTGCTAAAAATTTAAGTCAGTTTTGTGACTATATTCAAAGGTTGAAAAACAATGTAGAATTAAAGATTTTGTCAAAAGTTTTCAATTAAATACATAACAAATGACCATTATTCCTTAAAAGACAAATTTTGCATCCAATTATAGTAAACAAGGGTCTTAAAATAAAATAAAATCATCAGTTGTGTGACTTTGGGTCCCTCATCCCTGCTAATCATTGAAACTACTGAATATATATGGCATGTGAGAATAAAAAACTATTGTAATTAGAAGAATTAACACATTATTATTGAGGGAAAAGTGTTTTACTTATGTTTAAACAATAATTTTAGAAACAAAAAGTACATCTTTGATAAAAATAATAAAGGACAGTGACACAACTGAACACTTAGGATGCGTTTACATGGTGCGAGAAACATTAAGAAAGTACAAAGTTTGACCTGATCTATAAATCTACTATAGTTACATATTTTCAACATATTATTAACTAGCTTTTGTCAACGGTTTTGCTCGCGTTAAAATTAATGAGGCCCCATTTCCCCTCGTGTATAATATGTACATACGAGTATGTACCAATACCTTGCCACCTGCCACTCATACGAGTAAGAACACATAATTAAGAATAATGGCAAATTATATTTTAAAGTAGTTTTTATATTTATTATGTTATACATATACAAACCTTATATTTATAGGATAGGGTAAATAAAAATAGAATTAAAATAAAAACCATTATTTTAATAGGTCTTTACCTATGAAATTGCCGTTTTGTATGCAATAAGTGAAAGTACTTATTTTTTGAAATTTTTTTATTTCTGTTTTTCGAAGTAATCACCCATGCAATCGACGCATCTTTGCCAACGCATTGGCAGTTTATTGATGCCCTTCTTGTAAAAATCAGCTGGACGGGAGGCAACAAACTCTTCAAAGGCATTTTGTACTGCCTCTCGGGAATTGAATTTTTTACCCACTAAAAAGTTGTCTAAATTTTGGATAAAGTAATAGTCGGTAGGTGCAATTTAGGTAGGCAATTTTCCGTTGATCTTCGGCATCTTTGGCAGTCATCTCTGATATTTTCTTTTTCTTAGTATTCATTCGTTGCAAATTTCTATTGCATTGAGTTTTATATTCTTCTTTAATTTCTATCTATAGCGCCTAGTTTTTTCAGCTTCTGTAAGAGGCATCTTGCCACACCTAAAATATTATTGTTTAAATGAGCCCATAAATTAGTTAATTTTAAAATAATAGTCAGTCTGTAGAATTTATAACAGAAATAATACAAACAATGAAACGAAAATAAAAAAATATATATTTAATTATATTGTAACATATTATTAATATTATAATAAATACTAAAAAGTAAATTATACATCTCTAACTAAAAAGCGGGCAACCTTAATGGATAAGGTAAAAGTCTTACGATCTCATAAGAGGTTCTGGTTTCCAATTCCACCCACACTACGGCCGTAAATTCACTCTAACACTAAGCACAATGTTAGCTTAGCTGGAGGGGTTATCAAGAATGCTAGTATTGTGCTATCTAAATAATATTTGTAACCTTTAAAAAAAACTATATAAATAATTAATGGAGATAAAAGTATTTAAGTTTTATCATTAAGCATAATACTTACATATCTTGCTAAAGTATTTTGTTCAACAAGTTAAATTCGCTAAGTACGGCAGTGGTGCCATGTAGACAGCGCTTTATATGATCAGTCATGATGTGACTTTCCGTTCCGTTTATATGTGACCGTTCAAATAGTCACACAATGGAGGTCACATATTGGTATCCTGTAGTATATAATATTATTTTTAAAAATAACCACTATACATAGTTTTCTACTTTTTAAACTAACTTATAAATAATACAAATACCAATCGAATATACTGAACACAATTATATAAATTACTATAAAAAACACTCAAAAATGGTCACATACCTGAATAAAAAATTCGTTCTTGTCTTGACGTGCACTGAACACTCCTTCTGTAGCACTTTTTTGACACTAACGAAATATTAAAAGAACATTTGATAGTAGATCAAGGTTAGTGTTGCCAAATTACTAGAAAAAATAACTACTATCTCTATTTTTCAATAGAAAAATCAGGTCACAAAACTGAATGTTCCGGAAGGGCCCATAATTTAGATTCAACTTTGATGATGATTTATAGATATAATTTATTTGTAGTGAATAACATTATTGACACTATTAAAAAGAATCTATTATGCTAGATGCAATTAGCAAAAACTAAGGAATGCTTTTCATTAAAAAAAAATGACCATTCCATTAATTGTCGACGGGATTGAGCAGGGGACACAACGAAATGCATTTGTCACGAATGGTTAAAATATTTTAATTTAATTATGGTAGGTTTTATACTATCGTAATTTATTTTATGTTGAAGATGTATATGTAAATAATCACTCTAAAATTGCATATAAATTTTCAAATAAACCAATTCAATAAAATATAATTTTGAATTTAAGGGACAGTTGAAATAGTGGGTGTGTACATTTTTGTGAAAACCCTCATGTTACATCAGTGTGACTAGCATTATAAGTGGCGAGAGTCAAGCGACGCTACATGACTTTTACAGCTTTTCATCGAAACAAATATTATTCAACGGGCTTGACTTTTGCACTCAAAACTGCTACTAGATATTCTGGCTAATTCAGCACTCAATAGGAGTTTTATTAAATAAAAATCTGTTTTCTAATGCATTCATAATGCAAAAAACCAGAGACATTTTAGAATATGCATTCTTGCTTGACGTCTAACATACCCATACATATTAGATAATTTATAACAAATTAGTAAAACTAAAAAATCTCGATTAATAATTGCCTTATGGTTTGGTTTACAAAAAGCAGGACTTACAGCAGTTTTCTTACTTTGTTAACCCCATTTTAAACAATATTAGTAGTAGTACATAGTAGGCCAAGTCCTCTTTTCTAAAGAGAGGCCTATGTCCAGCAGTGGACTCTTAAAGGTTGTTGATGATTTACCATATTGTGTATGGTAACAAAAAATTAATAATAATTGCAAGCGAACAACGCTATTACTTATCCGAGTATTACTGATGCTATTATTAATTCCATTGCCACAACAATGACCTAAAGCGAATCGTACCGAAAATAAGGTGTGTATCGGTTTCGTGGTTATTTTATGATTTAATTCACTCCAACTTTCTCGGATTCGGTCAGTGTCGATTCGATCCGATCCGGTTAATCTATGCAGAACTCTAACAATGAAGAACATTGGCGATTCGACAATCTTTCCTCTTCAATCTTGTACCATTCCAATGCAGACACGCTTCTCGAGACATAGTTTAGCAACCACATAACCATATGTCTTCCACATTCGTCTCATATCGCCGAACCTTGTCTGTACCTACGACTTTGGTCACAATTTGACGCAATTTGGACAATTCATCAACGAAAAAAGAACCTTAACAGGAAACAGTATAAAGTACCCTCATAGATGAAAAAATACTTTGATTATAGAAACCTATTTTATCCCACAAAAATATTTAATTAAAAACTTAATATGTTTTTTGCATTCTGGCAAGTTCCCGGCAGTTATACTAAAGCCATTGGATTGATGACCTGTCAGATTTAATGCTAAGGAAAATAGAGAGAAACTGAAAACCTTACTGTTTCCCAATCCCTATAGAGCAACTTTAGATCAAAATTAAGTACCATTGTAGACATAATATATGCATATATGCACACAATACAGTAAAGCAAATGTTTCATGTTTAGTTTTGTTAAAACCTGCATCATCACGATATACAGATCTTACACAACACAACTTAATTACAAGAACGCTTGAATATTCCTCAAAAAAATGCCTTCACAGATCTATGTAGTCTAAACATAATTAACCCTAAAATCGATTTACCACGTAAAATTCGCCATTATCTCAATCAACAGCGCATAACTCAAAGATATAACTTTCTCAGTCGATCTACGTCCGACCATTCATAAAGAATAATTACTATTTACTGAATGAAAACCACAGGAAATGGGCTCCTCTGGGCCGAGTCGAATTGCAACCACACTTGGTTACGTCACCGGTCACCATTGCTTACCATTGAGCGGCTGTTTATTGTAATGGACCAGCAATACGTGTTCGTTCGATATAAAAATAAAAACTCGGAAAAGATGTGTAAACATTTTACAGGAAGCATGTGGTTGTTTGAGGATATAGAAAGTGATATTTTAACAGGTCACTGGCTCTTGAAATTGATTCTGGGTACAGAACAAACTATTAATGATATTATCTACTTGTTTTACGTTGACTATTGACTAAACTGCATCTTCATTACCTTGTTTGGCACTTACATAGAATTAAAGACATTAAAAGAAATGTTAGTACATGTGAACCCCTTGAACTCTTAACGGGTACACTTTTTGTCATATTTGATGTCACATATTTCTCATCGCCTCTATAGAGGTTTTCGAAGGCATTTCGGTTTGGCCCATAAGCGAAATTTGCAGCTGTTTAGAAATACGTAGAAGGCGTTGTTACGTCAAGTGACGTTTACAGTCTTGTTTGGAAAGAAAATAATTAATTGCTTTCTATAACTGTAAATGACTAATGGTTATTAATATAAATTGTTTATACTTATTATTGTATATTTATATGTAATATATATGTATTTGAATGTATGTGTGTATGTATGTATGTATAATTATTTATTTTTTAGCTTTAGCTTCAATACAACTAGATTACCCACTCTTTCTTCTCATCTACTGTCGATTTGTCCATCCAAAGGTTGCCTGTAAGAGATTGCTATTAGCAATAAAGCCGCCGATTGTACATATCCATCTGTAATATTTAACAAACTTACTGTAATTGGTGTACATTAAAACATTTTCTATTCTAATTCAATAAATTTATGTTCAGGAAAACGAAGTCTATTTTTATTTATTGAGTTTATAATGAATTTAATGATAGCTCAGTAACAATATTAACAGATGTTTTTTTCCACACTCTGTTTATCTTAACATGAATTCTAAAAACCAATAGTCCAATAATTTAGTTTTTATTTTCGATTTTTTCGTGGATACTTATATATGTTCGGACGTAAATTAGCGCAAATCATTAACAAAATTTTCGCTAAACAAACCTGTATATCAATCGCTGTGACACTAGCCTAACATTCCATTCCAATGTACTCACATACAAGCTCAAAATCGTTACTTTTTACCGCGAAGCTTGACCGCGTAGAAATTCCAATGCGACTGTCCCGCCAATTATTTTAGTGTATGTTTCCCGTTACCAAAATGTTATTATTTTTTCGTTAACATTCTTAGCGAGGCCCGGGCTCAAATGTCTGTGTCTACAAAAAGCTCCCTTATTTATTGGACAAATACGACCGTAGTTCTCTCTAGATGTCTTGCGGACGTGACCAATTGAACCGGATGCACGCCCATGGCCGGAAGTCCCCCTTTCATCTTAAAATGGCCCCGTCGAATCTGTAAGAAGCAAGGAATTTTTCTAGGCCGCTGACCACTGAATATTTGTCAAACGACCCCGGCGATATCACGAGGCGAACTTTTTTGGACTGTTACAACTTTTTAGGCTTCCTGCAGAGTTGCGGTTTTTTGTCGGTTGGTACATTCCCACTGATGCTTTCAAGACTATTCTTTAAACAAGTCTGTTAATTACTACTTATCTACGTTTCTCGGGTTTATACAGCAGTTCTTATAGTATGACAGTGAATATTGATGTATGTATGTTGTATCAATTAAGTTATTTTATAAGAATAGGAACTCTAAAGAAATTTGAATAAAATTTGCACACGATTGTATTATTAATAAGCTCAGGTACAAGATAAAAAGATAATAATTAAGTTAATTTTTCTTCTACTAAAGGACAAGTAATTGGAGTAATTGTCATTAAATTTACTTAAGGAGCGGCCCTCTTCTAATTTAGAGTACAGACTGAATTCTAATTGGAGCCTAGCGGTATTCATTTATTGTAGTACTGAATTGACAAAAAACTAATGTTGAGTTTATTGTTTTCCAGGCAAACTATACGCAGCTCTAGGTCGCCGCGGAGGTCGGATCGTTGCAAGCGATATGCAGACCGGTTCAGCGTCATTCCGAGTGCAAGCTTTAATGCCAGTTGCTGAGAGCTTCAAATTCGCACTCGAACTGAGAACTAACACCTCTGGTCTAGCCGCGCCTCAAATGTTGTTCAGTCATTGGGAGGTTAGTGTTATAGTCGTAATATTTCATATTTTTTAACAATATTTTGGCGCACAGGTCATATCTGCCATTATCTTAGACACTCAGTAACGCTCAAGATCTACTCGATGAAACCTACTATTAAATTTGTTCTTACAAGAACGAAATAGTAGGTTGATTCTATATTATAATATAGAATCAATATTATTATTTTTTATAATTATTCCTCATAACAATAACATAATTTAATTGTTAAAATAAAATGCGGCGATAGATATTTCTTACATTAACACTCTTTCCATATATGTTTAGCGCTGCTGACATCAAGGAAAATCTAACTTTTTTGATAACGTGCTTTTACACACACAGAGGTAGGCAGAGAGAGAATATGCACTACTATTAGTTTTATAGACGTGGTAACCGTTTTGAGTAAAAAATAAATATGATTACAAAGGAATACTGATTACCTTATAAGGTACCAATTACCAAAGGTATTAGAATGTGAAATTGGATTAGATCGTCAAACTTGTCCTGTAATATTAAATAAATGCAAGCAGGCGCTTGCAAGTACAAACAAGTACTATATAGAATAAGATAGATGAGGCCATCTATCTTATTCTAGGTAGTACTTGTTTTGATACACTCTAAAAATAATTCCCAACTTTAAATGACTGTATTTTGTTTTCATGTACCTAAATTACATCTGTTTCCACTACTTTTTCAGACGATCGACATCGATCCATTTTGGAAACCACGCACCGAGGAAGAGTACCTACATTGGGGCGAGAAGTGGGACGGCGTTAATCGAGCTAAGGCCTACATGGACTCAGTACGAGCACGGAAGGGGCTAGCCACTGACAAACAGCTGGTACAGCACGCCGAGAAACAAAGAACTCTTTCAAAAAATAAATAATATTTTTATTCATTCCTAGGTAGGATTCAAAATCCTATGTATGTTATAAAACTTTTATTGAGCAAGGGTTTTGCTACCGTAAATTAAATTTCAAATAGTTTTAAATATGTACTTAGGTAAGAAACGTTAAACGTTATAATATATTAAATTCATTAAGTGGCCAAATGTTTACATTTTTATACTTGTATAGCAAAATGTAGAAATTATATTAATATTATTTTCTGTATAGAACTAATGTATTTGACACATGGCAATGATTTAAACCAGAAATGACTAAAACACTAATATTTTAAACATTCATTTACGAGTCTTTTTTTTAGTATACTATTACTATACTGGTACCTACTAATTTGCCTATTCTATATATATTGTGTTATTTGTTAAATATTTTCTCGAACTTTCGGAGGAGCACTTTTTTATTTACGGACTTCTATGGAGTTCCTGTTGTTTGTTGTTTTGTTTAGAAACCCGAATAAGTACCTACATTAATGTTCCCCTCAATTGCAGTTTAAATCTCGCTTGAAACTATTTTTTAACTAATGTCCTCATTAATGCGGTATAATTTGTACGCAGTAGTTTAGCTGCTAGTACAGTACTATCTTTTAATACTTAGCTATTTAGAATATCATTTGCTTCTTAGACTAAATTACTTATTACCAAGGATGTCTTATTACGTAAATACTCTAAATTCATAGGTTAAGTAGACACATACATTTTTGAAGAAGCGTATGAAGCTTTCTAAATCTTTGAATGTCTTTTATTAGCTGTTTAGCTGAGTTTCAACTGCGTTTATGTTGCTCTGTTTCTAAGGGTCGTAACGTGATGTTCAATCAACCAATACTCAATAAATACATAATCCAATAAAGAGAGAATCATTTAAATCTGACTGGTAGTTCAAGAGAGTATTACTTTAAACATAGAAGCAATAAAATATCTCTAGCTTTGTTATATTAGTATACACATAGTTATTGTACATAAACAGTGTGAATTTTGACATACACTCCATTCCTCTACATTGTTCTTTCCGATTTTCAATAACTTCCACTTGTCTTATTATGTACTTAAATTAGTATTTAGGGACTCCTAAAGCCATACGTAGCTTTAGGAGTACCTAAATACTAATTTAATACGTAGCTTTAGGAGTACCTAGTTACTTATCTCCGGCCGAGGGCTTAGACCCCATTTACTGAATGTCTTTGGAAATTACATAAAAATATTAAAAAAATATCGTACAGCTTCTTACGACAGTACTGAACAAAAAAGTGTAATATTTTCAATGTTTGTGAATGTATGATTGAGTGTCCGTGAGTTTCTTTATTTCTCCATAATCTATCAATGACTCAATATGATATGGGATATCATTAGATTATATTTCCTTATTATTCAATATGGCAGTTGTATGACAACAACATACGTAGAGGCAGTTGTATGACAACAACAGACGTATAGGCAGTTGTTTCCTAATTTTTTAAATTGTTTCTTACTTTTCCAGTTACGTCATATACCCAATAGTTTGGTGTAACATATAGTGTAATTTTGACTTATTAACATAACTGAAAGTAATAAAGGAAAGTGTAAAACTCTTGTTTTGGTCTGATACTAATCAATAAATCTATCAATCCAATTAACCTGTCAATAATCAAGCCATTTGTAAAAAGGGAATCTGACTTGATGCGGTGTCTTGACTTGTATTATACATAATATATTATGATATTATTAATTCATGTATAATAGCTTGAATGACGATGGTTCAATAGTCAAGAACATACAATACTTCAGGCAGCCAAGTTCATCGCCACTTAAACATTGATTATTCATTATTAATATTATCTCAGTCAACCTTGCTGGTTGGTAATACAGGGCTTTTTAGCAGTCAAAACCGTACATAATATTGAAAGTAATATAAAAATTTATGTTAGAAAGAATAATACTGTTTTATTTACTAATATAACTTGCCATACCAAATAGTGTGTAAACAGACTTCGAATTCAAAACTCAAGCAAAGCCAAAATCGCACGACAGCCACAAGAACAGACTTTTTTCGACTTGTTACTGTATTATCTAATAATAGTATAATTGTTATAAATTAATAAAATATTTATTAAAAATGCGAGGTTGTACTAAAACGTATTTGATATTTTTTCTTATTTCTGAATAAAAATTGAGCCACAGTATCGTTTATGTCTTCTTTGTATTTCCTAAACTTGGTTATGGGTATACTTTTAACCCAAGGATCACTAGTATTGTCCACTGCTAAGGGAACATCCGCTAATTAAGTGATCTGTTAAACTTTTTATTTACCACCGCGCACCAAATTCTATTAGGTACACATCGTCAAGGAGGACGATGTGTGCCTACTAGAATTTGGTGCGCAGCTATTTTGTAATGAATAAAGGTATGAAATAAATAGTAAAGGTGCACTTATACGTCAATAATTTCTATCTAATAACTTATTTCTATCTAATAACTTAAATTGGCGTTGTTATAGTGTATCGTTTTTTTTATATGATTATTATTGGTGTACTACTGAAGTTTGAAAATGCAATGTAACATGGCCCACTCAATAAAAAATATTAGAGTTTATCTTTGTAGCCACTGTCTGTTGTTACGACGCAAAATATAATAATAAATATTAATATTTCGGACATCTAACACACAACGCCATCTAGTTTCAAGCTGAGGAGAGCTTGTATTATGATTGCTAAGTTGATGAATATAGATAGAATACTTATATTTTTGGTAATACACACATATTATACATAGAAAACACCCAAAGGCCGAAACAAGTATTTGCAGATCACAGAAACATTTGGTCCGACCCGGGAATCGAACATGAGACCTCAGTACAGCAGTCGCATACGCTACCACTGCTCCACCGAGGCAGTCAAAATATTATTATCTTCTCTTTAGTAAAATAAAATAAAAATAAGTCAATAATTTGTTGTTTCATGATCTATCAAATTATCAACTAAAAACATAACATACTTTTTCTATGATATAAGTGGCAAACGGGTCCTGAAGGTAACTGACTACTGCCGCCTGTGGACACCTTCAACTCGAGAGTCACAAGTGCGATGCCCACTGTTGAGTATCAGCTACTGGTACCCGAGATGGCTCGCGATTTTTGATGGGTCCAGGCCCGACATAACCCCCGGTGGGTGGTAACCGAGGGGATTTCCCCACAGACAAAAAGGGAGTCTTGGGCGCCGGTAACCTCACTAACATCACACATCACATCAACAGCCTGTAACAGTTCACTGCTGGACATATGGTTTATTTCAAGTTTTCCTTCTCTTTGCAGAGTCGGTACGACATCTACAGGTGGTGACACACTGTATTCTTAATCCGTCACCACACGGTGAAAATCGACGAAATATTTACGACGAAAAGACTTAGATCACACATTTTCAAGATTTAGTTGTATATGAGCTAAAAAAGGAAAATTAATGAATTAAAAACTAATTTATCCTAAATAAATACTCAATGAGATTGTTTAAGAACCAAATTCAAGATGTTAACAGACCGTTATATTGGTCTGATTGGTTTCTTCCCCCCCTCTGCCTTTGTCCTAAATGTAACGACCAGAGGAATTCATGGAGATTTGCCCCCTTTTTAGAAATGCCTACTTTTTATTCGATTTTTGCCCGTTTTATGAGTTTGCCCCAAACTTTTCTTGTTACTTCCCCTACTGTCCCTTTTTTTATTGTGTGTACAAGAAAAAGATATTATCCTTATATTTTAAACAGATAATAATAATAATATAGCGCTTTATTGTACACCGGAATTAAATATACAATAATTATCTTAAACTAGGTATGTAAAAGTGGTGGCCTTATCCCTCAGAGGCAATCTCTTACAGGCAACCGTGGTATGGAGAGAAAACATGAAGGCGAGGAGGTATTGGGTAGTGGCTGGTGTATTAGGAAATAAAAAAGAACATGAAATCAAAGTAGTATATTCATAACTATAAAAAATTATAATTACACAAAGTATATATCTGTTGGTCCACGGTGAATATATAACATACTAGAAGGAATATACTATGTGCTGAACATGGCTGGTGGTGTCAGATACATATAATTAAATAAATACGTGTGATTTATAAGTTCTAAATACATATATTATAAGAAATAATATGACCTTGTCGACTTTGTAGAAGTTAATTGACATTGACGTCTCCCAGATAGAATTCTTTCACTTGTTTCTTGAAGGAGGCAAGTGTTTCTGCACCTCTGATTGCGACCGGTAGGGCGTTCCACAACCGAACCGCTTGGACAGAGGAGGCGTCGAGGAATTTAGTGGAATGTCCCGGCATTTTTAGTTATAGGTTCTCTGACGATCTCAACAGTTTGGTGTGTGTGTCATTCAAGAACGTAAATCATGATTTGAGGTAACGTAGAGTTAAAGGATTAAATAGAATACTATAGAGAAGAGAAAGAATACATTCCGGCGAAGGCGAATGGGTAACTACTTGAGCTTCTTGCGATTTTCTGCGCAAATATGATCATGTTTCTACATGATCATATTTGCGAAGTCCAAATATGAATCTTATGCAGAGATTTTGGAGTCTCTCAAGCTTATTCAATTTGTCTTCAGTAAGATCTAGAAAGCTGGCATCAGCATAATCAAGGATGGGGCGAAGAAGGGATTGTGCAAGAGCAATCTTGGTTGGAATAGGTAGAAAGTTGCGAAGTCGGCACAAAGAGCCTACAGCAGCAAACATTTTGCGACTCAGCTCTTGTAAATCAGGTCCTCAAGATAAGGTAGTATCAATGTAAATACCCAGGTGTTTGACCCTATCACTTTACGGAATAAGTGTGCCGTTGCAAGTGATTGAGGCAGTTTTGTCCAGTCAATTTTGGAGATCATTCTCAAACTTCCAACGACAATTACCTAAGTTTTTTTTGGGTTGATTTTCGGACCGTTGGAGTTGTTCCACCTACATATTTTATCTAGGTCAACGTTTGTGGTGCTAACAGCATCAGCCAGATTAACTGGTGTAGCCCTAAAATAGATCTGAAGATCATCCTCGTATAGGTGGTAGGAAGAAGATAGATCATTAGAGATAGTGTTGATAAAAATAGAGAAAAAGTCTAGCAGTGTTAGGACTGTAAGCTCGCCGTTCTCCATAGCAGATTTGATATCCTCCGTAATATGGACTAGGTTAGCAGTGGTACTGTGACCAGATCGAAAACCGGACTGGAGAGGATTTAGAAGCAGGTTTTTGGATAGGAAATTCGTAAGTTGAGGATGAATAAGATGTTCAAGGACCTTGGAGAAAGGAGAGGACGAAAATAGGGCGGTAATCGGAGGATGCGGGGTTTTCCTTTTTTGGATGGATATTACATGGGTTGGAAATACGCTGTAGGTAATCGAATAGTTTAGCATATAACAAGCAACAGGAAGGATTTCATCGAGGATTGGGAGGATCATATTGTGGCTTAGACAATCAGAACCCACTCATTCGAAGTAATAAACACTATGCTCTTCCTAACATCACACTCTGCAAGTTGACTAAAGAAGAAGGGAGAACAGTCAGGAGTCGTGGCAGAAGTAAGATGTTTCAGTGTAGCATCTTTTGTCATTTTATCAAATTTTGAAGAAGCAGTGAAAAGTAAGTTTAAGTTTATATTTTTAGAAAACGTCAATGTCAAATGTAAGCAAATTTATTGTAAACGTTTCTCTGGCGGTTGAATTTGTTAATATACTCGTAAAACACGGTTTTATTTATTTCATGTACCTAAGTACCTACTAACTTTTCGTTTGTGTTTATTCCTGATAGATTACTATTTTATTCATAAGATATTTTATCTCTTCTTCATGTAACGTATATTTTTAAACAAAGTGAAATTTAGAACACTGCACCAAAAAAGTCATATATAGTTATCATCTGTGTAGTCATTTTTTGTAAAAAATGATATTGGAGCGAAGTGTAAATTGTGTTGGGTATCTTCATATGAAATGGAAAGGAAATACACTAAACTAAACTAATTTAATAAAACATATTGAAAGGCACAGCGCGACAATTTTATTTCGGGGCCGAACGTAGGTTGAAATAAAACAACAATATTAAGTTAACTCATGTATCTAATATTTACAAAAACTCAACAAACGAATTACAACTGGAAACAAAATATACAAACGCAAAATCATGCATACGTCCATTTACAATTCCTATGTGGTAAACATAAACACAATAATACAAATTAATCAGTTCTATCACCCATCAATGATATTGCGCTAATATTTATTTTAACTAAGCTCGCGTACTACGTCCACGTGGAGATAATACAATCATTGTATTGAGTACAAACTCAAACACTACTGCCATTAGAACTGACTGTTGGGTTTAAATTGCAAAACAGTTTCTTCTTTATCACAGGGATGTAAATAAAATGCATTGATTCCTCATGGACTAATATTTATCATGTACCTCTGCAAAGTGTGATGTCCAACGTGCGATTGTGTGCTTGTATTTCATATCGAAAAGTACTACGTGTCGAAGATCGAAGATGTTCTCTAACTATCACAGTTTCACAGACAGACTAATAAATAAATATGGAACATTCATTTTAAATTTTAAAAAATATTATTTCTAGACAATAGTAGACTACAAGTGCGCGGTCACCGATAAAACACACTAAAGGTGAGGCCTAATGAGGGTTTATGAGACATTTACGTTCAAAGAACAGACGTAACTTCAGTTGCTTTCCAAAGTTTGTGATCGCTCCGCTCCCTCTCCTGCATCACTCGGTTGGAATAATTCGCATGAGTCAGCAGTTGTTGTGGCGAACCTTGAGGTAGGCCTATGTCAGCAGACAACACACTTTTGCGACGCCGTATGGCACAAACAGGACTTTTGTATAAACCTGAATGCAGCGAAAATTCTGTGGCTCATTCAATGCGACTCACATCTCCAATAATTACGCTCGTTTGGCCTCACCCTAAGGTGCATTGGGGTAATTTTGACCACGCTTGATGTGTAACGGACCATGTATAAATCATATGGTCAATGTTATGAGGTTAACAAAAGACAAAAGTCTAAACACAACTTTGAGTCTAAAACCAACGTTGTGTCTTTGTGGCATTACTCCAATATTTACAAATCACATGTTTTTACTTTGAAATTGCACAGTTGTACACATTTTCATATCACCATTTGAATGTCACCAGCAAGCATGATTACCATGATCCCTCATTTTAAAACATGATTTAAATAAATATTCATTTAAAATAATTTAAAAAAAATTACATTTCCTCGGCTTCCAAACATTAACTTTACGTAAAATCGTCGTATTTACAATGACAATACAATGAAAATATAATTGTTCGATAACTAGACTGCCTACAACTAGCTATTGTACAAACCTTACTATTCCTACTTGATATTTCAATTAGTCTAATGTTTTTGTCTTTGGCAATATTAATTATTCCCGATTAATGACTCATAGGAAGTGAACAGCCTTACATAACATGAAATATAAATAATGTTGTTTGTGGAGACGCCTGAGCACGACTATATAACTATTTGCATCTATAAATGGACTAAACGTTTAAATAGTCGATTACACAGTTAGCCACTATCCTCCAGTCTCTATGACTAACAGTAAAACTCAAGTAATCTAATACAAAATTCCCAAACGAATATAGTATTTGTTTATTTTTATTTCTATTTAGGTACAGTACATACATGAATGTTATGAACTGCAAAATGAGAACTGTCAAAGCAACTCGGTAATCTAACGTGAAATGAATCGTTTCATGACGAAGGCCCGGGAATTACACTCTAAAATACTTGACAGTTTCACTTATTCGGACGTTATTCATTGTATAAACCGTATTTAGGTTATAAAAATTTGGAGATTTTGTATTAGATTCTAAATTATTGTAGCAATAAAGGTCTAATTTGTAGTTAGAATACGTTGGCCGACTTTGGCACGGATGGTAACCTATAACAATTAGGCCCTTAAAACAAGTAAATTATATCATTAACAACAGCCAATAAACGTATGTGTTTATAATACATGAATATCGTGTAAATTGTTCCAATTAATACAATTATTTAGCATGTCTATATTTCTTGTAATGTACAAAATATTTACCTTAATATAAAAATAATTATACTTTTTACAAAATAACATCAACGGTATTTGGAACTACTATAAATAATATTGTTAGGATACAACTTATAATCTTTGTTACAATTTTGATTGCACATGCTTTAACCCACTTACGATAAATTTAAAATCATATCCTAAGTACCTAACCCATAGAACCATTGAACAAATCCTTGAGCGTTACCAAAGACTAGAATAATAAAACAGTAACTAGGCGATCTTTACAAATACCTATTTACGTAATTACTTATTTAACTCAACAAACACTATGAAAAAGTTTCAAAATGGTCTTAGAACTGAACATTCGGTTCTGTTTACTTAAAGTAATTACTGAGTCGTGCTCATCAGATCGTGGCTCACCGAGCGTTGCAAACCTTCGTGTAAACATAGAGAAAATGTTAGCATCGTTAAACAAATACCCTGCTACCTGCTAACAGACAGTTTCGAAAAACACCAAATTTTGTTTCTTAGCCAGAGGTAGAACGTTCGGTCGTGATTACTCTTTCTTTAAAGAAATATTTAGAATAATTAACATTGAAAGAAGAAGAATTGCAACTACAACGATTATTGAACTGAATATATGTATTTCTTATTAAATGCATTTGGTTCGGTAATAGTGCTGCAACGCTCGACTTACACTGACCGTTATTCGTGCAACTAACGATTTCTGTATCGATTAGATTTGAAACTATTGATCATACTAATAATATTATTGTCGATGTAGCAGCAAATTGTTTAGAGAAATTTGATCGGAGCTTAACAAAATACTATTTAAAACTCGTCCTAAGCGACCGACACAGAAATATTAGATGGGAAAACATATGATCTACGACTAATGTTGTTTTCTTGGCTATCTTTAATACATACATTGGCAAGAAATATTAAGAAATAGGGCAAAAGATTAAAACAAGCGAAATTGGGCTATCAAAACACATCGGATACTTGCTCAAAAGGAATGTTGGTTACATTAAACTCTTATTTATATACTAGCACCGCTTCCTTCTGACGCTATCACATTCACAATTGTATACACCTCAGAAACCCGCTTCAAATACCGTCACCATCATTGTATCACCATAAATAACACATAATAGTTCGGACATCAATGTCCAAATTCCACTACTACTTATCATTTAGGAATATTACAATACTAGTAAACAGCAACGATTTACACAACATAATAATTTCTAAACACGTATAGGGTTGTGACAAGTACATATAAAATTAAATTATACACACTTGTCACATACTAAAGATCGCGTATTAGAATTATTAGTACAAGACTACAAAGTGCTAACTATGTATAGATTAAGCACATCGCGACAAATCGCAGGGGTCCCAAATTTACTGCCTATAGATTGCTGATATACTTGCTAAATAAAAACCAGTTTGATGCCAGAATGAAAACTAATATTTTTTGTAAGTTTATACAATTCGAATAAATTGCTGAAGTTATATAAAATTGTGATTATGAACATGTATAGTTTCATATCGAGAGGAACAAATGCGATTCTGTTACAACTTAAATAACCATTTTAAATTAAATATTTACTTTAAATAGCCAGCATAAATATCTTGAAACACAATCCACAGGTTTGCCGCGACCCCACATCACCCACATCACCCCCGCATCTTATGCTAAAAGTTTGTGTTTGACACAAATTAATATGACGTAGCTATGCCTCACAGACACATGGATCCTTCACCGACATCTATCTACAAAATACATGATATATAAATGATTTATGATAATTAAAATACAGTTTCATCATGTTTAGTTACGAATTTTGTACAACATTTTTAATATATCATTCGATTAAATCATTTAAATCGTTTGAGAAAACAGACACATTTATACAAAAGTAACGTACAAATAGAAATGCTCAAACTGTATTAACATATTTCGTATTTTTTAAAGTCGGACTTAGAAAAGAAAATTAAAAAAGATTAAGCAGGTCTCGTCACTGATTTTAAAAATAAAAATCGTGACGTCCGGCTTTATGAAGAGATAAAATGGATGAAATAAATAATTTAATATATAATTCTAGTATCACTTCGTCTCACTGACTCGTTTCTGTAGGACATTGACGACTAAACTGGCTACTCATACGGTACAAACGAAGACTTTTCAAATGTGATTTTAAATCCTAACTTTGGATGAGCCGTATGTTATTGAGAACCGTATACTGACTACGGTTCAATATATTTAGCCTAAAGATGTTTGTTAACTGAAGACAGTTTCGTTGGGTACGTCCATGTTGATATCTCCCGCGCCGGTGTGGGCCATGTCGGTCAGGATGACGCCCGATAGCGCTTCTAATGATTGCCGTACCTGAAATAAACAAACCTTTATCAGATTCAAATAAAGAATTTCTTTAATTCAATAGTTTTTTATTTCTTTATTATAATTTGTGTTTATTGTCATAATATTGTTTTGTGTTAATAATTGACGCAGAGTTCTGTAGGTTCGTTTGTAGAGCATTGAAGTGTGTGCATTTATTTGGGAACACAAGACTTTGGATAGTTTGTATGCCCTTTCTGCTCATGGGCTCAACCCTTTGGCAACGGGTGGTTGTAGATTAACACAGGCATATAATAGATATTAGTTAATTAGATATTTGACAAAACGGAGATCGTTGCTATTGTGTGTTGTTGTTGTGTTGATCTATATAATAATATATGACTTATGAGTTTAGAGTCTACATAAAAGACGATTTGAAATAATTTTATGAAATAAAAATATTTTGAGTTTGAGAGTCCATATAGTCGATGTTATCTGTAAGACCGTATGGTCAATGGCAGGTAGGTCGCGGTACCTTGGTGAGCAGGAGCAGGTTGGTGGTGAGGAAGGCGTGCAGCTCGCTGGCGGCGCGGCCGTGCAGGCGCGTGCGCCAGCGGACCAGCTCCGAGTACAGCTCCGAGCCCGACAGCATCGCCAGCTCCGACTGCACCACGCACAGAGACAAACGTCCATTATAAATTATCAGATCATTCAACTCAACCATATTTAATACCTACACTAAGTTTCTTTACCCCGTCGATCGCCTAAAAGTTAATACAATAGTTTACAGTCACATTAAAAAATCATCAAACTTAACCTAAGTTTTTTTAAGACTCAATGTTTTGATCATCCATGACTAACCACTTCTATTCAACATATATTCGTTGCGAAGACAAATTTTAGACCACCATACAAATTACCGCATTTTTTTGTTTCTGAAGATTCTAGTCTAGAATACGTTTAGTGACTATTCGGGCGACAACAGTCACACGATAACAAGTTTGAAGTAATGCAGCGTGTCGCACAATGCACGAGCAAAATAATTCTTGTTTGTTACGGTTTCTGGTATTCTGACATGGAGATGTAAAACCTGGGCGACAATCGTCGAGGTCGTGAAGCATGCTAACATTCATATAACTACGTATTAAAGTATGAAATTTTGCAAAATAAATGTCCATTCGTCACAGTTTTGCTAATAAGGTATTATAAGCAAAAGAATACATATTTTTAGAGTGAAGTGAATATTTTACATAGAAATTGAAGATTCAATTGTCATTTTTTACTATATGTAATATATTCATTGCCTTTTTTCATACGTAGTATTTTTAATTTGTATTATTTTTTTCGGATTCCGTTGAGAATACTCAACAAGATGTTAATACATAAGCATACATTCTCATGATAACTAGTAAACTAACAGTAAGAAACTGTTTTATATTATTTTTAATTTTAACATTTCTATGAATAGCACAGAGTCACACGTAGTAGTGGCTCGCTTATCGATCTCAGACAAGCAGACACGACTATCGATCGACGCGGTGTCGATGCAGTTATCTCTTAATATAAAGAAAAGTAAAATAAAACGTTAGCGTCATATATGTAAGTGGTGTGGCTAACTGACCTGCGCGTGGTACGTGGCGTGGTACAGGCGGTAAGCGAGCAGCGCCGCGGAGAGCGTGAGCAGCGCCGCGGCGGCTAACAGCGCGCGCCAGTAGCGGGGGGGGGACGCGCCCGCCCCCGCGCCCGCCGCCGCCCCCGCGCCGCCCGTCAGCAGCGCCGGCTGGATCACGGCCGCACCCGACGCTACACAAATATACGCTGTTAGTTTACTGATAAAATTCACCTTAAAAAACATGTGGATTTTTGCGCACTATATCAACGTTATATACTCAGTACATATACTTACAGCACAAATCGTATTATTGTTTGACTTCAAACAATGTATACGGATATTTACATATATATAATTATAAAAGAGAGAGAAAGAGCGAGTCAGAGAGAGACCAGTATATAATTAATAATACATGATATTAATTAAATAAAAAAAGTAAATCACCATTTAACTTGTCATAAACTAGAACCAGTATGTATAACCATAATAATAAACAGTATTAAAATATCATTGCTGTATAACATTGAGAAATAAAATGTTAAGTAGGTATCTATTTATAAATCTTAACATACTTGTGATTCACACAAGTATAGTCTTTAAATTCTTAAAACTAATAGCATTATAAAAAAATGTATTTGAAATTCCTAACAGCTCCCCTAACACATATACATTACCACTTGCTTATGGCAGAAATTCTAAAATGTTATAATATTTCAAGTAAAAATTCAATAACAAACACATAATAATATGTTTAACTACTGTTTTAAATAACATACTCGTATATATCATACCAAGTAAGATAGGAGTAACGGGGATCTAGCATCTATACAAAGTTCTATCTAACATAATCTAATTCTGATTTTAAAAATAAGTGGGTAATAATAACCAGAACAAAATAGTTTAACACCTCACTTCTTTAACGCATCACTAACATTTGAAATTTATTACCAATAGCTGTATCGAATATATATTCTTTACATCACCAATCGTAAAACACAACACACAAACAATTCAAATCGATATAAATGTTGTATTGATGTCTCGATATACCGCATCATATCCCTGGCTGTAGTATTTCACGGTCTGTGTTTTGCATAACAATAACCAATAACGGACAGTTTTTGATGTACCTACATAAATTATGCTTAAATGAAAACTAACAGACTTTAATATGGTGCGTTGCTAGCTCTTTAGGCCGCTGTACACGTTGGGCCTAGGTCCTGGGGCAACGAGTTGTCTCCTTGAAGGTATGTTGATAGTTGGCGACAACATTAGCCGGCTAACAAAATAATGTCGATTTTTCGTGCACACATCAAAGGATTTTACTATTTAAATTGCCCCGGCTGCAAAAGATTCCACGTCCATCTTTATCAAAGCGCTAGGGCACAATGATCAATACGCCAATGTGTAAATAAAACCTAACATGTGTACAATGTGTGTGAGCCCAAAAATAATTACTTGGATTCGACTGTCATAATCAAAGTCATGATTCCAGTTTGTCGACTAAAACCCATATATGTAATTAGTTTACGTGTAGCCTTGTTAGAGGTATTCCTTTGTAGTAATTACTGAACATCAGTAATTCAACGCTACGTACTATGTGTAAGATATACATACTGCTATTGAAACTGACGTCTACGTCTCTCAAATGACAATAGGTAGGCGGGATCTTAATTGCACAGTAATTAAAGTGGTCTTAGCTATATCGGATATATTTTTCTGAGTTAACGTAAGACTAAGCAGTTTAGTCTACTTTATACTATGCTTGCTATGCTATGGTACAATAAACCTTCAATGTTCAGTGCACTACTAGCAATGCCGACTCTGAGTATCCATCATTGGACTCTTCCATTCTTGTTTTTGTTTTAACTTTTAAATTGGGACGATATTTGCAAAAACATCTATTAGAGATATAATTACAAATCTAAGTAAAAAACTATAATAAGTACCCTCAATGTAACAGGTAACATTATAAGACCAATAGTCCCTTCTAGTCAGTTTGAAGTCGGTGCCAAGCCAAATAGGTGCTTGATAGGCATGGTAGAATGTAGCGCGGCAGCTGCAACAGTCTTCATGCTGCGCAAAACATGATGAACGAGCTAAAGTGGACGCACATCTCCAATTATATTATTATTTTGAATTCTTTAATAAGTAGTTGATAAGTTTGCGCACGTAATTGATCTGGTTGGTTTTTATTAATTAACAAAATCTTCGATGTTTCATTAGAATTATTTTGAATTCTTAATTTTTCATTGTGCTAATATAAAGCTGACATAGACCAGTATTACTTATTGTACATCGAGCTTGGCACCGACTTCAAACAGACTAGAAGGGACTATTGGTATTATAATGTTACCTGTTACATTGAGGGTACTTATTATAGTTTTTTACTTAGATTTGTAATTATTTTTTAATTTTTAGTGCTCTTTGTCGGTGTTTTTTGAAGTCGGTTCAACATTTTTTTTAAAAAGGGTTTATTTTACCATTTTTAGTGTAGGATATGAAAATGACATTGGCGTCCAAACTGATCAAGATCAGCTTAAATTCTTTTCTAAGAAACAGTCAAATTCTTGTGAGTTGCAACCGAACAAAATAACTTCCGATTCAATTGACACTGATCTCGAAGGTGAAGATAGGGAAGCTTTAGTGAGACTACTCAACAAATATGCTCAATATTTTATAGAAGGAGTTCCAACTAGAAGGGTTAATACTAGTATGTTAGAAATTAACCTAGTTGACCCACCCAAAATGTAAGAGTTTTTTCCAGAACTATTTTAATAAATTAAGTATAAAATTACTTACAAACGAAATGCGATGCCATCCATAGCAACAAAACGTCTATCCGAATTATTTTAACAAGATAGAATACAAAATTTCAACCTTTTCTTCTTAATACAACGAAAATTACTGTGGTGACATAAATACTGCAAGTTCTCTGCGCATCACATCGCGCAGTCTCTGACAGTTGCCATGGTTTGTTTGGCTAAAGAAATACTCGTAGCTAAAACACGTTGTCGGGGCTGTCAAATTCCCAATAATTGTGAGGGTTTCACTCGATTTCTCTAGGATCCCATTATCAGATCCTGAATTGGTGGTAATGGGACCAATTCGGGAGCATACCCTTTCGATTACAAAAAGAATTTTGAAAATCGGTCCACAATTGACGAAGAAATCGTGTAACAAACATACATAAAAAAAATACAGACGAATTGAGAACCTCCTCTTTTGTGTTTTGGAAGTCGGTTAAAAAGAAAACATACTGTCGAATCAAAAACCCTTCTTTTTTGATGTTGGTTAAAAATCGACTAGCATGAAGCTCCTAGTCGAGACGAATCAAATGAGCACAAACACGGCGGAATTGCTTTATTTTATTACAGAGTTCCCATGGCTATTTACCGTCTCCATCATCAGACCCTGAATATCACATAGGATCGGAGTTCTTATTAATTAGACTCAAACACATTCAAATTCGATGGTATTACATAATTTTGTTACAGAGATCCCATACTCCTAAACCGTTCATCAACAGCTTCATCATCAGCTCAGCAACATCAGATGGTGACCATTAGATGCAAAAATCTACATAGATTAAGATAATTTCTGATGAACAGTGTATATGCCTACAAAATTTGAGGGTTTCCCTCGATTTCCCCAGGATCCCATCATCAGATCCTGACCTGGTGACAATGGGACCACCTCTGACGTATGACCTACTAAATAAAAAAAGAATTATTCAAATCGGTTTATAATTGCCGGAGTAATCGCGTAACAAATATACAAAAAAAAAAAAAAAAAAAAAAAAATACAGTCGAATTGAGAACCTCCTCCTTTTTTGAAGTCGGTTAAAAAGCAAACTGTATTCGGTCTACCATACATTGGCAATAGGTATACAAATAATATTATTTTATTATTTTTGCCTATGTCCAGCAGTGGAAAAATTAAGGCTGTTGATGATGATGATGATTTTTCATGTATGCTTATTTTTTTGAAGATGATCGGCGCTAACCTGTTGTTTCATGAAGAACTGTGAATAAATGTTTGGAAGAATAAGAATACGTGACAATAAACAACATTAAAAAAAAAATATTTACCAGTAGCAATTATAGCCTCAGACTCTCGCCTGACTGGTGGTGTTGCAGCGTCGTGGTGGTCACCCCCCGCTGAACTACTGTCGTCTTCTGGAGAATACTCTGATACTTCTAGCTCCACTTCTGATGCTGGAAGGTCCTGTAAATGGAAAAATCAAATGAAACTTCAGTGCTAAATCTCAATATATACTTCATAGTGTTTCATAAAAGATGATTGAGACATTAATAAGTTCAGAGTTAATGAAGCCTAAAGAAAGATATGAGTCAGACTTTATTAACAGTTTAACGTCATGTGAATGCAACACATTTTTCCACTAATTCAAATTGTGAGAAAACTATACATTTGTAAACAGGAATCGAAATTTGAATCTAGATTTGCTATCTAGATTCAAATTTCGGTGTCGCATATCAAAATAGGAAGCGTCAAATCAATGTCAAAATATAAAAGTCCATACATATGTATCATTCACATACGTGAATTAAAAACATTTCATTTTTAGAAATCTAAAAAACTAGGCAGTCTGTATTATGGTAACCAGACTCGTGATAAACATACTTATATTATTTAATCACACACAATTTGTCCTGCGTGTGAATAGAACCGACGACTTCTCTCACCAGTAAATATCACTAATAATTAGACCACCGTAATGACATGAATACAAGGTCTTTCGAGCCATTCTAAAGTTGTTTTCAAAAGTTTATTTCAATGAATCTGTGCAACTTACTTTTGGTTTAGGCAAAGCTTGCTCGGGCGTTCTAGCTGCTTTCCAAACATGCATCATAAGCTTATACGTGGAATCCCTGGAAAGCAGGGAACCGAACACGTGTCGCTCATCCCGAGTACAAACTCCTACGGCATTAGGAATGATACGCGCAACCTTCTCCTTTGTTATCCGGAGAACTGATATTGTTGGTATTAGGAGCTGAAAGTAACACAATGAATTTTGGTGATTCTTATTTACAATGTCTGAACGAATTTAGTCGCAAAAAACAATCCATTTTGACTTATCTAAGAGACTTGGCAATTAAGGATTAGTATCTTTCAATAAATTACATATTTAGCAAACGCAGTCTATTAAGACTTAACTATCTCAAGTGGGTGAGGCTGACTCAGTTAAACTTGCTCACCTTGGTCACGTAACCGAACACATTTGAGTAGAAAGCGAAGTAATTCTTGGTGATATACAAGTGACCTTGAAGTAAAAGATCTCCCACTAATGCGCACGAATAATCTGTAATAAAAAAAAATATTAATTACAATAAATTTATGAAAAATAATCTAAAAAATTATATCACTAGTGACAAATGGACAGTGACAACTCATCTGGATCAAGTACCTGGTTTTATTTAATGTCCATTCTCTATAGATGAAAGCGACGTCTGTTCGTGCAATGGACCGTGTGCGTATATACAAGATTTGCAGTTCTCAAATCCTACTAAAATAATTTTAGGCGTAATAGGGGTCAACACCTGTATTAGAAAAAATATAACATTCTCACAATAAAGAGATTTCAACCTTTTTGAGTTGAAACTCTTCTATTTCTTGCCTTTGTACCATAATAACATACATATTTTATTAGTTAATTATAAATAGAATAAATTTTAAAAGAAACTGCTTCGTTTTTCCAACCTATTTAAAGAATCAGTTTCAAGTTGTAAGCTAGAAGGGGAGCTGGCTCTAAAAATATAGGGTTATAAGTGAAATATCGTTAAAAGACATATACATATATACTTACAATACGACTCCTTTATACCAAATTATAAACAGAACATATTTCTTGTTAAATTTCCGTTCATATATATGGAAACAAAGGCAGGTCTTCGTATATAGCACACGACAACATTTTTAACCCAATTTTTCTTATCAGCAGCGGCTTTTGAGGCAATGGGGTTAGGTTACCAGCAGTATGTTGGTAATTAGATGTTGACATTCAAACTATCAATCTATCGGTAGATTAAAAGCTGTTAATTATCCACAATACTCAACGTTCATAACCTTCTTATAGACTAGACTTAAACTACGTACTTGTGAGCAGTAATAATATTTTATATTCGGACATCTGACATACTACGCCATCTAGTTTGAAACTAAGCAGGGCTTGTACTATAAAAGCTAGATTGACTGATAGAATTCTTTTATACTTTTTTTTTGTAAGTACATACATATTATACATAGAAAACACCCAAACCCAAATCAAATATTTTCAGATTATACAAACATCTGGTCCGACTCGGGAATCGAACTCAATTGTGTATGTTATGTTTTTACTATTAAGAGCTGGTTTTTGTCAGGTGATGAGATATTAGATCAAACCAAAAACAAACTTAAACATAAAACTTAAAAATGTATATCTTAATTTTATGAAACAATGCTATTATAGGTCTACATTGACTATAACTACAATCTCTGGTAAAATGGTAGCCTAAATTGTCAATTAGCAATGTTCGAAACACATACAAATATAACAGATAAAACTAACTATAACACATAAATCTAGTTAGTTACTTATCGGTATGTATTTTGTAATTAACTGAATACATATTACATACCTTAATAACAACTAAAAATATAGAACGTATTTAAAAACTGAAACAGAGAGGTTAAAGCATCTTGCGGGTTCAGCCTAACGGCAGAATCTGAAACCTGAACCTGATTTAGAATGTAATCAAACTTTCTTAGCGGCTAGACGATAATGATGTTTATCAAAAATACCTTTATTAACAGTTCAAACTATTCTAAATCTATATCAGTAATGATAGAACCTTAGTTATTTGTTAAGAGTTATATCCATAGTTATACATAGGTAGTCATTCATTTGTAGAGAGCGATGAACATGATGTTGTGGATATCCGTAAACCGTAAACGATATTAGTCGGTATGCGAATTTAATTATTAAAATCGATCGCTTAAACTATCGAAAGATTGTCAGATTCGAACTTGATTAAATTTATCGATCAAATGTCGGCCATTACATAAAATGTGTGAAATATGATGCAACCTGGATGCACTGCAATCAATTAAACTATTTGCCAATTTGTTATTCGATTACTGGTTTTTAAATTAGTCTGGTTTTTACCTACAAATCGTTGAAGTAAAAGCACTAGCAGTACAAACTATGTGAGTTTCAACTGGATCGACAGTTTTACCACAATTATTAGATGATGGCGGCTAAGCTATCATTTGATTAATTCGCCAGTGCTTGGTGGCTCTTATTGTTATTAGGTTATCCAGAATGGATTACTACCTAATAACAATAAAAGCCACAGGGCCTTTTTTTTGTTGACGGCGTAGAAAACCCCTTCGGATCTCCTGCTCCTCGGGGACTATGAGCCAGGAGTATGTGGTGATTCCACTAAAAACCACCCCGACGGCCGGCCTCAGGTGTCCTACTCTGGGGAGGACCCGGACCATGTTATTTCAGGTCCTCCCCGAATTGACACCATGCCTAATCAGGCCCTATCGCAGGGGAGAACTCTTCCCCCCTCAATCGCGGCATGGCGGCCCGATCGCATCTTAATGCAATCAGGCCGGCCATTCCATGCCCTACCGCAGCAAACAATTTGCCACCAGTAGCGGCCTGCGGCCCCGTCGACAGCTGTTATCGGCGCCGACGTCCTCTACGTTCGGGATCGGCCCTCTCCCGATCCCGTTCAGCGGTCTCTTTCTAGAGCATTACAGCTTCACAGAAAGAGACCACTGCGCCCCATCCCTCCTCACCCGCCAGCATGGCAGCAATAATTGCTGGCGGGGACAGGTCTCGTCCAATTTGGCCGACCAGGACTTCGCGTTCAGACGCCCACGCGGGGAAGCCACAGGGCCTAGCCATGCTAACCCCTATATAGATTTTCGAATTAGTTTAGTTAGTTTCGAATTTATAATTCTCAGAAAGACGCGAACTTGAAGCAGGTGGAATCCATAGTATATCATAATATATAATCAAACTTTACGTATAATCCAAAGGCAAAATAAGTTTGAGTTATTCCAATACTACACTGCCCGTCATGATAATCGCTAATACACATGGTGCAGAACGTGGACCTTTCGCAAAAACATCCACAATGATTTCATTTAACTTGTGTATCTTTTGATTATAATAAAAATAATATTTAAATATTTATTCAATGTATACAATCACAAGACTTGAAACTTTCATTAGTTACTTAATAGCGCATTCTTCGGCTGGGATCTTTTGTTCAAGTAAGACTAGATGTTCTTGACGCGGCTACGCTTGCATGTACATTTTTTTCATTTTATGTTGCCCACAATTTTACTTCTAACAGTATCCTATGTTACCCCTTATAACATCAGCTAGCACATTTTTTCAAGCAGGCAAGCACTGGAAAATGCCAGTGAAAGTTCCGTACAAATCGGTCAAACCGTTTCGGAGATTAGTCAAAGAGGAACAGACAGAGTTAGACTTACAGACAAAAAATAATAATTTTGTGATGTATTTAGAAAAAAAACTACTATTTTAATTTACAAATAGTTCAATTTCATTTCTTTGTTTAGATGTATTCAAGAGAATATAATTAAGGTCAGTTTACAATTAACACAATACTATTAAAGCAGATAAGGAAAAGTTTTATAATATATTTTTTTAACTTCTGGCTTAAGTTATTTAGTATATTATGGTCAATAAAAAATAAAGACTCCAGATAGAGTGAAATTCGTTTTACATTTGTGTTATTGGATGAGTCTCCTTGCTTAATTTGAAACTACTACATTAAACAACAATCATAACTCATTAATCACAATTATTGTTGAGTTACACAATTGATGGAGGTTTGAGGGAAAGCAACAACATTAAAAGAACTTGTTTAGCAATTGACCTGTACCTGCTTTTCTTACCATCGACTAAAGAGTCTAACAAAAAAAAGACGTGTGGCACTCGGTAAAGCTATTGCATAGCATTTTTTATCAACTTATGCAATTATCTTATATAAAATTCTCGTGTGTGACACGAGAATTTTGTGAATGTTCGTTCCCGTACTCCTCCAAAACGGCTTGACCGATTCTCATGAAAGTTTGGAAGATCGGGTAGGTCTGAGAATCGGCCAACATCTATTTTTCATACCCCTAAATGGTAAGGGTGACCCATCCCTATTTTTTTTTTGATTTGCAATACAACGTTTGCCGGGTCAGCTAGTAATTATTTATTTATTTTATTTATGCAGAATGTTTTTTTTTTGTTTTTTTTTTTGATATTAATTAGATTGCGGGGCGAAGAGGGGGATTACGCATGCGCAGTAACGCCAATACAACCAATGCCACCTAGAGGCGAGTTGCTGAACTAAAGAGACAAGCGTGATATTTCAAAAAGTCATTAAAAGTTCTACTATTCATCGATAGATGGCAAAACTAAAAAGTATCACGTGGGGTGTGTTAGGTTATTTTCGTTACGGAATTTCTGGATTCGGTCTCCACGCTCATGCATGCATGCTTAAAAACCTTTTTTTATTGATAAATACCATAAGGATGACTGATAAAACCTCATAGAAAATTGTAACACTGCGTACTATGCTTATGGTAAAACTGAATAAGGTTAGTTGCGAAAACTTTTATGACATTTTAAACTTAATATACTTCTGATTAAATTTCAGCCAGTCTGGAGCAAGCCTTAAGAGATTAATCCTCTAAATATTTGGGGTCCTACTTACAATTAAGCACTTTCTCCTCGGGACCAACTTGCGGGAAGTGTCTCTGGAACTTTTTCTGCCGCGACTTGCTGGGAAGCTTCCCATCTTTGGTGTCTGACGTATCACCCGTTAATGACGTATTTAACGCTGCAGCCCGTACTGAAGGTGCTGACCCCGATAGAGGCTTTAATGTTTGCCTGCAACAATTGATAGAATGATGTTAATTTTCACGTAATTAATAGATACATTCTTGGTTCTAACAAAAACCAGAAGAATGATTTGAGACCGTGTATATTTATTTTATTGAAAGCTTTTTCCAGAGAAGTCCTATTTATATAACCCCATTTTTATGGAAAATGCAATTTTGGCTCCTTTTCTTAAATAAAATTAAGTTTAAAAAAAGGAGCCAAAGCAAGTAAGTGTTGAACTTGCCACATATGATATTAGAGACCTAATAAATAAACTACAAAATGAGAGAATTAGTTGATCTGACAACCAAGACGTTGCCCGTGTGTTTACAAAAATGCTTGAAAATGAAAATTTATGTTAACGAACAAAGACACAAACATCTCTCTTGCCACATTTAAAGTTATAGGTTCAAGACTACTTCGCGTAAAACATCGGCTCATGGTGACAAATCGTGTTATTCTGGAAGGTTCGAGTCCTTAATAACAAACTTTACCTAAATGTCCACATATATAAAAATGTGTTAAAATGTAATATATGTGGTATAATAAAGATTTAACGATGCACTTCAACATTAAGATCGAAATGTAATAAAATAACACATAACATTTGATGGTGGAACCATAATTTAGAATAATGTATTAAACGGTATGTTAACCCTCACTTAGTATTCTAATCTTAATGTTCTTTTTGTCTAGTGATTTAGACAAGCATTGAGTGCTACGTAGTTTGGAGAAGTGCCAAAACTTACTGTTGGCTGAACCGAGTTATTTTAGATTACAAAGGAGATTTTATTCGAGAGAAAACTGTTAACAATAAAGTCACATATGTCCGTAATGAGAATATGGTGACGTCATCATGGAAACAGTTTATAATATCGATCCCTGTATTAGAATTTCAAACCAAACTACTAAACGACATTTCGTAAAATGATCAAAACCACAATTATTTAATGCTGCTACTATTATACAGTTACTGGGTAAGTCGACCTAAATACTTTAAGGGGTCTGTTAAGTTGCTATCATTTCTGATAGATTTCACTATGAAATACCATATCCCAAACCTAACCATTTTCAAGATATTGGATTTTTTATAAAATTTGTATCCTTTATTTTATGTTTTTAACTGTTTTTGTTGAATAATTATGAATAAAATAAAAGAATAAATCGGTTGAATTATTGGTTTCAATATAACCTGTTAACTATAAACATAAATAAATTACATCATATTTTCGGCTAAAAATAAAAAGATATCGCATCATGGACCTCTTACTATTAACAATAAAACTATTATAACAATATTACTAGTAGTTAATGAGAAGTGCTTAAGCTTAATTTTAGATAAGCACCTGACGTGGAAGCCACATATAAATAAAATTATAATATTATAAAAAAAAAAAAGTTCTGACAGGTATGAACAGCTCAGGTATGTTAAAAATATCAATACAAATACAATGCTTTAATTAAACTATATTTGGACTATTTAATAGCAATATGAGGCACAGCGGTCCATACAAACCTAATTTACAAATACCACAGAACAAGCTTATAAAAAACTATTTAATTACAATTACCTATCTAACTTCCACTCACAAAATATATAAAAATACCAAAATTATGAATATTAAACAAACCTATCATTACTTTAAATGCATACTAATACGAAAAATTACAATAAGTTTTTTAAAAATATAAAAGAAGCAAAAACCATGCAAACATTTAAAAATTACTAGAGTTACGTCTTAAATACGATGAAAACAGTAACGGTAAACTATGCTCATAACTCAATACATGTCACATCCAGGTAAGCTTGATCCCTGTTTTTATCTGTATAGTTACAGAGTTTTCACACCTTTTTTTTCCCCTTTTTAATTGCCAATTGAATATCTTTGCCAATTGTGTATACCTCAGTTTCTAATTTGCATTAGTGTGACGCCGCTCGGCAAATGTTTGTATCTCATACAAAATGTCTTCTCATGTAAGTGAATATGTAAATCTTTATGAGAATAAATTTTGTTACACCCAAAAAAATTGTATTAGGCGCAATTTCGGTAATTTTTACAAAGAAATCTTAAAAGTCCAATATCTTGAAAAATTTTAGGTTTGGGATATGGTATTTCATAGCGAAATCTATCAGAAATGATGGCAACTATAACGCCTTAAATTATCTAGGTCGACTTAACCAGTAACCTTGTATCTTATGTGTTGAAACTAATATAATACATTTGCCGAAATACGCAGTCCGCATACAAGTTAATAATCTATACTAATATTATAAAGCTGAAGAGTTTGTTTGTTTGTTTGTTTGTTTGAACGCGCTAATCTCAGGAACTACTGGTCCGATTTAAAAAAATCTTTCAGTGTTAGATAGCCCATTTATCGAGGAAGGCTATAGGCTATATATCATTACGCTAAGACCAATAGGAGCGGAACACCAATGAAGAATGTTTCAAAAACGGAGAAAATTTATTACTATTGAGAGACGCAGACGAAGTTGCGCGGGTCAGCTAGTCATATAATAACTAACTAATTAACAAATATAATTATTGAATGTCATTGCAGTGTGGTTGATTTAAAAACTGGTAATTTATTTGTTAATACACTTTTAACATCTCGCAAAAAGTCCCAGCTAGATACTAACTACGTATCCATGGTATTGTGATACCGTAGATAGTTCTTCGTATTATGTTATTTTATTTGTACAGGTCTTAGAAACATGATGCTTATACTACCGGTGCATGTAATCATAACTGGTGTTTATTGTTTTACTACTGTAGTGTAGTAATACATATATAATACGTATGTCTATCTTAAGATAAAAGTAGTGATCACTATTGTATTTACTGGAGAATAAATCTGATCGTTGATCTAACAACATCTTTAATTTCTCTCTCGACACCCAACCTTACATGGCGACCCTGCCAGTAAGCGATCAGGTTCGCGTTGCATTCCGATCGCCTAATAAGGTATTGTGATATTAAACATTGTCACAATCACATCGCAATTATGAGTTATTTTATATTATCGCGTATTGAGAAGTGTAGGGAACGGTTATTTTGTTGCGAAAAATGGGTAAGCAACAGTCTAAGGAAGAACCAGTAATCATCGCACAAAATGCTAGCGGTGGTAACAACGCTTCATCATTGGAGCAAATGTATCAACATACCAGCGTCATCACCTGTATCCTGGGGGTGATATGTCTTATCCTGATTGCCGCATTAATATACTATGCGATTCGGCTGTATGGTAAATGTCACAGAGAGTGGATACGAAGAGAGATACATGAACATAACCTCCGACGGTCAAGCAGTTGGTTTCGGCGACGACACGAGGCCCATGGTTCACCCCGTACCAAGGAGGATCAGCCAGACGCGAGAATAGTATGATACAGTGTCGATAAGCGGAAGTGTCAGTATATTGCTAAAGGAAAAATATATAAAAGTGTCTGTGTAACGGTGCGATTCGGAAAATATATAGTGTACTACGTAACAGTAACGGTATAGTAATCAGTATAATGGACTTATTTAGAGGACTTTAGGTTTTAGTGGTGTATAACATACTATATAATATATATCGCATTTGTCAATATGTATTGATGGCAGAAAAATTAGAAAAGTATTATAGTAGCTTGTTTGAAATACGGACATATCTTGTAAAGATAGGACCACAGCGCCGTCGAGGCCCTATGTGTTCGAAAAAATATAAAGAAGCTAATATCATTTTACAAAGTTTTGAAAGACAGTTATTAGATATACGAAGTAACATAAAGAAATTGAGTCAAACTGAACTTAGTTTAATAAATAAATTCACGGAACAAATTAAGAAGGTATTTGAAGAGATTAAAATTTTGTGTAACCCATCTATGGTGATTGATAAAATGGAGTCTTTTAATATTAAGACGGCAGTCGCTTTACTTCCAGTCATGGATGATAAAGAAAATGTTACAAAACAATTAATTTCTGCTATAGAGTTGTATAGCTCTCTACTTGATGACAAATCAATACCAATTCTTATCAGTTTTATATTAAAAACCAGGTTGTCTGAGAATGCCAAGTTACGATTAGCTCAGCATTATGATACAGTACAACTCCTTGTTGATGATATGCAAAAATATTTAATTTCAAAAAAGTCTTTCACAGCCCTACAAGAACAATTGATGCGGTGTAAACAAAATCAGCGAGATATCGAGGACTACGGTAAGGAAATTGAAAACTTATTTGTTAACTTGACCATTTCGCAGGCCGATGGGGATACAAAAAAGTATGACGTAATTAAACCACTGAATGAGAAAATGGCTATAAAACGTTTTGCCACCGGGTTACGAAATAGGCACATAAGCACTATTATTTCCGCCAGGAACTATGAAACATTGAGGGATGCTATCCGAGGTGCGGCTGATGAGCAGACATCTACGTGTCCAGAGGACAGTATCATGAAATTGACGAACAGGGAATACACCCGTAATAATATGTCATATTCATCTAGAGGACGATGTTTTCAGGCACGTGGTGTCTACGATAACCAGCGTGGCCAGTTCCGTCAGCGTAGTCATAGTCACTCTACTCGAGCGCGTGGGCAGCCGCAAGGTGTCTACTATAGAGGTAACCGGTACTCTAGAGGTAGGTACATACATAATAATTATGCTCGAAGTAATCGCAGAGAAAACTACGTAACATCAATTATGGTACGTGATACACAAAATAATAGTACGCCTACTGAATCTAACGCCAGCCAATTTTTTCGTGACCAACAAGAATAATCATGTCAATATTTGTTATTATAATAATTATAATTCTATTCCTTTGTCACTTGGTAACAGATCATATAACTGGTTAGTTGATACGGGTGCGTCACTTAGCGCCATTAAATATGAGACATTGCATCAGAATAACATTCCATTCCAAATAGGGAAGGTAACAATAAACGGAGTGTGTGGTGAACTCTGCTCTGTAGGTTTTGTTGATTTAAGATTATCATTTAAGGACATAGTATTTATACACAGGTTTCATGTCTTTCGAGATTTATGTTGCGTGACTGATGGAATTTTAGGTTTAGATTTTTTGAGGAAATATAACGCTAAATTGAATTTAGAATTAGATATTTTAACTTTATTAAATAATGGCACTGAAATTTGTTTATCTTTACAACCAAGTGTGAGAGGAGAAAAATTTATTCACTTATCGCCCAGATGTGAATCACTGCATTTTGTATCGACCAGTTTGAAAGATGAATGCGTGATTTTACCTAAACAATTATGTGAAGGTGTTTTTATGGCTGGGTGTATTGCAAGCCCTAAGAATGGTAAAATACCTATTCGAATACTAAATACGCGAGAGGAGACTATTAGTTTGAGTTTTTTTTGTCCTGAAGTAGAAAACTTGAAGGATTATTCATTACTTTCTTTCGATAAGGCTACCATCAATGCGGATAGAGTGAAAAGGTTATTGAAAGAGTTAAAATTAAGTTATTTAAATAAGGAAGAACAGTTAGAAATTGAGAAAATATGTGCAAAATTTTCTGATGTTTTTCATTTAGAAGGTGATAGATTAACAACGTGTAACATTTATCAGCAATCAATAATATTAAAACCTAATACTGTGCCCGTTTATAAAAAACAATACCGATTGCCAAAGTCTCAAAGAGGAGAAATTCAAAAACAAATTAGTAAAATGTTACAGGACGATATCATTGAAGAAACAACAAGTGAATGGTCTAGCCCTATACTTTTAGTGCCGAAAAAATCAGATTCTACAGAAAAAAAGTATAGACTAGTAGTAGATTATCGAAAATTAAACGAAAATATTGCGGATGACCGCTTCCCACTCCCTAACATAGTAGAAATTCTAGATTCGCTATCAGGTGCTATTTATTTCAGTCACCTTGACCTGCAAAATAGTTACTATCAATTTGTTTTAGATCCAAACAGCAGACAATGCACTGCTTTCACGTTTGATAAGCAATATCAAATGAAAAGGATTCCAATGGGTCTTAAGACCAGCCCTAGCGCATTTTCAAGGGCAATGTCTATAGCGTTATCAGGTTTAAATTACGATAAATGTCTTCTGTATATGGATGATTTAGTCTGCATCGGACGTAATTTAGAAAATCATAATAAAAATTTAATAGATATTTTTTCTAGATTACGAAAAGTTAATTTAAAATTGAACCCCAGTAAGTGTAAGTTTTTAGTTAAAGAGTTATTGTATTTAGGACATGTAGTTAGTGCGGATGGAGTAAAACCTGACCCTGAAAAAACAAAAATAATAGAAAATTATCCACTACCAAAAAATGCTGATGATGTAAGACGATTTGTAGCTTTTTCAAACTATTATCGCCGTTTTATTCCAAATTTTGCTGAAATAGTAATTCCTTTAAACAAATTATTAAGAAAAAATGTCGAATTTATTTGGACACATGAATGTACCAAGTCATTTGAATTATTAAAAAATAGCTTAGTGTCTCCACCTTTATTGCAGTACCCAGATTTTTCAGATGACAATGAATTTCAGTTGTACACAGACGCATCAGGAACTGCAATAGGTTCTGTTTTATGTAATAAGGATGGTCGCCCAGTAGCGTATACAAGTCGTAGCTTAAATAAAGCTGAATTAAACTATGCAACCATAGAAAAAGAAATGCTAGCTATTGTTTGGTCTATTAAATATTTCCGACCTTATTTGTTTGGGAAAAGGTTTACAATTTTTTCAGATCATCGCCCTTTAATATATTTATTTAACATGAACAATCCTTCAAGCCGATTGACGAAATTTCGTTTAGTTTTGGAAGAGTATGATTTTGTGATTGAGTATATAAAAGGTAAAGACAATGTTGCTGCAGACACATTATCTAGGATGCGAGTTACATCAGAAGAGTTGAAAGAAATGAGTGAACGGATAATTAATGTTATGACAAGAAATCAACGAAAGGAACTGGAAGGTCAGAAAGTAATTCACCCAAATTTGCAAACTTTGCCGAGCTCAACCACTAACATTCGGCCTGATCAACCGAAGGTTGTGGAAATGCTTACAAAGCCGTCAAATTCTGTTGAATTATTATTAGTTTCTCGGAGAAAAATGAATATTATGAATAGTGAATTAAATAGTCCAGATAGATTTTTATATAATAAAAGTGAAATGATATTGTATACTTGTCCAGACTTCCGATCATGTATCGCGCGAGACGCATATGTGAGTGAACTAGAGCAATATTGTAAAAAAATGAGTATAAAAGATCTCTTTATTATAAAACTTGCAAGTTGTAATGAATTTGTAAATTGGTTGTCAAAAGAAATAAATAATAAAAATCCATGGTCCGGACCACGACTACATATCCTAAAGGGGGTTAAGCGAATAATTTCTAATGATGACAAAAAGGTAATCATAAATGACTATCACATCCTACCAACTAGTGGTCATGCCGGAATAAGAAGAATGTTAAATAACATCAAAAAATCTTATTTTTGGCCTGGAATGGAACGTGACGTTACTGCTTTTGTAGCTAAATGCAAGAAATGCCAAATGCAAAAGCATTCTTTGCCCGTTAAAGAGCCTATGGTGGTAACTAGCACTGCCGCAGGCGCATTTGATAAGATATTTTTAGATTTAGTGGGGCCCCTAGATAAGGATTATTATGGTAAGGTATATATTTTAACTATTCAGTGCGAACTCACTAAGTTCGTAGAAGCATATCCTTTAGATCGTAAGGACGCTGTCACCGTAGCAAAATCTTTCGTAGAAAACTTCATTCTCAGGTATGGTATACCGCGAGAAATCGCGACAGATAAGGGTTCGGAGTTCATAGCATCAACAATGAGTGAGGTTTGTAAATTACTTGGTGTTCAACAATTATTTTCAACCGCTTACCATCATGAATCTATAGGTGCGCTTGAAAATGCACATAAAAATTTAAATGCTTATCTTCGGATACAGACTAATAATAGCTCTAGAGAGTGGAGCACCTGGGTTCCCTATTGGTCTTTTAGTTATAATACTACTGTACACACATCTACAAAATTTACGCCATACGAATTAGTGTTTGGAAAACTGTGTAAATTACCTACAAATTTGTCTCAACAAGTTGAACCTCTGTACAATAGTGATGATTATCCATTAACCTTGAAATATAGACTTCAAAAATCTCAGGTACAAGCTAGGGAAAATTTGTTAATGTCAAAAGTAGCCCGAAAACGTTATTACGATAAGCAAATAAATCCAACTATTTACGAACCTAATGATTTAATTTTATTACGCAATGAAAATTGCAATAAATTTCAGAATGTTTATATTGGTCCTTTTAAAGTTTTAGAAGATGTGTCACCGAATGTTAAAATAATTAGAGATAATAAAATTGAAACAGTTCACAAAAATAGAACCAAATTGTATAGAACTTAAATTTGTAATATTTACCTAGTTTTATAACCTTTAATTTTTTTTTCTTTTTGTTTACCATAAATATTGTGTGTTTTTAGATCTAAGGAATTTTTATAATGAAAATAAAATAAAAATCTTGTATTATTTTATTTTTTTTAAAAGAAGGGGGGTGTAGTGTAGTAATACATATATAATACGTATGTCTATCTTAAGATAAAAGTAGTGATCACTATTGTATTTACTGGAGAATAAATCTGATCGTTGATCTAACAACATCTTTAATTTCTCTCTCGACACCCAACCTTACACTACTAACTTTCTCTACTAGTTTTTGATCTCAGTGATTTTCAACTCAATAATAACTTGCTATTTGTTACAATTTCATCAGTTTTCATTTTGATAGGATCAAAAGCGAGACAATTCCAAAACTAAACTAATCAAAAATATAATAGGCTGAAGCTTACTAAGATCTGAAGGAATCAGATCACCCTCGCAATAAAGTTTGACTTATTGCGCATAAATACTCCATTTTCCTTTTCTTTTATTACAAGCCATAGCGGGGTACGCAATAAATGACAGGTAAAATGAAGATAAGTTTGTTCTTATTGTCTCTCTTAAAAGATTCGTACTATGTACCTATATGTCATATCACAACAATGAAGGATGTAAGAATGCTCTCGGGTGTTATATCAATATGAAAATATGGCACAAGACCTTTCCTTAAGAACAGTTATGGGTTACGTACAAAATCTTTTCTAAAATGTTCCTTGAATATATCTGTCACGTATCGGGTAAATCTGATGAAATCAATTAAGCATAAACCTATTGGTATTTCACAATACTGTACTGAGATACTGTAAACCAGCTTCTTATCTCTTGACTCAAATCAATACTTTAGATAATATGGCTTCACTAACATCGATACTAATTGAGAGCGCACAGACACTGCCGCAATATAGCAAAAACAACGATCAATTTTGCGACTATGTCGGTACTGCCTTTTACTTTGGCAATGTGACTGAACTCGATTGCCATTTCTAAGCTTCTTTCTTTAAAATTCTGATGATTTTTGAATCTCCAACATATCAAAATATAATAAATCATAGATTAACGCCGTTTTATTCACAGCAGAAATGATCACATATTATGTTAAGTAATAAAACGGGCTTCTCACCCTTGAAGGTTATCAATTGTCTCTTAAGCATAATTTATTTTGAGGCATCATCAAAAACCATTCAATGAGGTTTTCTTTAAAAAAATACTTTTGTTAAAAGGTGTGAACCTATTGTTTAGGTATTTGGACTGAAACTAATTTATATAATACTTATTTAAAAATCATTCTGAATAGATTATAACACTAGTGTACTCAAAACATAGTTATAAAATATTATTTATAAAAGAATTTGAAGACTTCACGGATGGCGTATTGGTTTAAGCGGTCACCTACTGCACTCGCTGTCAGAAGCTATAAATTTGGTATTTTAGTTCTAATATTATCTGGCCAGTTATAAAAACGCAACTACCTATAATATTTTTAATTAAGAGATGTCAGACTTTTGTCAAAACCTCCTTTCTAAGGAGAGGCCTATGTCAAGAAGTGGACTATTAAAGGCTGTTGATGTGATGACCCTTTTGTCTACTATAATACTAACATATTTTGTTACATTTAAACGTTCAAGGTAGTCAGTATTTAATCATTGTTATGCATGGTGTATAAATACGGTTGCTGCACTACACGTTTATGTGTTATTACTACTGCGTCTGTAACGGTCCGTACAATCAAAAAAACCAAGTAGCGTAACTGTCAATCCAATTCCTTGGAGTACTTTAAACAATTATTCGGGGAAGACACCGCGGTATTCAACCTTCGTGGCTACTGTTACGTAATAACTCAATGTATCTATTTGGACTTAACTATGAGTTTTTGTAACTGTTATTGATTCGTTACTTTTTACCCGATTAAAAAAAAACAGAACATTATAAAGAAAATAGTGTATACCTTGCGCGAAAATTCAACTTATTGTGAACAGATTTGAACGATGATTTTTTATTTAATAGGTTATCTCCTTAGATAAATATTTTCCTGTTTCAAAAATAATCACGACAAAATAGGAAGAGAAGGGAGAAGAAAGGCAGAGTTTGAAGTGCATTAATAATGATATGTATTGCGCTGTAATTTTATCCTCTGGCAAATTCACATAACTCCTTAATCAGCATGTAAAGAGACATTTCCATGAGCATCGCCATGAGATGTAGTTGTGAAGTAATCAGTCATAGCCTCATAAGTCATATCGCTCATCTTGCTGCCTCGCGTAGGTATTTATGACAACTCCGGGATCCAGTACCTCACTGGCGGAAGTAATGCAGGCCGCAAAAGCCCGTATTAAGCTGGCAGAGCTTGGCATTACGGGCGGGGTCCGTCAGAGAAAGGCAGTCACAGGGGGCCTAGTACTGGAGGTCCCCGGGCCGGACAGCGCTGCCAAAGCGGACGCTTTGGCCGAACGCTTGCGCGCGGTCATGGGCGACACAGATGCGCGATTTATACGTCCGTGCAAGACGGCCGAAATGCGGGTGATGGATTTGGACGAATCCATCACCGCCATCGAGGTTGCGGAGGCAATAGCCGCAGCGGGTGGCTGCTCCCCGTCCGACATCAAGGTCGGGGAGATACGCAGAACCGCAGCCCGATTGGGAACGGTTTGGGTCCGGGGCCCACTTACAGCAGTACGCCAAGCTGCAGCCGCCCAACGCGTGCAGGTGGGCTGGGCGTCGGTCCGTACCGAAGCGTTGGCACCTCGGCGCTTGCAATGTTACCAGTGCCTTGAAATGGGACACGTCAGGGTAAAATGCTCAGGTCACCCTGACAGGAGTGGGTGCTGCTTCCGCTGCGGAGAATTGGGCCATAAGGCCCGAGACTGCGCAGCTAATGCACCGAGGTGTCCGGTGTGCAGCGACCACGGCCGGCCCGCCAACCATCGGCTGGGTAGCAAGAGCTGTTGTCCACCGAAGCAGCAAAGGAGCGGAGAGGTCCAACCTCGCCCCGCCTTTGCCCAATCGGGAAAACAGCCAGTGTCGAGTGATAACTCGACGGGAGAGGCAATGGAGGCTTAACATTCCCACCACACGCAAGGATTCTCCAGGGCAACCTCAACCACTGCCGCGCAGCGCAGGATCTATTGATCCAGACACTTGCGGAGCAGTCGGTTGCCCTGGCAGTCATTGCAGAGCCCTATACCGTCCCGGACCATCCGCGTTGGTTCGGGGCGGTCGATGGCTCAGCGGCCATTTATTGGCCGGGTGGGGAAGGCTTCCATTGCTCTCTCCTAAGAAAGGGTGCTGGCTTCGTAGCAGTGGAGTGGGGATTAACACTGGTGGTGGGGTGCTACTTCTCTCCCAATCGTGGCCTAGCTGAATATGAGGCATACCTTCACGGGTTGGCAATCTGCATTCGCAGCTATGCCTCCCGTCCGGTATTTGTCCTGGGTGACTTCAACGCCCACTCAAAGGAGTGGGGTGACACTCGGGACGATGCGAGGGGAGAGACTATCCTGGAGTGGGCGGCTGGACTGGACCTCCGACTTCTAAATCGGGGCTCAGTTAGCACCTGTGTGCGATGGCAGGGGGAGTCGATTGTCGACTTGTCATGGGCGACTCCCTCTGCAGTGCACATGGTGTCGGGATGGCGGGTGGCGGAGGAAGTGGTCAATCTTTCTGACCACCGGCACATCGTATTCGATGTGTCTCTCCGCCGCGCTGACCGCCCACGTCAGGATAGAGAACCTCCGCGACGATGGTCCCTCAAGCGGCTTGACCGAGAGATGGTCGTTGCCGCATCCCACGTGGCGGATTGGTTGGAGGAAAGGGTTTCGCCCGATCCAGAAGAACAGGCGGCTTGGTTCGGGAACATTATGGCGTCCGTATGTAATGCCTCAATGCCCCGAGTCAGGCCAGCCAGGAAGGGCTCGGCGTACTGGTGGAGCGTGGAGATCTCGCAGCTGAGAACGACGGTCGCGAGATTGCGCCGCCCGTATCTTCGAGCCAGGAGAAGACGGCGAGCTACAGCTGAGGAGATCGACGTAGCACGGCGGGAATATGGCGCTGCTGTAAAGGCTCTCAGCGATGCAATCGCTGAGGCCAAGGCTCGGTCCTGGAAAGAACTCATCGGGGGACTGGATAGGGACCCATGGGGGCGCCCGTACAAAATTGTACTGGGCAAGCTAAAACCATGGGTCCCTCCATTGACGGAAACTCTGGACCCGGAGTTCCTGGGAACAGTGGTAGACACGCTCTTCCCAAGGGTCCAGGACAGTCCCTTGATCTCTCCGTTACAATCGGACCGGCAACTCTGGTCCGACGAGTGGGAAGTGACGGAGGGAGAGCTGGACCGAGTCGTGCGGCGGCTGGCTTCCCGCAACACTGCGCCCGGACCTGATGGTATTCCAGGTAACCGCTGGTAATAGCTCTGTCGGTACTGGGGGACAAACTGAGGCGGATTTTCACAGATTGTCTTAGCCTCGGTGTCTTCCCCCTCGGCTGGAAAGAAGCGAGACTGGTGCTCTTGAAAAAGGAAGGTAGGACTGCAGATTCTCCCTCTGCGTTCCGACCGATATGCCTGCTGAACGAGTCGGGGAAACTCTTTGAGAGGGTTATCTCCGATCGTATCAGCGGGCACCTGTCGCGAGTAGGCCCTGATCTGTCGGACTGCCAGTTTGGATTCCGACGGGGGCGTTCGACAGTGGACGCTATCAGGTGCGTTCGCTCCATGTCGGAGTCGGCAGTCCGATCAGGGGGGGTAGCTTTGGCGGTTAGCCTTGATATCGTCAACGCGTTCGGCACTCTCCCCTGGCAGGCGATAAGGGCGGCCCTTGAATTTCATGAGGTGCCGCTCTACCTGCGGGCCGTCATTGGGGCCTATCTGCGCGATAGGACAGTGAAGTTTATCGGTCGGGGCGGGGTGGAAAATCGGAGAGAGGTGTATTGCGGGGTTCCCCAAGGCTCTGTTTTAGGCCCTTTGTTGTGGAACCTCGCATATGATGTGGTCCTTCGCACCAGTCTGCCCTCTGGCCTTAGTGTTGTCTGCTATGCTGATGACACTTTAATACTGGCTAGAGGGTCACACTTCGACGAGGTGCTTCGGCTCGCCGAGCATGGAGTGGCTTGTGTCGTGAGAAAGATTCATGAGCTGGGTCTGAAGGTGGCGCCTCAGAAAACTGAGGCGATATGGTTCCATGGCCTACGTAAGAGCCAGGAACCACCCAGCTCATGCCTCCGGGTGGGTGACGCTGAAGTCCAGGTGGGCCGGTACTTGAAGTACTTAGGCCTCATCCTGGACAGTCGGTGGAGCTTCGAAGAGCATTTCGTGCGATTAGTCCCCCGAGTGCGCGGGATAGCGGGTGCACTGCATCGCCTGCTGCCCAATCTCGGGGGACCACGGGAAGAAGTTCGCCGTCTCTATATGGGGGTCGTGCGATCCATGGTCCTCTATGGGGCGCCCGTCTGGTCTAATGACTTGGCGGGTGCCTCCCGCTGCAAGGCTCTACTCAGAAGCCTACAGCGGTTGATGGCCATACGGGTCGTACGGGGTTATCGTACCATCTCGTTTGAGGCGGCGACGGTCCTGGCGCGATATCCACCCTTCGACATTCTGGCCGACATGGACGCGATGGTCTATGACCAAGTCCGTTCTGTCGGTCGGAATGGTGAGGAGGCCGCGCCGGATCATGAGCCCGGAATGCTACGGCGGAACGCGCATACCCAGGCTCTGCGAGCGTGGCAGGCACGGCTTGTAATCCAGGGCTGTGCCAGCCAACGCGCCGTCGGAGCCGTTCTGCCGAGCTTCGAAGCGTGGGTAGGGAGGAACGACTGTGTCACCTACCGATTGACTCAGATGCTTACCGGGCACGGTTGCTTCGGTGAGTATCTGAATCGAATTGGACGGGAGGCCACGGCACAATGCCACCATTGCGGGTCCGACCGGGACTCCGCCCAGCATACTCTGGAGGACTGCCCTGCATGGGAGTCCGAACGTCGAGTCCTGATCGGACAGATCGGACGAAACCTGTCACCGCCAGCATTAATCGCGGCAATGCTGGCGAGTGGCGAGGAATGGGCGGCCGCGGTCTCCTTCTGCGAGGACGTTATGCTCCAAAAGGAGGCCGCAGAGCGGGATCGGGAGAGGGCCGATCCTGCTCGAAGGAGGCGGCGAAGGGGACGTGGCAGAGGTCGCTAACTCCCCAATCGCCGCCTAAGGGTCGCTGCGGCCACATCTTGGGGCGATGTGGCCGCTGCAAACGACCCGAGACAGATGACACTCCGGTGCGGCCGGGGGCTGTCGTCTAAGGCGGGATGCTGTTGCGCCTTTTACTCTGTAGAACAGTGAGAGGCGCGGTAGCGTCCTGCCCCAGGGTGACTTCGATCACTCCGGGATGTGCCTCAGACATGAGGTACGGCAGGGAGGACTCCAGAAGTCGCCGATGCGTTCCTGGAGCTCCTCCCGACTGCCAAGGTAGGCCGCCGCGGGGTTTAGTGGGTAGACCGGTTCTCCGGGAGTCCTACACACGCCCTACGTTTCCCCAACGAAGGGTATGGTGCGAAAAGCATTCCACGCGTTTAAAAAAAAAAAAAAAAAAAAAAAAAAAAAAAGTATTTATGACAAATATTACAAGCTAATATTATGTTTGGCCACGTTTATCATTTATTTCAGTAGCTATCTATATCATTTGGATAATTTGACAATTAATTTAACTCACAATAATTTGTCACTCCATACACTCCAACATGGACTAGTACATATAGTACTCCAATGAATTAATATAGCGCGTAATATTAACTACGATAGCATATCACATAAATTGCAATTTTACTACCAATTGACCTATTATGAGTTACGCTGGACTTATATCATACTAACTAGCTTGTTTACATATTAAGCTTAAAAACTTTTCCGTTTATTGAGGACAGAGATAAATTTTATTTTATTTTATTTTATTCTTTTTGCACAAATAACAAATCATTGTACAATGGCGGACTTAATGCCAAAAGCATTTTCTCCCAGTCTACCTTTGGGTGGTGGGGAAATGTCTGAGTAGGTGCATGAAATTAATATTAGGTTACATACATACTGAGATACACATACATATATATACTTGCGGAGTTACATACATACATATAGTACATACGTATATATACATATAACATATAAGACTTTAGGGATGTGATGAGTCTGCTAAAGTGTCGAGAATTTGAGCTCGGACTTTCGTCTTAAATGAGAGGCGACTGGGTGCTATCCTGATTTCCAAAGGCAAAGCGTTCCAGAGGAGGACAGATTGGATTAAGAACGAAGAGTGGACATATGCGGCAGTACGAGTGGGGCATAACAGAAGTGGATTGTTTAATGAACGGAGAGTTCTGTTGTGATTGGCACATAGAAAATGAAATGAGGATGTTAGGTAGGAAGGGGAAATAGGTGAGTTGAGTATGGAATAGAGGGGTGTTGAGGGCGTGCAGCTGACGGCGCTGACGAATCGTGAGCCAGTTCAATTCACGACGAAAGGAAGAAACATGGTCTTATTTGCGTAGGTTAAAGACGAATCGAATGCAGTTATTCAGAAGGCGGTCGTATTTATTGAGGAGATCTGCATTCAGATCATAATAGCATACGAGTACATCACCATAATCCAAGATAGGGACAATAAGAGTCTGTACTAGCATCGCTTTTGTCTCGAAAGGAAGGAAGTTTTTAAGCCGATAGAAGGCTCGTAGCGTACCTGTGACTCTCTGGCTAACGCTGGAGACCTGGGTTTGCCAGCTGAGCTTGGAGTCGATAAATAGGCCTAGGTTCTTAACAGAAGGACTGAAGGGAAGGACTGTGCCGTTATAAGTAATGGGTGGCAGTTTGTTTTGATCCATCCTTCCAGTCATGCGCGGACTGCCTATGATGATGGCTTGGCATTTCGCTGGATTCACTGCCAAACCAAACCCATCAGCCCAACTGCTAATAGCCTCCAGGTCATTGTTAACCATAGAAATGGCCCCATTTATGTCGTCTGTCGAGGCTTGATAATAGAGTTGCAAGTCATCGGCATAAAGATGGTACGCACATTGAAGATTCGGGGTGATAAGATTGATAAATATTGAGAATAATAGAGGCGAGAGGATGCCACCTTGAGGGACACCACAGTCAAGCTCACGCCAACTTGAAGAGACTTCATCGACGCGGACAGACTGCTGACGACCCTGAAGATATGAGGAAAACCATTCCAGAGTATCAGGCGCAATCATAAGATAGGAAAGGATAAATATAAGGATATCGTGTCTGACGGTGTTGAATGCATTTGAGAAATCGACCAAAGCCAAGACAGTAACTTTGGATTTCTCAATTCCTGCTCGGATGTCGCCGGTCACTTTTAGCAGTGCGGCAGTAGTGCTATGCCCGGGCCTGAACCCTGATTGGAAGGGGTTAGTAAGCAACAATTGGATGACATTAAAACCACAACAGAGAGGCTGACTGCCGAGAATATTATGTTTGACACAAAAATAGCAAGTCTTACGAGTACTGTTGACAAAACTCAGGAAAAGGTTAAGTCCCTGGAGAGTGACGTCCATATTCTGCAATCTAGTGTAAATTTTTCGGCATCAATAGAAAACCTGGGATCAATAACTACTTATGATAAAATAATAGCAGAAGTACAAGAGCGCACTGAACGTAGTAAAAATGTAATAATAACTGGTATCGCTGAACCGCGCTTCGACAACACCGAACAAAGAAGAGAAAAAGATAAGAATGAGGTGAAAAGTATAATATCAGCCATCTACCCAAACTGTCCTGACCCGGAAAAAATTATACGGTTAGGCAAGTATGACGAGAATAAAATGCGTTCTATCAAAGTTTGTTTCACATGTCACAACACGGCCCTTAATGTATTGAAAGAAAGATCTAAAGTCAATGATAAAACCATCAGAATCTACTCGGATCGGACACCAAACCAGCAGCAGTTTATATTAAAATTACGAGAAGAGCTACGTCAACGTACAGAAAATGGTGAAAAGGACTTAATTATAAAATATCAGAAAGGTATACCAAAAATAGTTAAACAACAGTCAAAAAACTAAGTGCAGCAGTAAATAGTATAAGAGAAAACAAGTGTGTAACATATGAAATCTGTAATAAATACGTCAATCTAACAGTTACTTGCAAATCTCTCAAATTCCTCTACGCAAACGTGCGAAGCATTGTAAAATCAGGCAAAATAGATGAAATAACGTGCATCTTAGAATCTATTCCAACAACCATACATGTATTAGTTTTAACAGAGACATGGATTAAAAGTGAAGAGGAAGCTCACAGATTAAAATTGCCGAACTATATACATTACTTCAATTACAGAAAACATTCACGAGGTGGTGGAGTTTCTATATTTATTCATAAAAATTTAAAGCATAATGTATTGGATGAACAATGCGAAGACGGAAACCACTTTTTGTGGGTATACTTGGACACGTTTTCTTTAGATATTGGCGCCATATACAAACAACCAGCATCAAACACAAGCAAATTTCTGGAAACCTATAATCAACATCTTGCAAAAAGAAAAAGAGTAATCACCTTTGGCGACCTTAATATTAATTTACTAAGTGCTGAAAATATTGTAAAAGAGTACACTGCAGTGTTGCGAGAGAACAACATGAAAATATTGAACAAAATTAGCCTGGAATACTGCACTCGCGAAACAGGAACAACCAAAACTATCCTAGATCATGTGATAACAAACTTACAGGATAACACTTTCCAAATGTCTGTAGTTGATTCTTCTCTCTCAGACCATAAACAACTATATCTGGAGATAAACAGACTTAAACCTATACGTATACAGCGAATACAGTATGAGTCTATAAATTACACCAATTTATATAATACTGTAAAGAATGCTATCGGAAAAGGAGAAATTGCCGATTTTACTAACCTTGAAACTTTTTTGTTAAACTCAATCAATAATAATAAAATACATAAAACGAAGATCCTTAATTTACCTCGCAAGGAATGGATAAATAACAAACTTATCAAACTAATTGACGAAAGGAACCAATTATATCAAGACCTGAAACAAAAACCTGATGATGCTCAATTGAAGAATGAGTTTAAAAAGAAACGTAGTATTACGTACACATCAATTCAAAGTGCGAAAAATCAATATTACAATAATGCTTTTAAAAACTGTAAGAAGCATCCGTTAAAAATGTGGCAACTTATCAATAGACTATCCAATAACAAAGTCGAAACTAGCTCTGGGCCGTTGGCACTCAATTCTGGTACAGGACGTATCACAAATATTAAAGAAATTTGCGAATGCTTTAATTTGTTCTTCTCTACAATAGGTAGTGAACTAGCTAACAAGATATCCCAAGACGTTCATACCTATCATCTAACATGTGCACCTTATAAAAATAATTATGACCAATATTCAAAATTTAAACCAACAACTTCATGCGAAGTAATTAAAATAATCAATAATCTTAAAACAAATACTAGCTCAGGTATAGACGGTATTAGTACGAAGGCTATCAAATGTATTAAAGATCATAAGGTGCTATAAAGCACAACCTCTTGCGAACTGCATTAATACTTGCCTTATTAATGGTTACTTTCCAAATTCCCTCAAAATTGCTAAAGTTAGACCTATATTCAAAACAGGTAATAAAATGGACCCCAGCAACTATAGGCCTATATCCGTGCTACCAGTACTATCTAAGGTTTTTGAAAAAATATTATATAACCGTTTGAATCAATACTTAATAGCCAAAGACTTTCTTTTTCAAAAACAATATGGTTTCAGAACAAAATCCAACACTACATCCGCAACCTTAGACCTAGTAACAAATATAAGATTGAGTATTGATCAAGGGATGATAACATTAGGGGTTTTCATCGATTTAAAGAAGGCTTTTGATACCGTTAGCCACAAAATACTTTTATTAAAACTAAAAGATTTGGGTGTTGCTGGCGCAGGTTATAACATTATCAAATCATATCTCTTAAATAGGTCTCAAGTTGTTAAAATTGATAACCATCAAAGTGAACCAAGATCCGTCACATGTGGCGTGCCTCAGGGATCAATATTGGGCCCTCTACTTTTCTTAGATTACATTAACAGTATACATGAAATTGGACTGAGAGGTGATATCACTTTGTACGCTGACGATACTAGTTTATTTTATTCTGGTCGTTCAATAGATACGATAGTTGATCAAGCACAACACGACCTAAATATGTTAAATGTCTGGTTAAACTTAAATTTATTAACTATCAATGCCTCAAAAACTCACTACATCATATTTTGTGCTAAGAACAAACAAATTGGTAACTACAACCCATTAATCATTAACGGTGAAAGAATTGGTAAAGTTTATGAAGAGAAATACTTGGGCTTAATATTGGATCATAGACTTGCGTGGAAGCCACATATTGAGAAAATACGAAATAAATTAACGTCATTGTCTGGCGCTCTTCGACCCATAGCTCGATCCTTACCACGAAACGTAAAATATACTGTCTATAACTCTTTGGTAAAATCACACATTGACTACCTGATTGAAATCTGGGGCACGTCAGCAAAGAGCAACCTAAAACAATTACAAACCTCACAAAATAAACTGATCAAAATATTGTTTCGATATGATTACTTAACACCCACCGTAAAAATCTACAAAGAAACAGGCATAATGAACCTTGCTCAAACACATAAATACAATATCATCATATTTATTAGAAAAATCTTAACGAAAGACATCCACTCACAGTTAACATTTACAAAAAAGATAGACAGCCACAAACGTTTAACTAGGCGAGCCAATAACATCTGTCTGCGAATGCCTAGGACAAATTACGGCAAAAAGAGTATTCTATATGAAGGGGCCCAAAGCTACAATAAGTTACCTAAAGATATAAAAGAAGCTAAAACATTAAACACATTTAAAAAGTTATTAAAAAGCCACATTTTAAGGGATGTTTCACTGATTAGATAATGAAAGTAGCTTTGTTTAAATTTTGATGAGTAAATACTATTACTAATGTATACCATATCTAAACTATACATATGTTAAGTATATGTATACGTATACGAAGTAATTATACAAAATATAATTCCTATACTAATACAAATTTACACATATTTTTATTAATCTATATATATATACACACCCCTTATATAATTATATAACATATTATTTACTTATAAAACATATTACATTGCTGGTGTCACTATAATAAGAAATAAAATGTTTGACATCAATCTACAGGTACGTGTCACTAAGTCATAGGCCTTAACAAACATGCATTGTTTTGTGCACCAACATTCTTGAACTCACAGCTGTATAGAAAGTATTGAATCTACCCTACTCAACAAAAAACTTTTCACAACTACCTTACTAACTAACTACGCTAATTAAGTAATATATTTTTGTTTAGTATTGTATTTTTCTCTGCAAGTGATTAATTGTAATCTTTTGAGAAAAATAAATGTCTTTAACCGTAAGTTGTTGCGGTAAATATGTTGGGACAGTTGTTGGTTCACACAGGCCTCGAGGACTTTGGACAGGAAGGGAAGAATGGAGATTGGTCGTAGGTGATTCAGGAGTGTTGGATTCGGGATCTTGGGAAGGGGTATGACAAACGCCTTACGCCACGATGTGGGATAAGTTCCTGAGTCAAGAGAAAAATTAGTTATATGCGTAAGCACGGGAAGAAGGTGATCGAGGATAGGGATGATTTTGCGCCGGTTAATGTTATCACATCCTATGGCGTTGGATGTGATTGAGAGGATTGTCTTTTTGACTACACCTGGTTCCACTGGAGAAAACTGAAAAGCTTCAATATTGGGACGGGGTAGGTCCGCCAAGAACTGTAACGTCCGATACTTGATTTGGTGATCCAACTGCACTGATGAGGAGCAATGACGGTTAATTTCATCCAAATCAAAGGTCGAAGGAAGGTTATATTTTTAGGATTTGCCGATACCTAGGGTTCCAAGGAACCTCCAGATACCTGAAGCAGATGTACAATCAAGATTTTTGAGAATATGGCAGCGTTTAGCGTTACGCACCATCAGATTACAACGATTTCTCGCAACTCTATAATTGGCCCAGTTTTCGTCACAGCGGTCCCTCTTCAATTTACGAAATGCCTTATCTCTGCGACGCATTGCCTCTCGAACACTTTTTTTTTTTTTTTTTCGTGCGGAAATCCCCTCGGATACCACCTGTCGGTGGCATGTCGGACTCGAACCGACTAAAACCGCACGCCGTCTCGGGTACTAATAGCCGGGGAACCAGGTATACCCTAGAAAGGAAGTCCCTGGTACACCTCTCGAACAGGAGGGCGCTTTAATTTAATCTTCGTGACTGGGGCGTGTTGATCGTAAAGGTTTGTTAAGATGGTATTGAACAAGTTGACTTGTCATCTACAGTAGTGGCCTCCAGCACTGGTTTCCAATTTAATTTGGAGGCATCATATCGAAGTTTGTCGTCATCCATCCTTCCGAGACAGCGAACGTGTAGTACCTTAGGACAGGGCTTTGGAGGTTTTAAGGAGTAGGACACGTAGATGAAGTCATGGTGCAAAAAACCAGGGGCAGAGTGTTGACCATGATTGCGGACGAGGGAGGGAGATGAGGTGAGGATAAGGTCCAGCCAGGTGTCGGGTCCATTGGCGTTGTGATGAGTGGCTGACGACGGAAGTATGTGCAAACTAGCTGATTCTATAACCCCGGAGAGTTTACGTGAACGTGAGGAGTTGGAGATATAATATGCATTATATCACATTTTCAGGAACAGTGCAAGGTGCACTGCTCCTGAAATTGTGAAATTTGATATTAAACCAAGATGAAATTTTGAAAAAGTGAGCAATTCGTGTTGTACTAAATCTGACTGTAGTTAGGAGCTATGAGCCACCTCGAACTGGTGATTTAATTGGACGATAGTTTATTCGCTGACGTCTGACGTCAGCCATCTGAGTACCAGTCGATGGTTCTGTCTTAAAACGGAGTACACTAATTACCGAACATTTCTCGTACTAGAACTATATACAAGTTTGTTTATGAAATGCGTGTATACACATATAGTCAGAGCCAATGTTTAGATGATTATTTCTTTCAACATCAGCATTACAAAGCTGAAGTACTATTACTCTAAAAGTATCTAGAATATACAGACTAAAACGAACGACCGACAAAATCTAGTATGTGTGAATTCCACAAAAATCTAGTCGTTCATGGTTACCTTTAAATGTGTTCATGAATCAACACCATTAATATGTAACTGTGCCAAATACTAAATAACAAAAACATGTTTTTCAAGAGAATCTTCTGGAGTGATTTTTTGATGTAATTTCAAGAATTGTAAGTTGTCACTTCATTGAAACATGCATAAAACATAAATAGTTGCGAGAATTATGGCTTAAAAATTCACAACCTGGGTGGAACGCATCCTGACGGTTTACGTGGAGAATGTGGGTATATTTATAACAGATTATAGTTACTATGTATTGTTGTTGTGTTTTGCCTGTTCATGGAATTCTCCAAGGATTAAAGAAAAAATATTTAGGCCGAACAGCAGTTTGTAAACGAAACATTACTCAGTTTTGCTTTCTTTTTAGTTTCAATGATACCGATGATTACAAAAATAAACCTGCCTAAAACTATGTTCGTATTCTCTGTTCTGGTCAATATTTTGTCAGGCAATCATTGCATATTTTGTTGTTAAATCACCAGCAAAAATCGGTCCGAAAAAAAAAATTATTCCTAAAAGTTAGGTAGGCAAAGGCCATACATAATATTTTCAGACGAAATTGAGAACATTGAGAACAGTGAACGGTATTATCGTGACACATCAATGAAAGCAAACATATTCACCCTGTTTTTTTTTTTTACTGAAAATATGAAAGTATAAATCTGGTCTCCTCTAAACACTACCGACCAATTAATACAAATACATACAGTTTAGCTGTAGCTGAACTAATATATAGCTGGTCATGACTATAATGTTGACTTTTCATGAATGCGTATCAGATCGCTTAGTTTTTACATGAAACGTATTAAACACACCGACAACGAAATATAAAGAAATGCTATTAAATTAATTTATATTAAATAGTTTTGTCGTATTTTTTATTTATTCAAAGAAGAAAAAAATTGCTAATGGTCTGCGAGACAAACAAGTTTGAGATTCTTTGGTATAATACATACATAATAGATATATAATCAACTTAGCACTACACTGCGCCTTCTATTATACAATCAGAACATAATCACATTATGCATACAGCGAGAGGACTTGCAATGGGCCCTCCATTTACAAATTGAATTTACAAATATTTTAAAAGGAATTATTATGAAGATGTGGGTGTAATAAATTAACCAACCCGTCTGGCCAACGTGGTATAGTAAGCCAAAACCTGCTTTGTAAGGAGAGGCCTATGTCCAGAAGTGGACTATTAAAGGCTGTTGATGTGATGTGATGTGTGTAATAAATTATTTAAGATATTTAATTAATACATTAATAATACAAACACACACGGCAGTGTGATCCCAAACTAAGTAGAGCCAGTCTATGGCAATACATACTTTTGAGAGATAAATAACAACCAAACCCGGAATAAATTATCGTGTATCGTATCATTACGAATGTATTTGTCCTAGAACCATCACGGTTTGATGAGCCAGAGATCAGTCAGAATCTCTAGGCAATAGAAAAGTAAATTCATTCTCGTATTATATCCGTTTAATTCAAGCGTGACGATAGGGTACATCGCTTAAATAAAGGTACGACTAATATAGCACAATATTAGCGAATTTATCAGAAATTATCAGTCACGTTAATAAATATTACTCATATATACTGCACGTGTGTCTAATATCACCATTTGCTGATATGTTTTATACGAGATTACTGAGTTTTTAACGAAATTCTAATAAAGGAGGTTTTCAATTCGTTTGTACTTTTTTACCTCTGAAGTACGTCATTTATGAACCGATTTGAAAAAATATTTCTTTCATTTAGAAGGATATACGTCTTGTTTAGTCCCTTTTCCATTTCAAGAAAGAATACCATCCCTTAGGAGGTGTATAATGATGTAGGCGCATATAAGCCGATTTTCCAAAAGTAAATTATTCGCACATACAACATTAACGGACAAGTAAGGAAATCAACAAAAAATAAACTGGGCGAGCCAACCGTACCTTTGATCCTTGATCGTACCTTTATTCAATAGGAGCTGTTCAATAAAGGTACGATCGTGCTATCATCACAATGGAATTTTGCCCAAAAAAAAAGAAAGAATTCGGTTATATAAATATTAAACATTATAATAGTAGATCAAAGTACTAATAACCATTTATACTGGATAGTGTTACTTAATGGTGGTTTATATGACACAAGTAAAGGAAACAAAATGTTCTGTTTACAGTTCAACAAGCTCGGTTAGTGACATATGAACACAATGATCGATTGAAGTTAAACATTGTTATGAAAACGGAAACGGCTATCGTCGAACCGTCAAGTTTACGATGTACTTACTTAGTCATGTTTAATTAATAATTTAGTCAAATATAGGCATCGAGAGACGTGGGGAAAATCGTCTTGCTAAAAGTTCATGAGTCAGGAATTCTTCTATCCTACTAAATCTAAACCGAACTTTACCTGTTTTATTCGCGCATTTTATATAGTCCCTTCTATCCTTCTTTTAAATCTAAACATAAATTTTTAGGCAGTTAAGATATCGATCTCTCATCTAAACTGAGTGAGCGCTGTTTTATGAGTCTCTGGCAATATTTTCGGCAACAATCTTTATGGTATCAACTGAGTTTCCAAGCAGAAGAAAATATGTAATACTTATTATAAATACCTACGTTATAAATGCTTACAACTACATGCTAAAATAATATTTGCCAGTTAAATCTACAACATACATCTTCATTTTACGATTACGACCCATAAATATTGACGGGCCTGTTGGTCTAGTGGTTAGTGACTCTGACTACTAAACCGGAGGTCGCGGGTTCGATTCCCACCCAGGACAAATATTGTGTGATAAGCACGGTCATTTGTTCTGTGTCTGGGTGTAATTTATGTTTAATATGTATGTATTTAAAAATATATAAGTATGTTTATCAGCAGTCTGGTTACCATAGTACAGGCTCTGCCTAGTTTGGGATCAGAAGGCCGTGTGTGAGATGTGTGATATATATTATGTGTTGGTTTCAACATCTCGACTTTTTTGTCGGTTTTATAAATACCCCGTCCCGAAACCCACAGGAAAAAGGATATCTATGTCCCCATAACTTCAAAATTGATAAAGTTAGATAGGAATGGTTAAATAAATAAATGTATTGTAATTTAATTTTTAATGTGTAGTTTTATTGTATGAGAGGAACCTAACTAGTGTGTGTATCGTTATTAGGATTCCTCTCTGTATAAAGAGCCTGCTGTCGGCCTATGTATCCTGGCGCTTCTGATCGTGCTTTGAAATAACAAAACATTAATTCTTTTAATTCTTCTATTGAACACTTTCTTCTTCTATCGTCGCTTATTGCATTATTTGTGGTCGTTGTAGATGAGCCGACAGAGTATATGGGCGAAACCCTACCCTGCAAAGCATCATCCACGCCCTCCCCTCCCCGTTGATCGGCTGAGTCATTTTCGAGATCCCCGACTCTCGCCCGCCTGTTCAGCAAAGAGAAAAGTGGTCCGTATGCTGGCACGTCCAGCACCAGCTCCAGACGTGCCCCGGCGATCACCCCCGGGCAGCGACCCTATGCGTATTCCAATATTAAGATTCTCCATGATAAATGGGTTACCTCGTTAGCCGCGTAAGTTTCATTAGTACGCGTGTCCGCCCCCGCGTGATCTGGTGTTCGATACGAGCGCAAGGTTGGATTTTGGGGGGCTATTATTATTAATATTACGGTTACCGAATTTACTATAAAAAGTGATATAATCCTACGAAGACTTATTGACAAAATACTCGTAGGTCTAAATCCTAGTTTCAAAACATTATTACTAATATATTTCTGGCTTGTAAAATCAGTAAAAAAGTACTTATCTTTCACTACACTTATACAAGGGCTTATCCATTGTACCGTTTCTACCCTAAACTTAGGACGCTGTAACAACATATATTTACGCGCATATATTTACGCCAGACAAAACCTAGTCGCTGTAAACAAGCATTTTCTTTATAAATTAGTATTTCCTTAGTAAGAAATGTGTAACTACTATTTTACATTCAGTTCATATTTTTTTTTTTCCCAATACATACATATGTACTTGTAAATCATTTTAATCTTACCGTGGGTAACAGAGCACAACTATACTGTGTACCTAACTAACCAAAGAAAATTATGTTGTATTAGAAAATTTGTACTTAATTTGGCGTTATTAAATATTATTTCCGTAGTCTTATTTTTTTATGTAACCTAAATGTATGTGTTTTTGTTAAAAAAAAAAACTTTGGTTAGAGGAGCATTCTAACTATATTTATAGCAAAAACCTAAGAAAAAATATTAGAGACAAAAATAGATAAGAATAACAAGGAAAAAATTAAAATCTTACTTCAAGAAGAACACGCCCATTTTAGAAGGAGTAAAAACACGAACGCGAGCACCGAACGAGGCTACGTAAAAGTCACACTTGGAACTGACCGAGAATTGTGTTTGTCCCAGGTTATAATGCATCCAATAATACGGGATTCGGGAGCTCGTCTTAAAAAACACGTGAACCTTGCCATACCGAATCAATTCTTAATGCTTAAGGCAATAGGACTTATATGGTAAGTTCTCCCGTTGTGCTAAATACATTATACATTAAATGACGCATGTATTTACGCAAGTTATTGAATTTTAATAAAGCGCGGATAACAGGGAACAGATAGCTTTGCATTGATGTTTGCTTTTCAATTCATACCGTCAGAACTTCTGCAGTCGTTCTTGAATTAACAATAACTTTAATCATTCATTTTGTAATTGTGTCTTTTGAATTCTCGTTTCTCAAATATCTGTTTGTAGATAAATGAGTAATTGTAGGAAATAAAGCATATTATTATTCATGTTGGGAAGACTATATTTCTAGTTTCGAAAAGTCGGCAGCTATGTATGTCAAAACCACGTTTATATAGTCTTATGGTAATTTATGGACACGCGAACTATATTGAGAACAACGAAGTCCTTTATTGGCCAAATCGCTGATTCTTACTTTAGTGTGTTAAGTAAAAAGTGTTTGTTGTTATGTTATGTTTATGCTATAAATGAGCTATTGAATACGTCTAACTTTTGCCCTAAATAAGCAATAAATATGAAAGAGGTAATTAAATTCGAGCAATATAGGTATGCTTATCGTACCATACCATATCGTAAATACTTCTATCATTATTTTTTTATATAAAGTCAATGAAAATAGTATAATTTTATAGTTACGTAATGTTACGGTGGATACGTTATATTTATATATATTTAATGTAATGAACGTAATTTTATAATTAGGAGCATCTATTATCGCTACAAAAAACTTTAACAAATAGTCTAAAAATGTCTAAGTCTCACCCGTTGATACGTCCATTATTGTAACCGCTTTCTCCGCTAGATTCTTCGGAATACTCGAAGGATGCGTTATCCACCATACTTTAAAAATTTACTTCACTCACTATCCACTTTAGAGTATAGACACATTTCGTTCATGAACATTTTTAGTCATTTTGCAAGTTTTGGCGGCACTACATCGTCGAATGGAATCTATATTTGGTCACTAACAAAACAAAAAAAGTACATAATTTAACGATTTATGTTAACCAAAGAAATATATATTAAGTAATATAACGAAACATAAATATAACATTAAGATTTTTGTTAAACTTGACAGTTTCTGCAAAATACGGACGAATAAAATAGATAAGCTATTAATACCTATATATCAATACTGAAATCGTTCTGATTACAACAAAGAATATACAACATTATCACATGTACTTAAAGTTTTAAAGAAAATAACAATTAATTTAATAATGAGTTTTGTCCGTGAAATATTATAAACTAAAATGAGTTTGAATTGAAATATTACTAAGATCTTAACAAATTAAACGTGTATACTCGTAATTAGACTAATTAGAAATGCAATTGATTCTATAGGAATCAATTGCATTTCTTATTTAGACTAATCAATGACTATTGCAAAGATGGTTTCTTCAAATGTGCTAAATTTTATAGAAAGAAAGAGGATTATATTATTACGGGTAAGTCAATTTGAGTTTCACTTAATCCAAAGAGAAACATCGTCCATGATAGATATGCTTAACGTCAAAATAATAATCTATTACTAAATTATCACATATTGAAACATTTCAGATGATAGCAAAACATTGAAATCCCTATTACGACATTGAATTGAGAATAAATCGAGAGAAAATAGTCTAAAAATTGCCATGTTCTAATAACACAATGACATAAATGATCACAACGCCATGCAGTACGGCGCCAGTGGAAATTGTTCAGTTGAGCATAAGAGGACGCTTTAAACCGGTCTAGAAAACATTGCTCGAATTACAACGACAGATTCACTGGATTCAACCCATGCACATGATCCGGTTCAAAGGCTATAATAACATATGAATAAACAAAAGCAACACAAGCGAATCACATTCAAAATCACAATATATATGGCAGGTATAATTATTAACACATTCCACACACTTCTCTGGTAATACGATGCACGACTCTAGACACTCAACACAGTTCAAATACAGAAAAAGCCGAGACACGAGTTTTTACTGACGTTCATCAAATAATTATGAATTATAAAACGCGTACTAAGACCGAACGTAGCGGTCCGTCCGCGCTCGCGAGAATAACTGTTGAAAACAGTTGTATATAAATGTATCTAGTTATAATATCGATTGTATATCGAGCTCGAAGTAATTTATCGCTACGATAAGATAGTAAGTTGCGAGTAAACCAAAACACTGTAAATTATATATTCGTATTATTTTACAGTAAAATTAAATCTACAAAAAGTTTAGACATTATTTTATAAAAATGTTACGTACAAATAGATGGAGTTAATACGGCATAGAACAAGATAAACTTGAGGTAAATGATGTTGTTCAATGACCTTGTGACTCATCGTCATCGTAGAAACACTTGAGACTGGCCGACTCGCTGAGAGATCAAGTGCTGTTGACATCGATAAGAACCAAGAGAAAGGTAACACAGAATCGTACGATCATCCGTAGACACAATATCCTAAGCCCCTTATTCGCTAGCTCGAATACCGGAACTGTACCAGTGTGATTGCAACGCGTAAGGACACTGACTGCCAACAGTGTCGCGAGCAGGTAAAGCGCTAATGTTTATAAACAATCAATGTACGGTCAGAAAACAATGGTCTTATAAAATAAAGAAATCTATTAAATTCTCGGATATTTTACAAAACAAACGGCTGACTTCATTGTAGAATATGTATTATTATTCAGAATATGTAACAATTGTGCAGCTAAGGAATGCGAAAATTATTTTATGTTACATCACAATCCGATAAGCAAAATAATTCAAACCTTACAACATGGATTCTACCTTTGGATAGATAGGTGGTGCAACAAAAGGTTAGAATAAAAACGAAGTCTACACATTATATGTATTTACACATTATTGAATCTTATTTAGAATAAAAGAATCAGTTTTTTTTTCAAAAAAATGAGATACATAATATTTATTGTCAATAATGTATTGACAATGTCTCAAGCGTGTTAGAAAGTTTAGCTTATTCATCAACAGCCCTTAACAGTCCACTGCTGGACATAGGCCTCTCCCTACAATGGGGGCCTACTATACCACGCTGGCCAGACGGGTTGGTATAGGGTTTGTTTTCAAGTTTTTTTTTCTTTTTGCAGTGCTGTTATTTGCACAATTTGCCCCCTTAGTCGGCTCTTACGACACCCATGGGATGAATAGGGTTGATGACACTCTGTATTCTTAATCCGTCACCACACGGATATCGATCGGGGGTCGATTTATATTTCTAACAAGAAATAACATTCTTGTTTGTAAATGTTATACTTAGTACTGTAAAGTACTGCAATGTAAAATCACATTAATATTTATAGTATATCAGTATTTCTTAAGTTTACTCTTTAATCTGATTATGTTATCCTATAACAGACTATTCTAAACCTTTATATTGTCCAGTAATCTATTGCACAAAAACACTCCTTCAAACAATATATTTCGCCGCCATTAGAACGTTCTATGAATAAAGTTCTTGTTAAATTGAAAAATAACAAAAAGGGAAGCTAAATAATTTATTTAATACTTTTACTTAAGTATCACCTTCACAAAACCAGTAAACAGAATTGTTGATTTTTTTACATAATTATTAATTATTTTAGTATTTTTCTATCTTCGTATGAAAAAGATGTTTGTGTGATGTGAAACTACTTTTTAATTCCTACATTTTTTTGACACATTCGAGAAAAGCATTCGGAAACACACATTATTACATTGATAAATAACGTCAGTTCTGTGTTGTCTATACGGCTGATGTCTATTCGTGCTAAACGAGAGCGCCCGGGAGACATCAATATTATCTCCGTTGATTGGACAAATGGGCTCAACAAATGTATCATTTCAAACGTGACAAAACGTACTTTGTTCTATATAAACAATAGGTAATCCTAATCTATTCATTTCCACATTTAAATAACTAGGTGCTCTCTGCAGTTTGGTCTGCGTTTCTGGTAACCTAAGGTGATGTTTCATAGCCTACAAAATCTTATTCTAAAATCATAAAATAAATATTTGTATTAATTAAGTAACATACACCCAAAAATAGCTTGAAATTTAGGTAGAATATTCGGTTAGTAAACCTCCTTTCTAAGGAGAGGCCTATGTCCAGCAGTGGACTAGTATAGGCTGTTGATGATGATCCGGTTAGTTGCTCCTGACGTCGGATTATAATATGCTCAAAACTCAGAACTTATTTAAAAAAATATAATTATTTAGGGAACTTATTATAAACATAATTTGAGTTAACTTTTCATACAACAACAAAATTTAATCTGTTAAAAAACTCACATAAAAGTTTTTGCAATTACAAGGTTAATGGGCTTCATATTATGTTATGAACATATTTTTTTTCTATTAAATAATGAATTATAGGTAACGTGTTCTTGAACTTGAAATGTGTTAATTTAAGTTTCGATACTATAACTTACGATTCGTACGCTAAAACTATTATGTTGAAAATACATAGAAGTAATTCTAGTCGTGCCCTAGTTTATTACAATATTTGGTTACGTTGATAAAATACAGTTTGCAAGAAATAATCGGCATGTGCAAACTTTTATTTAACGATTCCTTGAAGCTTCTCAAATCTTGGAAGCCGGGTTAAAACTTTTTGCTCCTACCCTTTTTTTTTGACGGGATGAAAAATCACTTCGGATCTACTCGAAATTTACGATTTTTTTTCACGGGCACGTTCAGTCAGACGAAGGAACTTATCAATGGCCAACATTACAAACACGAAATTTTATTTACGCCTTAAATAATAATCTCCTTCTAGGTGCAATAATAAACTTGCTTTTAATCTCTATTTAAAAAAATTAAATTAAAAGTTGCGATTGCTGCACAAGGTCCGAGGTAACAAATACTCGACATTCATAACGTTTTAAGTTTCTCGATGATTCACTAATTTTTATGAAATACCGTATGCCTCAGTATGCTAACTTGGAAAAAACGTTTTTGTCCCTAAGATTGCTAGAGAATGCATGACAGAGCCGTGAAAACGGAGCAGCAGAAGAGGGAGCATGACCATGGATCTCACTCCAAAATTCGTTTTTAATGTAAAGAAAATCAAGCGTCGTGTACTGTGAGAGAGAGAGTTCTCTCACTCCGTCGCCATGCTCCCTTTGCTGCCTACTATAAGCGCTCGGGGAAAAAATCGCTAGATTTGTTTGCGTTTTCACGGCTCTGTCATGCTCCTGGGAGACTTATAATTATGCAGAGGTTGTAGGGCAACTCTCAACGAAATACGAGTAAATGCCATTTTTTAAATTGTCGTTGGATGCTTTCTTACCGATCGCACACGGTTTTTCCGAAGCACCTATGTTTACATTTTCACAAATTGTGCGGCAACTTAATGTTATTTTGCGACGAAATCTTTTTCAGAAAAATTACAGTACTAAAGGCTATAATTCAAGCCCCTAACGGATTAGCCAAGAGTCACACAAGCTGAGAAATTGAAGGGCGAAAAATCACTATTTTTTCGAGATAAAAGCGTGTTTTATAAAATATAAAAGCTTCTAATAGGCCGTTTACACGTATGACGAGCCTCGACAAGTGTCCAGAAATACAAGCGTGTAAATTGGTAACCTAGTAGGAGCATTTTTTATGTATATGCAAACAAATGTATCGTTATTTGTTGACTTTACAATGTACACAGCCAGCGCAACGTAGACAATTTTAGAAGTTTATGGTATAATATTATTCAGTGGAGTACCTCGGTAATCAATCACATTAAATATTTTCCAAGACGTTATATTACGTAATATTATTGTAAACATTGAAGAGATACAATAATCTTAATTGATTGCTGGGAGTAAGATCTTAATAGGCCGTTTACACACATGGCGAACCTCGACGACAAGTAAACGGGGTGTTTGGCTCGGCTCGCGTATGCTCGTCGTCGATCGGTTAGGTTAGTGTCGCTTAGGTTAGTTAGTGTCAGTTTCTGAACACAGATCAAAAGAAGCTCGCAACAAGCGTTTCCGACGTATTTACACGTTGGCGCGTGCTTGTTGTGCTTGTTCCCTACTGCTCAATTTGATGTTACAAGTATTGTAGTTAAGCATTCGGGAATCACATTAAGTCTCAATACTCTACTGATTGAGCAGTAGGGTATTCCTTTTTAGTTTCGTGCCGCCGTTTATACTCGTATTTTCAATAAAAATGTGTTCACGTCTGCTTTGTTTGCTTTTGTTTTCCTGCAAAGCGTGTAAGTGGCATCCAAGCGTTTGTGAAGACTTCGAGCTTGTGGACGTTTGCCAAGCCTCTGCACACTTGTAAACTAGGCATAAGAGTAACTAGATTATGCTGTGTCTTTGAGAGCAATTTTTGCTTTGGAAGGCAACGCGCCTTATCCTTACAGAAGAATCCTCTGTTTGTCATACTACAGGTGGTATATATGTATATAACTTTAAAATTAGGCTTATAACTTTCTTTTATTAAAACCAATTTTAGTAAGCTCTGGTTGCGCATTAAATGAATACACCTGATTTGAACATGTAATAGACAACAATATTTTAAATTAACTCCAATATACATAATACACAAACAATAAGAATTATTACTGAAATTCATTTGTACTGTTAGTTATACATCGCACTTCTTTACTCGCATTACTACTACATGCTAACATCGCATTTTGACATTAATCTTAAATCAAGTCAGGGGTAGGCAGAGAGAATAAAACGCCACTTCTCACGATCCTGTCTTAGTAGCTTGACCCTGTTCCACGTTTATCAGGTCTTTATACACGATCGCTGGTTACATGTGTTTTTAACAAAGCCCTTCGTCAGTATCCCGATCCAGTCAGTATATACAAAGACCTAAAGAAAAGCATATCCGCACTGTCTCGGCCACTCACATGGGCCTTATAAACCCTTTCGCTCTTTGCTCATAATTTCCGTGCCCAAACTATCAAAGCATCGTATTGGGAATAATAAACCATATTTTGGTTACCTTGGGTCTAATTTATCGTCAGCACACAGTGCCTCGTACCTATATTTAATGACTTGCTTCGCGGACAACCTTAACATGTGTCTTAAAATAGACCTGAAAGTCTTTTGTGACGTCAGTACTTGTACGCCTCATATTCATCACATACATTGCTGTGACAATCCGTTGTATGTAACAGTGTACTCCGCATTATAAGTAGATAAGTAATATCACATAGCACCAATATGTACCAAAAGTTACGAACTTAAATACGATCGGTTGGCGACCGAACCACTACAAATCCGTAGACTTCAATTCAGCATAAAGTTGTAATGTATTTGCATTAAAAAGCTTAGCTAAGTATTTTTGACTCGGTGGCAGTTTTATGACAACTTTTTCGACTAAAACTACTGCTGTCAAGTAATTACAGAAGCTTGTGGGATTAACTCATCGCCGTGAACAGCACTATAAGGTCTGAAAAATTCCAATGATTCCCCTTATGAAATTCCGAGATTAAAGGTATTCTATTTTCGTAACTTTTATTTTATAGATGTTTAGTTGTATAATTTGCATTCTAGCATTTGTAATATCATTCGGTCGTAAGCCGACTTAATGAAAGCAAATGTAAGGAATCAAGGCTTCAAGACACCACTTAATTTTGGCGTTCTTGAATGGTTATTGCAGTTAGGTTATACTAAGAGGAAAAGTACTCTAGAATTTAGTCACAAACAGCAACCACCATTTATTACCAATTTTTAGAATTCCAAGCAATCGTCGTTCATTTTGCAACCAAAATTAAATTAGTTTTATAACAATGTCAGCAAAATGTGGAAATAGTCTATAGCCACTTCTTTCAGATACGTATTGTACTTATAATACAGCAATATTTTTACAATGCATTGTTTTAGGTTTAGTATTGTACATGAGTACAAGAAGTATTAATTATTTATCTAATAAACAATTTCAGGATCAACAACAAACATTAGTGTCAGTCAGTAAACGTGGAAAGACTACGATAATATTCTCATGTTAGCTTGAACACGTTAATCATTTGGATTAACGTCCTTACTATATAAATGTCCGATAACGAGTCGTAGACCAATTTGAAACAATTACTTGTTAACTAAGGAACCATTTACATTTAGGCGTTAAAAAAACGACTATATGTCGGTGAGTCACAGTATATCCACTATTTTTGAAGTGTGTTATCATCTAAATATACGAATAAGTACCTGTTATACCAATTTCAAATGTTATTGCTCTCTAATTTTGTATGGTAGCTGGATTAAGACAACGCCCTCCCTAAAATCCGGTGACAAAACGTCTAAAATTCGACACAATTATTCCTAGGTTGCACGAACCCACGTTGCTATTATATATATTAAATTAACATATTTATCGTTTATAGTAGGAGAACCCTAGAAGGGATTTCGGGATTTACTCGAGCATGTCAAATTACTATAGGAGGAATACCTTACACCCAGCTGAGTACCTGAAGGTACTCAACTGGGTGTAAGGTATTCCTCCTATATGTGTAGGGCTCATGTATGGTGAACCATACATGAGCCCTACACATAGAGGGGAACGTCTAGGGTAGTCCATCAGATTAGTTAAAAAAAAATCGATGGCCAGAAATACTCGAGCGTGTAAGATTAAGGTAAGTAAAGTCAATTACATACTCATTAGTGTGTATTTAAGAAAATCTGAGGATTTGAGCGTGACATAAAGCAGTGGGAGGGTCACAAAGTTCCAAAAAAAAACCCATGATCTTCTTTGTTTTTGTTTTTTGAACCAATCTTCTTTAAAATGTCTCCATAATTTTACGTGCGTTTATTTGTCACATTTTATAAAAAATCAAAATACTTCATTAAAAGTATTTAAAATACCTTGCAAAATTTAATCAGATTTTGGGCCAGTATGAGATGAACATCAAGCTGAACCGTCTGTATAAAATTTAATACGCTCGTTTGGGTATTTCGCAATGTTTAGTTTGTAACATTTTCGATAATTCGTTACGAGATTATGTCACTTATAAATCGTCAGACCTTTCAATGGGAACATTTTTTGGCGTCCTAATAACATATCCCCAAAATATCGACGCGCCAGAATATTTTTTTTTTGATTTCCTGTAGAAGCTTTTCCCACTGCTGAAAGTGGATACATTACATACCACTCATTCATTCTATTACCTAATCTTTCAAATGCAATAAGTCCCCCCCATGACGCTCGAGTAAATCCACATTTAGCGTCTTGGGCTCCCCACTGCTATTACAAGTGATAAGCGGAAAACATTTTGAACTATACTTATCTACTAATTTTACTTTGGTAATACTCATTTGTATAAAATATAACCACTAACCTTAATGCAATCCGCATAATATAATGAACAGTATATAGTCTCAGATGAAATAACCGCAAGTTTCGTCAAATTATACCATTTGTGAAATTGTTAACAAGATAATATGGCACTTCGATTATTTGTCGCTTATAACGCACAAAGAGGTTTTATCAAATCTGTAGAAAGTCATTGGTGCACCATCGTGGGGGCCTAATGAACCTCGGTAGTCTCAGCCACGTATTCTGTGGCCTGGCCAAGGCACGCAAATTTTTAATACTACGAGTAAAACTATTTAATAACAGAACCCTGCAACTTCTTATAATGGTATTGATATTTAATGGTGATAAATGTAAAAAAGTGATTGTGTTAATTTAAATATCAAGTACCTGAATCCTCCACCAATAACGGTTGCTAACATCCTATAACCTCCCGCCATATATCCCTCTGTATCTTCAAGATAAGACGACATTGTATTGAAATACTGTCACAAAAACTATTGACTCATCCCATTGTAAGCTATACCATGCCACCAGTATTTAAGCTATACACCTTCTCTTTTAAAAACAATATTGTTTTATAGTTCATTCGGAGCACGTACTTAAAAAACACGACCGTTCCACTATAAGATAAAAACATTACTAATTATAAGCGTATACATTATGCTGATATAGTATTAATAAAAATTTACTATCGCATGATTTTATCCGATCTTGATAACGGTTATCATGTAAACTCGTACTTTGCGCTTAAGCATTTAACGGTAGATTATAAGTTTTAAATGTTATAACTTTATGTTACTTATGATAAATACTGGCCATATCAACTAAACTTTTAATCTTGAATAGAATATTATTTACGTTCACCTACTGTCTTGTTGCATACTTTGAAACTTTAATACTTATCCATGAATTAGAAATATTTGTTCAACTGTTATATTTGTGGTGTATCGATGTGATATAGTCTTAGGCCCATATTTTAAAAGGTATCTCAGTCGTGAATCTAGTTTTAAAACTAATTTTAAGTAGAGATTTTATTATTGAACGTCACTTAAAACGAGATTCACCCATCCATACTCAAGTGAGTGATAGCTTATTTTCGAATAACGTTTATGTCTAAATCATTACTCAGGTATAGATTTTGACAGCTGTGATCTTTGTTTAGGTAAGACAAGCTGAAACTAGTCTCAAGCGGTGATTTAGGGGAAATGAATGTGTTTTACGATGATATGTTTCTGAATAATTACGAAAGATTTACTTTACTTTATTTACGAAAGAATTACTTGTCATACATACGTTCCGTTAAAGTCTATAGCTTATTTTTAATATTTATTATATTTAATTTTGGACGAACAGCAAGCTTGTTTAATATGTTAACATTGCTACATTTGCCAATAGTATACTATATACAAATTCACAGCAATAATGTTTGTAATAAAAAAATATTTTTTAAATAATTAGCTGCGTAATACGGAATAATAATGTCAATCATGAGGAAACGTAATTGAGAACAGACTAAGTTCAAATCAATACTTAAAACTAGTTTCAACTAAGTAAAACGTATAACACGTTCTATTATAAGATCGGTTCTTAAGTTTTGATCTACACCTTAAACTACTTTAAGGCAATCAGAATTCAACCGACACTCGAGACGTCTTTTAAAATACGGGCCTTAGACACAAAGCCAGGATAATCTAACTAGGGCCTCAATTCTGCTATTTGAATATTGTATCAATAGAGTGTCAATGGAATGTCGTCGGAATAATTTTGCACTTTTCTTATTCTACTAACTATGTAAGACCGATGGCCTCCCTGATGACTTGTCACTGATACAAATGTCATCGATGTCTTTGTAATAGTTTGGTAAGTGGTACATTTTAAATTTGTAAGAAAATTATATATTTAATTTTCATGATATAGCAATGTTGTTAATATCACAATTGATGACCTATATTACTATACCGTCAATCAACAATCAATCAATCAAAAGTCAATTGACACTGTGAAATTATGTTAGTAGAATACCGATATCAGTGGCATCTCAATGGCATTACAATAGCGTGTCAATGGAATAACAGTGGCTATTAACATAAAATAGCAGAATTGAGGCCCAGGTTATACAGGTCTTATATCAGTTAATGTGAGTTACGGGATAAAAGTTTTAACTAGTTCTTTTTTGCGTTAGATGGCGACAAATTTTATAATACAATAACCGTACAGTGCTATTTGTATTGTTTTGACTGCTACCGTTTTCCATTTTCAGTGTGACACATCACACACTCATGCGAGCAGTAACAAGCCAATTTCAATGTATAAAAGTGTATGATGGTATTTATATATATTTTATATTTATGTGACATCTGTCAAGTTATTATTATTATTCTCTTCATTACATTTTAAAATACATATTGATTACATTTTTAAATGTCACAAAATAAAAAAAAATACATTAAGAATATAAAAATTAGTAGACCACCGGAATTGCGTACAGGGACCAAGACACCAGTGGTAAGGAACCTCCATACTATACGGGCCGTGTCAATGAAAACAACCTTCTGCATCAGACCCTTGATCTAGCCGTCTAACGTGAGCCTCTTAAGGTGTTGGTCAAGGCTCTTAGCTATCAATCTGTAAGCAGATGCAACTATCGGAACAATGATCGCCGAATTCACATTCCACATATCGACAATCTCGTGTGATAAATCCAAATATTTTGTTTTCCTTTTTCAACTTTCACGAAATTCTTGTCATGAGGAACGGCAACAACCATTGCGCGACGCTCTAATCGATCTATCACCACAATATCAGGCTTTTGGCAACAATAGCCCTGTGTCTGTGATAATAGATCGATCCCAATACAACTTCCCGACCATTCTCGAGAACTGGGTCGGGCACATACCTGTAGTGTGGCACCTCTAGATTGACAAGTTGGTATATGAGGGCAAGCTGTTGGTGTACGATCCTGGCTACTTGGTTGTGCCTTTGCAAATATTCACCGTTAGCGAAACGAGAACAACCAGAAATAATATGCCTTATTGATTCCCCAGGACGGTGGCATGCCCGACAGATGTCAACCGTACTATCTTTCAGGATATATTTCCGATAATTATTATTATCTTTTTCATATTTTCTAGTCTCCCTTTTATTTTAAAGGGGTAACAAAATCTAACACACGCAATTTTAACTCTATCTACCTGCCATTGCCTTTTTATTTCAGTTGCTAATTCTGTGTATTTTGACATACATTATGTGTGCATCGTGAGGATATTGTGTGTTACATACTGCTATATATAATAAAAACTATGTTGTTAGTTTTGTCTAGTATTGTTATATCCGGTCTATTATGGTGTATGCTTTTGTCGGTAATTGTTCTATCCCAATATATTTTAAATGCATTATTTTCTAGAACTGTACTGGGTTTATATTTATAATAAGCAGTTTTATTTGAAATAAATTACCATTCTTGAGCTAGATTTTGATGGATTATTGCTGCAACTTGGTCATGTCTGTGTTTATAATCAATTTGTACGATACATTTACAAGAACCAGTTATGTGTTGGATAGTTTCGGAACTGCTATGGCATCGTCTACATAAGTCGGCAGGAAGGTTAGGCGTACGGATTATATGCTTTTGATAGTTATGAGTATCAATAACCTGCTCCTGAATAGCGATCACAAAAGCTTCAGTGTCTGGAAAAGTTCTCCGCGCCGCAGCCACTCATTCGACGCTTTTCTAGCGAAGTGTTTTTTTTTGTTTTTTATTATTGAAAAATTACTACTCAAAAAGGTCTTACTTGTCATGTTTAGTGGAGCGAGGCGGATGAGGTTCTAGCTGCAGCGGGGTGGCGGGGGCGGAGCGCGGGGCCCCGACCCCGCCACCCGCCGCGCCTGCTGCGAAATTGCCGGTTGACCTGAAACAAATAGGAATTATTAATACAATAATATTATACACAATACACATATGTATGACCATGTCATCAGGCAAAGAATATACATATATATTTTAATGTCCACGCTATTATATTGTATTATAAATTATCCGTGATTAAAAATATTAAATAGAATTTAGTAGAAATAATTCCTGATATTAGGCACTAATTTTCGACCACAAGAACGAGAAAGGTTTAATTAACGTTACTATTATTAAATTTTAATATTTTATTTGTAAAATTTTATGTTTTTCGGGGTCATATGTTGTCGGTACAAATACGAATTTAGCGATTGACCTAACGACCACACATTTTAATGGAGAAAATATCCTATGAACTAATTTGCTATGAAACCTACAAACTACACTACAGTTTATCAAACACAATAACCAATCAGAACGGTATTAAGTTTGACCTAATTAGTGTTTTAAAAGTAGGACAATAAAACTACTTACATGTCTATACAAAGATCGTAATTTGTATTTTAGATATACATACAATCACGTGATTTTTCTGTACTTAAAATGAATTTAAATTCTAATAAATGCATGCAAGAAAGACTTTTACAGTACCACAGCATTAAGTTTCAGCTGAATATTCAAACTTAGCTCTCTCTAATTTAATCAATTTAAGTGGGCAAAGCTCGAACTAATGAAAGAGCGTCTTTCAGCAAGTGTCCTTAGGTCAAAACTTATCGCGACTTGAATAAAAACTGGACATATAGACAATGAAATGTATTGAAACAAAAGAAATAGACAGGAGCAAATTACGTTTGAGTATGATTTAAAAGGTTGAAAGTGGGGTAATTTCACATGCTTGATGACAAGTCTGAATCAACATTTTTAAATTAATTTTATAGAACATCCCGGGCGGAGTATTTTTAATGAATATCCTTAATATTGCAAGTCTAATTAAAAGTTCTGACGTGTTGTCAAGAAACGAAAGTATAAAGAAACCTACTCCAGCATACCTCTTATGCCTGTGAGTTCTACGTTTCGTAAAGTTAGTTTGATTCACCACATAAGAGGGACGCCCTCTAAATTTCTTCAGAACTCTTCCTCTAGTCATGTTTCTTGTCATTTATATTCGTTGGGACAATAATCTCACAAGGGCACTTTATACAACTTGACTGAAGTGTTAGTCCTCTTCAAAACACGATCAGTATTATGTATGACACAGAGAAAAAAACTTCTCGATTTATTAATATAAAATAAAATTGTATAACAACACACTATGCACTGCAAAGTGGTTGGATACACTACAATCAAAATATCTTGACGAACACTTTCACTATACCTAACAGCAGAAACCTGATACTCAAACACAACACGACCTTACCGTCCGTAAAACACATTTGTTCAAACAAAAGTGACGTACACCAATTACTGTGTTGACAACAAACATTAAAAAAAACAGTATCCACTGATTACATCACAATAGCACTTATTTACTATAGGGTATAAATAATAACCAGAAAAGTCAGTAGAACTCATTAATGCAAAACGTATGTTATAAAAAATTATTATAAAATTACATTTTTCAATTCATAAGCGCACACTTTTAATGTATTCGGAAGTAATACAGGTAGATATAATGCTATAGTTCAGTATTAATTTGTAATGCAATGGTAGTCTCCATCATTTTCGCTCATAAATTCAAGGACAAGAGTTAATCATGGTAATGAAAACATTTGTTAGGAATAATATCATAGTGTTATCCGAAGACTTTACGCCTATAAAGGGAAAACAGTTAAGAAAAACAAAATATTAAAAAAAAATTGAAAATATGCGTGGGGTGCTTTTTACTATTGACAACAGGTACCCAACGCTTTTTTTCAAATTTATTTTCTATTTTTTAGTTTGGTTTTCTATAGAAAGCGTGTTTTTTAGTTTTTTAATACTAATTTTTTTTTTATTTTATTTTTTAAATTAGTGTATTGTCGTCGGTCCTCAATATATCTACAAAGTTTGAACGAATTCTGACCGTTTAAAGTCAGTCAAAATCACGCCCAAAGGAGCCGGTTATAAACATACAAATAAACATACAAGTGAAGCTAATATATAAAGCGTGTAAAAAAAAAAGTTTATAATGAAAGGATTGTTATGATTTATGACTGGCAAAGGAGCGTAAATATTTTTAATCATTAGCAGAATATTCAGTACCCGAAAGTTTTCCAGGAGAGTTTGAGTATTAAAATCTATAAAACACAAACTCTGGGAACATTTTTGATAGAGCTACAACGTCGGACCACGTTAAACGATGTCGTTCCCTTGACCTCGTTAAGCTGATTGCCTCGTGAGAGCGTCTAAAAGGAATCAGGACGTATAGAAAATTTGATGATCTTCGTTTCGCAACTTCAGGTTTGCACGAACTTTATCATAAATGTATTTAAACCTAAGCATGCAACTTGTATTGTATTCTATAGTATGAATTCACTTTAATAATAATGATAACTACAAACTAGGTAGAGCCTGAGCTATCCAGACTGATGATAAACATACTTAAGTATTACTTTATACATGTTACAGATAAATTATACCCAGACACGAAACAAATGATCTCAATATTTTAATTATTGTGGTAGGTGATTTATATACATATTTATGTGTAGTAAGTTTAGATTTAATCTACTTGTAAATTAAATCCGAATCCGAATAATCTAAAACCGAAGAGTATTTTGCTCAAATGTTTACTTCTTAAAAATCTTTAATGTCGGAAACTACCTATCAGATTAGAATAATTCTCTTCGTATTAGATAGAGTATTTATTGAGAAAGTTAAAAGACTACATTGCAGAGAGCAATGACTATAAACGGTTGAATTTAATTATATTATTTACAATATGGATGTGTTGCACGGCTGACGCTTCATAAAAGAAGAATCCAACTAAGCTATTGACTCGGAGTCTGAGCAGAGCTGACAAGAGTAAAAGCAAAATATGTACTTCTGACCTTGAAATAACTAATTGATATTGGATTGTCATAGATTAATGTCTAACCAGAATCTTATGATATTTAAAAGCACAGAAACAATATGTTGCTGCATATTTGTTCTTTAATAATATTTTATTTAACTTGGTACTTTATGTTTAAGTTATTGTAACTGATATCGGTATTGAGCTTTACTAAACATAGGTACATACAAGACATTGATATCGTATTTGTGGGGTTCGTGAAGTTGGAAAATAAAATGTATTAACTGCTGAACAGATATTAGAACCTTAACAAACGAAAGAAAATTTTATAAGCTTTAAATTTAGTCGCTGAGTTAAGGTAAGACGTTTTTGTGTTTAAGTACTGTTTTGACGGTCTGTTTTGAATAGTACTACCGCATGATTATTATTAAGCAAGTGTTGGCTGAGCAAAACCAAACAGTGAACGTTACAGGCGCCCGCATGTCTGTCGATATTGTTTAAAGTGTATCTACGTTATTTACGATTACCACGAACCAAAACATAATCCACGCAAGTCATTTTCCAAAACCCCATAAATATTCAGCCTAGCAGAGCTCAACGTCTGTTTATATTCTGAAATCAGTCATTATTATTCAGCGTATAACCAGGAAAAAACTAAATTCGTATCCGAAAATATATAACAATGGATTCAAAGGTTGTATAGGACATACAATAAATTAAAATATATAAGGAGAACTCGAATATCTACATCTAGTTTTTCTTAAACTCCAACAATTTAAGTAAGAGAAAGCTCGAATGAAAGAGCTGATTCCAGCGAGTCTGTTAGACCAAAATGCAGCAAGCTCAATTTAAACCGGAGATATAGAGAAAGCTATGAAAACATGCGATATATACATGAGAAAATCACATTTGAGTATAAAGATGAAGGGTGAAAGTTAGGTGATTACCAATGCTAGATAACAAATCTGTGCAACTATACATTAAAAACAAGCAAATCGATTAGATAGAACAGCTGAACTAACTCTGAATAGATTTCATACACTTTTAACTACATATGTAGATATCAGCGATACGTTACATATTCAACAGGCACTTTACATAGTAAAGTACTTAACATTTTTATGAACTTCTTGAACCATACACGGAACTACAGCTATATGCTAATGACTGAGGTATTGTTATCACATTGTAATGATCCAAGATTCGATACCTAGATTATGGTAGAACCATACAGTAGGTGCCTTACCGAACTGGGCTCCTCTATAAAAGCAATTATACACAAATTATGTAAGCTACAGTACCTGGCATTAATATTAACTAAATACACAAACACAAAGTTCATTCTATGTCGTCTATTTCTCCGATTATCTTTTTGATGAAATGTGTTATGAATCTTTGAAATTTTTATATCAGAATGTGAAAAAATGTAATAATAATCATTATACTAATACGTGTATAAAATCTATGCATGTTTCTTCGTATTATATACACTCATCCGATACTTGCCTCTAATAATAATGAAATTTTCCATACACATTGCCTGGGATTTAGAGAATTTACAAGACAATAGTTCTACAAAATTGATATAATACACTGTGACATTTGTCTGATATTATGATAAAATCCATTTACAACTTTTTGGTAACTTTACAAATTCAACTCTATAGGAGTTTTTTTTCTATGAATCATTTTAGATATTTTGACTTTAATACTTAATGTGACAAAAACTTCCTTTTTTTACAAGGTACACAAGTATTGCCAAGTATACAAAATTAATGACTATGTGTTCTACATTTTATTGTATTATGCTATCCAATTGTTCATTTCAAATGCATTTGAAATGAACAATTGGATAGCATAATGCAATAAAATGTAAATTACATTGTTCGTAAGATCACTCAAAAACAATTTATTTTTTCGTTCACTCCTCATTGGAATTACCTTGAAATTTTAATGTAGAGGGACAAACAAAATAGTCGACGTCATGGAGGTACTGAATGTTGAAAAAAAAACTCAAGACACTACAAAGTTATTCGTTTCCAAGAACTCAAAAGACCTTCACAAAGCACTATACCGTCATCATTGTGGGAACTATCACACGTTGCCACAATCACGTCACACATAAAGCTAAGTAATAAAACTATATTTTCTATTAAAAACTTACGTCGTAATTATATTCCATAGTAGAATTTTTACTCACTTGTTCTTCAGTCTTTCCTAATTCGACTGATTTTAAAATTAGAAGTAGCATTGCACGAGTAAGTAGATGTTATTACTGGTTCATTTAAAACATATTTTCAAAGCATAACTTGATATTTGACTAGCCCCACTCGAATTCAAAGAAACGTCTAGATTTGTTTATAAACTATAACAAGTTAATTCGTGGTTTGCTGGTTACTTCATTAGTAAAAAGAAGGTGCATCCGTCATGAAGTTTATTGGTATTATACTCCTTGTATTCTATAGAATACATATAATAGAGAATGTAAGGAACTTTAAACACGTGTTACTGTCTTATGTATATTCGTGCAGAAAAGTTTAGTGAGGTTTATTATTTCTAGAAAATGCTGCCGTATAGTTATATGACAGGAATCACAACCATGGACACCAAATCTCCAAGTCATGTGGATTCACACTCTATGGACAGCGGCGAGCATGAAAAAGTTATCGGTTTAAAAAGTTACGATGAGCGAGAAGAAGACTACGAGAGCGATAACGAAAAGAAACTGCGATCTAAGAAGGTAACACAAATCATAATTACCCTGTATTAAGTAAATGAACAAAAATATTTGACAATATGACTGCTACAATTGTACTAATCATAAACTTTTTCTGAACAGCCATGTGCAATTGTAGTGTTATCCAGCGTACAGAATCCATCAATGCAATCATTGTTACGTAGATATCGATATAATTCTAAAGGTAAGATCATTTTCCTTGGCTGTATGTGTTTCGTGTTTATATTTTATGTTACACAAATAAAAACCATTTTTATTTTTAATAGCTGAGTCCGGAGGTATGTTTATATTGCACATACCCGAAACCATCGCGTTAATTTCTGTTACATTACATTACAAGTAAAAACCATGTTTAAAACATTCTGGTTTTCTAGGAGTTCTAATTCCAAGTAGCGTGAAGTACTTTATCAAGTTACCGCAGGGTCTTCGAGCGTCGCCAATTCTTATGCCATTAAACGACAAGGCGTTTTCGCCCCTCGGCGGATTTGTAAGGTGATATACTAAACCCCTGTATCCTATGTTATTTACACTAAGATTTCCTATGTATCATAACCATACTATTATTTTTCAGGTACTACAAGGAAGTTCCTCCAATACCGCATTCATTTTGAGACACCGCAACAATTTAGTTTAAGTTCTGAAAATTATTTACATTTTAAAAGTTTAAGCTCGCGGTCATTCACATGCAATATCATTAAGGATGCTTGGCTGCTAATCTATAAATTCGGATGTCTTACAATGCTACAGCCACAATGCAATTGTGAATTGTATATACGTAATTAAAAGCCATTGTTATAATTACAACATATTTCGAGAGGGGCTCATTAGGACACCCAAAAGCCAGCTAAATCGCAGATGTAGAGTAATCAGACCTTCAAAAGTACTCTAGTAGTAGTACTTCAAAAGCAACTAGCAAACTTCAAAAGAGATATAGAATGGATAAAAAGTCATTTTTTAATGTTGTGTAAAATTTTGGTTTTACCAACCTACATTATTATACAACCTATTCTATGTATACTTATACTATTAATTCGTGAAAACTAGTAAGCTTCGATAGATAGATACATATGTAGGCATAAAAATATTGTGGATAAATGCGGATTACGTTTAATTTGACTTAAAATTTCCAATCGACTTCAATTTACGACCAACCGCGTCGTAGCAGCTGTCGATTAGGACAGCAGTAACAACTTTTGTTCACTGTTAACGATTGATATAAAACAGGTTTCGCGGAAGAGAATCTAGTTTAGGCACTTCATACATACCGTCTACAGATTGTAAGTGAAATAACACATTTATTCGTATAATACATGTTCTATTTCTACTTCAATTACTGTTAAAACACGCAAGTTGAATCGCAGGTGGAACACAAACCTCGTGTGACCAGCTGACGATTTTCATAGACTAATATCGGACACTGCCTGGCATAAGAACACTTGCGGATGTGAATATATAACTACTAAAGTGATGCCGTGAACTTGCAATATCCCTACATAATGTGTAATTAAAAATATATTATTAACAAGTGAGTTATACTGCCTGATTCGAGTACCATCACTAAGTTTCTTAACTGTTGACTGAGATAATTAGACTTTTGCAACACCAGAAATTCGTCATGAACTAGTTGCCACTTAAGGTGTATAATTTTTTGATTGCATATAGTAGTATAAAAACTGCTTAATATACCTTCTTCTTTAACTATGTATTAATTCATATTATGACTTTCTGTTACCGCATTTGCCCTTTGTAACTTAGGGCCCCAAAAAGCATTATAATATAAATAACGCAATATTAATTTGCAATGCACTTACCAAAGTCAACGTTACCCTTTATTAGGATTAAGAAAACTCATCGATGCATTTTACACAAATGTTATGTAATCTCGATAAACTTCTTATATTCAATTTGTTTTCTTTTTTTTAACGTGTTTAACGTTTATAACTATAGTGAGTAAGTAACTAATCAATAAAAAAGAAATGATAAAATAGTTGGTTTCATTGGTCTCCCTTTAACACACTACCCAAAAGAAAATATGTCTCATTGTTTATACAACGTGTAAATGGTGGCCTTTCCTGAAACTTCTTCAATTTCTTTGTTTGAAGTTTAGGGGATGTATTGCTTTATGATATAGGGCAAGCAAGCAGATGAGTCACTTGAATGAAAGTTATCAGACATGAACATGAGAGTGAGCGTGAACATGAACAATCTAATACAAACCTGAGAAAAAAGATGTAGATAATTATTTTATTGTAACTTTCTTGAATTTATCCTTGGGATATATAAGTTTGGAAAACCTTAGCCTCAAAACCTAAAGGCGATAGATATTGTCTATTGAATCACGAATCTGTTCACCTTGTTCGTAAAAGGACGGAGTGACCAATAAAAGTCAATAATTGTCAAGTGAGTTCAGTGAAAAAAACAATGAAATGCAACGAGTGGATTTAAAAAAAATGTTTTCGACGCTGATGTTGCTCACTTATTCCTTTTTAACATTTAAAGTAAGAACACATTCCTACTTTTCCAAAATTTTAGAAATCTTAAAATTCTGACAACGTGCAAATGCAGTAACTTATAACGTGACTTTTCAGTTAGGTTTCTTGAAGTCGTCTAAGTTCGAGTAGTACCACTTGTGTTACCAAAAATACATTTCAATATTATGTTTCTAATGGTGAGCCCCTTCAGATGAGAATCAAAATAGTCGAGCATCTGGTCACATCTTTGCCTCCCAGCATTTATAGGTATTAGGAAAGTGATCGATCGTGTTCAGAAACTCTATAATTTAAAAGAAATCAATTGTTCAATACGGCTACAATGGCTACACAAATAAATGCCGTCTTATTTAGACCTAAAAATAACTACATGTAACGTTGTTTACTGCAAAATTGTGACCTTGGACTATCAATATCTACAACAGTATCAGACGAGTAATCTAATCGTATGTATGATAACAAGCAATAAAAATGAAAATCGTTCACCTAAGATATTAAGCGATATATTGCTAAACAGGTGTTTAGACTACTTAGAGAAACAAAAACCCACTTTAGAAATTACTGAACTAGATAGTCTTACAAAGTCCTCAATAAAATTAACATGGAAAATCTCAACATTAAAAAAAATACAGAATAATAGCATTATTAAAAAAACCCCGACACAAAAAAACTAAAAAACAACAACTGCTTATTGAGACTGTTCTTATAAGCCCAAACATGGTATTTGTACTGTAATTTTATGAGGACTTGGCTATTACGCAGACTACTTTATGCAGCAGCAAGTTCCAGGTTACCATGTCGTGGAAATAACATCAAAGTAACAGTATACCAAATTTCAGTTCAATCGGACCTGTGTATTTTAGTGAGATACCTCTATCGCCTAGGAAGTAAGCTGATGATTTTCAACATTTAGAGCTAAGAACCATCTCGATCTCATCGGCTTTCGAACAAAAAATCGCATCGAAATTGGTCCGTCCGTTCGGGAGCTATAATACCACAGACAGACAGCAGACAGATACACAGATGCGCAGATACAAGGATACACACACACCTTAAACTTATAACACCCCTCGTTTTTTTTAATCGGGGGTTAAAAAGACAGGAACGTAGAATATTCCCGCATAATGTAAATCAGAAACTGCTATTTTGTCCTACCACATACTAACAAACCTAAGACAGCAACAGCAAGAAACAGCTGTGCCGAGATGTGCTTTGATACCTATCCAAAAAAAATAACTGTGTGATGAGCACAACAATTTGTTCTGTGTTGGTGTCAGTATCTATATAGAAATTAATAAGTATGTTTATCAGCGGTCTAGTTATTATAATACAGGCTCTGTCTAGTTGAGATTAGAAGGCCATGTGTGAGATATGTCATGTAAGTATACTATCACAGGGAACCTACAGGGTTTACTTAGCAATACTTTTAAAACGTCCCTTCGAACTCCGTGTGCGAATCAGCAGAGTGGCGTAATTGTCTAAAACAGGCTGCAAAATATTTTATTGGATTTCAACAGAGATATAATGATAGATATTTCTGTAGTTAAGCTTTGAATGACGTAGATGCTGCAAATAAATACTAATTCCTGCAGCGCTGATTAAACTGAAGCGCATTAACCAGTTCTATTCTAAAGGTAATGTAAGCAAATGAAATACTTTAATAGGTTTTTGTAACATACGTTTAGTGTTAGATGTGTGCGAAAGTGTTGTAAATTTATCTCTTTACTAATATTTAACTTTAAACTCTGTTGGTTTATTTTTAAAAATTTGACTTGTGGAGAACTGATGGTAGACTACATATATAGAATTATTTGCAAAATAATATTTCACGTTTGCTAATAATTTCATAAAAGATATGTTTTATTTGAGTCATTTTTTTTTAACATCATCATCCGCTGATACACTAACATTCTGCATCAGCAACTACCCTGCTGTGAGCAGTTATAACGTAAAACGTAGGCACGTACCTATTTCCTGATGTTTCCAACACTCTCGCGTAATTCTTACTTTACACACTCGTAGTTTATTATGCGGTAAAATAGCTGCTGATCGGATCATAAAATTATACTATTAATGTCTAAACAGCGATGTATACCGTTTCTGAAACATTAAAAAATTGGCTTATATACTAGTAACAAACATGTTGATATTTAAAACTTAACTATTTAGCGTTCTAGTTGCTAAACTAGAACGCTAAATAGTTTTGTTAATAATGTAAATGTAAACATTCAATCAACTATCCCTGTATCAAGAGCTGCAGTGTATTAGCAGCTTTATAATGTTTTTATAGAAAAGTAATATGTCCAGTAGATAGAAAGTGCTTGGGTACTTATCTAAAAAATCAATAGAAGAAACAGCGCCTGGCCATCTGCCAACTAAACTACTCGAAGTAGATATCAACTAAACTTTATGAGAGAAGACTATATCCTGCCAATCATAGGACCCGCCAGTAGTGAAGTCACATCAAAGAGGAACACGGCGACTAACTCATGTTTAATTCATATATTGTTTAGTCACGTATGTGTGATGGCCTTGGCACTGGCGTCGTATTCTCTAGGGAAATAGTCACGTACGATAAAATTTGGTATCCAAACGTCCTGAATTATAATACTGTGCGATGCCGATAAAACTATGAAAATTGACAAGATAAATACCAAGGATAAATTTAAAAAAGTGTAATAACATTGAACATTTATACCCCAGCCTAAAAGTCTATTCAACGATTAGCTTAGAGCTGATAATCAAAACAAAAAATGAAAAACGATTTACAAGTTAATCTTATAAGCTTCTGTTTGGGTCCGGAGTTGATAAAATAAAAATGATTGATAACAACTTTACGATGGTAAAATATGTATTATTGCCCAAGGTTCCAAAAAGGAAACATGGATAGCTTGTGCGCAGAATGCAAGGCAAACAAGTACCTGTGAAGATACAGTTTCAAAACTTTTACAACTTGTAAACACATTAGATGAAAATAGGCAATACTCGTGGTAGTGTTTAAAGGCACAATGTTTTAAGTTTACGTTACGTTTGATCGAATTCACGACCGGGAGTCCAGTCGTAATCACATCTGGATAAACAAAAAGTATTTTTATTGTTGTGTCCGGTAGCGATATAACTTAATATATATACTTATAGGTATTTGAACAATTATGTGTTTAATAATATTTTCATTGTTTTTTTTTTTATTATATTTAATATATTCTTACTACATATATATAAAAATACCCCAACGATCTACTTAATGGATGTTTTTTGAACTCCTCCAAAACGCTAAACATTTTTAAATCTAAATTCAAATTAAAACAAACATACTAACTGCTTATTGTGAACTCTAACCCTATGCCATTATTGTGCTGAATTAACAGTGATTTAGATAAAAGTAGGTCCCCCAATTTTTAGGTCGCGCCTTTGCCATACGAATTACAAGGTCGACATGAAACCCTGTGGATTTAATTCAACATCATACCTATCGCTGGGCCCTAATTTTATTATGGTTTCGTAGATTACTGAACAGTTCAATACAGTTCAACGGTTTATAATTTAGGACTTAATATTGAATTGGTATTCTAAGGGTAAATCTCAATTTTAAAAAGTAGGGTTCTCGGAGATATCAGACGGGAAAACAGGAATGATCTTTGGCAATAATAACTTTTCTAATAATTAAAAATAAATTGTTCGGATCTAACTGAGAGAATTGGAAACATTAAGTTCTGTATAGCCCTACAATTCTTACATTTTGCTATAGATAGCTTCTTACATAGTCATCCAGATTCTTAACATGATGGATATTTGGGTATCAGTTAATCAGAAGCATATTGATAATTGGAAGCTTTCGTGGGAATTATTTTTTTAGAAAGGCTATTGGGATAATACATAATGCACGTGATCATCTGTTCTTGACTACAAAAATTCTAAATATGACACCACAAAGTAAATGGGGTTTTTTAGGCAAAAGGTCCAAATCTTCTGGGTAAATCCATACTGATATTATAAATGTAAACTAATTTTACTTTTTACCGCGAGAACCAAAAGAATAAGTTAGTATTGTATAAAATAGCTATAACACGTTTACTGCATAGGTATGTTAGATTCTCTTTATTCTCTTTGGTGACTGATAAAATGTCAAAGAGCAAATACTCGCGTATTTCTCCTTGCTCGGAATAAAATTATATTATTACAACGGTAAGGAATGCGACAGATGTGACAGGCATTAACGACATGTTATCATTAAAAATCAATGATAAATAACTGAACTATCCTCACATCACTACAGTTATTATTTCGTTATCTTACCTAGAACAAAAATCAGCACATCAGATGCAAAAAAATCTTAATACTGTTAATAAAGTTCTGAATATGATATTGCAAGTCGATAGTAAGTGGTCACCCACGACATATTAGGGAACATCCATCAACATTGACTGCACGGATGGCGTAGTGGTTTAAGCGGTCACCACACCGCTTCCTACTGCGCCGAGTGTTGTGGGTTCAAACCCCACATGGGACGACACTTTGTGTGATCCACAAATTGTTGTTCTGAGTCTGGGTGTTCTTTGTGTCCGTTTCATGTATGTTTGTAAAGTCCCCCGCGACACAGGATTTATTCCTAATGCGGGAGTTGTCTTTTTTAAAAAGAAAAAAAAAAAAAAAAAAAAAAAAAAAAAAAAGAAAAAAAAAAAATCCTTAACTTTACAAAGCGTGACATCATCGACAATAACGACAGGCGACAATTGAATACGAATCAAATCAAAATCCGGCAGAAGTTATTAGGCTCAGAGTTTCGAAAGGATAGTTTATAAGAATGGAATTGAAATGAAGTAGAAAAATTTGCAAATTGCATATTACGTTAGTGGGACCTAAATTATATTCCATGAAATGTGGGCGTTTTAATACGCCGCTGTTTACCCCTTCTGGGATAAAAGACGTGGGTGTACGAGTATGTGTATGTATTCATTAGTTTATTACTAAGTATACGCTAACCTATATATAACGTACTAGTACTATTTCCGTCCGTTTAGGCAATTCTGCCATATGTATATATTATAGAAATCAAAATAGGTTCCTAAGGACCCATGATATTTTGTGGCCGTGGTGCGTACCTGTTTAAAAGGGTATATGCCTATTTTACTTCATTTTGTACCGCGCTTTGCTAAGGAGGGAAGTTGATTTACTGTATTTCCAACTCCTATTTTCTTCTGATTAATTTCGTTGCGGGTTCCAAGACAGTTAAAAAAAATTCTGGGACTTCCCGAGTGTCGTAAATCGGTGTATTCGTTGGGTCACTGCTGTTGATCCTAGCGTACAGGAGATAAAGCGGTGGGCGTGTGGGAGGGATTAGTCCCAATACCGTACTAGCTTCTGCCCACGGCTACGCCCGCGCGTATGTCGGTTATCGCGGTAAAAAGTAGCTTATGTTACTCGCTGATAATGTAGTTTTTCATTTGTGAAAGAATTTTTACATCGGTTTAGTGGTTTAGGCGTGAAAGTGTAACAAACAAACAAACTCACTTTGCACGCTTTTAATAGACGTATGGAAGTATGAATCTTACGTTACGACAACCTATTTATATAAAATTTAATCATCTTTACATTTCACCGTTTTAATCATCAATAAATGTATTATGATGGAATGGATACTCAAAAGACTACAAAACAATAAAAAAATGAATGACCCTGTTGTCATTTATTTCTGGAAAGGCTATGAAAGCAGGTTCTAGGCAATATGTTTATAAGCTATAGACAAGGCACATTACAAATTTTACTACAATTTTATAAAGCTTAGGTAAAGTCAGAATACAGGAAAGATGGAAGCAGTAAAGGATTGCTAATATCTTTTCTGTTCTTTGGTTTCATCCAAATGTAGCATAATAATTACAGTAATATCAGAGTGGACGAGTCTGTAGTAAGGCATTGTGCTTATAACCAATGCTTGTAATATAATTACTAAATCAAGACATACTACAAGTAAAGTTTAACAGTATACTCGTATCGATGGTAGCTTTTACCGTACATTATAAAATAAAGTTTTGAAATTACCAACGTCTAAACAAGATTGTGTGGTGACGGATTAAGAATACAGAGTGTCACCACCCCTATTCATCCCGTGGGTGTCGTAAGAGTCGACTAAGGGAAAAATCTACGCAGAACAACAGCACTGCAGAGAGAAGGAAAATTTGACACAAACCCTATACCAACTCGTCTGGCCAGCGTGATATAGTAGGCCAAAACCTCCTTTCTAAGGAAAGGCTTATGTCCAGCAGTAGACTGTTAAAGGCTGTTGATGATGATGATGATGATGATGATGAAACAAGATTAGAAAAGTAATCTCAAGAAATAGCAAAGCAACGGTGTTTATAGATCCAAAGATCGTAATTTGTGTAGTAGTGAAAGTTTACAAGACTGCAATAATCGCATGTGAATTGCGAAGTTCTAGAGCAATTTGCAACAGAAAAAGGAAATTGAAGGTTAACTGTTTTTTTCTGGTATGCCCATAGTGCATATTAGCATGTTCAACTTTGGTTACAAAGTTCATATATGAAAAGTGCTAGCTAGTAGTAGCTATTAAGTAATTCTTAAAAATTGTTTTAACAAATCCACTTCAGATAGTTTCAGTATCAAATAATTCGTGCAATCGGGTGTTTCCTTTTTACAGTACATGATTTTGAAATATATTCATGGAAATGGATCTCAGTAATATTTAAATTACCTGGAATTCTAACCTAACCTAATAAACTGCCAAGAGAGGTTTTTGACTAATATTAATTTATAAAGCCAGATTAATTTTTTAAGAGGTGTTTGTTGGAGGAGGTTAATTTATTCATTGTGAAAGATATCTATTTATAAGATTTTTTTTTATCAGCATAATTAAATAATGATTACTCTACTAATAATAACTCGTGATTAAATCCAATTGGAGATAAATATTTAGTGTCTTATCGGGGTTAATATTCAGCTCAAACTATACTAGTTTATTAATTTTACCAAGGGACATACAATGTCGGTTAAAGAGGCGACTCATGCCAACACAAACTGAAAATAGTTTAAAGATCTATAAACTAAAATAAAGAATATGATTGTAAAGGTTTAATAAATCAGGTTTGGTCTTTGAAGTGCCAAGTTATACTGAACTGCGTCGTTCGATTAATTAAGCGAACATTTATCAAACAATTTATCCTGGCCTTAACGTACCGGTTATTTTAGTACAGACGACGTTCAGTGTTTAGTAGGTCGCCAACACATGGTAATAATCTATCATAAAGTTGCGACATCGCTGCACACCGGTGTGCGTACCTACCTTCAACACAACACACTCCTTTTATAGTATAAAATACAACATGGTATACCGAGAATTTACGTATTTGAGCGTGCCGCGATTCAGATGAAGAATGTTCATATGCGTGGACTAAGGGACTACAGTAAGTTTTCTTTGCTATGCAGAAAACATTTCATATTAATGTAATATAGAATAACATGTATGCACATAAAGGTATATATTTAAAATATTTATTTGGTAAATTACATGCAACATACCGATACACAGGACCTAGACTACGGCTGCCATTGAAGGGCTACTAATTTGATTTCTCTGTTATTAAGTTATCCATAATGTAACGTTATGATTTAGAATTTGAAACGTAACGTCTTATAACCACACGCTTTTTAAGCGAAAAGTATTCCCCGTTAAAATACGACTACTGTTTTGCTCAATCATGTACAGTACTAATAAAGTAGATAACACTAAATTATTTCGGACTTCCAACTTGAATATCAAAGCGGTAATCCATAGCGTACTTACTGTACCTACTCAGTACTGGTACTGTCAAACTACTTTGAAGAGACACAAAATTAAATATTTACATGCACAATCACGACAAAAAAACTAGATGAATGTCAAGAGAATATAAAACCAGTTTTGGCGAGGTTAAGCCAGAGATAATGTATTTATGATTGCATTGATTGTGTGAATGAGTATATTATACTTTGAAAATATTAACAATATATCATATAACTATATTATAATCAAAATATATCATCATCATCATCAACAGCCTTTAATAGTCCACTGCTGGACATAGGCCTCTCCTTAGGAGGTTTTGGCCTACTACACCACGCTGGCCAGACGGGTTGGTATAGGGTTTGTGTCAAGTTTTCCTTCTCTTTGCAGTGCTGTTGTCCTGCGTAGTTTGCTCCCTTAGTCGCCTCGTACGACACCCGCGGGATGAATAGGGGTGGTGACACTCTGTATTCTTAATCCGTCACCACACGGACCCCGAATCAAAATATATGTTCAGGTATAACTATTAAAATAGTCAAGATATTACGTCTCCGATTTTCACAGGTGTTCAACTCGTACATAACTTGCACAGAAAATTGTAATATCCCTAGGTACATTCGGATGCAGATCTTCTACTGGTATTTACGAATTCTTTAGTCATCCGGTGGTGACGGATTAAGAATACTCGTACGCAGTGTCACTAACTACCCCTATTCATCGCTTGGGTGGCGAAAGAGCTGACTCAGAGAGCAATCTACGAAGAATAACAAAACTGCAAAGAGAAGGAAAACTTGAAACAAACCCTATATCAACCCGTCTGGCCAGCGTGGTATAGTAGGCCAATACCTCCTTTCTAAGGAGAGGCCTTTGTCCAGCAGTGGACTATCAAAGGCTGTTGATAATGATGATGATGAATGCGATTATGAAAATCTACTAAATCATACGGGAGAAGACTACGGACCATTTCGAGAACCTTGCCTTATAATAACAATCGTTTTTATTTGACGAATACGTTCACAGAATTAACGAGTCATTATATCATCTTCTTGGTATACTCGGAATAAATTGACCTCTAATTGCTTTATGACAGAGCAGGAAAAAAACCATGTTTCAATCGAGACTTGTATCAATTTATTCAAGACATACGAAATTTAGTAGCATTTTAATTTTTTAAATGTTCAATTAGGTAAGCGCTTTTTGCCAAGACCTTTTTAATAGACTAAAAAAAATATTTTTTTAAAGCAGTCATCAAGTTTGAAATAAAATGAGCATAATATTCTACAATTCAGTTTTAATTCAATATATGAATGACCTTCATTTTAATTTATAGTAATTATAACTAAAATATTTAATAAATTCGTACAAAAACAACAAAAATCAACATCTTTTTATAGTTCAAACAATAAAAAGATAAGTTGGAGATGACTGTTTCATTAATAGAATCGTCGTTAAGAAAGTCAAATACCGTTAAATTTTTGATTGTTTATCCTGTAGACACTCTATCTCGTTGGTCGATTTGGCACAGCAGCAGAACTCAAATTATTTAAACAATATTTCTTTACTTTTTTTATTTTTTTTTGCAAGCGTTTCTTCACTTACTTTTCTTTTATTCGCCTTATTTAGATTATTGTTTGAACCATCCAAAGTCATAAGACAATTTCTTACTTTATTGTTTGTGAATCGTAGATATGATTGTTCTGGTTTTGAGCGCATGCTGTTTTCTTTAATGCTATAGGCATTATCTAAAACTTAAGAAATTGCAAATATTCCTAATGTTTATTTACTAAAAACGTCGAAGTATTGATACATAGTTTAAATACTTAAACATCCCCACGTGTAAATACAGTGAAACCTGGTTAAGTGAGACATCAAGGGACCTGCAAATTTGATTTACTTATAGAGGTATTCCACTTACCCAGTGTCTTAGAAATCCAGGTATAAATAAATATCTGTCTCCTTTACAGAGGGTTCCATTACTAGTGGTCAGAATACAGGTTATTTCAGTTATAGAGGTGCGATTATTATGTAAACATTATAAGCGAGTTTTAATCTTTATTGTGAATCAAAAAACGATAATAAAGTTAACAAATGTAATATACAAAAATATTTAAGCACTTTTTTGTTATAAATACTACAAAAATGTAAACAATGTATCAATAATAAAAAATTGTCATTTTAGTTTGTCTTTTGGGAGTATCGGCCATCAGATGTTTTTCGATGTTTCGGCATTTTTCAAATAAACATCCGTAAAGCAAAACTAAAACTGAAGGTCATTGAGACTCCAAATTAGTAAATCTCAGTTACAGAGGTTAATGCATATTCACTCGTTGTCTAAGTTATAGAGGTAACTATGACGATAAAATCGAAAGAACGAATCCCAGATATAGAGGTTTGCTTCGTCCCAGTAACAGAGATAATTCAGTGCCAAAGTGTTGGGACCTCAGCATGAGTTCCAGTTATGGAGGTTTCTTACTTATCCAGGTCCCACTTAACCAAGTTTCACTGTACTACTACTAGTGCCAAATTCATATTTATACATATAAGTTTCTTGACCGTATAAAGTTAGTCAGGTCAATTAATTACCATTTTGTATTCTCGAAATTATTTTTCTAATTGAACCTTTGGTGAAAAGCTTTAAATCGTTCTGTAGGTTTTCGATACGGAATCGGTTATACTTTCGAAAGAAATATTGGTAGGGTTTATACAAGTGAGTTTTCTTATTTTAATGTGCTGTGTCTAGATCCATGTAGTTTGCAAAGCTTCTTATTATTTAAATTTTCATATAGATATGCATTAGTACCCGACACACTATTAATATATATAACCACTCATACTCGTCTGTAACTTTATAGTTTAAATTGTACTAAACTTTATTTGAGGAAAAGTAAATCTACGGCCACTGATCACAAGATTAACTTCATTTCTTTTCAGTTATTCATGTGGTGCGGTGCTAGTGATTCATTTGAGCTAATTTAAGCAAACGAACAAAATTCAACCAGATTGTAAACATAAGCTCTGTATATGTAGGTACATTCCAACAAGAAAGGAAGCTCAATAGCAACACAAAGAACTTTTGTAGCATCCAATACTATAGGTTTTAAGGAGATTGAGGATGTGTAAATAATCATTACTTAAATTATAAATGTGACTAGTTTAGTTGTGTCAGTTTGAAAAAAAATGTTCCCGAAAGAGAGTGAATTTATTGACAAATTATACATAAAGGCAGGCAAAGGCGTGGGCAAAAGCTAGCACTGTATTGAAAAACTCCCTTCACGAGATGAGGCATTTACCTAAATAGTATATTTTTTTTTATGTAAAGATCATCCTTTCCGATATATTCTAAACTAAGTATCTATTTATTATTGCTTTATAATACATAGATTATCAAAGATGTCAGAATACATGTTCAGTGTTCTAATACAATCTAAATTGAAATTTGAGCTACAATAACAGTTATAAATACTGTTATATTTTGTTGCCACCTGCCACCAGTCTCAAAGAATAAATGCAAAAGAACTTTGATTGTTAAGTTTTCATGCCTTCATTAAGTCCCCATTCAACTGTCATCAATTTTTGCATACATGTTGTCCAACATATGGAATAGTACATACAGTAAAATTTATCCACTAAAACAATTTTTCCTGCTAGATAGAACAAATAATTTAAACGGAGCCAAGCCAAGTATTACTTTGAACATCATTCAATGCTTACAAAGAACAACTCAATAAATCACTCATGCAATAAGATGATGAAAAGATGGCAATGGGTAGTATTTCAAACACAAACTGCACATCAGGCAGTCATTAGAAAAGAATTATAGCTTTCTTTACCTCTAATTTTAAGGTCAAAAACCTGTGACTGTGACTTTGAACTAATTAAGCATATTAGCTATCCATTGAAGTATGATACCCCATTTGGTCTAGTTCCTTTTTTCTAGATTTTGTATACTATTTTGATCATACATGCTAATATGGTTTACCATAAGTTTATCATAATGTTTATTAGACATATAATTTAAACCTACCATGGCTGTCTATTTAAATATTAACAGAACCCTGCAAAAATGTATGAAAAACATTGTGTCACACATTTGTCTACTATGATATGATTATTTTCACTAATTAAGATAGCAAAAATGTAGAGATAATAAATCTTAAAAATTATTAAAGAACAGTGTTAGTGAGTTATTAACATATAACTCAATAATGGTGAATCTGAGCTTTGATAATTTAAACATCATAAAGATCAATTTCGCCATTATTGAGTTATTAACATATAACTCAATAATGGCGAAACTGATCTTTATGATGTTTAATATTGTAGACTTGTTTGCACCCTGAATAGCTAAAGCTAAAATAAGTCAAAAATAAAATATATGAAGAAAATGAATTTTAAATAACACAGACAAGCAGAGTTGTGACTAAAGACACTAATGAAAGTGCCACTAGACACTAATAAAATTAGTATTAATAATAAGAAATATAGAAAATCTTGCATCATTTAAATGAAGAATTGTTTAACATAGCTTAAGCAATTAACGAATTCTTGGTACATTCACTTGATTCTAATAAATTGTGTTAAAGATATCTATTGTGATCAATAATAATGTGTTTCTTTTTTATTTACCTTTTCCATTCCATAATGTAACAGTTTTATACAGAAATTAATGCATTGCAGCAACTAAAAACATTACCTACTGGTAATGATAGCACCTATTTCATTTCTACAGCTGTCTTTTGTTTATTTTCAAAAATTCCATTGTTTCATTTTTAATTCCTATTCGATGAAGCATTTAAGTGTAGAACATCTCATCTAATGGAGTATACCTTGATAGTGTGCAGTTTGAATTAATTTCTTTGAGTAGAGCAAAAATATAACAAAATAATCTCTTTTTTAGATATTTTACAGTCATAGTATACACATCTTTAGATATTAAGCATCATCATCACATTTTCACACACTCAATGATGCACTTTCAAATACAATAAATAGTCACTTTAGAAGTAAATGTATTGTAAGTAATAATTACCAAGTTTTCCTAATGGTCAAGAGTGTCCTCGGTGGCCTCTTGCTACTCGCATCAGTAATGACAGAGAATCGGTCACTAAAGCTCCTCTTCACCTCAGTAAACCGGTTGCCAGATGATAGCCTTAATGACTTTCCAGTGACAAGGGCACGCGACTTTCGACTTTGAGCGAGCGCCTGATCTTCTTCAGTATCTTTATAATTAGTTTGTAATGACACTCTTTTACGTTCCTTAGTATATTTTAAATTGGAATCTGATACGTTTCCATTTATTTCACGGTTTTTGTTATATGCGTGTTCTGCCTCTCCAAACCCCTGGACGAAACAGAGCATAATTTCATTAGAGTAAGACTCCTTCATCTAGAAGGTCATAACTTTTGTTCGATAAACCAAAAACCCAATACAAATAAGGTCAGTATAGACAGTGATTCGTTCGGAGTTTTTAATTTGTTACGAAAGTCAGTCCGCTGACATTTTCAATCGCGAAAACTGAATAGACATCGTTCGTTTGAATAGACAAAATTCATTTGAAAGTTATTTTGTGGTTTGGGGTAAAATTATATATACATGAAATGTCAGCACATTTATTTGATACGAAACACTTGAACCGCACAGTGTAATTTCACTGCAATCGAATTATGCTTCACAGACTTGCCGTCTGATAGTATATGATATCACCAATTTACTAAAGTCCTTCAAATTTCATAAAAATATGCAGCCCGCTAAATATCGGGGTAAAATGACATTTCATAGACGTTCGGTGACCGCCCGTAACTAGTGTTTCGTTCGAAAACACAATTTCACACAGCGTCGGCTGTTTGCGAACTGACAGTCTGGCTCCGGTTTAGCTGCCCCCACTTATCCGCCGTCACGCCACGCCGTCAGTTACAACTGCGCGGCGCAATGAATGAAGAATGTGACGTCGCGTCGCCTAATGATTGTGTTGCCCCAACTAGTGCCAATTTTTTATGTACATAAAATTGACAAAAAGCAGGCAAAATGTTATGATTCTCATTCAACTAAGTTTTTAAATAGACATACTAGACATATTTCATTATCAACCTATTAAAAAATTATTAATTGCCAATTAATATAAAACGACGTTAGAAAAAAGAGACCGTTGAAAATAACTGTGTAATAAACCACCCACAGTTAATCTTGTCGGTAACTTTAGAACACATTTGTTCAATGTTTTATTCCACAAACTATAACAACTTAAATAGATACCTGTGCTTATTTGCTTTTTTTTAGTGCTTGTTTGTAAATAAATGTTGATGTTTATTAATAGATAGCCTAATATTTTAGGCAGTTTCCTAGCTGACTTACCTAAATACTGCTACAAATTTAAATAACTTCAAGTAACATTTTGTTCCCAATGCATGCTGACTTATTTCCGTCAATAAATAATCATTCCGTCAATCGTAAATGGGATCACCAAGGCGACCGGCAACAAAACTTACAGAAAATGTGTATTCAATTTGTTGGGATTCCCACATTCGAAATTTAGAAAAAAAGGAGAATAATAACTAACAAGATTTTTGTGCTATAAATGATTATATTTGCTTTACTTTCTACGTGGTATTCTTAAAATGGTAATCAAAAATAAAAATGTCACATAGGATAACATACCTTGAACACACATGATACATTGATATTACGGAACGGAACGGGGAACGGTTAGTTACGACATATAATTACTTTGATTCATTTACTAAAAATACAGCATTTGAAATTTGCGTTTTATTCTGTTAAGCGCAATGAAACAGGAATGAACGGTAGGGTTGGGTAGATCAATAAATTTCGGCATCTATTTTGATATAATTCTCCTAGGCAACAGGGAAGCCAAACACAGGGAACGGGATAAATGTTTTCGGGATTTTTAATTTCATGTTGAAATTGACTACTTTTTTCTATGGAAGAGAGGGCAAACGAGCAGACGGTTCACCTGATGGAAAGTGACTACCGTCGCCCATGAACGCCTGCAACCCTGAGTTGTGAGTCACAAGCGCGTTGCCTTTTAGGAAGGAGTAGGTACGCTCTTTTCTTGAAGATTTGAAGGTCCAGAAATACCGCAGACGATTACTTGTTCCACATGTCGCATTGCGTCCAAAAGATGTAAAAAAACTGATAAATAAACTTTATTACGTACAAAAATATTAAAAAGAAGTGGTGCTTGACATTTATTCATTCAATACAAATGCAAAAAAATTTAACTAAAATATGAAACGCAAATAATTATTTTCAAAATAAATTATTCTATTAAATTATATTATTAGGTATATTCATTTTACATAAACATCTGTTCAAAGAGATTGTTTCAATGTATTCTTAATTCTTTTCATTACTCAAAATGTCCCTGTACCTAATGATTAGCTCTGTGACGCAAAGTCAGGAATTTGCATTTAAAAAATGCCAAAATTTGGCTGCTTTTTAGGTGCTAATTCTGTGCCAAGATTAAAACTTAGGTGCTCTAATTCTTTTACTGAACCGGTCTATTGAAATTTGCGTTGCTAGCAAAATATCAAGCTAGCAACGCAGTGACAATAATGAGTTTACAAATAATATGAATAGTAAGAAATTAAGTACCTAAAAAGAATGAGGGGGTTTTTTAAAATCCAAATTCATGACTTTTTTTTTCGCCTACACATTGCACAATTCTATGATGGAACAGTAAAATTTGTACATCTACAATAAAATCCTTAAAGTATTACCTGATATCAATTCATAAAATGCGTGTGATATGCGTTAGTCGGAAGGAAAGGGTCCCGTGCTACCCACTAGACAATGACCGGCGTGACCGCCTCCACGGCGCCAAAGCCAGTACGTGGAACCTCCAGCCGGGACGACCAACGAGTCATCGTGGCTCGGCAAGCGGCCTTAAACCACTCATGAGTGGCTAAGGACGAGATCCGCCAGCACCCTCTGAGAGTTAGCACCATCAGGGCACGCTTTATTCTGGTAGATCAGAGTGCAACTGACTGGATAACCCTGGTGTATTACTATAACTGATAATTTCCACTACAGCTGCTGTTGAAGCAACTGTATTGGTAGCTGTGTAAGCCATAAATTTATAGCCCTTCACCACAACATATTGTGTCCTCTCAGATAGAGAAGATTTGCACAATAGAGGAAGTATATAAAGGCAAAACAATATTTTAGAATCATTTAACATTATTACGGGTTTTTAGTGGATACCGCGTGTTTCTTACATATGGTATCTACTAAAAACCCAAGTAGCCTGTCGAAATAAAGTGACCTAGATAAACTAGCTGGAAGAGTTGAATAGGGTAGATGACTGTTAAATCAAATCACTATCTTTTATTAAACGTCAAATCGATAGACGTGGAACATTTTTGTTTGATATACTATATCGTGGCGTAAAACTAGTTATTGTCAAATTTAATGTTGATTTGAAAATATCAAATCAATAAAACATTAAATTGATAATGGAGGACATCTCAGGCTGTGCTTTAAGAGGTTACATTTAATAATGCAGGTGAAATTATTTCTTTCAACCTGGTTTCAAATCTATTTTGTATTTGATCAGCCATAAATTATATACTAATGTTATAAATGCGAAAGGAATGGTTAGTCTATCACATTTCACCCATGAACCGATTTTGAAGTACTTTAGTTTATCGACAGAAACTTTGCGCAGACCATAGGCATTTTCTAGAGCGAAAATAGAACTAGAAAGGGCGACATAAGATTAAGAAAGTGAAATTCTATGAAAGAAATTGAACGCAGCCGTAGTTGCGGGTAAACTATCGTGGACGTAATTAAAATAAAATAAAGAAGGTATTTTTAATACCAGTATTGAAGATTTAGTAGAGAACTTATTAGGCATTTTGTTTTTATAACAAATAAATGTAGTGTATGTATTTCTTTAGGGCTCCAGTAACTTCATTCACTCAGTGAAAAGCAACGATAAATTTGCTTCATACCGGTTTTATGTGAGGAGTATTACACCACGTCGGGGTATCAGGGTTTTCCTTCCTAGGGTACACCTAGTTCCTCGGCAAATGGTACCCGAGACGCCGTGCGGTTTTTGGTCGGTTCGAGTCCGACACAGCCACGGGTGGTATCCGAGGGGAATTCCACACAGGACAAAAAAAAAATGGATATCGCCACAAACTCTTTAAATGTAAAATATAAAACTTTGTTGATATTACTTACCTAGCTATGAAGAAACAAGTTTATCTATTTATTTTATTTAATAAGTTTCTTATTTAAAGTTTTAATATCATGAAACAATAAGTTCAAGGTTCGTAGTTACGAGCGTAAAACCCTTAAAATTATTTTTTAGAAGTTGCAACATGAAGGTTTAAATTAAAAAATATTTTAGAACGTCTATTTATTTAAATATTTGAACACGACACATTTTAATCTCGACATGGTTAACATTATAAATCTACAAATTAAAATTAACTAATAAAAATATAGGTAAATACATAAATGTTTACGTATACTTGCAGTTACTGAAATTAAAATCATTGTCTGCGTACAACTCGTTTTACTCTTCAGTTTATATAATTATTTCGACGTAATTGTTTTATAATTAAACATGAATATTCTTTTGAAACTTTACTGTTACTTGACGTCATGAGCTCCAACAGCGGGGTGGGTGAACCTTAAGTGATGTAAGCAAATAACCACAAACATTACTTCAGGCGACTTACAGTGAGTTAAGTTGTAGGTAAGTTTCCGTTTAAGTACTTACTGAGTTCAGCTTCTAAAATACTTTTATTTTGCTAGTTGTATCATAACTCAACGAAGCATGTACGTGTATTATTCCGTGGCAATTCTTTATCAAATACAAGGATTTTTGCTTTTAGTAGTCAGTTATTAGAAAAATGTTGCTTTAAAACGAAAATAATAGCGCACCCTCTCCCAGCATTTCAGATAAGTAACTTAAAAAAACTCACAAATATAAAATTGATTGGGACACAACAATTTCTTGATTTATTTTAAACCATATTACATTATGATTTAAGCGCCCCAAGAAACTGTGACTGACTGTGACATTATGTGTGTGACATGCACAAGGTTCGTCATTGAAGCTATATTATAGCTTCAATAACGAACCTTTTGAAGGCAGACAAAGATATAATAGAAAGGTTACATGTTGTTTATCATCTATTTCCATATAGCAGAGACCATTTACGATTTTAATCGCAGCATACCCAACGCCTAAATTAGATAGACACATAGATAATACTTTCTTTGTACACCAGCATTTTAAAGACAAGTAAAGTAAACGTACAACAAATGTGCACGTATGTCACTACACATATATAAGTTTTGAAACGCTCGAAATTTGAAAATGGAACGCATCTGTGTCGAAAATCGAACACAAAAGCCCATTTATAGCAATTAAAAAAATATAGAAATATTAAACTGTCATCATTTCCCGCTTTGGAGATTAAACGTCGCCTACAATGGAGATTAAACGTAAACATTTGCGTGCTATGATATATATTACGACTTTAAATGTGGTTTATCTGAAGGTATAAGCTTGGATCGTTTAAAATCAGCTTTATAAGAGTCTGCAGCTGAGAAGCGGTGGCTGCCCACAAATCAGCCATTTTTTGACCTGTCGGAGGAAGACTGGAATAAGTGTTTCAAAGACTGATTTAAGCAGATGGAAATTTGTATAGAGAGTGATGGAGTCTTTTGAAAAATATAAATTGTAAGTATATATATTGTTTACTTTTTGCGCGTCTCAGAATTTATATAGTGACCTACGTAGTAGGTGAATAGACGATATATGTATAGTAACGATCAGTGTATAGATACTTGCGTGTGGTAGTGTAGTGGTAGTAATAATGTTCTGCAAAACTACTCATGTATTTGGTACCTATATATATTAGGTCCTTACATATGCAATTGGCGTTTTGTACGGGTGGAATATAAAGTCAATTTTTTTTTGTTAAATATATTTAAGTAATCAAAGTATGCACTGTTATTATCTATGCACTTTTGCAATCTCATAGGTAGTTCATTGATCCCTTTACTAAAAAAAACCATGGGGGCGAGAATCAATAAACTCTTTGTAGGCGGTTTGGAGTTGATTTTTTTTCCTTGTAAGCAGTTGTCCAAATTCCGAAAAAAAAATAGTAATCTGTTGGAGCAAGGTCCGCCAGGTCCGGGGAGTTAGGTGGATGTCGCAGACATTCTAATTGTAGCTTATCTAACTTAGTGGTTGTTTGTTGTGTGGTGTGTGGTCTTGCGTTGTCGTGAAGCAGCAGTGGCCTAGAGCGATTGACCAATCTCGGTTGTTTAGCAGCTAGTTCTTTCTTCATGGTTTTGCAGTCGGCATATCTGCCGTAATCATTTGGCCAGATTTTAGAAAGCTGTAGTGAACGACACCGGCGCTAGTCCACCAAACACTCACAAGTAACTTTTTCTGAGTCAATTTTCGTTTAGGGTAGGATTTAAGTGGGTCACCAGGGTTCAGCTATTGCGAGGAGCAATTCTGATTATCGTACAGTATCCACTTTTCATCATAAGTAATGATTCGATTTAAAAAGCATAGTAACACAAGTTTACAAGTTCGATTCACTCAATTCATGAGGTATCCATCGTTCAAGTTTTTTTACTTTCCCGATTTGCTTCAAGTTGATTAATACAGTTTTATCACTTACCCCGAAGCCTGCATCTATCTCTCAAGTGCTCTGTGCATGATCCGCTTTCACAATAGCTTTTAAGTCTTCATTTTCCACTTTGGTCTCTGGCCGTCCACGGGGTTGGTTCTGAAGGTCGAAATTTCCAGAACGAAAACGTTGAAATCAAAAACGTACGGTGCTTTCTTTTGCGACACCAGCGCCGTACACATCATTAACCCTTCGAGCTGTTTCTGCAACACTGGTGCCACGGTAGAACTCGTACTCGTAAATATAACTACGTAATAAGTGACGCCAAAGAAGAAAATAATGAGGAAAAAAGAAATGAATGACTGTTTTCAAAACTCAAATGTATCAGCTAAAGGAATTCATAAATTTGAATTTGGAATTCTCATTGATATAATACGGAATTCTTAACTAAAGAGGAGATATTTTAGATCAAAGTGGTCAGTACGACAAAACGCTAATTTCATATGTAAGGACGTAATACTAAGAGTTTAAAACGAATACGAATGAATAGAATGGTGTGAATAGTAGCACTACGTTGTACTTTAGGAATGAGGAAGATATAGAAACGTTATAGGGGTTGGGAAACATGAGTTTGTAAAAATCAAGCTTTGTTGATTCACTCCATCTCTGCCTCTATGCTTCCTTGTCATGTCTATATTTAAAAACTCTGGATATATTAAAAGCGCGCATGCTTCTGTTTTGGATTGTGTCTCTGAAAAACAGGAGCCATGATCATCGATAATTTTATTCAATGACAGGGTTGTTGACGGAAGCCGAACGATGTTTCTTTATTGCTTCTCAAAATAGGTATATGTAAAAAGAAACATGACTCAAGTACTTTAATCGATTTACCTTTTCCTTGAATATTTTATACTTGTTTTGGCAGTGATTGTTGCTTATACAAGAACAGATTCTTTATAATAATAAACTTTTAGGCGATTCGTCACAGTAAACTTCCTGCAGTTGGTGAAAGTTTAAAATCGAGGATTATATTGTTTGTTTTTTGTTGATGTTGTTCCGCCGACTTTGATTGTTTATTAATTTTATTACATTGGAGTCCTATTTATATTGTTTTTTATATTGTTTCTATTCGCAAATTTTCACTCTTTAATGCAACTTCGACGACTTCGTCAAAGTGGCTTAAAATCCGTTTAATATAAGCAGATTATGACGGCTTTTTATGAAAATGGAAAGCTTTTATTCAGCTATAGCTTGTAGTTATATGTTCAGCAGTCAATGATTCCTAAAATTTTAATAAATAATAATGGTAGACTTATCTATTAGATTATTTGTTCTAACATAATCTAATAAAAAAGTTGACTCACTCAGGGAAAACTCTAACAGTGAGCTAAGAAACTTCCTACTACTACTACCCACTACTTTATTGTTTCACCCGCTAAAAAGAAGCGTAAATAATGTGAAATAATGTAAATTTAAATAAATGATAGGAAAAAAATGACTAAGGAGCTGCGTAATTCAGGAAAATAATACGTTTCACTGTCCAAAACCAAGAAAGTTGTTATATTTATAAATGAAGAGATACTTATTATAGTTATAAAGACGCTTGATTCCTCCTTGTGCAGAACGATGTCGTCACAATGTTTTTGGCATATTTATTATTTTATGTAACCTTAATATTGTTTGCGTTAGTAATTTTATAATAAGCATGATTTAAATATTAATTTTGTCTCCGAACAAAACTTTCCTCATTTTTGTTTTGTGAGAATTATTTTTGTAGAGTAAGTACAAATTTTCTACTTTCGTTACGTTAAATGAAACATATTTTGGCAAAAGAAAATAGTTTTAAAGCTTCTTTTATTTTAATTTTCTACTGAAAACGAAGTATAAAATGTCACTAATTTGAAAAAAATACTAAAATGAAAGGAAAAGTGACACTGATATAAATAACAATAAGAATAAAAATAACATGGAGATACAAAATTTATCCATAATATTGAAATTACGCATGAATTCTCACGTATAACTTATATTCCTACATGAAAAAGTATTTTTTTTAAAGTAGTTTTTGGATAGTGAAAGTAACGGATTAAGGGTACGATAAATGTCCCTATACTTACATAAATTTAGAACTGACGATGCTCATCCGTTTTACTGAGTCACTTGTAGGATCATAGACGTGTTAATGAATACATCTATTGATTAGATACTAATGTGTTCTATGCTTCTAATAAAGTATACTGATAAAGACAGAAGAAGACTGCTTTGGTATGTTGCAGAATTATCTTGCACTGACAGCTCAAATATTGGTAATCGTAATGTCCTACGTATTACAAAGTATGCTACCGATCACTTTGAAACCACAAGACCTACTTTAAATGTTATACATGACTTAACACCAGATTTATTATGCAAATAATATTTGGCGAACACCAAAAGACGTACGATTTAAGTAGGTTATACATGTGAAGCTGATGTATTTAGGTCAGTCATAAACCTATTAGCTGAGAAACCATTCCTTGCCTAAACCCACTCAACATACTATGACTCAGGTTTTAAATAAATTAACCGATTTTACTTTGACTAAGCTGCCTTACGGGTAAAGAAACTCTTTGGAAAAATTGATAGTTCCTATACTATGATTGTTTTTTAAAACTTCTATATCTATATAGATATAGATACTGAAGTACGGATAATATATTCGCCTAATTACTTTTCTAAAAAGTTTCAACACAACAACACGCAGAGTAGGTACTTTGTGTAATATGAATACTAATAAATTAATTTGTTTTACGGATATTATAGACGCTAAAATTTCTGCACAATAGTCGGATTCGAAAAAAACATTTTTAAATAAAGATAAAGTTGAAATAAACCAATAGGAAGAAAAATGCTTGAGCGCACTTCCTGTAGCGGAGTGTTTAGGCAACCGTAATGTAATGTATTTTAATAGTTCTATTTGCTAAACCATGCCAGCCAAACATTATAGCTATTGTTAAATGTTATTTAAAAATACTCCTTAATTAGCAAAACACTAACGTACTGCTGTTTTTTCCGCTTACGTAGTGAGAGTGAGAGAGTTGAAGGTTGGTAGCGCACGAGTGGAGGCACAGTGCGTTGTGATCAAAAATGATTGAAGAGTTTGCTGGTACTTAAATGTACAAATTGCAGCAATCCCATCGACTCCCATGCTCTGCACTCAGTAGCTGTATGCGCACAACGCCAACTCCCGCATTGGAGGCTCTTGGTCTACCCCTACTGGATTTGTTTATACGGCAGGAGGCCGTCATAGCGATCATCAGACTCAGACACCTGGGTCTGTGGCATAAAGTTGAGGGATCACGCTCCAAACTATGGGATCAATTAGTGGAATACGAACCAGTAATAGAACCCTAATGCTATAGGATCCCAAAACACCATATCTTCACAAAATATACCAGATTCAGTTACAAGTAAATGACCGAGATCAATCCGGCGTTAACGAAGTCCGAATTTACACATACGGTTTCAAGACTAGGTCAGGAACTGGAGCCGGATTTTCTCGCAAGACCTAATATGAATGAATATATAACTAGCGTTAGGCCAACACAGTTCCATAATTCAATGGAAATGTGTGGCAATAACTTAAGGTCTTAACCTATGAAATATTTAGCATACATAAATCCTACTAATCTATATTTATACATTAATACTATTCATACATATGTACGTTAATATATACAGACACTAATTTCTAACTATGAGAGATAGATAATGCTCATACAGCATAGTCTCGAAGATGGTAAAGGATTGCGCGCGTCTGATAGAAACCGGCAAGGCATTCTATAAACGTACAGCTTCTATGAAAAATGATTTTGTGTAGAAATTGGTAGAATACCTTGGTATTTCCAATCTCAGGCTTTCAGAGGACCTCGGGCATGTCATATGTGTGTCATGAGGGAACTTAAAGCGTTCTTTGAGGTAACCAAGAGTTAATAAGTTAAACAGAATATTATACAGAAGCGTAAGGATATGAGTATTCCGGCGAAGGGGGATTGGAAGCCACCTGAGCTTTTTGCGGTAGTGGGAAACATGATCATCTAGCGAAGTCCTGATATGAATCGTATACGTATTGTCTTCGAATGCCATCAAGCATTGGATTAGCTTGCCACATTAAATGGTGTGCTACACCAATGGATTAAAGGGCACAGTAATTCACACGGGAACGACGCCGCAGATGAGTTGGCAAGGAGGGGCTCGGGAACACCGGCTACCGGCTACCATATTGCTGCCACTACCTTTCAACCAACTTCGTTTCTGGAACAGGTAACGGACTCGTGAAGCACACCATCTAAGGTAGAAACACTCATCCGGCTGCAGACAGTCTAAACTGGTGCTGACTGAAATCACACCACAACTCACCTGCAGATTGAACAGTTTTAGCAGACTAGAAATCCGAATTGTTGTTGTCTGAGTTGTGGGAACTATAACAGGACACCTAGCCCTGAACCGACAACTATTTACCATCAATGCGACGGAAACTCTACTTTACAGAGGATGTCTGAAAGCATAAGAAACGACAGCCCGCGTAATCCTTGAATGCGAGGGAGTGGCCACACAACGGGCTGGTATAATTCCTGATACAAAATATACAACCAATACCAATACATACTGCCTACCAACATTTTATACATTTTATATTAATTATTGATTTGGCATATAGAAATGCGTTTGTACATGTAGTTACAGGGACAAAGCATCGTGAACATGACTATTTTGAACACAACGTACCTAACGTTGTGTTCAAAATATAACACAACGAAACGTTATGGTTGTGTGTGAGAATTATTACAGAAGTATCTGTTTCTATTACTTAAAATAACTTTATCACACATAAACTAGACTATACACTGACGAGACTTTAACGTTTGAAATATAATAATAATGACGTATCAGCGTCATACCATAATACAGTATTCAAATTTTACATTCGTGCTACGACAGGTGGAAAAACGGACTGTGACGTCAGTGTCGCTAATATTTTGGCACAAACATGAGGGAGTGTCTCTATCGTCATACTTGGCACAAACACCACCCGACAAAGGTACGTCATTCGCCCACATAGGTAAGCACTTTCGAAATTGGAATTTCCTTGATGCGTGATAAAACTGACGAGTGGCCTTGGAGTGAGGTCAACGTAATTACAAGTGTTGGGTGATTAAAATAAAGTTTTGCTACACGATTATAATTATTAAACCGCTTGGCACAGGAGAGACGTCAGGATTAAGGAAAAGAAAATTTATTGATAAAGACAATATTGTATTTGGTTTTTCTCTACGTAATACATTTGGATGATGAATGTTTAGTATCTAAAGTTTGTCTCGAGTAGCATTGTGACCTTAATGATCGTTAAAATATAAAGAGGTTTTTAGTTATATAACCGTCGGCACTTGCCTCAGTTGAAGATTAGTCTATTTCAGGAGTGAGTACAAAATTTTCCATTGGTATTATTTTAAATTCTGTGATGGCTGAAATTTTATGCTAGAGAGCCATATTATTCAACGATAGTCAATCCGCTTATTAAAAAAAACAAATGAATATAAATTAATAAATTCATAACACAATACGTGACTTTTTATTAAAGAAACCGAGAAAATAGGGTCACAGCAGTGTCAATTGGTCATTTGGACAAATGGCGATTTAAATTTGAACATTGAACGAAAAAATCTTAATGTGCAGTAATTAAGTACATATATATTGCTCTACAGTATTTAGCCACATTGATTCGCTTGTTAAAACTTTCAAAGTCGAGGTACAAAGTAACCTATATTCTTACTCGAGCATGGAACTATCTCCATGCCAAATTTTATTAAAATCAGTTGAGCGGTTTAGCCGTGAAAGCGTAACAGGCAGACTACTTTCTACTACAGGAGTTACTTTCGCATTTATAATATTAAGTCGGGATTGACTGTTTACTGTGTGAACACAACCTGCTTAGAACCTTCATGGGTGGCAAGTGATGAGGGCAAGCAATGTTATTGTATTATCGTTTTTTCATTGAATAACATACATGTAGACATCTTTACATACTTTCCCGTTTATAGGATTAAAAAAACATAAATTTTGTTCAATTAATTTAAACGAGCTCGTTTGCTCGTAATGCTCCAGATAGTTCAATCAATAATAGTTTCAATAAGTGCCGTCATAATGTTGATCTGAAGGAGAGGCTTTTACGTCTTTCATTTCAAATGCAAAAGGAGTTGCTAAGTTTTTTTCTAGGTCAAGAAAACCTGGAACGAAAGACGTAGACGTAGCAACATTGTTTAGAGCTTTAGATTGAGGTATTTCTCTCTCTCTCTCTCTGAGTAAAAATACACTGAAATCTTCGTAAAAAGATATAATCATGGAATTCAAAATGTCTAGGATCTCTATCACTTACACGCTCGTTGTAGGTTTATACGGTACGTTGCATTCACGGGAATTAGAAGATCATTAGTATATTTTGCATTTTTTCTGGTATGTTATGCATTGAATTTAGGGGTTAAAATTGTTTTACAAATCTTACGCATGGCCGTCTAATCCAAATCTAAGAGCCTGTACTTTGGTAATTAGTCTGCTGATAAATAATATAAATTTCTACATAATGTACGTATATGTTATAGATGAAATACACTCAGAAACAGAACAAATGATTGTGCTCATCACATAAGTATTTGTCTTGGTTGGGAATCGAACCCTCAACCTCTGGTTCATCAGTTACGATCACGTAGTACTAGACCAAGAGGCCGGCCAACATAAAGAAGTAAATATCTTTCCCCTAGGTAAAAATGATTGGTTTTAAAATAAAGGCGATGTGCAGTCTTTGTATATCATACGGTATTCTGGAACTAAAAACAGTTTTCTGAACCTATGATACTCGTACATCGAAACTCGAAACACAATTCAATGACATTATATAGTAACTATTCTATAACATGACGTATAGAATATAGCGTATAGAACTTTCAAGAACAACTTCTTTAATAAAATCTATACCCTGTAACCATGACGCAAGTTAACTTTTATTCTAATAGAAGGTCACCTCAAACGTCGTATTATCATGATTTAATAGCTTTATGCAATTCAAATTGCCTGTATAAAAATCTACAGTAATAAGTAATAGCCGTCATATTTTACATTATGATGGAATAATAAATTATGTATGTGACTCACATTGTGGCGTGGTTGAGGTAATTTTATTTTAGAATAACCTTTGAAACCACAACCGTAGCAAAGATATTACTTATAAGTTAGTCCAAAATGAACGCATATCGTTTTTAACTGATTTAAAAAGGATACACACATCACATAAAGATACAGTCATGCACGGCTGGGTAGATAGAGGCGTCAAAAAGCATGCAGAGGGGCAAACCAACCGGGCATTTTAGGGATTACATGGGAAAATTAGAAGTATATTTAAAAGATAGATAGAATAAGAAGAGACGCTAATGGTAGGAACGAGATATGGGAATTGGGAATGTAAGCAATATCTCGAGTAGATCAGGGGGAGAGTCTTATGCCTGTGTCACAAACTCGCTGTTATCGGGATGTCTGGGCTCTCTATAAGAAGGGACGGCAACGGTAGGAAAGAGATATTGGATTGGGGAATGTAAGCACTATCTTGAGTAGATCAGTCAGGTAGAAGAGTTTTATACCTGTGACACAAACTCACTGTTACGTTATTTTTTTAGCACCGCATTTCAAAGGGCACCAGGTTCTTTTCTACATGACAATTCTGATCAAAGGACTAAAAATTAAAATAATAATAAAAAATATGCTTTAAATAAATTGGTTAACAAGTATACTATACAAGTTGCTTATTGACTTGGAACACCAATGGCACTAGATAGAGAGCATTATCTTTTGTAAATACCTCAAAACTTATTTGTATGATAATTTACAGGATTTACTCTTATTTAATAAAATTTTACGAACGAAATCGTAAGGGATACGTTTACAGGATCTCAGGAGTCTCTTAGACGAAGTTTAACTATAATATTACATAATCTTGACCTTCAGTTTGATGTTCCTTTAAACGGTTTCTAAATGATACAATCACAGCTAAGTTTCAGACTTGTAATTGGATTGGTGTATGAACAGATTTTGCGCTCACAAGTGCTCAACTAAATAAACATTTATTATTTGTTTTTTTTTCATTACCGATGTTTGTAAAAAAGTCCCATATGCCTAGCTATAGTCCATCTAATCGGTACCTTTGACGTCTCATACTTTTCAAGACGAAACAACTTTGTATAGGCGTAACTCTTACAATTTCAATAACCTTTTCCGTAAAACTATGGAATTATGAAACTATTTTTATTTTACCGCAAGATATACAATTCTTAATGACTAAATTTAAATGTTTAAAACAAAGTAAAATAACCAATTTATACACAATAGATGTTATTTTCAAACTTCGTTTCAAAGTCACGTAGTTAGGTCCTTTATCGTAGTGTTGCGGCTCCTCAAATTCACTTGAATACGAATAATCGTTAAAATGTACGAAAAATCGAATATATTGATAACGAGTCATTTTCAATCCAGGCGTCTTAAAGTGTTTAATAATACTATAAATTCATCTGACATCATGAAAACGCATAATCAAAATGCAAATTATGCTCGTTTATTAAATTTTCACACAATCTTTGTAAGCAAAAATAGCTCGTGTCCGAGTCTAGTTTATACTAAGATTTACTAGTAAAACCTATGATATGCCATTATACGGGCTTTTATAGTAACTTACATAAATCTGTAATCGATTAGTACATACTAAGAAATGATATCGATATCTCTTAAGAATCGGATGTTGTAGAATCGATTTCATCGATCAATAATACACTGCTGTTTGCCGCTTGGAAACAGACTAAATTGACTAAATTTGCCGTTTTGATTTGTCGTCCAGCAACCTAATGACCTTGAATTTTGACTACATAGTTTACATGACTTTGAGCCCATATTATGAAAAATTTGGATTGAAAATCTAGTCAAATTCTATGTAAAATTACTCGTGTGTGTTAAAATTTGTATGATCAAATATTGAGCGTGTCCCAATTGAATTGTAATAAAAATAACTTTAGGTTCGTACAGTTTGTTTGCAGAAATTCCAATACATTTCTAACAAATACTTTCAGGAAATGTAACCTCTTTCGTAGCTAGGTCAGTTTATCGCTGTGAATGTGTATTTGTGTTGCCACCATTATGATAGCCTGACCTGAGAAATGTTTGAAGTCTGACATGATTTTCCTATAGAACTGAGAGTTTCTAGGATGGTTTAGTTTAAATATTCGCGTTTGTTGTTGCGCCTTATTGTTTCTTACACACACACAGCCTTCATTAATAAACACAAGAGTTATTGACGAGCTAGTAAACAAGAGAACAACAGGTCCCGCGATGAAAACTAAAGACAATGGCGTTATTCTGCTACTGAATTAAGTTGTTTACCATAACTCACTAATTATTTCGCTTTAATTGACTCTAACTGGAAACTAAAAATTGAAAGAATATCGTTATTAAAAAAAAATGTTTACTTTTAATTAAATTTAGTTTTTAAATTCCATTCCGTCCTCAATGTTTTACACATAACCTGTTTTTGTTGGTTGTTGAATCCTAACTTATATTTTAAATGCGATAGTGCGCTTATTTGTTTGTTTCTCGTATCGTATCGAAAGTATAGTATCGTACAAAAAGGGCAAACATTTCCTAAAAAAAAGAGTGCGTCTTACAGAAACGGTGGTCTTACAATATGATGTCATATCTGATATCCCATCTGACGGCCAACTCTCACACATACAAAAGTCGCAGACTGAGCGATATTGACTTCATTGACAAAACATAAAGCCACGTAAGCGAAGCTGAGGGCGAAATCTAATATTTATAAATTTACATATATAAATGATTGTAATAAATAATATACACTTTAACTAAACGCTACTACTCTCAAGATAGATGAATAGGACATAAACTAGAAGTAAATTTGGGTGTGTCTAAAAAAATACTGGTGAATCCAACCCTTAAACAGGAACCTTTATCTTTTCCATAAATAATACTACTGTAAGCTATAAAAAAATATTTTTTTAATGAATTAGGATATTTAACAAGTCTTAATAATATAAGTGTAATTTCATGAAGTTTTAAGTCTTTAATTATCCAAAGTATAGTTACTTTGGTTTAGTAACCAAGGTAGTTACTACCTAAGGTATGTAATTTCCTACTTTTCTTTATTTTCAAACATTATACTTCTCAGAAGTCGGAACACAAACACGTTGCGTTACCTAGATATCAGATGGGCTCTTTATTTTCAGAAGATATTTCAACAGAATTAACGATACATGTGTTTGTCTTAGAAAAACTAGATCAAAAGAATATAAAGCAGAGTCTGCTCATAGAATATATTGATCTAAACTTAGAAGCCAGATTGTCTGTTCAGTCACAAACCCACTAAAGACCAAACTGTTACAGTAGGTTAGGTAAATAAAGACATTTTATTTTTCAGCTCCATAGAGCATTGATATGGAATACATTATAACCCGTTGACCTGTAAGTTCAATGTAAATATGTGTGTAACGGATATATTGATTAGTATTATTGCGCTTAAGTTATGAACGTTGTTCCTAAATATATTATTATACAAAGATTTATTATTCTAGTGATTTTTTTTTTAATTTATTCGGTCAAGAAAAAATATTTATATACACTGGACAGCAAATAAACCGAGCCACCCGCTACCTAGGCACTCTAATTCGATTTTCTCAAAAACTAAAAAACCTACAATTAACAAAGTTATACCTACAAAAAGTGCGTTTCATGGTGATTAAAATGAAAGGAAACTCATTGGGTTTAATCAATATTTCAGTGTTTATTAAGGATTTTACAAAGAAGAGTCGTTTTCCAGTCGTGACAATCGTTAGTAAAAAATAAAAAATAAAAAAAAAAGTAAAAAAAAAAATAAATAAATAAATTAAAAGTGAAAAAAAAAATTAAAGCCAAAAACAAAGATAAAATCAAAAAAAAGTTTTTGATCAATATTCCGTATTCCCTCCCCTTGCTCGGATAACTGCCAGCATCCTTGTATTCATCGACCTTACGAGCCTGACGATAAAATATACTGGGTCACCACATGAGCAACATGAGGCCGTGCATTATCATGCATCAATTGCATATCCTGTCCGATATATCCTGCGTAAGGTACCACATGGTCTGCGAGGATTTCAGTAATGTAGCGATGAGAAGTCAGTCCACGTGTACGGCCCGTCGGTTCGATGAAAACTAACGCTGTATGTGCTGTTAACGAGATGCCGCCCCAGACCGTTACAGATCCTCCTCTATAAGCAACAGTTTCCTCGATGCAACACTGAGAATAACGTTCTCCAGGGCGACGATATACTCTCTGACGTCGATCACTTCCATGTAGACTCACCCTGGTCTCATCAGTGAAGAGTACTAATGTCCAATCCCTATGCTCTCGAGCAAATTCAAGTCGTGCTCGACGGTGTGCTACCGTTAATGCTGGGCCTGTTGCAGCTCTTTTTGGGGTCAGGTTCCTGTCAGCAAGTCTCCTTCTGACGGTATCTGAACTTATGACCACTTGGCGTTCGTCACGCAGACTTTGTTGGACTTGAACTGCGTTGAGGTGGCGATTTCTCAGAACAGTAAGGTGGATATAACGATCATCTGCTGCTGATGTAGCCCTAGGTCTGCCCGTACCTGGACGGCGATCGAATGCTCCAGTCTCTAGGTATCGTCTGTAAACTCGTTGCACCGAAGATCTGCTGATTCGAAGCCTTCGAGCGACTTCACGTTGCGCAATGTCTGCTTGAAGTAATGCTACAGCTTGAGCTGCTTCCTGAGGTGTTGTATCCATTATTAATCGAAAAAAGTAGCAAAAACACACGCGTCTGAGCAAACGATGGACAAAAACTAAAGAAATGATAAGAAATATCCGACTACCCTCATTGTAGAGAAAAAGAACGCTAATTTCAAACTCTGGTGAAAACAGAGCAAATCGTTAGCATTGTGTTTGTTGCTTGATTACAATGTGAGTTGACGGTACTTTCGAATTAATTTTTAGTCATTTTAATCACCATGAAACGCACTTTTTGTAGGTATAACTTTGATAGTTGTAAGTTTTATACTTTTTGAGAAAATCGAATCAGAGTTCCTAGGTAGCGGGTGGCTCGGTTTATTTGCTGACCAGTGTAGTTAAGTTTTTAAGTATTATTTTTATTAAACGATGATAAAATGTAGCGTAATTATATAACTACATTTTGTACATCCTCCCAGCCTCCGACTTGTACGTAAATACGTGTGTGTAAATTTTAATCACGCAATTTTTATGTATAGAAGATCATGTGTGTGTAAACAGTCTGTAGGTATAACTTAGTAAAGTAGTTCCGTAGAATTTAGAGTTTACATCACAAAAGGTCTAAAAGAAAATGGTTCGGAGAATCAACCAGTATCTATGTACCAAGTTTCCGTGGATACGCCGTGCAATGTTGTAAACGCTATTTCCTGTAATAAATGTTTTATAATGTCATAGTTATGATGCTAAGCGACAACATAAGCCGATCTCCTTCAGAAGAGCTTGCACATTTATTGAGAATTAAATTATAATAGTTGTCAGTTGTTCAACATACGAGTACATTAGATAAATGAATTTAAGGAAACAGCATTCAATCGTGAATACATAACTGGCCACGCTTCTCAACGAAGACAAGAATATCCAATCGATATTATCCGTCTTCGTATTGTCGTTCTACAGTAGCTTCTTTGTAGCCTTTCGTATTATAGTTTGAATCGTTTCTATTATTTTTTTGGAACAAATTTCCTTCTCGCGCGTTACATGCTCTGACCGAGGAGACCAAAACCGAAAAATGTATAACAAGACTTTTTGCTGACACTTCTTGCCATACGTCTAGCAAAAAGCGAAAGGAACTTCGTTCTGACCGGGGGTCCGTAGACCCCTCACGGGTTTTTTTTAGCTAGGTATAGGAAGCAAATAATAATTTCATATTCTACCACATTGACACAACGCTATATAGTCACAAACTAAGCAGAGCTTGTACTATGAGTACTAGACAATCGATATAAATACATAAATACTTTTTTGTAATAACATACATATTATTCATAGAAACACCCAGACCAAATCAAACATGTCCATGCACACAAATGTTGGACTTGAGCAGAAATCAAACCCGCGACCTTCTGCCGTCTGTTATACAAACCACTACGCCATCCAAATGGGGATCACTGAATACCGCCCATGGGCAACAGTAATTTAAGAGCTACAAATGCATTGCCACTCGTTGAATGGCCACCTCCCCCTCTAAGAATTTGGGGGGGAGGGAGGAGATCGAGACTCCGGTAATATCATACACGGTGAAAAGTAACTAAATAATTGCCTAACACTCCAGCATGACTCTTCACACACTGTTCTGTGACTCTTCCACGGTAATCTATCTCGATCTCATGCATAAATTAATCAGTGCTTTGTATATGTATTATAGGTCACGAGTTCTATATCATACCATTTAATCCTAATCAACAGTGTTTCTAGCATGATGCTGTCGTGCATAAAGTGATGAATGGACCGGAATACATCAGATCAATGCACTCGGGGTCAGGTTATCGGATTTGGTCTGAAAAGTAAATTGACCGAATTGCTGGTATAATAAAATATTTTTACGGGTTAAATAGCATGTTATCGTATTATCATATTCAGAAATGTTTCATTGATAATAATTAGTAGGCACGTTTAAAGCACTGAGCATAAATCTTTTCTTAAAAACATATGTGAATTATATAATTTAAATACTTTTCTTTTTTTGTTTGCTTTTCTTTATTGAGTTGTTGAGTTTTTTAACATTGTACAAGTCAAATGTCATTTTTTTCTGTTACGCGCATTTCACACACGACCGTCTGATCCCATACTACTTATAAACATACTTTAATATTTATATAAATATAATAAAATTACACCCAGACACAGAAGAAATGATCGTGCTCATCAAAAAAAATATTTGTATCGAACCCGCTAGACCAACAGGCCCGTCAGACTATTCTCTAACCGTTAGTTATAACCTGATATAATAATATGACTTCTAGCCTAAGTGGTAGAATTGGTTGATTAAAGCACTTCTGTTGTACAAACATGTTAGGCTCCGCTTATGCATTGGCCCATTACTTAACCCTCGCCAAGATAAAAATAAAGGTTAACTCTATCCCGACTCCCTCTTGCGTCAATTTAAATTAAGTTTTAACAATCACAAAAAAAACAATATTATCACTCTTTAGAAAATGATATTTGATTGATAATCAATCTTTGTACAACTAATGCTATCAAGCTGTGGAAAGTCATTTAACTTTGGCCAGATAATATACACTTTCCACTTTAATTTTTCGAGGTTCTAACTTCCTCAAATCCTATTACAATTAACATCCTATATCATTGACAAACGGCCCCCTATTGTTGAGATGAGTATTGTTTCTTGCCTTTGTATGCGACACTACAAAATGTCAAATTGAATTAGCATGTGACTGTACTTGAAGTATATGGTAGTAATTTTTTCAAAATATCAGATGTTATTATCTGATAAAGTTAAATTTGCTCTCTTATTATTATCGTAATAGCTGTAATTATTGTCTCAGTTATCATTTATTGTTAATTTATTCGCACGTTTGCGTGCCATATTGAACGTGTCTAGCGCGTGGTGTAGAGATGGTCTCCTCTCTACTTATAACTATTGTAGGTATAGAAAACTACTTTTATTTGTTTTGTATTATCTTTAATCCTCCCTTGTGATTTGGAGATATAAGTCATGACTGGAGCATATTAATAGGTAGACGTATATCTATCGCTCAAAGAGATGGTAACTGTAGTGATTTTATAAGAATAGACGTGTAACTCAACATCAGGTCGTAACGAATAAGTCCATTAATGATAAATTCCAGTTTAGTAAGAATATAAGAGCGCTCTGTATAATTATCATTAGGTAAATTAGGAAAGTGGGCTTTTCTACTTCGTAAGAACTTTGATCGTGATATAAACTAATTAAATAGAAAAAGTTCCCTTTTTTCTATTGTAAAGAATATAAAAATACTTACAATTTAATCGATTTTAATAACTTTATTGACAAATATGTGAAATGTAATGTCTCTAAATTGTAATGTTAAAAAGTGGTCTAGTGTCCTCGTTTTGTGACTCTATTGTGACTTTAACTGACTACCGAGGTACTCATGTAGATAATCAGGTTATAATGGGTAGATTATAAGGTTAGTGATGTAATGTTTAAAGGTTAAAGACTACGGTCATTGAACGGTAATTTTAAATCAGTATGTAAAAATTTACATGTACAGACAAATGAAATTTTACGGTTTCTATATAAAAATATAAAAAATGGATATTATTGGATTTAAAATGTAAGTAAGTACTTATTCTAATTATAGCTGATCATATTTTGTATGCCATGTTATTTTAGTACTTAGTGTAATATTTTATTTCTTAATCTACAACAATCCAGCCAATCTTAGTGCGTACACCGCAGAATAATCTTAAATTCGATACTAAATTTATGCTTGAGACTGAGAGTGATAAGACCACCTCAAATGTAATAAATACCCACGTAAATATTTTGAACGTATACTGTAAGGTTGTTATACTCATCAATATAGTGAAATGTAACGATCTGAATTCTAGAAACAAATAGCCATTGTATAACAGTGCCGAAATTGAATGATATCCTTCTATTAAATTATTAAACTATTAAGCGACTTACCGCCGACGCCAAAGTAAGTTATCAGGCGATATAGCTCGCCGAATGGTAGCTAGAGGCAAACTCTCCCGCCTCAGAGACCACCGCACTGTTCTTGTCACACCTGGTACGCTACCTTTCATATCCATTGGAACTAATTTCACTGCAGAATCCATTTAAAAGCAATTGTTTCGTTTTAGAATCTATTTAAATTCATACTAACAAGAATTATTTTTCCTGTTAGCATCATTTTAAAATAGTGTAGCGACTTTAATACGTCAAGAGCAAACTAAATGTTATACCCTTATCTGCAGAGATTCTGTCTCATATTTACTTTTTAAGATATCATATACAAAACGCAAATACATAAATATGCTCATATCATTTACTATAAAACGTTAAACAACATCTTAGAGGTTATGTTTTGTTAGGAACTTTTAATAATGATGAGTGTTTTTTAAAAACAGGTTCAAACTTTTTTGTAATTATGACGTCAATAGCAGTGATAAAGTATGACAATCATGAAACCTTGAGTTGTTACTTATTTCAATAAAAAAAAATGTAATTAAACGGCAATGATGACCTCTGTAACCGCTCATGATTTATGATTATGGAAACGAATATTGGACAACTTCTAAACAGTTTCATACAAGAGTGCATGGTATAAAGATTAAAATCGTCAGTGCGAATTTTATTTTCTATTCTCTTCCTGGATCGAATCGCGTCGAATGCTGGCTCCCCTGTGTACTACATAGTTTTGTGTTTTTATACGTTACTAGCTGACCCGTGCAACTTCGTCTGCGTCTCTCAATAGTAATAAATTTTCTCCGTTTTTGAAACATTGTTCATTGGTGCTCCGCTCCTATTGGTCTTAGCGTGATGATATATAGCCTTCCTCGATAAATGGGCTATCTAACACTGGAAGAAATTTTCAAATCGGACCAGTAGTTCCTGAGATTAGCGCGTTCAAACAAACAAACAAACTCTTCAGCTTTATAATATTATATAGTATAGATAGGGCCTACGATTAGACGAGTCGCCTGATGGCAAATGACTACCGCTACCTATGGACCTGCAAAACTACAATGGGACTAATCTCTCCCTCACGCCAACTACTGTAACTCCTCTAAACCCACAAGGACACCAAGTTATGACACGCGGGAAGTCCCAGGAAAAACTTAAAATGTCTTGGAACCCGCCACGAAATTTACCAGAAGAAAAATTGGAGGAGTTGGAAATATATTAAATCCACTTTCCTCCTTAGCAAAGCGGGAGACAGTGTTGCCACATTTGCCACCCTTTGAGTGGTTCCAGACTTGGAGGAAGGGGTTGTGCCTCACTTGTAATCTCACTAACTTGCTCCGTTAATCTTACAAAAGCAACAAAAAAAGTCTTATCTTCGGTTTTCTATGAGGTACCGTGATATTAATCCGGTCGAGCCAATGTACCGAAGCACGCCTCTCCCACAGACTTAAACTGAGCGCCTTAAAGTTAACGCTTTAAAATTAGCTATGTACATATTAATAATATGTACATAACAGAGCTCACACAATGAATGGTCCTGTAATAGCTTAATACACAAACTTCAATGTAAACTGATTAAAGTTTATTAATAGTCGCACTCTAACGTAGGTATTGTTTGTATTGTAGTACAACATCACACGGAAGGTAAATAACATTTTAATAATGTCAACATATTGAACGGTTGCACTTGGGAAATACGCACTTGAAGGAAAAAAGTCAAATTTTGCAGTCAATATTTTAATATTGCTCCGTGGGCTGCCTGCATTTTTTGTATAAGTATGCTATACTGATCCAGTTTAATAATTATCAATTCATTATCGTGAGTTTTTTAACTGGATTTCTTCTAACAAGTATCATTACTTTGATTTCATTTTCTTTTCTATTTCCTAATACACCAGCCTCTACCCAATACCGCCTCTCTTTCATGTTTTCTCTCTATACTACGGTTGACTGTTAGAGATTGCCTCTGAGCGATAAGGCCGCCATTTGTACTAACCTAGTTTAAGGCAATTATTGTATATTTATATCTAGTGTACAATACACGGATATATTATTATTATTAATTAACTATATTATATATCGCTATTTGAATGTGTTGATCACTAAATATTGATAAAACGGCAAATACCTAGCCATATTTATTTGGTTATAATATTACTTTTGTCAAGTAATAGAATAAAGCTATTTAAGCTTAATTATATGAGAGAAATAACTACTTATGTTTGTCGTGTATAATAATTATGACTTTCGAGGTTTGTTAATATTTGATTTGTCAAACAAGAATTAAAAAGCTCGTGATTTCAAGGCAAGATGAGTATGACGTAACGGTGAAGTATTTTAAACAAATTTCTACAGAATGCTTTACTTTATTTCTCTTCATTTATTTAGAAATTCATTTAGATAAAAGTTACTTTAAGAAATACTCTTAACTTTTCGTTCGTTACCCTATAAACGGCCCATTGTCATACCTGCCTGTCGATAACTTAATTATTTGAGTGTTAATAATGCGAGAGTACTTGTGAACTCAAGTGACAAGGAATATAATCTTAGGCTTAGGGTTGTCGACATCTATTTTGTAAGTTATTTTATCTATGAAATGAACGTATGGTATAACGTAAAGTATTAAAGTTACTGAATTCAGACATTAACTTAGTACTTATAGTCCGGTACTCAATTTAGCAATGATTGCATAAATTCAATTTTGAACCAATTTCAGAAAGGTGTTAAGCGCTTTACCTTTAGTTGTTGTAGTTAAATTTGGTACGATTTTGATTTTAAAACAAATTAAATGGCACCAAACTTTAGCACAATCAATTAAAAATTCTACCTCGGGTGGTAAGTTAAGAGATGAAAAACACAACATACTACAATTCATCAGAATTTGTATTGATACAGTCGACTGGCGAGCTAAAGTAATTTTTAACTAATATTGCAAACAGTCTACTAAGTGGAGGAACAGTTACTTGCAATCTAGTTGATAATGAAACAATAAATAGGGACGATAATATATAATTTACTACCCTCCGAAATAAAACACAATACTTATAAATACTGACAACCCTACAAAGTAAATAAATTATTCTCACATCAAAACCTTTTTGGCTGAGTGGACTGCGTAATCAAGTTTGGTATTTGTTTGAGAACGATTGAAACTTAGAGAAGTTAACGAAATTTACTGATGGCTAACGAACCATATAAAGCTTGACGGATAGTTGTTGTAAATTAATTTGCAAGGGTGAATTCGATTTTATTTTTATTTTTTTTAATGGGACTAATCCCACCCACACGCCCACCACTGTAACTCCTGTACACCAGGATCCACAGCAGTGACCCACGAACACACCGAGTTATGACACTCAGGAAGTCCCAGGAAGAAAGTAAACTGTCTTGGAACCCGCAACGAAATTAATCAGAAGAAAATTGGAGGAGTTGGAAATACAGTAAATCCACTTCCCTTCTTAGCAAAACACCCTTTTAAACAGGGAAGCACCACGGCTACAAAATATTACGGGTCCTACGTGAGCTATATTTGATTTCTATAATATGTATGGCAGAATCGCCTAAACGCACGGAAATTCACCCTAGTTTACACAAGATCCCCATAGTATACCGCCCCAGATGTCACCTGCAAGCTATTCAGCATTATATTACGTTTATTATACCAAAGACTACATTCCCAGAGGATATGATAAGCAGACTGTTCATAGTGAGAGTTAGGTGTTGAGCAATGACACAATGGTGACTCGACTAATTTAAATGAATACAACTTGCTCTTAAAGTTACCATGACCCGTAAGAAATTGAGCGACACAGTGATCCACCTCAAGCCATGTCCTCGACAACCGTTCGCGAACAGATGGAAGGAATTGGTAAAGATGGCGCCCCTTGGATGATTCGTCCCAGCGTTGCTGCCATTCTTCTATGAGGTCATTATAGACATCGGACTGCTGTTGAAGCAATCTTGTAATTTTACCGCAATCCCGCGCGCCCAAAACTAAGCATTCCATGTTTTGTCTTGAATAGTACATGGCTGCACGTCTCTGCACTTCGAGATCGACCGGAAGCACACCCGGCAACACCGGCAAAGCCTCAGTGCTAACCGTCCTGTATGCCTTGCACAAGAATATCAGTGCAAGTCGTTGGCCTTGTAACAGTTTGCGACGGACAGCGCCTACGGTCGCCCTATCGGCCCATACAGGTGCACCATGGCACATAGAACCCAAATAAGTAGCTCCGTATATGATCTTTAATGTATTAAATGATAGACCCCATGTCGCAGTTGATATTCTTGTCAATGCACAGAAACTCTTTTTAGACTTTTCATTAACTATTTTAATATGTTCGATAAATGAAAAGTTTCTTTAACACACTAAGGTTTTATTTTTTACAGTAACATTGTCAAATCTAATGCTCGGCGGTGATTTGAGATTACCTTTTAAAAGTAGCTGGAAGGTTTTGTTGGGTGCAAAAGTTAAGCGATTACGTTCACCCCATTGAGATATCAAGTTCAAACATCTATTGGCTAATCTCTCAAGCCCCGCCCTAGTATCAGATTCCACCAGTAATAAGCCGTCATCAGCATACGCGTTCAGAGTACATCCGGATGGTATTGGTATAGCAAGAAAACCGTCGAAGCCGATATTCCAGAAGTATGGACCTAGCACCGATCCCTGAGGACATCCTATTGTAAGCGCCTTCGACACAGAATGATGACCAAGTCTTAGTTTAGTTGTACCTTGTGAAAAGTACGAAGAGATAAGGGAAAGAGATAAGGGAAGAGATAAGGGATGAGTTCGATATACCAGTCATTTCTACTGATTGCACGATAGGGCTAAGAGCAGAAAGATTATAATGATGGCGACCAGTATCAATGTTGGAGACTAACACGGGCTCCGGCTATTATAGGATATTACAGTATTTTTAAAATAAATAAAAAAAATAGCTTAAAATTAAATAATTATAATTTACTTACTGTCCCGGGAAAGCCGGTGTCGGAACACGAAGATGTTGCCCCTTGCGCGGGCGCTCCGCGTCGCTACCGTCACTCGCGTCCTCTACACCGAGGGCGCTGCTCGACCCTCCCGCGGACCTATATACACACATGATTATAGATACTATACAGACTAGAATTATAACAAAAATTGTAAGCCGTATTTATAGTGCGGATAGGTAAGCTTGGACAGACACATAAGAGAAAGAGAATGTAAGAAACTTTTTTTTATGACAAGACAAGACAATAATGCCACTGAAAACTGATCCATTATAACGCTACTCAGTGCTGATGGTACAAGCAGAGATATTTTTTTTTTAAGAGCAGCAATCCTCATTATGATTGATTTAGCATCTCAAGTGGAGGGCGCCATGACCTAACAAACGGAGCTCTGAACTTAATATTTTTCAGGGTAGTTTCGGCTTTGGACCAGAGTGTTTAAAACCAGATTTAGTCCATAGTAACAAATCGTGGCAAAAAAAATCGGACAGAACTTAATATTTTTCGCAATTCTTCCTGGAAATGCCAAGTCGTCCACTTCTGGACAGCTTTTCAATGAGCATTTGAAAAGGTGAAAATCTAGAGTGTTATCAGTAAGAAGACGTTACCATATGCGATTCCTGTATACTGAGTTATTGAACTATAGAGAAAACTCTATTGAAAGCTCTTCGGTAAGCTCTAATTTTAGTTTTCACGGGCAGTATCAACAAGAGTATATTTATATGATTTTTGTTTACCATAGCAGTAAGAAAATAAGAAGGCTCCATATTTTTTAAATATTATTTTATTATTTTACATTTAATATTCACCTATGGCTTGTGTGTAGAAGTCGCTTAATCTTAGCCGTGAACAAAGGAATGGGATTTATAATACGGTGAAGAACTATATAATTTTGCGTAAAACTTTTAATATTTGAAGTAAGTAAACTTTTGCAAATAATAAGGCACTCGATATCTTAACTGCTCTGGATTCGACAATAAAAAATCGATTTTATTGCATCAGCACTATTAGGTATTCGCTATACAATTTTAATAGCATGATAAAACTGCATTATAAATTCTACACTAAAAAGAAAATAAAGGCTACTACAAAATTAAATGCAATTTTTCTAATACGCTATAACATTATTTAAAGGCAATTGAGGAAGAAATGACATACTGTGTATTCCCGTTGGTGTGTTAGTAAAGCGAAGGCGAGATCTACAACCGCCGGATACGAAGGAGGACCGAGAAGGACCTGTCGATGTAGAAGTTCGGGAAACCCATTGAGTCAGCTAATCTCTAATTTAAACCCAGTTTGAATAGCATTCTGATCTTTTAACTTCTCAGTCTCCGCCCCTGAGGCTGCACTACCAAACTATGTCATGTCAAGGGTACAGTACTCCAGACAAGGGAGTAGAGAAATGAAATCACCTCAGGTCCTTTTAACATATTGCTTGTACGCCAGTTATGATGTCAAGCAAAACTGCATACAAGTAGCAGTGCAGTCAAAATTAAAATGTCTTATGATACAATTACTTTATGCAAACATTACATCACTCTATAGTATTTATTGATCTGGAGTATACCAGCGGTATTTAAGAGGGCATCATCATAAGAGGACTTGTTTTGCTTGAAGATATACAAATAACAAAGGCCAATAGTGTTAGTCCCATTCCGACCCTTTAGGTCATCGTTTCAAAAGCCAAAACCTTATTATTCATGTCTGGTTAATTTGAAGAGCCTGTCAATTTAGTGGTTAGTTACCATAACTGCTGAGTCAAAGGTCTTAGATTCGATTCCCTCATAAGACACAAATAGCTTTCTTTTGCAACACAAAGATACTTTGATTACAGCAGCATTTCCCCACAATGAAATACCATATGACATTACACTAGGAAAATAGCTAAAATACACCAGTCTAGCTGTTTCTACATCGGTTAATTGACGAATTTTATAAACTGCGTATACTGCAGAACTGAGTATTCGACAATCCATCAATGTGTGGGCCCCACTGCAATTTATAGTCTAGGTTTATAGGTACCCAAAAACAATGACACTAAACCATATCGTGTGATGAACACGGTCATTCGTTCTGTGCCTGGATGTAATTTATCTATAATTTATACATATATATTTCGAAATATATAAGTTTGTTTATCAGCAGTTTGGTTACCAAAATACAGGCTCTGAGTAGTTTGGGATTAGAAGGCTGTGTGTGAGATGTTTGATGTTATTATTTTTATCATTATTATTTAACAACAGACCAGCAACATTATCTAACACTGTAATATAAAAACTTCTCGTATTATCTCCATCTAAAACGTGTTTGGCAAAGATTCTTCCAATTGTATAATAATTTGAACATGAAAATAATATTTTCTCTATCCTACCCATAAAGGTTTCGAAGACATATGCAGAGGTAACCCGATTTGAGAAGGGATTATTTATAGAGGAAACCATATTGTCTTTACTATTCAAGCTCAATTAACATAATACGTAACATAGAAATTGTACGCACTAATCAAAGTTGACGTTATTTAAAAATCGGACATTCAATAATCAAAGTTTATAAATAATTGAAGAGGTGTTAAATCTTAACATGACACACGAGGGAATAAGGAAGTGATTCCGTAAGTATTTCATTAATACAATATTTTAATCACTTCGAATGTGGCTGTCGTCATATTCCGCAACTCACTAAACTATATGCATCTTGATTTTACAACTTTCTGGCAAATTAGGTTTATGACAACGGAGATATTTACTCAAGAAACTAATGCAATTTTGGTTTTGTCCTGGTTTTCAATTCGCTTTGGATCGACCTTGACCTAAAAGCCCTAAGTAATCCCGAATGAAAGCAAATACAAATGAAATTAGGTTATCCTATTCTAGTTCGATAATGACAGCATGCAGTTAGGACTCTTAAGATGGCTTTATTTTATTTTTTATGATATAGGAGCAAATTCATTCCCCCTATTCATCCCGTGGGTGTCGTAAGATTCGACAGCTCTGCAAAGAGAAGGTCAACTTAACACGCTATACCAACCGTCTGGCCAGCTTGGTATAGTAAGCCAAAACCTCCTTTCTAAGGAGTGGCCTATGTCCAGCAGTCTACTATTAAAGGCTGTTGATGATGATTATGACTGGCAAACGATCAGATAGGTCATCTGAGAAAGACGAGACACAAGTGAGTAGCCACCCTCTGAGTGCTCTCCCAGAATAAGGTGCTCTTCGTTTACCTCACTAACTCCGTATAAAGCAACAGTAGAATTGCCGTGGTATTACTCCATTCGAGACGGCCCATATGTGTCGTAGTATGTTCTCCGATCTAAAACCGCGGGAGAAAATAATTCTTATATCGGTATATTTCAAGTGTATACTGTTGCCCACACTTGATCAGGAAAAGCTTCCCTAGACGAAAACGTTGTATTTCTATAGAAGAATTTGCAAGTTCGTTGTTGTTGCTCAGTAAATAGAATAAATATCATAATGAGGAAAGTTGTATTATATAAGTATTGTCATACATATATAATTTATATTGGAATAAGTAGTGTTTTTATATTGATCAGGATTAATCGAGACTGAACTAAGCAAAAAGTAGGAGATACCTATATTCTTCTTGTAAGGGATGTCGAAGAATGTTACGTTGCAAAGTATAATCTTTCAGATATAAACAAGGAAGCATTATATATATTTAAGTAAACAGATAATTATAATATACTGAATACTAAGTATTTTATAGTATTATATTATAGGTATGCATAGAAACGTGTTACAATTGTCAATACTATTTGTATTTTACATTTGAAAATTCTAACAGATTTCAAAGCCTTTTCAAAGTAATGTTTGAAAAATAAAAGCTTTATTCAATGGGAACTGTTGACTAATTTATTAGACTTATTTATTTTAATAGTAAACATCTACCCTGTTTTATAATAGAATATTAAAAATAAGGCTAATTAGGGATAAAAATAAGAATGAAACATCAACAGACATTGCTGTGCTTTACATTCATGACAATTATTGTATCGATAGACATGAATAGGAGCAGACAACACGACACAAACACAAACTTAACTAAGACATGCACATGCAAATAATTTAGTACCTTGGCATTATAAGCTTTCAAAAAGCTGCAAGCAGGCTATATCTCGTTTATACGGTAAGGAATAAACTTGTCGCACTCCATGCTGTACCTAGAAAATAAGGGTATAATTGGCATAAAACTACTTCTATAAACATATGTACTATATAATGATCAACTGTGTAGATGGCTACTGAGTGAGTAGACTTCCTGTAATTTATTATGACATTTGATAGCAACGAAAGTCGCTTAACACATATGACCTTAATGTTGAACAGGTCTGTAACGTAGAATGTGTTAAACAATGTTCTGTATGAGTTTTATTTAGTAAAATTACTATTTCTAATAACAATATGTTATAACATATTATGTAGTAACATATTATGTAATATTATTATTATTTAATAACAAAGTTTGTGGCTATTGTTGCTAGTCTATAGTTATGTATATGTACTGAATTGTTTTTTTTTTAAGACAACTCCCGCACTAGGAATAAATCCTGTGTCGCGGGGGACTTTACAAACATATATGAAACGGACACAAAGTACACCCAGACTCAGAACAACAATTTGTGGATCACACAAAGTGTTGTCCCATGTGGGGTTTGAACGCACAACACTCGGCGCAGTAGGAAGCGGCGTGGCGACCGCTTCAAACACTACGCCATCCGTGCAGTCGTGAATTTAAAGCGATCATGTAATGGATATAAGGTAAATAGCGTAGAATTGACGCTCGACTAGGTGCACTGGCCATGGCTTCTGGCTGACACAGCCTTCCTGTTCATTCTACACACATTATATAATTATACATCTTGAAACATGAAAGATTAAAAGTTAGTATCTAATCTAAAGCTGCCTCTTTCTCGAACATGAAAAGTTAAGTAATTTACATTTAGTGTCTTTAACCCAGACGACAAGTATTGTTGAAGTTGACGACAAAACAGTGGTTGTGTTATACATGAGCAGTACAAAGGTATTTTAACATTATGCAATTACAATGACATAATTATAATCGGGTAATCGGAGGCAAGAAAAGTATTCGTATGTTTATGCGAGTCTAGAATCTTGATCACCACTTGCGGCAGTAAAAACATGTTTGGAGAAAAAATGGAAAATGGGAAAAAACTTCGCTGAACCTGGATGGGTTTACCTTGGAAACGTTTGACGTCTTTTTTAAAACATAATTATCACGCAAATTGGCATTTGTTTTTTTCGTTTATTACCTATTACAACCCGCAAAAGTATGCTTACTCTCAATTCTGTGACTGCTATTTTCATATTTTGTAAAACAACCATTTTCAGAAATTTAAATTCGTATAGTTACATCGCTATAGTTAAGAAAATATTTCAAAATTGTATTCAAAACGTGTGATATACGTGGAATGTTTAAATGAAACAGAGAAATCCTTTACTAAACAGTAATTTAAATAATAATAAATTGGACCGGCATTAAATAGGCTCTGCATACGTTGGATCAATTTAAACCACAAGGGACGCAGAAACGACTTTATTCTAAACTAGCTGAGACCCGCGGTGTTACCCGCGTTTGTTGTTATAACCGCGGACAACGCCGCGGGGCGAAGCTAGTCTAAAAAAAAGTAGCCTAAGTTACTCCTTATGTCATCAGCTATCTGCCAGTGAAAGTCCCGTCGAAATCGGTCCAGCCGTTCCAGAGATTACCCGGAACAAACAGACAGACAGACAGACAGACAAAAATTGTAAAAAATGTTATGTTATTTAGGCATATGTACCGTGTAAACATACATATGTATTTAGTAAAAAGCGGTTTTTTTTAATATTACAAACAGACACTACAATTTTATTTATTTGTATAGAATAGACGAAACGTGTAGCTTTGTAGGGTCACACTCAAGCATGCTTCAAAAATCATAAAACTCTTTTACATGCTTTTTCTCCTCGTAAATCTGAAGCAAAGTACTTATAGCTAACGCCGGATTGCTTGGGATTACGTAGGATTGCGCTACAAATACGAAACATATATTTGGTCAAGTTAGGCCAAAATATTTTTTGGAGTTAGGCTTTACGTTTTAGGGCGGGCCATAGTCAAAAATTGAAGTAATCAGGCTTTTATGACCAAACGTACTTGCATGCAAATAAGAGTTTCGTCTCAATTTTTGTCGAAAGTCAATAGCAGAGCTGCAATCACGATCAGCACGGTTTATTTACATTTTATAACACTGTTGTCCTGATTTACACTGCTAAAATGACTTAATTTTATGTGAGGTACTAAATGAGGAAGATCCTCTAAAAATTTCGGCAGAAGGATTGGAACATGACTCTTGTTGAAAGACTAAGTCCCCGTACCAATGTATTATCACGTGAGCTCTACAAGACTTGTTTGATCACAAAATTCTTAGGTTGTTTTAACAGTACTATATCATGATAACGGCCAAACTTATCCAGAGGCAATGTGACTAATTATAAAGGTAGTTCTCTTCCCTTTTTCTACGAAAGTCACATAAAAGAGCGGTTAAGAGGCAGTCATCGCCAAGTTCTCAAGTACATTTAAATTAAAAATTTTAAACTTACCGGAATATTCTCTTCAGGCGACTAATGACTTCGTGTTTTATATACACCTCTGTTACACGATTTTAATTACAGCGACGCACAATTACACTCGCACATACCTCACAACACTGTTTGTATCATAAACACACGTTCTAATTTAGGTAACTAGCAGTTCCATAAACTACCAACTATAATTATCGATCTATCGTTATATCGTATTAGAGCACAATAAATTTAAGTAAATAGATTTTTATTGTGGCTGGTCATAGGTTTTATGTTAAACGTTAATACTTAATTGAATATATATAGTTACTGACGATGTCGCTTCATTTAATGATACCTCGACGTTTTGTATGTATATTATCTAAGCGATAAGATTAGTACCTTGGATTTATTTTGATGAACCTAATCACAGATTATTTATTTACTTTAAGTTATTATAATTAATCTAATTCATTATTTAGGTATATCCGTTATCTATGAAAATTATATACTTATTGAGATCCTCCAAGATAGCAAACTTCAAGCCTGGAGTCTAGCTCGATAGAAGAAACATTAAAAATTCGATAACAAGAAAGTGTTTCTACATAAACAAAGATTTATTTGATATTTCACTCCTCAAAGTGAATTCTACATCTACTATGTAACTATAGAATATCGCGGACCTTCTTCTAAATAAATAAATGGCGTACTGCTCATTCGGTCATAATATTGAAATGTTCCTTTGAATTTTGAATTAAAATACTCTATTCAATTACTCGTTCATATTATAATAGGTACCCGGAATTGTAAATTCATCATAGAGTCAGTCATAGAGAGCGTAACTAATATTGTTATTTGTTAACATCTGGTGTACGTCGTGATAATGTTACATCGGGTCTGGAATTAACATTCTCAGTAATTAGCAAACAATATGTTAGTTATATCGAACACAATGGTATTTAACCAGAACCTCTCAAAAAAGCAAGTATAAATGTGTTCGTTAGATGGACGAATTGACGTATAAATAAAATAATTTCTAAAAGGTTTTTTTTTATACTATATATTTATTTTTATTTATGGCCATCGAAATTCTTCGCTTATGTGAAGAACTTTATACACTAGAAGTCAAGACACGAATTTTATATTTATTAAAACTAGTTTTACCCGCTGCTTTTGGTCATTTTAAAACCGCAAGTACGTAGTAGAACGAACTCTGTTCATTAATTATGGTTAGGAAAATAAAACATTAGATAACTGTTATTACTGGCTTTCAGTAAAATTAAATATCAGTTATACTCGATATTTATTGCCTTAGACACGATTCTGTTTTATCGTTATTCCATAAAATATGTTTATAAAGCCTTCGTTTTTATAACTATTGATAACGGAAGGCGCAAGTATCGAAAATAGTCACTGTTACAGTCTACGATGCGATAACTTACAATTTCATTGGATTAAATGCAATTAAATTACGGTACGGCTGGTCCACAAGTTCTAAGCAGCTCAGCGATCTATGGAAAGGGCTATGCTCGGCGTTTACTTAAGGGATCGCATCAGCAATGAGGAGATCTGGCAGAAAGCCAATGTCATCGACACAGCCCACCAGATCAGCAATCTTAAGTGGCAGTGGGCTGGCCATATTCTTGAGTGGAGACCGCGTCTCGGTAAACGCAGTGTAGGATGCTCATACGCCAGGCGGAGTGACGATTTGCGTGAGATGGCTGGCATGAGCTGAATGCCAGAAGCCGAAAACCGATCGAAGTGGCGTGCAATAGGAGAGGCCTATGTCCAGAAGTGGATTGCGATAGGCTGATGATGATGATGATGAAATGCAATGACACAACAGATATAATTTAACATTCATTTGAATATCATACCTATGTAATGCATATTACGAGCATCATAACAAAGGATTTGGATTACTGGATAAGGATTTGGATGCTGTCCTGTCCTATCTGTCTGCGAGTATATTACTTTTTTCATCACATCAACAGTCTTTAATAGTCCATTGCTGGACATAGGCCTCTCCTTGGAAAAGAAATTAGCTTTTTAGCTATCAATAACTACGTTAAAATTGGTACGTCTTTATTTGGAACGATCTGAATAAATTTGCCCGGTTTTCGCATCATTTTTCATTGATACTCGGTTCCTATTGGCATGATGATACGTAGATACGTGGTACGTAGCATGATATTATATAAGGACTATCCAAAAATAAAAGATTTTTAAAATTCGAACCAGTTGTTCCTGTGATTACCCCGAACATACAGACTCAAAAACTTTACCTCTTTATGATATTACTAAGTTTTGCTCGCTGCTTTGGCCGCGTTAAAAAGTCGTCGTCGTCGATTGTCGCGGTAAAAAGTAGCCCATGTCCTTTTTCAAGAATCAAACTATCTCGATACCAAATTTTATTTAAATCGGTTTAGCGGTTTAAGCAAGAAGAGGTAACAGACAGATAGATAGATAGACAGACAGACACAAGTTCGAATTCATAGTATTAGTATAGATTAAATAATCTAATATTGGCCATCGTATATTATGCTGGTTAGCCAGATACTTCTGAAACCACATGTTTCTCTGGTAAGCGTAATATTTAAGGTAAGAGTCATGTTATTGAATTGCCTATAAAATAATCATGTTAGTAATGTTTATTTTCTCAACTCTTATCTTGTTACTATGAGGCAGTTAGATAAGCCTCGCGTAATAACTCCACATTGAAATCGTAAACATATTGTATTATTTAAAAACGGTATTATCATTTTATATGTCAATTACATGATAATTTTAAATACCATTCAAAATGTCAACAATTTTTTGTTGATGAATAAATTGTATTGGTCTTTTAATCGTAATCGTTAAATTGTAAAAAGCTTTTATTTTTATTTATATAATATTCTGAATTATAATATGACGTTTTAGACCTATAGTATTTGGTCTAAGAACCCTTAAAATATACTTATTAAATCATTTTACACTTCTTCCTGCCCCTACCATACAACAGACCTATTTTAATATTATTTTAAAATTAATTCATAAAGTAAACATTAACGATAAACACACATCGATTGTATATTATATAAACTGTTTTATAGCTGTCAAAACCCGTAAATAAACACAATTTAATTTGACGAAACATTCATACAAAATGATTATTTCATTTCCAACAAGCCAAGTCACTATACCGTATCACTGAAACACAAGTTCGTTTTATCAATACGACGATGTTGTGAACAAAAACGCTTTGAATATCACTACTAGATGTTAATAAATATTTAGTCCATTCTTTGGATAGACCTAGTGCACACTGTCCACTTACAATGCCGGAGAGCTGTCATCTGGGTAAAAAAAAACAATCAAAGGATAATCAACCTTGTTGCTATGAAGTTATTGTTTTAAATAAGGGCAAAGCTACCGGTGCTAGGGAAACATGCGCAGTGGTGCATTGCGCAGAATATTGATTGCAATCATATGTATGGTGGAAGCTATGGCGGAAAATTTGATTTCCTTTTCAAAATATTATATTTTTGCGATGCAGTAAATTTACCTGCACTATTAAATATTCACGTTGATTAATTTGTATATAGTTGACAAATATATGATGCTTAGTTTAAAATCGTTTTCTAAATATAAAAATATGTAGTTTAAAAGTCCTAAAATGAACACGAGAGTTCACCCCATTCACGTTCAACACGCTTAGCATTCGTAATGGCGATCGTGATAAAGTAAGCATAAATAGTAATTTAAGTCATTCTTCAGAGGCATTTATACCACACAGTACTGTTGTACGGACAGATAACTTAGATTTTTATGTATTGACTGCACTTAAAATAAAATGAATGATGCTCGTAGAATTTAGAAAGAAAAATTAATGAGACATTTACCCAGTAATTTCTGTTAAAGCGACAATACAAACCATTAATTTACAAATTATTCCTTAAATTATTATTATTTTAAGAATGCGTCTTATTGTATACTAATAAGCATTCGTTCGTTTGTCGCTTAGGTCAGACAGGATAAGCTTTTGGGATCTTGATTTAAATTATTCTTGATTTTAATTTATTATTTATGAAATATATAATTAGAATTTTAATTTGAACGCCATCTAGTTTGAATCAAAGCTAGATTGACTGATAGAATACCTAATACTTTATTTGTAAATGCAATCTGACTCGGGAATCAAACCCGACACCTCAGGCAAGCAGTCGCATACGCTACCATTGCACCGCCGAGGTCAATATCAGTCATATCCCCCAGTACTTGGGTTTTGGATGCCTGATGGCAGTCGCTCTGCGTAAAAAATCGAAGTTCAGCCGTATCGTAGTAGAAATAAAGCTGACCCCAACCTAGTTTGGGACAGAGGCTAGTTGCGGGCAGGCGCTAGGAGGGGTCCGGATGTCTTAATAACAGAAGTTCTCGGAACCCTCCTATTACAGGCATAGAGTGGCATACTGTTTGATTTTAGTCGGTTGGAAGAACTACATCTCAAGAGGGCTGCACGTTAGGGTTGTCCGGTCAAAGACACTGTACGGTGCACCGGTGTGGGTGGTGGTGGTCTGACCGCCACGAATAGGACCTGGCTCTGGCGCCCTCAAAAGATATTGGCGGTTAGAGCCATACGCGGTTACCGCACCGTTTCGACGGAGGTGGCTTGCGCCTTGCCCGGAACTCGCCCGTGGGATTTGGAGGCGGAAGTGCTCGCCGAAGTACATAAACGGACGCCTGAAGAGGAACGCGAGTGGCGTGAGGGCGCTTGCCGAGCCACGATGGCTCGTTGGTCGTCCCAGCTGGAGGTTCCACGGGACCCTATCCTTCCGGCTGATGCAGGTCCTTTCGGGGCACGGCTGCTTCGGGACGTACCTGCACTTGGTCGCTAGGAGGGAATTGAGTCCCGCCTGTCACCACTGCGATAGCAGTGAGGACTTGGCTCAGCACACGCTGGCATTTTGCCCGGCTTCGGCATTGCAGTGCCGGGACCTATTGCAGTCATCGGGGGGGATCTCTCATTACCGGCCATCATAAGCTCCAGGGCCGGTAGAGTGGCACTCTACTAGACTTAAGACGAAAAAAAAATGGATATGTCAGTCAAAAATTGAGAACAACAAGAATCGTCAAAAGTTAGACTAAGAAAAGGGTTACTATCCTATATAACGAAACGAACCCTAAAAACCATCCTTGACAGGTGTTCATTAGAACAGTTTTCCCATAATTTTATAAGTCACTCAAATCATTTTAAACTTTAGTCCGTAAATCATTTTTACGTCATTTACAAACACAACTATATGGGTTATTGAAATTACTAAAAATAATTTAGCTATAGGGTTGTCTATATTTTTGGGATTTGTTTTTTTTTAACAAATATCATTACATATTACCGGAACTCAATTTCCTCCACCTTTCGAAGCCTATTCTTACAAAATACTTATCCATATAGTATTAAAGTCCAATACGTTTTGACTTTTCTTTGGTAGACGACCAACTCTCCTACTATACTCTTACATCCGTCAACTGCCCTACTTAAAACTTTCTGCTATTGCTCTAAGCTATAAGGCCGCCCTTTGTACATTGTTGATGCTGTATATTTTATTTATTTGTAAAAGTTATAAAAGTTTAGTTTTTGACACTTTTACATGCCGATGTACATAAACTTTATGTTTTATAATTTTGTGTTGTATGATCTCCATAAAACCCTGATGTACAAAAAAAGTATTTTCTATCAGACTATGTTGAACACTAAGTCTTTATTGATTTAGAAAATAACACATTATACACAATATTACATGTACAACCAATTCATTTCACACACAAAAAAAGAAGACACTAGCGTGTCCGCAGTGTGCCAGAATAATATGCCGACAAAAGACTACTATCCATCACTTTACAATCTTGATTACAAATAAAATACGTCATATTCTTTCATGACTCATAAAGAAATGACAAATGTGTTGTATACATACAATATTTATATGAAATTCATATTTCAGTAACCTATTGGTCAATATAAAATATGAGAGTTATTGTCAAATTCTCCAATGAGTTATTGTCAAATTTTTACTTTATAACCGCCATTGTTAGACTTTTCATACCATGACACGTTAATATAACTGTAAGTATAATGGAGGTGTGTGGCTTGCTATAGCCGTTTTAAGTACCAGCTGAGAAATATCTCATAGTAATCAACAGCTGGTAGCTTATTGACGTAATTTTATAATATCAATTGTATTAAAGCACTATAATTGTTTTGTCAATGTCAGCCGATGACGGCGTATCTAGGCCGTTGACATGTCGACGGCTACTATCACCGCATCAGCGATGAATGGCGATTGCCTATATGAAGCCAAACCACTACCACCATTAGTGACCATTACGTGAAGTATTGGATTAATGATAATTTTAACACGGTTTACCGCACGAGATCCATTCAACTTTGCAGAGGACCCGGCTTTAAACCGAAACGTGACGAGAATGCTATCTACTTGGTGTACTTTATCTATAATATGTATGTATCTAGAAATTTATATAAGTGGTATCCGGACTGCTGATAAACATATCAGCAGTCCGGATACCATAGCACAGGCTTTGCCTAGTTTGGGATCAGACGGCCGTGTGTGAGAAGTGTGAAAATATTATTATATTATTTTTCCTTTACGTGAGTTCCTAATACATAAAATATATTTCTAATACAAAGTAGTGCTGATAATTAAGCTTTGCTTCATTTGTTTCACAATAAAAAATATTTACTCTAATTACTTGGAAAGTAGGTTAGCATTGCGAGTAAGGGCGAAGTTAGTAGTAAGACCACGACCACACCATGTCAAAGGAATACCGTAGCTGCTTCGCTGCGACATGCTGCATAGATACAGGAGTTGTACAAGTATTTCTGCAGAAACAGTATAGTTAGTACAGTAAATACTTTAATTCACAGAATGCGTCGTTAACGTGCACAAATCACCATTATTATAAACCCCCTTGTCATAAATCGCCAATGCAATACAAAAAAATAAAAAAATAAAAATCGTGTTAAACAAAAAGCACAGTAGCGGTAGACATTTTGTAATTTGATTAATAAATGGTTCCGTTGAATTTTGAAAGACAGCTGATTAGAAACACGAATACTGAAATCATTCAAACACCTGCTACTCACGTGATATAAAGCCTAGGAGATTGAATTGCTTCCTTATCAAACGCCTGTAGCGAGCGTCGATGAGATGCCGCCGGTATATCCAGGTACGCCCGTTCTGGATCTGTGTGGTGATAGTCACATGACATTATGAAGATGATATACGTTAAATTGTAAATTTTATAATAATCATATACGTTTAAATTTCTTTATTTCTCTCGTTGAGAACTATTTATCAGATACATCAGCTAAGTTTTACTTTCTCATTTATTTTTAATTCTCCTGTTCGTAGCTACGTCTGTAGCCCTGTCAAGTGAGTATTGTCCTGAAAAAGATTTTTTCAATTATATGTTTTATAATTGTTCTATATTTAAATTGAGGTAAGGAAAACAAATAGGAGGGAAAGGGTAAAATAGGGTATACTGCAATTATCAGATCGGGAAACGGAACTAAGACTGCTGTAGTTTAAAGAGGCCGAGGTCACATAACCATATGTCCATTGTCAATTGTATATAAAACGTATTTATACATATATATTAAACGTATTTGTTTGGGACTAAATTAGTTTTGGCAAATCTATTTTGAACCTCCTACACACACATCCTGCGTTAAACGTCGGAAATATGGTCTCCAGTTCCGTTTGTAAAAATTTGTGTAAAATATAGTTATGTGTGTGTTCATATTATTGTATAAGTAGGAAGAAAAAATGTGTAAGGTATTTCAAACATCGTGATCATAATCATAATCATCAGTTATTTGCGGAAAAATAGGTTGGTAACAGGTCTTAGATTATGTTAGAGGTACACTATGTCCTACCACATTATGCGGTGTACAAATAATTATACATACAGAAATGTCTTAAATTAATTAAATTAAATACAGTTAAATTATCAAAATATGTCAATAGAAATCAACTCGAAGACATGTCAGAAAAAAAAAATAGGTTTTAATTTGTCAGGCACATAGATTAAAATAGTCAAAAAAGGTTAAAAATTGCTAAAAGTAGATTATACTTGTCAAGATGGAACATATTTGGGCAACTTGTTGTTAATTTTTGGCGCCATTACAAATATACTTTTGTGGTATAACGTCGTTTTGGCCGGAACTAATTGTAGCCACATCTGCGGCTACTTGTAACAGTCACAAATTTTGCCCAGTTACTTTTTACAAATAATGCTGTTTCAAGTATATACATGGATGGCATTGTTAGTATTTTTAGCCCGATAAAGTAAGGCTTATACGTATCAGTGCAAATGCAGCGTTTTGTGCTTTAAAAACTAAATCTTGACCTGTGGCATTGCCCCAAAATATAATACCATATCTTGGCGTGGAAGCTACAAGTCCATAAAAGTAGGTAATGGGAATTATACTAATGTTTACTGTTTTGTTTAGTATGTATAATGTACATGCATATTGGTTTATTTTATTACATTTTTTTCCATTTGTAGTTTCCACTAAAGGTTATTTTCAATTTGCAATCCTAAAAATGTAGATACTCTGGTCTCACTAATCCTATCACCATTATATTTAATGTCAATATTTTTGATTTGTTATCACTTTGTCCAAAACTTATAAGAATTGTCTTACTTATATTAATTTTAAGGTTTTGGGACTCAAGCCATCCTAGATACTAATAAGGCAATATTTTCTTCAATTACTAAGTTTGTAGTACTAATCTCGTCATTCTTAAACACAACCGCGCAATCATCTGCGAACATAACCATAGGAAATTTTGTGACAGAGATGGATATCCAAAATAAGTAGGTACTCAAAGTCAACTTAAGCAACGTAATCCAATTCAGTTTTTCGTATATAAAAATAAGAACCTTACACCACGTTTTAAGTTTTGTTCTAATTATGAATTCCTTTTCACGTATACATAAAGTATTTAAATATTTATTTATACTTACATATTTGTCAAATCAGTAGGCCAAAAAACCTCTTTTCTAAGGAGAGGCCTATGTCCAGCAGTGGACTATTAAAGGCTGTTTATGTGATGTGATCAGAGGCCCAAGCATGCAAAGTCATTTATATAAATAATGAATAGCACAACGGGCCAAGTGTACTACCCTGTGGTACTCCGTAACGTAAAGTTCTGGCATTTGACATGTAAGATATTTCATGTTTTATAATCTTTGAAAAGTATTGTGTATGTTAGGTATACATTTACCTTAACACATACATTATGTAAATACTTGCACGAAAATTGTAGAAATTAGAAATGAGGATTTTTTATTATTTAACTCACTTTATAATGGCTAGTATTTTCCAATCAGTCATCATTAGGGTGACTCAGAGATAAAAGTAATAGATACTTAGATTATTAATCCTCACCTACATTTAATAATAAAATTCTAGATAAGAGATAATACAATATATGAATCATAGTATACGATACAAGAAACCTCTGTTGAATCCAGGATTCATCAGGACATCATAAAGGCGTGATGTGAGACTCAACTCTGATATATTTTAAAAGAAAAAATAGGAATGAATTCAGAAGTAAATAGCAGATAATAAACAGAAGATTGTTACGGAAAACAAAAAAAGAATAAAAAAGAAATAAAACCTACTCCCTCCATTTTACAATTATAACTTTAGTTCAACTTATGCAATAGATGTTGCCTCCTGCTCATTGCTATCGACTGGGCACTTCGGGGATTAGAAGGGCAAACTGAGACTATATTAAAAGGAAATATATATATATATGAAGAAAAGGCGATTGTTGGGAAGAGATAATGGATTGGGGAATGTAAACCATAACTCGAACATGTCAGGGACCTGTGACTCGAATTGGCTATTGCTGAAAAGTCTGAGCCCTCTAACTTAATGAGTACCAACCGCAAGGCTTAATAACTTGGGCAAGACCTAGAATAATCCATCCAATCCCATCCATAAGCGGAACTTATCCGAAAGAAATGAAAAGAGACACGTTGCGAACGGCTTCATGGTTTGGTGGCCAATATCTAGGTCGTGCGTTCAATTGCCACTGTCTAGGTGTAATGTATCTATAATATGTAAGTATAATATGTACATATTTACAAAAAAAGTATATAAGGCGACTGGATGGCGTAGTGATTTGTGTAACGGACTGCTATTCCAAAGGTCGCGGGTTCGATTCCCGCTCAAGTCAAACATTTGTGTGCATGAACATTTGATGTTTGATTTGGTCTGGGTGTTTCTATGTATAATATGTATGTATTTACGAAAAAAAAAAAGTATATATGTATTTATATCAGTTGTCTAGTACCCATAGTACAAGCTCTGCTTAGTTTGGGACTAGATGGCGTTGTGTGTATGTGGTAGAATATATTATATTATTATAAGTATTCTATCAGTCAATCTAGCTTTTATAGTATAAGTTCTGCCTAGTTTGGAATCAGATGGCCGTGTGTGAGATGTCTGAGGTTATTATTATTATAAAGTCATTCTGTAATCAAAAGTGACCAGGGACTTGAGAAAATCGTACTAAGCACTTTGTTCTTGGCCTCCAAAGAGTTTCGACATATTTATGACGTAGCGCCAACAACTCAACATGGCGCTAAAGCGGTCAAAGCCAAAGCAAGATCAACAGTAACCAATTAAACTTGAACTAAGCTATATATTTACGGAACTGACTCAGAGACAACACTGACCTAAATTTACTTGTTAATTTATATCTTTTACCTTTATATACACTTGAAATTGATATTTCATAGTTTTTTAAGGAAGTATTTGCCGCTTGTTGTACTGTGTTCACTGTCTGCCTAAAATACATGGTCAGTACCATTTTTGTTTCACGCCTGTATGTATACATCACCTACATATTGCAAACCATATTTTGGCTCTATTCACATCATAGGCAAGCCTATTGCAGCCCACAAAAACAAATAAAAATTAAAAGTTTTGTAAGCTTAGGCAAAATGAAAAGGCAAATAAAGCAACCTTTTAACACTTGCCGATATGAATAATAATAGATTAACAAAAACCTTTTCATAAAAAGTTGTTGCCACATGATGAAAATACAGGTCCAATCTGCAGAAGACCACGGTATTGCTTTCCAATTCGCCAGTAAAACTCGTCTTTTAGAAAATAATATGGTTGCCAGAAATAAATGGACGCGGCAACACCGACCGGTAATATGCGCGTCATCATCAACAGCCTTTAGTAGTCCACTGCCGGTCATAGGCCTCTCCTTAGAAAGAAGATTACATGCGCTTGCATTTTTTAAATATAAATAAAATATATTATATACCTTATTCCTTACACCTTTTAAATATACCTATAGATCAGTAGTAATACCAATGACACATGCATCAACATTAGGCAGGCCTTTTGCATTCTAAGTTATATAATCCGATATGTAATTACGATATCATTACATCTGCATTACAATATAGAATAATTTTACGTGTAGATACCTACTTGCATAAGCAATGTAAGAAACCGAGACTCTCATTTCCTCACGCAATATTGGATTCACCTACACCCCTTTAGATTAAAAAGCCACGTGTGCGAACACTTTGAATAATATAACAATCGCATACTGCTTGTAGAATCCACAGTAGTAAGGTCAAAGCAATTTTACTGTTATTATTTAATACTAGCTTTTGCCTGCGGCTCCGCTCGCGTAAAATCGGTTATAGCAATAAAAAGTAGCCAAAATTAGCTTTCAAAATTCCAAAATGAAATTTGGTATGAAGATTTCATACCAAATTTCATCTAAATCAGTTCAGCGGTTTAAGCGTGTAGAGGTAGCAGACACACTTTCGTATTTATAATATTAGTATGGATGTGCACGTCGGTGACCTTAGAACGTACGACTAAATACATCGATAAAACTAAATTATCACATGTCCTTTGCATTGCAATGCTCCAGATCAGATATAGGCAATAAAAAAAACACACAACTAGATTTTTGTTAATAATCCTAATAACTAGGACTTTAACAGCAAGTCAGTGGGAGACCCATGCTTACGTACATATGGGCCAGCTCGACCGATTTGATTCCACGGCCCACAGATAACCGGTGTTACACAATTATTTTTCCCTCTCTCGCTCTCGCTCTTCTTACTCATCGAGGGAGTGAGGTTATCAAAGACCCAAAACCTCCTCCTAATTCAGGAAAAGAAAAGGGCGGGAACGTATTAGTAGCTTACAATCAAGTAACCCGTCTGCGAGATTGCACCCAATTAAAACAATTCTGTAGCCAGGCGTTTCCTTGACGCCAGTCCTCCTATTTAATCGATTTCAGATAGAGTAACAAATACTTGGAGTATTTGTTACTCTTGCATAGAAAACGTTACTGAGACTACACTGTCTACACTAATTTGCAGAGTCGACCTGTGATGAAACAGGCCTCTAGGACAGAGAAATCAACTAGCCTACCTCTACGAACCAATTAACCAGCTGACTGTTGTTCTAAAGATAACCTACGTATTTATATTTTGTTATATTACTCAAAATAATCGGCAGTCAGCGTTTGATGAACAAAGTTAGTTTTTAGAGTTAGTACCAATATTCCTGTTTGTCGAACAGTGAAATACCTAGGCTTACAACTGGACTGTACTCTGAACTGGCGCGATCACATACGTATGCCAGAGGGTTACCTTTCTCAGAACATTATATCGCCTGAAAAACTTTCTTTACGTGAAAACTAAGACAGCGCTCGTGCAATCTCTTATCTTCCCTTTAACCGGCTACGGTGACGTGTGCTATTATGACCTGAATGCAGATGTTCTCAACAAGTTAGATCGTCTTATCAATAACTGCATTCGATTTATCTTTAATCTTCGTAAGTATGACCATATCTCCAGTTTTCGTTCACAGCTAAGATGGTTACCTATTCGTTAACGCAGGAAAATGTGCACACTCACAATAATGTACACCCTCCTACTTACTTAACAACACAATTGCAACTATTATGCAATAACCACAACAATCGATACTCTTTTAAGACGAAAGTAAAAGAGCTTATGCTGAGTGAAATGGCAGATTCAACGAGCTCCTAATTCATCGCCTAAAATTATTATATTTCTTATTATTACATATATATCGTATCGATCGTATCATAACTAGCTGATGGATGCTAACTGTATAATATTCGTGAAATAGTATTCTAATGTTTGTTTGCTATTAATATTTTTATTGATTCTATATTTTTCAAATAATGCAATCATTTGAGTTTATAATTAGTCATTTATATTTACGTCGTACATGATCAATAAATAAATGTACACTAACCATTATTGACGATGCTACATAGACCGGTGTCGGACACCGATCGATCTCGGAATCTGAGTCTTGATTTAGTTCTTCTGAAGGCTGACCAGTTGCGCGCCACTGACAGACGGAGCAGTCGATTAAACCTACACACAATATGTTACAAATAAGAATCACATCATTACATCAACAGCCTTCAATAGTCCATTGCTGGACATAGGCCTCTCCTTAGAAAGGAGGTTTTGACCTACCATACCACGCTGGCCAGACGGGTTGGTATAGGGTTTGTATCAAGTTTTCCCTCTTTGCAGTGCTGTTGTCCTACGCTGTTTGCTCCATTAGTCGGCTCTTACGACACCCACGGGATGAATAGGGTGACATTCCGTATTCTTAATCCGTCATCACACGGACTGCGAATAATAATGGCAAAAAGAAATATAAACCCAGAGATGCTCAGTTTGTCATTTTCCGATTTGTATTTTTCAGACTGAAAATATATTTGCACAGAGAACTAATAGTAGGGGAGTCCATGATGCTAAATGGCGATTTACTCGAGCGTCATGAAAGATTAGGTAATAGTATGATTAAAGTTATAGAATGTTTCCACTTTTAGCAGTGGGAAAAGCTTTTACAGGTTTTCAAAAATGTAAGGGGAGGAAATCGAAAGAAAAAAATCTGGCGCTTTAGATATTTTGGTGATATGTTATTTGGATGCCGAAAATGATCCCTTTGAAAGGTCTGACGATTTTAAATTGGCACAAGCTCATAGCGAATTATCGACAATGCAAACGGCAAATTCGAAAAATCGCCGTTTTAAAATACCCGAGCGTGTTAGATTTTATACAGACCATTCAGTTTAATGTGCCTGTCATGCTAACCAAAAATCTGACGATAATTTTGGAGGGTATTTTAAATCTAACGATTGGAAATATTTTTTTGTTTATTTGTTTGATTGATTTTTACAAAATACGACAAATAAAGCCACGAAAAATTATGTAAACATAGAAGATCGTTTGCTTGAAAATAAAAAAAATGTCACGGTCATGTGCTTTTTTTCTAGCTTTGTGACCCTCCCACTGCTCGGCCCTATATGTAGGGCTCATGTATGGTGGAGGTAATTAACTGGGTGTAAGGTATTCCTCCTATCTTAATCTGACACGCTCGCGTAAATCCCGAAATGCCCTAAAGGGATTCTACCCCTACTATAACGTTAGCAAACAAAAGAGGGGGAGCAGCTGCCCTCCCCGTCTACCCTATTTAGTATTATAGTGATTTACAATGTTTATCGTAATGATTCTACTGTATTTAAAATTTGATGTGTTTTAAATGAGCTGAAGTCCATTACGAAACTACAAATAAATATATCGGTACTTACAATCTAAACCATCGATTCATTTCTACTAAACCAAAATCTAAATGTAACTAGATTGTTTTTAACTCATGTTTATTCGCACATGTTACGCTTGTATCTACCTATGTTGTGGTACGGGTAGTATCTGTATTTACGATATGAGTAAGTGGCCAAAATGAGTTACGACCTGGTAAGCATATTTATGTATGTATGTTTTGTGTAGATTCGTACATACGCATCCACAATTGTGACTTGATACTTCCAGAACTTAAGTAGAAATTACTTTCATACGATAGATAAATAGTGAAACAACTTTTATGCGATTCTCATAGATGTTAGAATTCTAAAGGTGTTATGGCTTTGAATGTGAGAACATCATCAATCAGCACTGAATATCCCTTACCTGATTGGTACCGAAAAATGACCCTGAATACATTTTCTTTTTGTTTTTTTCTTTTAAAAAAGGTCTACCAGCAACCGAAATTACTAGTACTCCCGTTAACCCCTCCCGCAAAGCTAAATAGCTTGTGTTAGGAGTGGGGTCACGTCGGTAGTCTACTGGTCAGGATTCGAACCCACGACCTCTTAATAGCAAGTCCAATGCCCTAATTTAAGGTCTCAATGACATAATACGTTTAATAAAGATACTCTTGTATATGCTAGTTCTCTTTAAGTTATTATAACGACATTTGTTGGATCAACACGTCAATTGTTTGATCATTGATGTAATTTACTTATTTTAACGTAACAAAACGATATAGGCGCCTCTAATGTACCTAACTATATTACTACCTAGATGCTTATTAAATATTGATCTAGTCAAAAGATACATTTAGTATTTCATTTTATTTTTACAACTTCATGCACAAATACAGGCTTCGGCGGACTTTAATGCCTAAAGCATTATCTACCAGTCGACCGATTCGGCGAAGCAGAGAAATGATGAGGTAGGTGCACTTATAAGAAGGTTGTAGAAGTTGTAGATCTTAAGATAGACAATACGCATATACACAGTAATAAATATATATTTTTACCTATTTTATAGCAGGCTTTTTACCTATATTATAGCAAAATACGATAATTTTAGACATTTAAATTGATTTAAACAGCAATACATTAAGGTAGTGGGTGTTTCAAGAACTGAATATAAATAACTAAAAATGGATGGAGGAATATAAATAACTAAAAATAAAAGAGGATGTACTCTTACTATGTGATATGGGGTTTTGTGTAAAAAAATAATCTATACGGTTTGACTTTGTATAGGTAGGTCCAGATTGTACTGTTGCGATCTTTCAAAAATTCAGATCACAAATCAATTTAATGGGTTAAGATTCATTTATAGTACCTAGTTGATATAATGTTAACGCCTTTTACAACATCGCAATAGTTACTGTTGAGTAAGGTATGCAAAGACCGTCATTATCTTTTATTATAAGCTGTGTAAATGTAAATAAAATTATTAATAAAAGTTCATATCAAAAAAGCTAGTTAGTAGTTAGGTAGCTCGAAGTTCCTTTTGCTTTTTGGTAGACGTTCGCTATGGAGTCGGTAAAAAGTCTTGTTACACATTTTTCGGTGTCGCTCCCATCCGCTCAGAACGTGTACCTAACGCGCGATAAGGAACTATGTTCCAAAACTACACTCTACAATCAAAATTCTATAATACCTACACTTCTACAATCCGAAGTTACAATTTTATAATACTACGCTACAATTGGTGATATGTATGAGTGGATAGGGTTGTGGAACCTACTCTCAATTAGCATGTTTTTTTACTTTGAATCCGTAATTTCTAGGGAAGTGGGACTTAAAGGGCTGCAACAAACTGTTACTCTTGAATCGTAGGTGACCATGGGCGGTGGTGGTCACCTACAATCAGGTAACCTGTCTGTTCGTTTGCCCCATAGATTTAAAAGAATCTGATATCAAATTTGTTAGTTATCGATCTTTTATTCAATCAATAATGCACTTTATTTCAGTTTCAGAGATATGTGTTAGCAGTTAGGAATAGGTTTAGTGTTAGCCAATTTACACCTTTCTTGCAACCACCGATCATTGAGCTAAAGATGAAAAAAACTTACCTCTTTAGTGGATTATCAGAACTCTCTGATGACGAGCTTGAACTTGATGTATCACAACTGCTTGAATTCATTCGATACACTTGACAACTTGCACTCTTTTGTATAGTCATATTTATAGTTTGTCGTGACTTTATATTTATATGATTATGCATCGTATATAACCCTTGTCTTGCGAAACGTTCACTTTAAAATCTGTTTGAACACTAAATGTGTTGACTATCATTAGAGAATTTTGTCATTCACATTCTAAATTTAAACAAGAGATGTAGACCGGTGGCGCTCACGCCGACCGAATAGCTCTGAGAAACGAATTGACTCACAAGTAATTAGATCAGTTGAAACCGCTCAAATTATGTTTACAGCCCATCCTAAATTTGTGCTCAAACATTTCATTTGTAATACTCGTAAATCAATTCTACATGAATCAACGTTATTTTGGAATGCGCTGTTGTGCCAAATAAAAACTTTTTTTGGTTTATTTGATTGGTCAGTATAACTGAACAGACAATATTATCATCATGACAAAGACGTCAAAGACGTCCACTGCTGGACATAGGCCTCCCGCAAGGCTCTCAACAACAATCGGCCCTGTGCTGCCCGCATCCAACGGCTTTCCGCGACCCTCACCAGGTCGGACCACCTTGTTGGGGGCCTGCCTACGCTCCGTCTTCTATATCGGTACGTGGCCAAGATATAGACAATATATTTGAAGAATTTTTGAAATCGGTTTAGTGGTTTAGGCGAGAGAGGAACAAAAAACAAACAAACTCACTTTCACATTTATAATATAAGTACAGATAGATATTTGGCAAACTAACTTCATTAAAATCCTAAAAATTTTGAAACGGTTGACTTTGGTTAAAAGTATAATATTATGAAGATAGTGTATCGCAAACTTACGAATACCGGTGTCAAAAATTGATCATTAACAGACTACGTTTTTATATATATTTATGCAATATTAGCTATTATATAATTTTAAAACAGTCTGATAAATAAGTTTCAGTAGTTGAAGAAAACAAACATTTTTATTATTTTTTAGTTTATTTTAAAATTAACATAAAACCGTCACAGTACAATCAAAATGAAAGGCGGCTTATTTAAACCGGCCTTCAAATTTGAACAAAATAATTAAAATAACTACATGATACCTTACAAAGAAATCGACATCAAAATGGCTATTCGTCATTAAATGTCCCGTAGAATACAATCCACATATTTTATTTATTGAATTTTACAATTCAGAGAAGACATCATTTGGCAATCAACTCGGTGACACATGCAAAACACACTTCGTTGGGAACAAGTAAATACATTCTAAGGTAATAAATTCTGTGTAGTTAACATGAACTACGTGGAAATGTTTAGCCTAGCTACATAATCTTAGTTTAGTCTAATAGTGCTCTCAGTAGTACGGCCGCCGTGGGTTATTCTGTAAAAAAGAAAACGTAATTAATAAAGTGTATATTTATATCATCACTGAGAGAGCTGAGAGAGTTAGGGGGCCTTTCGAGTTCGGGGGACAGTTCTATGACCCTGACTCTCTCCTCTCCGCTCTCTTCTCCTCTGCACTCCTAATTCATTCGTGTCTGACTATCGCTTTCAAATATATTTTTTCTCACATCCGGTTCTGTGAATCGCAACAAATTGTAGTTGGCTAAATCATCATCATCAGTCGCTAACAGTCCACTGCTGGACATAGGCCTCTCCTTAGAGAGGAGATTTTGGCCTACTGTACCACGTTGGCCGAATGTGGATGTTTAATCCTTTTCTGGCTACCCCATCGAGATTAAGAGTATGAGCGTATACCCAATTTAATTCCCAAAGTGCCCGGTTGTTGGCTTGTTCCCTGTTACGTGAGTGGCACCAAATTTTACTTGGCAAAATCTTGTGTAATACGCTTCTGCCTATCTGGTAAGGGTATGAGTGTATGCAAGACCTTTCTAAGTTACTTCGGCCATGACCTTAACCCCATTACTCCAATCATTGCACTTAACGGTAGTGCAATCCAAATCTATTAAGTGTAAAACAACCACCGGAAACTTTAAAACAATAGGTCAAATTTCTAAAGAACAATACTGGATACCAAATAATTAGCCAGTCAAGCAGAACACTCGTTTTAGGGGACACATTTGATGGTTATTTCGTTTCGATAGTTATATTAACTTGTTCGAATATAGGGACACGAGGCATAACACGTTTCTTGTCGTGGCCGTATGAATATATTTCATTTGTAAGAGGGAACTCAACACGTATTCGAATAAACGAGATATAACTACATATTTATATTTATTTTAATAGCCTTATAAGTTCATTGTCATCAGTTTGGCACGAGACTGAACTATCGTAAATCAGTCATTTACACTTGTAAAATTGAAGAATCGGATTTACATTTTCTGTAATATCACAATTACGTTGGCTACAGGTTGTTTCACCAAGTTTATTTGGTGGCAAAACTCGATGTAGACAATTGACTTTGTAATAAATATTGTTTTACAAAACTCATAAATTTTTAAAAATAACTTTTAGTATTGTAAACGAGTTTGGCCCATCGTTAGTACGTTTTTCGAAAAATCTAACACTTACTGATTTTATTTTTAAATTAGTATTTAATTTACTCTGCTTGATTATTTATATTAAGTTCTGTAAACTTTAGTAATATACGTTGTTAACTATACTATAGACTGAGAGGTTCATTGGCTTAGGCTATCTTCATTCTTTATATTCTTCATCTTATGTTGATAAAATTTTAAGTTGGTTCGTGTATGCTTTAAAAACTCATAAATTTCTGCAACGATTGAGTTCAAAAGGGGAATGCCCATTTTCGGCCATAAAACGCCCAACAATTTGCTTTTGTTAGAAAAAACCATCTTATTTTCTATTTATTAATTGGGGTATTCATTTATCCTCACAGGTCTGCAATATTTAAACAGAAAATAAAAGTACCGAAAAGATAAAAGTGAAATTACGTTTATCCGTATTTCATTGGTTTCTGATATAATATTAAGTGTTCCCAATTACTAATTTTACTATTTTTTGGACTGACATTAATATTTATTTTAATATTAATTGAAACTAATTGCACAAAACATCTTATAAATTCTACTTTTAAAACAAACAAAATAAATAAGCAAAATGGCTGTTTGTGTCAGCGCTACTGAAGTTAGCAAACGTGTCCTGGCCGAAAACTGTGTCAGCGCTAGTAAGCGCTCATAAGCGCTTCCTAGCGTTATTTTCTGCCAAACACAGCCATTATTTTATAGCTATATTATTCGATTTTCGGTAATTATTATGATTTCATTATATTAGTGCTAATATTATTTATTTATTTATTTTAATAGAGCTAGGGCAGACTTTAGAAATATAAACGTAGGCTCCGAAAATGTTAGGGAATTTCCTATTTTAACTTACAGCGACCTAGTACTAATTGCTTGTGGTATATACCAATTAAAGCAAGCTCGCTCCTATTATGGTGAGCATATAAGAGCTAATGGTTGCTACCACATAGAAATATGTATTGACCATAGGAGCAGTATTATGGAAGGAATACACCTTAGTCCTAACTGCTCTTTACCTAGGGCTAGAATCGCACATCAGTCGAAAAATATATTTTAAATATATTTTAATTAGTGGCAATGATTCTGGCAGAAGTGCAATTAAAAAGTATTGTTGTAACTGTATTGTTGGCCGTCGAACGGTAGGATGTTGTGCCCATATAAAGACAGTAATATGGTATTTGGGTTGGGCACGACATCAAACAAATATTTTTCCTCCGGCTCAATTCCTGGATGATGTGCTAATTGTGTATGACACAAATGATGTATGATCATAAAATACCTAACAACTACATATAACTTGATATTGTATGTGAGAATAACAATAAAATGATGAATAAGAAAGAAAACTGTAGTTATTTCTGAAAATTAAAATCATTTTATATCTTAAAAATCCCGACTTTTTTTAATACCAATTCCTTAATCATTTCATTCTTTAAATTGTATATTATCGTTTCCATATGCTTTTATATGTGTGCACCTAGGGCCAAAGTGTCTATGGGTAGTGGGCATTCCCCTTTGTCACAAACTGCTTCAGATATTGGTTTTATCTATTTTTCACGTCAATTTTGTTCTTAATTACTCATCAATGCAACCACAATGTGCCACAGCGAAATGTTGCAGAGTACAAATAGTTGCACGTAACAGTACACCATTTATATAGAAGATGACTCATATTGACATACGCTATAGATTTGTTAGATAACAAATCAATTTCACTTTTTTTAATTTATATAACGGGTGTTATGATACATATCACAAAAAATGAAATAACAGATAACACGGTTCAATGTACGTCGGTTAAAATCAAAAATAAAAAAATTAGTACGAAAATACAGAAATGCAAATTTAGAACTAAATACTATAAAATAATTGCCGAATTAGAACATCGGCTACATCAAAGCGACGCCGATTTTGATAGAGTTTACCATAAATTAACATGATGGCAGGATATTCCGCGGCTGTGAAGGTCACACGGCATTATGGATGTTGATACCCCAATAAAATTAAAAGACAGATAATTCACTCAGTTTCACACTACACTACACACAGAACCTAATATTGACACTTTTCAAAATAAAATAAGCAGGACTCGTTACATTACGAAGTCTTGCTCACACGATAACATTAATTGTTCACACCGATGCCGTGTATTATGACGAAAGCAATAAGACTAAACAATTATTAACACAAGAAAACTTTTCTAAACAAATATGTATCTCATGGACAACAACAATATTATTATTACGGTTATTTGTCGTGAGAGCATCTACAGGATACAGAATAGCATAACACTCGCCGGTATCCAAGGGCCGACTGACTGTCTTTACTGGATGAACTAATTAAAAACGAGTGTCCTTCATCGTGATTACGCAACAATGAACATATTTCGTTCGATTCGAGTGTAGTGAAAGCGGCCACGTGTGATTACCGCGCCGCGTATACAGCTGATCGCCGCCTGAGGTCAATGTATTATGACTGCATGTACACATGATGTTGCAAATTACGAAAACAAAAAAAATGTCCTGTTTCTAAACCACTGAATATTTTTTGTTCATATTTTGCAAATCGTCTAGAAATAAAGTGCAGAATGTTGTTCACAGCTTCGTGAAAACATAAGTGACACACTGTATATTATTAAATGAGGGGATGATTTACGCGCTACGTAATACGATAGTTAATAATTTGTCACCTCATTCTTGATTAAGTTTGTGTATTATAATTGTTCTTTTCTGTTAAACATAATTGCTCTTTATTTAACTAAATACTTTATCCTCATCAACAGCCTTTAAAAGTTCACTGCTGGACATAGGCCTCTCCTTAGAAAGTAGGTTTCGGCCTACTGTACCACATCGGCCAAACGGGCCCTATTCATCATGTGGGTGTTGAAGGGCCGACCAAGGGAGCAAACTTACTACTTAGCTACTACTAAATAAAATTTTGTATATTTATTTGGTTTCAATGACAATACTATAATTTGATATTTTGGAGCTGATCTGATAATGGAGCCCTGAGATGGATAAGTCGAGAGTGGAACTCTACAGTAGTGTATTCACCACTAAAAAACCTCACGATTTTTCTTCCTTTTTATCTGCAATCTACTTAGTCATAATCAGATGTTTTGGCTTTTTATTGTTATTTACAAAGGTATTTCCATAAATTCTCTTCCTCCGCCTTCGCACAATGGTGTCTGGCTTCTAGGCTTCTAGCATCTTTGGTCAAACTCTAGTACTAGCCATCTTCTCAATCTTATAGTGTCATTGTTGGTGTGAATTAGATCCCTAGCAAATTGGTTTGTGATTTTGCAGTCTCTCCTTGTATTTAGTACCATATCTGTTTACCTCCTCCTTGACTGCAAGCGTTGCCAAGTATTCATGAATCTCCAAATTTCTAGCAAACTATGGTGAATTTGAGGTTGCCCTCAGTGCTCTGTTCTGAAACCTCTGCAGGATTTCAAGATTGGAGTTACAAGATGATCCCCAGAGTTGGATTCCATATGTTGGTTTTATTATGCATTTTTAGACAATCATCTTGTTGTTTAAAGAAAGTAGTGATAGTCTCCCAATCAGCTAGTACTCTCTTAAATTGTACATCCGTATCTTTCCTTTTTGTTATTATGCGATGAGCGCATGTTAATCTTTAGTCTTCAACCCAAATGTAATCCCAGGTGTCTTACACACTTCTCTGTGGGCAGTGGCTGACCTCGCAGCGTAACGGCTGGACAGTCTCATTTGCGGAGCGCGAACATCATTTGTACGAATTTAGTGACATTCGGCTGGTCACTGCTAAGATAAGCATTTACCTCCTGTTCAAAATCTCTCATCGTAGAAGTATTTGGTAAAAAGACTTGACTCAGGTGTTGAGCAAAGAGATCTGCTTTCTCTTTAGGGCTTTTGGCCCATGCTCCTGACTGTACTCTCAGTGATGGTACTGCTTGTTGAGGTCTCTTGAACTGTTTTGTGAGTTTCCTTAGCAAATAATCATCACACTTTTTTTGCAGATAGAGATGACAGTATTTGTTGAATGAATTCCCATTCCCTGCTATCATTTCCCTCAGTTCTATAGCTACTTCCTCATAGTTTTTTTATCATCCGTGTGTCTGCAAGCCCAACAGATACAGCCTGATGCTAAACCCAGATGGAGAATGGCGGAACTCTGGTGTACTTTCTGTCGGTTTGCGATTAAAGCGTGTTTATTAGGGTAATGTTATACCAAAAGATTTGGGGGACTGTAACCGTATCTCTTAAACACAGGCAACTTAGTTGCCTATCTAGAAGAACAGCAAACACTCCAAATAATTATGGCCTAAGTCATATACCTAACTATTATTGTAACCTATGTAATGTTGTAAACCCATACTCTTACTAAATTATAATACAAACATTACAATATTTGTAGGTACTTACCAAAGGATTTGGTCTAAAGCGGTAGGCGAGCATCATGCGCTTGCGATAAGCATCGAACTCGTCATCTTCCGGAGACACCACGTCCGATGTGTTTGCGCCAAGCCCTAGGTTCGCCACTGGTTGGTTGGCTCTGCAGCACAACAAACATCCTTACAGATCCCTATACTATTAACATGTCATCGTGTGTCGTTTCCTATGTCAGTAACAAATGTTATTGTGATTATGATTGGAAAAAATTATATGTCATTCAATAAATAATGTTGATTCGTGTATTTTATTGAAAATAAAGAAGTGTCCGTATAATTGTCATTTAACTTTTAATCATCATTTCATAAAAAAGTGGTACCTATGAGGTTCTTCTTTTAAAAAATGTGCTACATTCAATGTTCGACTTTCAATTGTTTTTTTTTTCAGCTTAAACATAAAAGAGTTCTGACGCGGAACTAATGCGGCAGAAACGGCTCGCAATATGAACGCTGCAATTGGAGAGTAGACTGCTAATGAACGCACAGTGCGTTTTTGGTTTAAACGCTTTCTTAATGGAAACTTCGATTTGAAGAACGAACCACGTGGAAAACACAGGTGAATAACGCTGAATTAAAGATGGTGGAAGCCGATCCGAGTCAAACTACCCAGGAATTAGTGGCATGGTTTAACGTTACCCTACCTACAATATTGCCTCATTTGCATCAAATCAATAAGATAAAAAAAATTAAAAATAGGTGCCTCATGATTTGACTGATCTGCAGAAAGAAATGCGTGTTGAAACTTGTGCCTTGAAATATGTACAGAAATGGAGGAATATTGGATCGAATTGTAACATGTGACGTAAAGTGGATTGTTTACAATAACCATAAGTCAAAAATGGCTGACCCCAGGTCAAACGCTGCAACAGTGCCCTAAAGCAAAGCTTACCAATAAAAATGTAATGGTAACTGTTTGGTGATCTCTTCAAGGTGCTATTTACTATAGCTTTCTATGGTCTGGTCAGGCAATAACAGCAGATGCTTACTGTGGCGGACTTCGAACACTGATGGCGAAACTGGCAGTGAAAGAGCTCCGACTCGTGAATCGATTATTACTCCATGATAACGCAAGACCCTCACACTGCACGAGAAACCGTTGTAACTCTACAAGAGCTGCAGTTAGAAACCATACGGCATCCTCCGTACTCGCCAGACCTTGCTCCAACGGACTACCATTTTTTTCGTGATTTGGACAATTTTCTACGTGATAAACGAGTTTTAATTTTTCAGTACAAATCGGCAATTTTATACTTAAACCCCTAATAAAACACACTATACACAATAAAACACACAGAACTACGGAGTAACTACTAATCCTGCGTTGCGCAATGAAAGTTCTCGGCACCATTTACTTTACCTATGAAGTTGGAGATTTTTAGAACCAGCATTTTCAAATTTAATTATCTGTGGATTGGCGCGCAATTCAAAATTCTAATAAATTTTATTCCAAAGCCTGCTATTTTAATTTAAAATTCAGTCATTTTTTAGATAGTGTTTTATTTTTTGATGAATTGTTATAGTTTTTGGCGCCGTAGATAAACTTAAATTTCGTACAATTACCAATTAATATTCGTGAAAGCGCAAACAACACGAAACATTAACAACGTGTAAGTAGGAACACACGAACTTTTCTTTTTCTTTTCTTATCTTATTTCTTTTTTTTAGTAAGCGACCATCAGCAAGCACTACTGAATCGGTATAGAAACGAGGAATTCTGAACCGGATTGTTCCCTGCAATGAAAATTGGATCCAGTAGTGGGCCTGGGTACAGCTCCTAATTAGTGCGTTAAAAATAAGATTACCCATAGGAACATGATAGTGACTTTCTGGTGGACCGGACTTGTATATCACACCTTCTAACCGAATGGCACAACAGTGACGGAAGATGACTATTTCCAAGAATTGCAAACTAAGATGGAAATGGCTCAAAATTCAACAACCACGTCTGGTCATTCGCTCTGCCCTCTGCTTTTCTACGACAACGCGCGAGTTTACACTTTACGACAGACCATCGCAAAGCTAAAAGAGTTACAGCTGGAAGCTCTCCGTCACCCACCTTACTCACCGGACCTTGTCCCGTTAGATTTCTACTTTTACAAAATTTAGTCAATTTTTAAGTGGGAAAAAATTCAACACCTGAGAGGTAGCACACAAACGCCAAGCACAAGACTTCATCGCCTCCCGTCCAGCAACTTCCACAGTAAACTAACTGACATCAAAATGGTATAGATAATTTAGGCCAGTACTTTGATTAGCTTAAATAAAAAAATAACCAATATTTTTATATTTTAAAATTTTCATACAAATCTCCAACATCGTAGGTAAAAGGACCTAATATATACATCTAACGAACAGCAACCATTAGGCCGCCAGGCATGATCACCTCGCCTGCTAGAGAATCTTCCCTTTGTCTTGTACAGACATGACATTTGTTCCTCCACAACATAATAAGAATATTATATAGCGTTGTTTTTCCATGCGACATGTTCAGTATACTGTAAGTAAAAAAATTACAACACTATTATTACATACTTGTTGATAGGCTCCACTATTCCTGAGCCTTCTGCGCCGAGGCCCTGCCCTTCGCTCCAACCTAGTTTCTGAAGCATCTTGAAACCTAAAACAAATGTACATACTTATAGTTAAGAATAATGTTCTTGCTACATTTTTTTTACTTCATAATGTAGCTAAATTATAACAGTTTAATATTAATACTTAATAAATAATATGTAAGTATTGTGTAAAGAACAAATAAAGTCATAATAAAATTAAAACAGATGTGGTGTAGGTTGAAAACGTGTATGGCTTGGTAACAACACGGTCCAACTGATAATGGTCCCAAAATCAGTAAAAGTAATCAGCATTAACTGCAAAAATTATTGCTAACTTGAATATTATATTTAACAAGTCTCATCTTACGTCTCATAAGAGTTTTCAAATGACCAACTACTGATTAGTTGCCAATTTGCACTTTGCCCTCATTAACCACGAATTGGCATACAACAAAAACGACGACATTTAAAAGTTACGCTTATAGGTGAGTAAAAAACGAGGGCCAATGCCAAAAATTATTCATTGTAATATTTAAGCGCACATACCGACATTGTCCTCCTTCAGTTTGAATTCTTTATAATCGCTCAAGTCTGGCTCTTTGCCACTTTTCACCGCCGAATACTTCTCCATAAATCTGAAATATATCATGTGTAAACTTTCATATTTAAAAGAAACAATAGACAATACAAGTGTACTTTAAAGCACGAGGTATCAGGACGAGTCTTACATCTTTTATAATGTGTCTTAAGTAGAGGTATGTATCTATGGTCCATTTGCATTAAGAAAATAGTGGAACATTGATCAAGCCCTACCACCTGACTATTCAGGTTCCAAGAAATTTCGATTTCCAAGATTGATCGATATATACACATAATCACACATTTAGCATACAAAGTTTTTAAATTGAGTTTTACTCTTGGTGAAGTATGCAAATGTGTTTTGTAAACTTGTTTCATTCTTCATAAATCTGATGCTTAATATATTTGTAAAAGATCTAACACTCGTTCTCAAGGGAAGTATTTTTATCTAAATAACTAAATATTAAGATCGTACTCACTTTTTAAGTTCTTCAGGTGGTAAGAAATCTCCAATGTGATGTTTACCAGCTGCCTGTTTGGTCAATTCGGTCGCCCACTTCTCAGTTGCGTTCATTTCCTTAGCTCGTAACCTAATTTAAAATAATATAGAAAATAAATGAAATGTAATATGTATTAAATACAATGAATTAATGTTTTATATCAGTTGCCATATAGATGATTGAAGGGTCTGCTTACTGATAAAGCTGCAAAAGTAGCTTCAAAAGGTCAGAGAGATCCTTGTGTTGATTATCTAACATAATAGTTCAGTTCTCTATCCATCAACAGATTTTATAGAAAAAATAATTTCCTGGACCATCGAAATATATAATAATAATTTATTGTTTCCTTCTCTCTGCAGGAAAAAGAAGGAAAACACAAACTTGACACAAACCCTTTTTTTTGTTTTTTAACGTGTGGAAATCCCCTCGGACCGTCACCCCACCGGGGTTTGCGGCGGGGTGGTGTGTCGGACTCGGACCGACTAAAACCACACGGTGTGCCACTCTGCGCCTGTAATAGGAGGGATCCGGGAACAGCTGTTATTAAGACATCCGGACCCCTCCTAGCGCCAGCCCGCTCCTGTTGCGGGCTCCGTCTCAAAATTTTCCTCTCTTTAGGCGACGTCCGGCACACGCGGACTCCGCCCCCTCGCGGCTGGCCAAACTAATGCGGGTGGAGGGGAAACCCACCCCGTCCACCCGCGGCCATACTCAGGGCGGCATGAGGCGGTGATAAGTGCGCCTCCGCCGCCCGGTTCGCCGGCGGCGGATCGGGTCCGAGTGGAGGTCGTCCTCCGCCGCCTCCTTCTGCGAGATTACTTCCTCGCAGAAGGTTGCGACCGCGGTAAAACAACTGTCGCTACCGGCCATGGAGCGTACTACGGCTGGTAGCGAGAGATCCACTACGATGACTGCAGTGAGGGCCCGGCGCTGCGTCGCCCATGCGGGGCAGACCGCCAGCGAGTGTTGGGCCGAGTCCTCACTGCAGTCGCAGTGGTAGCAGGCGGGACTCAGTTACCTCCTAGCGACCGAGTACAGTTACTTTCCGAAGCAACCGTGCCCGGAAAGCACCTGCGTCAGCCGGAAGGTAAGGGTCCCGTGCTGCCGCCCTGCCCACTCGGCGATGACCGGCTGGAGAGCCTCCACGGCGGCGAAGTCAGCGCGTGAAGTCTCCAGCCGGAACGACCCTCCTGTCCCTTGTCACACAATGTCACATTCCGGTGATACCCTCCTCCCCTTTAACGTGTGTAAATGCAACAGGTTTTGGCCTACTATACCCCACGCTAGCAGGACGGGTTGGAATAGGGTTTGTGTCAAGTTTTCCTCCTCTCTGCAGTGCTGTTGTCCTGGGTAGTTTGCTCCCTTAGTCGGCTCTTACAACACCCACAGGATGAATAGGGGTAGTGACATTCCGTATTCTTAATCCGTCACGTCGGGGTTCTAAAAATTTGACAGCCCGTGACAAGGACTATAAAGTCCAAAAGTTCGTGTAACGTAAGTAAATGATGACCCCTAAGGTTTATTTCTGGTATCTGACTGTTGTGTAGTCACCATTGTCAACAACAAAAATATAAACAGAAAAGCCCGTCTAATAGCATCAGTTTGCATGTGTGACAGAAATATAATGAAAATATGTAATATATTAATGAATAAAGCTTCTCGCTTTGCGATGTACGCTTTTAGCGGGAAGCACTGTTTTTAGCTGCAGCGGCCTGTTTGCAACAAGACAGACCCCCACAATACCTCTTTTGTCTCAATCTGAAAAGTATATGAGTTTTAAATCACTAGGATCAATTGATCCTAGTAAATTTCACCACTTTTTTTCACAGCTTTCATTTAACAGATTGAAATCATAACGTTTTTTTTTAAGCTCTGTGGCGGTCCATGTTTTAGTACATCATCATCATCAGCCTCATCCTCCCCTATTGCCCGGCACTCACTGTATTTACTGTATTAGGTCATTGTCCTCTAAAGTATGACTTACTTATGTTCCCAGGTGCCTTCTGAAGTATCTTCATCGCTGTCATACTCATATTTGTACTTGCCAGCTGCTGCCAAACGTTCCACTTCCTGTCTCTTCTTTAACATGTCCTGGGCGAATACACAAAAATATATCCATACTTATACGAGTAAATGTGAAAGTGTGTTTGTTTGTTACCCTTCACGCCTAAACCACTAGGTCGATATTTAAAATTCTTTGACCAATGCAAACATAGGCTACTTTTTACCGCGATAACCGACATACACGCGGGCGGAGCCACGCCAAAAGCTAGTAACACATATATTAATCTTATTATCTTCTATTAAACAGTAATTTGAAAAAAAAAATAGAGGGATAAAGTCGAAATTAGTCTATAAAAAATGTTAAACCTGATATAGTAGATTCAGCTTAAAGTTGTCTTCACACTTTTTCCAATCTTCGCCGCTCAGGTTAGTGGTGCCGTAGTTAGTCATTGCGTACTGCATTAATGCCTGGTTGCTGCGATGCAAGGCACTCAGTCTTAAACCTTCTTCATCAATCTTCGCCAGGCCTAACAAATTGAGAAATTAGAACTTACCAGAAAACTTAAAAGCAGCAAACACGGTGCACTGCACTTACCATATTGATGCCCCGTAAATACATTATCATAACCGTCTGGTACGTTCTTTCTATTCTGACGGGCTTATGGTCTAGTGGTTAGTAACCCTAACTGCTCAGCCGGAGGTAGAGGGTTCGGTGTCTACCCAGGACAAATATCGGTGTGATTAGCATCATCACCATGACAGCCGTGTGTGAAGTTATTATTAATATTATTGTTATTATAATATCTATCTTATAATAAGAAAAGTACGTGTATTAGTGAAAGTAATTATATCATCTCTCATTTATGTATGAATATTGCACATGCATATTTTTTCATACTTGAAAATTATCTAGATATACGAGTATATTTCTGTTTTAAGATAACCCTCTCCAGTTTGTTTCCACTAGTTAAGATATAACAATGAAAAGTAATCAGTATAATAATATGTGGATTTTGTCATTTATCTCCACATCTTCTAGATATCACTGACGCACGTCTCTCTTAAATAATAGGATTAATATCAGAGATTATTATGATGTCGCCTGCTGTATGTCATTGTAAGTATAAACAACACACCTGCTACGACTGTATTAAATACAATTAACAACATAGAGAATAAAACAACAATTCGTTACAATCGTCACTCGTAATTAGTGTGACCAATGCAGCTTCACAGTTTGACGAGTATTAATTTTAATAGTAACTTATTTCTTGAAATATGGAATAAAAAAAATTAGTATTACTATTTAAATATTCACTCGTCAGAAGGAATGTGGTAGCATGCTTTGTATTTCGTTAAGTCCTGTTATCTAAATATATATTTTATAAGTTATATTTTTTCTGCTGATAAAAAATAATCATCTGCATCATCTTTTTTTAAATACCACACACCGAAATACAAATCAAAGTAAGTTAAGATTTTAGGCTATAGATAGTAATATATGCATTCCAATCTGTATTTAGGATATTCATTTCTTTTCATTTGCTGAGACATACCTGGTCCGGTGCCGGGTCCAACAATAGACGGTAAAGGCGCAACTATGCCCGGAGGTTTAATATCTGCCGCAGGTGGATTATCACTCCATCTAGATTTCTTTTTCTTGCGTTTCTCTCTTTTGCTGTCGGATTCTTCATCACTTTGAGAGCTGGCCTGCTCACGTTTGACAGAGTGTTGTGAATGATGATGAGAGTAGCTGGAAAAATAAAGTCGAAGTTTAGTTTGAGATTCAGAATTTGGATTATTGAGTTATACAATGTCAGATGTAGATGATAGATTCCCAAAATGATTTATTTCAATAAATATATGTATTGTTTATATTGATAATTCAGTAAACATTTAAAATTTGTGAAAGGGTATGAATTATCAATAAGTACTGGTTAAAGAAATAATAATATAATTCTCAAATCATAAATAGAATATGACGAAACTAATGTATAATTTTTATATAGTATAATAAATAATAAACCAAAAAAAATAATTGAGTGTATGAATAAAACTAAAAAGCAACAACTAATCTAAATACAAAATGGCAACGAAATCATTGGATTGATAGCATACAATTAAGAAATCATAAAATTTATTAACAACAAGCTTAATAAAACAATATTTTATGTAAAGTGAGGAGGAAGCCATGATGGGTTTACCAGAACTTCTTGTAAAATAGGATCTAAGGAATGGTCCTTCAGGTTGTTAAAATAAAAAATGCTAAATATGAAAGTTATTTATACCTGTCTCTATCATCTTTACAATATGTTTTATCATCATTACTCTCATCATCTTCCAGGCTGAATTCGGGCTCGTATTTATCCTCTGGTTTTACCTCAGGCTTTCTATCCTCTTGTTCACTTCTGTACTTAACAATTAGTTCCCTGAACGCCTTATACTCTTTCGAGTTAGTGTTGTGCAGAAACCTGTAAAAATTTGCTATGTACAATTATATTGTATGGTGCGTAAACCACAACAAAGGATGTTTCGTTTAAGGCTTTATTCATCCCGGAAATAGCCTAATAGAACCGTGGAGTAAACACCTCTAATCAGTTACTGCTACATAAAATTCATATAACATTGGTTTGAGGATTTTTATAATAGTTATATGAATTTTCTACTCTTGATTTAAATTAGTAAATCTAATTCTTGAAATAAGTATAGCAACATTATTCTCAGAAACATAATGGTTGAATAAATCTGTATCATTGTGAAAGATATGTATGGTGCAACTACTATAAATTTACCACACAGTTCTATGAATATAGCGAGATAAGATTAAAAATATAAAAAAGAATACAGCACGTATCCTCCTGTCGGGATCAAAATATTTTTACCACAAGGACTGATCTTGTGTGTGTATTGCTTTCAGCACATTTTCCCAATGGTCACCGTTGCACGCGACTTCGGAGGCGGCGCGGTGGACGGCCGGCGGCAACGAATCTGCGAGAACTACACACCACGAGTCAAAATATGTCTGCTGTCGAACCACGAACACACACCTACCAATTCCCACAGATCAATCCCAATAGATAGATAGATAAATTACAATATTTTGGACTAATCCACTTATGCCAAATTATTGTTTTAATGAATATTTCAAACAACGTTTTATTTTCACAATTCTAAAAGGTATTATTGATGGGTGTAATACTAATAACAGAAACAGACTAATAATAGAAATAGATTTTTAAGATTTGAACATACAAACAATTTTTTTGCAAGTCAGTTACTATTAATTAAATCTATGCTGCAGATAAGTTTGTCTTTGAAGTAAAACATAAATAATAGACAACATGAAATGATCAATGTGCTTGAAACACTAAAAAGTTTACAGCCCTGTGTGGTATTTTATGTGTACCTATTGGGATTGATTTGGGCAATTGTATAACGGATCATTACTGGTACTGAGTTTACATGTAAAAGCTTACTGATATATCGTGTAACCAATTCGTATTCATAACTTATTACTGAAGTAATCATGTTTAAAATTTTGAAACTTGTCTAAAGTGCAATAATGAAATGGTATGCAACATATATTGACTTTATTTGCTAAATAATATTTTGCGTTCTTAAATATCAGAAAGCTCATGTAATAAAGTTGTTAAAATCACCTTTGCGTCATTACTGCAAGGAGCGATAATAATGCAAGGGCAAATGTAATACACACATCGCAGAATCTTTACCTAGATTTGACGATTTGAACGATCCTGACTTGCTATCTTTGTCTTTCTTTGACAACTGATTCATCGGCGATGGTATGTTTCCAGCTTCCTTAGACGTAGATGACTTGTCAAACGATTTTGAGTCCGACATGTGACCAGGCATAGTGTTCGGCGGTAAGGGAGGATGCGGCGGCATAAACGGCATGGGAGGACCATTCCCATTTCCGAAATTCGGTGGACCATTCGGTGGGAATGGAGGACGTGGCCCCATAAAAGGCATGTTGCCATTATTCATAGAATTTGGAGGACCGTTTGGTCCCATCATAGGATTTGGGAACGGAGGACCGAAAAATGGAGGCATAGGACCATTAGGTCCATTAGGACCACACATGTTGGGAGGCATAGGGCCACAAGGTCCATTAGGTCCCATAAAGTTCGGCGGCATTGGGAAATTATGGGGGCCGGGAGGACCACCCATAAAGGGTGGCATTGGACCACCAGGAGGCATTGGTGGCATAGGTCCCCGTGGACCCATTAATGGTCCAGGTCCCATATTATTTCCCATATTAGGTCCCGGGCCCATATTAGGTCCCGGACCCATATTAGGTCCCGGACCCATATTAGGTCCCGGACCCATATTAGGACGGGTTCCTACGTTAGATCCTGGACCCATATTCGATCCGGGTCCCATGTTAGGACAGGGTCCAATACCCGGCCCAGGGCCTATATTAGATCCATGACCCATATTAGGACCAAGACCCATGTTAGGGCCGGGCCCCATTGTAGATGGACCCATATTAGGACCGGGGCCCATATTCGGTCCAGGGCCCATATTCGGACCGGTGCCCATGTTAGGACCTGGACCCATGTTCGGGCCTGGGCCCATATTTTGAACAGGTCCCATATTAGGCGCAGGGCCCATATTTTGACCAAGTCCCATATTTGGACCAGGTCCCATTCCGGGTCCAGGGCCCATGAGACTTGGACCCATGAGACCTGGAGGCATGGGTGGAAGCCCCAGAGAAGTAGGTCCCATATTACTGGGTGGTTCATTAGAATCAGCGTCTTCTTCTGAATTTGGCGACATCATCCATGGCTTGTGATCGGAATCAGAGGACTGATTTGTAGGTGGCATTACAGGAATTTGCATAAGAGCTGGGATATTATGAGAGCTGCCTTTGTTGTCAACAAATTTCTTTCTATCTTCTACCACTGGCGTAATTGGACTATGGGGACGAATGCGGGCATCCCTACGATTGTCGTTCCACCGACGATGTTTGTCTCTGTAAAAAGAAAAATAGTTGGTGTTATTAGAGCTATAGGGCATGGTATTAAAATGTAATTTTACAGAACCGTATTGTTTGCGATATACTATTGTAAATGTTTATGGTAAATGCAAAAGTAGTCAAATACATCAGTATTTTGGAAACTCACTTACATAGATGTATGCACAAGTTGCTTAAAAAAACAAACCAAACAATGTTTTATCCAAAATATTATAATACCATTTTAATACAATGGTCCATGAATAACAATTGCCAATGAATATATGATAAATGATTTAGTCATTTCATTTTTCAGTTGCCATTAGATATAGACATCTACCTTTGAAGCTAACCGATTCACTAACCAGGTACCCTCATGGGATACTTGACAAATTCAACTTATTCAAGAGCATTTGAAACCGTATTAGATGATGGAAATTATGAAATATTTCAAGACCAATATAATATTTACCTTTGACCTCTATCACCTGACTTTCTCCTTTCTTCATTCTTAGGTGCTATATATTCCTTTTCATGTTCCTCATCATTTTGAACCTGCTCATTACTTTCTTTGGTGCCATCCTCCTCATTCTGTTTCTCATGTTCTTCCTTTTCTTTTGTGTCTTGTTTCTGCTTTTCCAATAAAGCTTTAAACTGACTCATGAAGCTACCATCATTGGAAAATATATTGACTGAACCCTGGTCATCAGATTGTGGAGGACTGTAAAAATGATTGAATCATTATAATAATTACAAAACATTGTTAGAATTTTGTGATAATTATATTAACATTTAGTAGTGTTCTTATGTTCAGTACTTTAAAACTAACAGTAGTATTTAATACAGTTATAAAAATATTAATAGACAATATCACAATACACGAAAAGAGGTGGGACTACCAGTTTAAGGTCAATAGAAAATATACGGAATATATCTCAGCATTCAAAGGCGACCTTACAAGCCTCACATGTAACCCGAAGAAGTACCAAGAACTACTGCATAAGGTGGATGACTTCTGTACCTGGACAGAGGGAATGAGAACAAAACAAATGCTATTGCCTTTTTCTAGGCCGGCGAGGTACCAGATATACATCATATGACCCCCAGGATTACTATTGGTTATGGATAGTAGTGGATAGTGTTATGGATCTTCATGACGAATAATATTAAACGAAATAAATATATTATATTGAAACTTTATGAAGGAAATTATGTTGTCATGAATAAATCCTACATTTTGAATTTAATGTAAGGACTAAGGCTTGAACTTTAAGGTTGTATCTACAAATCGAACAATATCTTATTCTATTAAAGACCTGTGATGATACAAGTTTATGTACGTTTCATAGCTGACGTGAAAAAAATAATGAATAATATGAACAAACTTGGACAATTTAGCCTGTGCGGCAAGTGCTGCAGCTTGCTTTTGGGCTTCCACCTTAGCCTGTATCTCCATTTTCTTCCGCTCGATTATTTGTTCCTGTTTCGACATTTGGGCCCATCGTGTACTCAAGGCAGATTTAGTTTTATTATCTTTAAAATGAATCATCGTTACAAAGAATTACCTAAAAACTAAATGTTTTTGAGCAGTTAATTAACAATATTTTATTCAGATTAACCTTTTTATTCTACAGCATTGATAGAGATGGGCGTAATTATTAGATAAGATTAGTTCTGTGGATTAGGTATCTGGATTAGGTATTTATTGTACCATTTTCAAACTATGCACATAAAGTAGTGGTCTAAGGATCAAGTAGATATTTATAAGTAGTATGGTAGCATTAAATTATAAAAGTTACTGACCTTTCCAATATATCTAATCCTAAACTAAGTGAAGCCTGTCCCATTAGAACCGGGCAGCTGATACATATTTTCCAATAATACCAAATACTAATACTAAACCTGAACTAAAATACCAAATACATGATTAATACAATTATATTGCATCCAGAAACAGAAAAGGTGGCCGTGTTTGTAAAATATTTTTTGCCGTAGGTAGGAAGCGATCCCACAACGTCTAGCTTCAACAGTCAAGATAAAAAAAACAAGCTAATATAAGAATGTAAAGGTATAATATGTATTCATAACTAATTTGTACTCAAAAATTTATTTTAGAACGTTATGCTAACAGTTTTAACACATTGTATTTTAAACAACTTAAACTAATATTTCTGCTCACCTAATGGCTAATGTAACCAGTTTAAGCAAGGCAATTTTCCCGACTTTGGCGCCGGGTCCTCATTGCAGTTATCGGAGGGGATCTCTCGCTACCGGACGTCATACGCTCTATGGCTGGTGATGACAGATGTTTGATGATGAACCCGAAAGTGGTGCCCGCGCCTTTGCAGGCAGGCGCTAGGAGGGGTCAGGATGTCTTAATAACAGCAGTTCCCGGATCCACCCTATTACAAGCGTAGAGTGGCACACCGTGTGGTTTTAGTCGGTCCGATTCCGAAACACCACCCCGCCGCAAATCCCGGTGGGGTGACGGCCCGAGGGGGTTTCATCAAGTAAAAAAAAAAAAATTTAAGCAAACATCACTTGAACGTAATTTTAGTTTTAAAATATTTATTTCAAACTGAAGAACAGGAAAAGGTTTAACTTATTATAGTATTACCTGGCAAGTATAAAATCGGAGTCGGAGTTTGATCATAGATATAAACTAAATAGAAAGATTTTAGTTACTCTTTATTTGGTGTAGGTAAATAGAGTGGTTAAAGTAGGAGTTCCTAGAAGATACGTGGTAGCGTTGCTTTGGCATATGTGGGCCGGCTTGACCGGAGTGATACAATGGCCCACCGAGTGAGTGAGATTACTGGAGCCCAGGGAGGAGGACCCCCTCATTCTGGGAGAGGGCTCTAAAAGCCGTAACTTGTCTCTTGAGTTGTAGAATGAATTTTAAGTACAACTTACACTTACAAAATAAATTTTAAAATGGGTATGTTCATAAAGTTACGGATTGGAATTTTTTATTAAAAAATTACGCTCAATTTTTATTTTACGAAACATCATTTCTTGTAAGTAGATTCTGTAAATTTTCACTGTTAAAGTGAAAGAATCGAGTTCATGCATCGTCTTTATTCGACGAGTATCTAATTAAAAGTATGGGTAATCTAAATGAGACTTTTAAGTTGAAATGTCTTCAGCCTCATTCGCTGTGCTCATTCGTGTCACTGACACTGGCCCGGCCACAGTCAAGGATTTTTTGATAACACAAACATTGTCGCTAAGTACATCTTGACATCACACCAAGAGCAAATTTTTATGTTTTCTAATTTTAAGTTACTCATATCTTACCTAGTAATTTGAAACATAAAAACATATATTTAATTGAGAATTATCTCGCTTATAACTTACCAGTGACCGACAAGTACAATCCAATAAATGCTTACGACCGTTTTAGGTGTACAAAGTAGACCCTGCGTTCCAAACTAAGTATTCCTGTAACTTGGAAGACAGTGTTCCGCTGATGGCTCGTTTACGGTATTCCTGTAAAGTGTGACTGTTAATGAGTATGTTTGTAGAAGGGATCGGAGTTGTTGGATAATAATAAATCTTTGTTTTTTCACATAAACAGACTTAGTTGTGTTTATTTTGTGTGAGTAAGCAATCCTTTGGTCTGCCGTAGTCCTGTTCTAGTCACCATCCATACTAATATTATAAATGCGAAAGTGTGTCTGTCTGTTACCTCTTCACGCTTAAACTGAAATTAGGAATATAGTTCGACGGTACCGCGAAAGGACATTTTTTATCCCAGAAATTCTCCCTAGGACGGCCACCTAGGAACGCTTATAACTTGTGAACCAGTGACCGAAAAATTAGCGACTACATTTTTGTTTTCAAAATTAAAATCCATGATGGTGGCCTTGCCAGGGTCAGTGACACGCCTGTCAGTAGTCCTATTGTTCTTCAGAAAAACACTGTCTCTGGAATTCTGATTTGTTTACTTACTGAGATATAATATACTTTTCATTTAGTCTAATCCTTGCGTTGATTCATATTTACCGTAGCATGTTCCAGTAAGTTGGTTATTTGGTGATTTTTGGTTGACCAGGCTTATCTCGATATACCTACTTATATATCTATGGTCCATGGATTCTCGACGAATCTTATATTACTTGTAGCTATTTCAGTTAGTATTCGTATAATTATTTATTTAATAGGATTCCAACAACACCGAAGCACTCGGAAAAAATGTTTCCAAAACCACCCACAATTTTTCCTGTTTCTATAAAGATCTGTATTTTTCAATTTTAAGATAATATTTTATAGTTTAGAGTTGGATTTATATAGATTTTTATTTACATAAAGTTGAAACGTGTGTAATTTACCAGATAGCTTTAAGTAACAAAACGTTCAATGTTAGCCTTGTATTAGATTAAAATAAAACATCACAAATATTTGCATATTATTCTTTTTATATTTTTTTTCTTCAGTTTAAATGGAAAATACAATTTCATTTATTTATAATGTTGTCATTTATTATTTTGTAAACAAATATATTATAAAAGATTTACATATTACTATCAAAACAAAATATTCACAAAATGGCAGACTAACTAAACAATTACTTAGCTGTTTCATCAAGCATGCTAACAATTGCATCGTTTTGAGCTAAACAAGAAGGAGAAAGTTTGGCACTGATCCCATTATTCAAATAAAAAGTAAAGATGGCATAAATGCACATTGCAGCAACACTATCTGTCGTACAAGATAAGTTAGTCTGTTTGTCCAGATTTTGAATAGGTACCTTTTATAACGATACTCTTCACAACCTCTCTTCAGCTCATGTTTTGCATGATCTAATACTGACTACTTATTTTATTTCCACGTAATCACGATCAGACGACTAGCGTCTACGCACTGCCAAAGTTTTCAAAACTATAAAGGGCAACGCCAAAGAGAGCCTACATCTGACTATTGTTTCTGTGGTAACTTCGACAGTTATGATAAACTAATCTGCTGCCTCATTATATCGAAATTCAAATTGACTTAATTAAAAAAAACAACAAACTCGGGCTCCTTTCATAACAATACAAATTCCATTGCATGGATAAAATTAACTCAATTTTAAAACATTCAAACAAATCATCAATCAATTCAAATTAAAAAGTACCTCTTCACATTTCTGCATTACCCTGCCTTAACAAAATCATATTATACACTTAGACAGTTGACAAACAAAAAAAGCAATGGAAGAGGATAATGAGCAAATGAAATCACAAAATATATAGAACATACGACACTGTGTAAGGTTGCTTGAGTGAGTGTGCTTTGGTGTTCCAACTGAACATAAGAGGTTGCAAACTTACACAAAACATTTCAGTGTAGCAAAAAGCTTAAATCTCTTCCACTGTTACATGAAATGCCGAAAAGAAAAGTATAATTGATAAATTGTACCTATACTTTGTTTATACTCTAATTTTTTTTTACATTTTAATAATTTAAAAACAACCAGTACTTGGTCGAGAAATTTATATCCATTTTTTTTGTGTATTTTATATTTTGATGAATATTTATAAGCTAATTAACGTGAGCCGATGTCAGGATTCATAGCTAGTCGTCGTTCGCTCGAACCGGCTGGCAAGTCTGTCTCGTCCGCCCGACTCGAGCTTGTATAACGTATCTATACACATTAACACTACCGCATCTATACATCTCGACTCATATAATATAATGCACTGATATTTCGAGGGGCACAGGAATATCGCAGCATTGTTCCGTCCGCCGTCGCCGCCTCGGGCCGCGCCGACACCGACGTCTCGGAAATTATTTCCCCGTCATATACATTTCATAGTAATTAATAAAAATAAAACACTAAGATTACATCCCTTAACATGTCTAAATGTCTAATTCGTACTCTATTTACATTTGACATAATACATAATATTCAAATTGTTCGGTGACGACAGTCTTGCGAGATCGATGTCGAGCTCGCGCTCGCGGCGACGGCCTACCACTGATTACTGTACAGCAAATTTACAATAACATTTGATCAGAATACGCAAACTCAATGATATATATATCTAAAATTAAAGTAACGTAAGGATCATCGTGTATGTAACGCCCGCCTTAAGCTGCTATAATATCAGTTATGTTAAATAATATAACATTAAATTTTGCACATGACAAAAATGCCACTCGATAATATGCGTAACAATATTGAATTAAATAAAATAGGCCACTTTCATTGTAGCAGTTCAATACAGGGGTTAACACAACTAGAATGAATAATTTACAATAAGATACTCTTTGACAAAATGAATGCACTGAATCATTCCGCTGTGGCGCATTTGTCATGCCGCAAAGATTGATAATTATAAATCTGGGGAATTAGTACTCCTAATATATCACTAACTAGGATTTAAGATGACATCACTAGATACTAAATACCTTCTACTCTGTACAATGGACTATGATATTTTATTGAGATATCTTTCCTTTGTATAAACATGACAAAATACAAATATTTCTGTCCAACTTTATAATAACTTAATCGGTAACAATCGAGCAACATTTGACATTTTATTACACCCTTTGTGACAGTATAATTAGATATTATATCATATTACGTAATAAAGGGATTTCTTATTTTAAGTAATTTGGGCATTGTAAATATGAGTCTATTCTATGTTCCATTCCTGATATGACACTACGATGTAAGCCTAAAACGATTTTTGTAGTATAGTGTCATATTATACTTAGAACTTGTAATAAGGCCGTGTAGTACTTTATATGAGTTTTCAATGCCTGTAAAAATATATTTTCAATCTATAACGCTATCGATGTACTAGGTGCGTCAATGAACAGTGCTAAATAACGGTTTTGACAAATGGAATGCATTTCTCACAATATCCACTTCAATAATCAACAACCTCCCAAAATATTAACGGAAGAAATTATTTGTAAGTAATGATAAAATGATTTAATTAGTATAGTGCGCTTTACAATCAATAGTTACGAATTATAATAAAACAATCGATAGTTCTTAAACTAGTGGTAACAATAACATTTTAACTGATTGATCCTATCGATTTCCAATGATTTCATTTGTATATTAGTGAAAAAGATAAATTTCACACTAAATAATGCGTATAGAGAAAGGCAAACTTGGTCGAGCAGGGTATTTATTACAGGAATTCGTATTAGGCATTTTAAGTGTTAGCTCGGGAAGCGAAGTCCCGCATAAAACAGCTACTTACAGTGTTTTGTTACAACTGTTATTATAACAACAATATTTGAATCAATATATTTAATTTGCAAGCTTAAATCATTTAAATGGGTATGAAAGGGCAGTTCATTGTGATAATAAAGTCTTATAACAAATCTGTCACAGCAACTGTCTCTTTAGAATTTATGTGATTTGAATAAATAAATAACCAAAATTAAAAAATCCACAGGAAAATTTAATTACCTAATATCATGGCCATAATATTGAGCATTATAATGAGTAAAAAAAGCAATGATAAACCACAAACATGTCATCATGAGCAACAAAAGGGCACTTATGTTTGAATTGACCAAATAACTTCACTTCACTAATAAAAATCTACACTTTCTGTATATACATAAAACAATTGACGATTATAATGAGAAAATGAAACACTAATGCCGCTTTGACACATTAATTGACAAAAAACTAACAGAAGTAACGTTACTCTTTAACAATATCTTGTAAATCTACGAAGTGTTCGAGTTATATTACAATATACGCATTTAACAACAAAGAAGTATACATTAGGCGAAAATTAACATTACAATGATAATTACCAAGTTTAAGGACGCTTATGCCGTTACAAGTTGACTTCAACAAACTGCATTTGGAAATACGTAATGGACATGCACAAATTGTTCGCCTCAAAGATTAAAATCAGAATTACTTAATGCTAAATCATTTCAAATATGGACGTTACTTTCAGGACATAATATGCAAGACGGCTTTCCACACATTTGGACCAGGGAATGTGTACAGTCGCGCTTAGATCACGCGTTTGGGCGAGGACTGTCGTCTGATCCGCATGTACACTATATTTCCTAAGAATTTTATTGTGATCTGGAGGGTATTTCCAAAAGGACCAGATAAGTTCCTTACTTCTAGTGGATGTTTAACACTGGCCGGTTGTTGCTATTATTTAAGACGTTATGTTTGGCGATGGAAAATAATTACATTTGCTTCACAATATTTGGCAAACATCATTTTAGCATTTGGAACTCTGTCGTGTAATCCCGAAAACTTTCTAACACTAAAACATGAGTCGCTAAGCTCCAGAAGAGCTTTCTTTGTGACATTCAGTGAGTTACTTCATACCCTTTACATTGTATACACGATCTTTAGCCGGCAATGACACGACACAGCCAAATTTAATAAATACGATATACTATATTGAAAATAAACCCAAATATATACTAGTCATAACAAAATTTAACAAGAACTTGATAAAATTTCTTTAAGATACTATTATTTACAACATGCAAGTCGGGCAAGACAAAGTAAAATGAACGTCCAACATTAAATATGGATGGATTATTTAGAAAAGGGACGACATTGGATAAAATACTAAACGGTAAATACGTTACGCAAAAAAAACTGTTGTTTGAAGGCAGTAGTAATAGGCCAGGATCGAAATTGACTTCACGAAATTTTCACTTCACTATGAAATTTTATTCATTTGTATTTTGACCTTTTAATAAAGAGAAATAGTAAAAATAATGCCGCAATCAAAATTTATTTGGACAACAATAACATTAGACGGCAATAATTTTCGACTGGAATTAAATGTGGACGAACATATATCTAGTATTGGACTATTAAATACTTGATATTTTTTTAATATACATAATATTATATTTACAGTATAAAAATCAACCAGGTATAAGTGTTGGCGATATTTCCTCAGCTCGAATGTCGAGTGTAGACTTTGCAATTGCCAATAAGTACTTGACAACAGCAAAACATGATAGTAATAGAAGAGAAATGTTTTTATTTGCGTTAATGTTAAACACAAACAAGTAGCAGTTGGGACAAAAGTACGTACATGTTGCATTAGATTGATTACAGTAAAACGTATTAATTACAGGGGATCAAAAGTAAGTAAAGTGAAATATCACTATACTGTGGATGGTTAAGGTATCGCTCTGTTAAAATTAATGGAAGAACAATAAAACTTAATATACTACTATGTAACTTAATATTTTTTATTTATAAACTATAATGAGAATGACTAAAACAGAACAAAAATTACCTCAACCACATTGTCACAACTGGTGATTGTCTGCCAAGTTGGCAGGCGTCCGGCGTATATAATGTACACCTTTAACGCTTATCTTAAGTTCATTAACAAGGCATTTATTCATATACGAATACCGAACTTTCATTTTCGTCCTTGCTTAGAGGTCAATTGTTCGTTTGAGTTTAATTGAAGGATCATACTTTATATGCATGCATGAGTCATATATTTATTACTAATTTTCCTTGTTTATAATTTTGTTCATACACTATGTTATGAATATAAACTTCTAAATAGGACAAAAATACGAGGACTATGTTCTAAAACATTATTTGGAAGTTCCATTATTTATTTATGAACATCTAAATATGAATCCTCCTACTTTTATGCGAGTTATAGAAGTCACTTCAGTTTCCACAATTATCACAACGATATAAATAGTATATTTACGCCTGAAGCCTGCCAATGATAACACTGCATGCAAAACTGTAATATGTTGAGTAAAATGTTATGCCAGATGATAGCCAAGACATCTTATTATGGGTTTAAGTGATCAAAACGTAAGATACCAAATAAACAGTAAAGTTCTAGCGTATATTATCCTATGGATATTTTATACATAACTCTAAGAAATCGGTATCTACAAATCGGTCATCGGATATCGTCGATTGAAACGAATTGTTACATGTCACGATATTTCTAAATTCTTATATCCTCCACGATAAAAGTCTGACAGTCAGCGCGGCTTATCAAGACCGTTGAGTACGTACAGCCTGACGTATTATAGTCTACTATATAATATAAAAAGCTTAAACTCTGTCACTATGCGGGAGACACTGACTCGTATAAAAACTATAGATCTTGTATTATAAATGTCCAGTATTAATGTTGAGATGCTCTTGCGTAGCGTTATATCAGTACTAAAGGCAACGGGCGGGCGGTGAATTACTCAGATGTCAGTATGCCTGAGTGGTGCTTGCGGTGGAAACACGCTCCGGTTTCAGGTTTCGCTGTAAACAAAAAAAAATAATTTTAAATTAACGCATCGATTATTCAACGTACGATAGTGGTAGGCTCATTTAGTAATAAGTATCCTCTTTTAATAATCTTATAAGTGGTTATTACAATAAAGATGTACATTTGTAATTGAAAGCGTCGCACGATATTTTAAAATTACATTTGTATACACAATATCATGGGAGTGACAAGTTAACAATCAATACGGGTAATTAGTTAAAATTATAGTTCTCATTTTTAATGACTAATAAGGCAAAGGATACAACTATTTTCTGTGATAGAATATAAGTTTGAATATAAGTTTTTATTAGATTACATGATTTGTGAGGTTAGGCATTATTTGTAGAATATGTGAATTTCTGTTAATTATTTTCGAAGTTCGAAGTTTTATTATTAATGTTATATTGATTTTTCGCCTACAATTTTTAACGTTACTCTTTAAACGTTAAACGTAATTAGTAATCTACATATTGAATAAAAACTCAGTGTGCATCGTACTTCATTAATTGACTCCGCAATTATATTAGATAATTAAATTGTCAACAATAACTAATCAAAATAATTATTATAATTCAACGGTGGAAATCATAATTCTCACTATTAGTAGATAGCATTGTGGTTTAAATTTGCCTCAAACACGCTACGCACCTAATACATTCGCTATCGAAATTGTAATAAAAAGAATAGATACATCATCACATACACAAAAATCTGTATACACATACATAACATGCTACCCAGTAAAGCAAGAAACATTCGCATATGTAACCGTAAGGTTTTTATGCTATTCAGTTGAAATCTCGCTTCGATCGTAGCAATCAAAGTAAATTACTGAAGTCATCGTTAGGAAAAACATTTAAGTTGAGTCACTGTAGGTGAATAGTGAAGAGTAGACACACTCAAAACAACATTAATCGACATCTACATTATATTATATCATAACCACGATTTATCTAATATTGACATAGACACTTACGGGCACGTTTCCATAGTCCTTCAAATGTGTCGTCACAGACTTGAAAATAAACAAAAGTGTAGAATGTGAGATTATAATTTAGTAATAAAACTAATCTGACTGATATCATCATTTACCCAAAAAAAGGTTGCTAACATATTATAATGTAATAATAAACACCTTATTTGGTAAATGATCATTTTTGTTGGACATTATATAATTAATAAAAAAAAATCGCTTTAGTTTCACATTTGAAAAGTACTTTCGGATGACATTAAATTTAAATGCTTTGTTTTAATCAGCTGGTTATCACAATAGTAATATTGTTATTATGAAATACTATTGACGTATGTAAACATACAGCGGAGTGAACGTGCGTCATAAAATAATATTCGTTCGACGAAGCAAAATTTGGGTTTTTTTAACATTTAATTATAGGGTAATTAAAAAAAAATATATTTTTGTCAAAAACGGACTTAGTTAATCATTTAAAAAACTCTTTAACATATTTATAATCTAAATAAGTTTATCAAAAGTTAAATAGAGCAATTTTTATAACTTGTCATGTGGATGTTATATGAGTCTCATAAAAAACATACGGACTGGTTTTGTGTAGGAGCTATGGTATAGTATAGTATACTAGCTTTATCATTAACCTTCACTTTTTATAACTACACAATTTTTATTTTAATAATCATAACAAATATAAATTTAAAAACAGAAATTACTCGATTTCCTGTATTAGTTACGTTTGTTAGGTCAACATACTATCTTTATGTCATAAAAGTAGCTATCAAAGACATGGATATTAAAAAGTTGTGATATGTTCTTTTCCCATAACTCTGATTAACTCCTAAATTACTAAAGACAGTCGGTAATATACCACCGCTAATCGAATTCTAAGGGACGTTATTAATATGGTTGTGTATTATTATTATAATTGAGATAGCTATAACTGTGGACGTTTGTTACGGGGTTAAAAAACCAAACAGTCAACAAGACTATGAAAGACATTAAAAACATACATAAAGGTAGACTAGTAACTCACCAACTGATCATATTGGTTGACCATACGCTTGATATGATTGAGTTTGCGATGTAAAAAGTTCACTCGCCGTCTCTCCTTTTTGTATGCGGCGTCATTGTTCACACGGCGGTATTCATCCACGATGCGCTGTTCTATACTCTGCGTACAAGAGAATACATTAGCTAACTGCTACCGCGAGTACTAATATATTTCTATACTTCTCGGTATAGACACAGCACAGAATACGCTGAGAGGAAACACTAAGTTATAACTATCGGACCATAGATAATTTAATGTCGATTTTTTTATTAAATTACCATATATATGAACGATTATCTACTTATTAAACGCTCATCGGTAAAGAGTGGGTCAGTTAATATATTTTTTTTATATATATTATATTGAACGGTGTGACGAAACAAATAAGCAAGAGTAAATGGGAGTCGGTGCACTTGTGACGTAAGGAGGAGCGGAGAGCGCGGCTAGGCACTAGTGATGCGCAAAATGTATCACTGAGCTGAAAAGATTGATACATATCATTTCGCTCAAAAGATATATATCACTCATCTAGCTCACTAGCTCATTTAGCTCACTAACTCATTTAGCTCACCAACTCATTTAGATCACTAGCTCATTGATCCAAATTCAATTGATTGGTCTCTCAATTAATTAATAATTAATTAATTATTAATTAATAAATTAATTAATTTATTATTAATTAATTATTAATTCTTCATCTAAGTCTTTAAGCCACTTTAAGCCTCTCTCGCCATACAAACCTTTCCTTATTTTCATATTAACCTAAATTCAGTTTTTGAAACTACATTTTTAACCTTTTTTTTTTTAAATAAAATTTATTCTTTTGATAAGATTACATAATTATTAACAATCTTTTATTTAATATTTAAAAAAAGAAATTATTTCTTGTACTTTTTTTTTAGGTTGTATAACAGAAATCATACATAATTTGATTTTCCTTGTACTTGGCAGGCTTAATTCTTAAGTACCTAATATTAAATTTTGATCCTATAGAAATAATGTACATTTTGCTTAAAGAAACTTGCGTGAACTCAACCATCATCTATCTCACTCATTTATCTTTAGTCTCACTCGCTCATGAAACAAAGATCGGCGTCGTTGAGCTAGTGATCTAATGATCTAGTGAGCTAGTACTGAGTTACTGATGTATTCGGAGCTAGTGTGAGTGAGTGATACATTTTATCGTCGTGAATGATATATATCTTTTATATCACTCATTCAGGAGCTACACAACTCTACTAGGCACGGCTGGGTACCTGGTGGTGCGGCGAGAGCGGCTGCGCGCGCTTGAGCTCCTGCTCGAGGCGCGTGAAGAGCGCGGCCACCTGCGCGATGCGCGCGTACAGCAGCCGGTACTCCTTGTACAGCTCCGCGAACTCGTTCTTGTACGCGCGCCGGATGTTCGAGCTCGTGATCGGCGGGTATTGCCTGCATATGTATTGTCTGATTATTTAGCCGTCACTTCAAATTTGTGGATTCTTACGAAATAGTCTAGTTATAGTATAAATCTAGTTTTTAGAAACGGCTATCGACCATATTACGGTTCATCTAATCTAAGAGGTACAGTTCGACAGATTGAAGTATAGCGATCGTGTCACAGAAATCGATTACTATGATATCCGATTCTTAAGAGATATCGATATAATTTCTTAGTAAATACTGATCGATTACAGTTTTACTGATTTATGTTACTATAAAAACCCTTGTAATGGCATTTCATAGGTTTTATTAGTAAATCTTAGTATACACTAGACTCGATTAACCTTCATACTTTTAATTTTAATTATGCGTTTTCGTTGACGATTGGATGTCGGATGATTTTAAGTATTATTAAACACTTTAAAACGCCTGGATTGCCAACGACTCGTTTTTAATAAATTCGATTTTCGTACATTTTAACGATTATTCGTATTTTTTATGCGATTGTAATTTGAATTTAGGGATTATGAATTGTATATCTTGCGATAAAATAAAAATAGCTTACAGAAAAGGTTATTGACACTGTGTGAGTTACGCCTATACAAAGTTCCTTTGTCTTGAAAAGTGTAAAACCTCAAATGGTACCTCTTAAATTAGACTATAGTAGTAAGTATAGTATAGTAGTAAGACTATAGTAGTTGTATGTCTCGGAAAAACTTATTAAAAAAATTCTACCTTTCAATTTCGTCCAATGACTCTTCTTCAGCCATATTCTCATCAGGGACAGGTGCAATTTCAGGATTTTCTAATGGGACATTATTTGCAATTTCTTTTTCTAGAAAAAAAGAAACATTTTTGTTTATAACTATTATTACTATTTAAAAATATTTGTATAGACAATTTACTTTAGAAGGAAAAAGTTGTTTTAACAGTTTTTTAACTAATTGTTAATATTTAAAAACATCATATATATTTTGATTAAAATATGTGAAATCATGGTCATATAATTATAATATCAATGGACTTGATGGTTTAAAGTAAAAGTTAATAATGTCTTAAAATACTTCAAGGAGCTACCTGCAATAACATTACACCACACAAATAAACTTTCTTGATTGTTTGGAGAATTGACCACTGTTGCAAATGTTGAAATGAAAATGGACTACTACTCGGAGTATATTGTTTCCTATTACATTTACTTTTATAGAACATACCTGCAATATTATTTTGCTCTACTAGGGGACTACTTCTAAAACCGTTTGCCTTCACAGGACTGGGGCAGAGATCCTTTACTGTAGTATAGTTGAGGGTGTAACCATTGTCTTTTTTAACTGTAAAGAAAGATATTTGAATTAATTAGAATTATCTTATATTTATAAAAATGTTAAGTTGGTTTGTGTACGCATCAAAACTCAGAATGTGCTATTGCTATTATTTGTGTACAATTAGCTGAGTATGTAGTAATTCCAACTATTATATGAAATGTTTTGCATTGAGTGCACCTTTCTATGATGTATGACTGTAATTTAGGTAACAATTTTCATGTTACCTTTACACACGGTTTTGGGTAAATCGATAACAAATGTTTTATTACAGCTGAGTAGCAATTTTTAAACTTTTAACTATTTACCTTCAATACTAAATTTGTACAATTTTGGGTTTCTTTTTTATTTAAGCGTACTCGGTGGGACTAAGTTCAGTCAAAATTCCAATTTCACTACCGTGAGTAGTTAAATTGGTATTTCGATAGAGTTAAAAAACTATTATGTAGACGAAGTCCGTTGGGTGAGCATATACGAACCATTGGTCCGGTCGTCCTCGTTGTCGGAGGCCTGCCTCTCCCCGGAGGAGGTGGTGGCGTAGCCGGAGGAGGGCGGGGAGGGGCGGCGGTAGTGCGAGATGCGCTGCTTCTTGGCCGCGGGCGGCTCCACGTCGGCCACGCTGGGCAGCACCGACACCGACGCCGCCGCCGCCGCGCCGCTGAGAGAACAAATGGCCGTTACACGCTCGTCATACTGGCGAGACCGAATGTTACCGAGGTTTCAGTTTTAGCCTAAAGGCGGAAGCCTTCATAGTAACAAACGACACAATAAAATGAACTAATTTAATAAATTTACACAAAGTAAGTTTTGATAGACTCGATGTGATTCTCGTTTCTGATCGACGATCGCCGTTAGGCATTAATTACATTATGGGCTATTAATATTAATTTAATGTATCTTTAAGCAAATATATATTTATAAAACGACAATTTTAGAGTTGACCTTTAGTTGGGAAGCGACTAAAAGTAATTAAAATCATGTCTCAGCGCCCTTTGAACTTAGACACAAAACTTGTTTCATTTTATTCGAAAGATTTGAATTTCGTGTTATCGTGTTGGAGTATATCAAGCGTTGGTAATTACCTGTTGGGAGGCAGGCTCGGGACCGGCAGCGGCGCCGTACTGGTCCGTTTGCTGCAACTGGGGGAGGCGCGCGGTGAAAGGGAGTTGGCCGAATCGCTGCTTAGCGGTGGCGTTAGGTTTTGAGGTTTCCGCCTGTAGAAAATAAAATAAATATTATTTCCTTTTCTTTTAAATTTTCGACATAAGAAGTAAACCATCGAACCAAAATCTAACTTTATCTAAAAGAATATTTATTCAAAACATTAAGTCAGTTAAGACAATCTAAAAGAACTTAGGTGAAAATCGATATATTATAGAAAAACTATAATGTCGCCGATAGAAGTGACAATATAGTAGACATTTAAGTGATCGACGTTGTAGCAGGATTATTAGAATGATTCTTTTAGCAAACAAACTAAAACTATTATACGTTCGTGAAAATAATATGTAACTTACCTCTTGAGCATGCGTTTCTCTTCTTCTGAATAGAATGGCCAATCCTCATTGACGTCATTCCAAACATTTCTACGTAAATGGTAACAGTTATCCTTGAGCGTACTGATATGAGGCAGAATCTTGTTCACCAAGCTGCGCTCTTTTTCTTTGATACCCTCTGTGAAGTTTAAATCGAGCGTTAAGTTAAAATTTTGCCTTAAACTTTATTCTAACTAAAGTTCTCAAAATCTTAACCTACCACTATTAAGCCTTAAATACAATTCGGGCTTCTTGAAGGGTCGCAACGCTAATAACTGAATAAGTCTTTCTCTGTAACAGAAAAATGAACAAGTTAGGTATGCTTATAATATAAACATTTTATAAAAACAAAGAGGATTAACCTAATGAGATACCCGCCTAACAGTAAGGCTGTAACCTAAACAACACCAGGAATATCAAATGAGCATCGCCGACCTTGTAGAAGGTATTATATAAAATTTGTTAAAGTCATAAGGCTTGTTTTACCACTTTTTATGATAAAGCTGCCACAGGCAGTATAAGCTGATTAATTTACTATTATCAGTTCTTTTGATGACATGTCAAAATCACCTTGATGTACAATTTTCATTGCAAAATAAAAACGATTTATTACGTCCTTGAGTCTGAGTCATTCGCAACTGTATTGACTCTAATTATATTCAACTACGAGGAAACAGTACCAAGATGTTGAGCTGACTAACTGGAACGTCTAATTCAGTTTATTGTGTAAAAAAAACATAGGTTTCAAATGTTAATTTAATTGTTTTTTTTTTAATCTTGTTCTTGGCACGTCTGTTATACAACAATGTTCGAGTTTTGATTTACGCGTCAAAAAATTAAGCAATATCGTAATTAAACAAGGCCATGTTTCATAACTAACATGTCCAGTAACTTTTGTAAAGCATATGCGTTAAGTTTGCCAAGTGGCAGTCTAAGGCAGTTAGTTGTTTGACTTAAAAATAAGTATTTATAATTATTTAAACATAAAACCGCCAGCGTTTTGTATATCAGCCGCAAATTATCATATTGGTTTTATTATGATAACGATATGACCAATTTATCATCCAACTGTTCTGTCGGCGACAAAGTAACACTTCTTATGTAAGAGAGTTATTTCTCTATCAGGCAGTATCATTTTGTTTGTGTGGTAGTTATCTTTCATGTCATATACACATTAATTTGTTTTAACATTCATAATTATTGAAATAAAAAGGAAAACTGAAAATTCCATGAATAAGCAATGTGCTGACGTATTGGTGAATCCCAGAATTGTTCATCGTAAGCAATATTAATTTATTTCCTAAGAAACGAGTAGCAAAGATGAATTGCCCTTTTTAGTACACTAACTAGTACTATTATAATCAAAGTTATGACATGATTGACTGACATTAGGAAAACATTACATAATATACGCGTCATTATTACTAATGACCTAACGAATGTATATCCTGCATTTGGTCTAGATATGCCATTTATTTCATGCAGAAGTTTAATTCAAGAATAGTCAAAAATAAATCGAAAAAAGGAGTGGCACAAGATTACGAATCTTTGAATTTTACTTGAACTTTCTCGAAGTGATAAGAATGATTAGGCGTAGGCAAGGTTACGCAAGTTTGATGACCATTTAATAAATGTTTGTCTTATGGAACATTTGACTATAGTTTAGCACATTTTTTGTGGGAGATCACTTTTACTGTTAAGTATATATCAGAACCAGATTTAATATAAAACCAACATACGTGTAATGACAACAACATACGCGAAACAAATTCATGTTCTATATGCGACATTTATGTATCTACCTAATCATTCCTTTTTAGTTATTGTACTGTAGTGGGCAATACTGGACAATCATAGTTTACAATAAACAGTTCATTTTCTTTGAGATCTTTAAGAGATTCTTTAGTGCAACAGATACACTTTAAATGAATCAGAACTCAACTTCTTTTTGCTGGGAACCGTAAATTTTTTCAATTTTTCAACTGAAAGTTTATGGCGTTGTTAGCAGTGTGCTAATAAAAAATAGTTTTCTTTTCTTTCTTTTCCTTTTTAAAAAAGACAACTCCCGCATTAGGAATAAGTATATTTTGTGTCGCGGGGGACTTTACAAACATACATGAAACGGACACAAAGAACATCCAGACTCGGAACAAAATTTGTGGATCACCCAAAGTGTTGTCCCATGTGGGGATCCGACACACAGCACATTGCGTAGCAGTAAGCGGCAATCCGCGTGGTGACGGATTAAGAATACAGAGTGTCACCACCCCTTTTCATCCCGTGGGTGTCGTAAGAGCCGACTAAGGGAAAAAACTACGCAGCACAACAGCACTGCAGAGAGAAGGAAAACTTGACACAAACCCTATACCAACCCGTCTGGCCAGCATGGTATAGTAGGCCAAAACCTCCTTTCTAAGGAGAGGCTTATGTCCAGCAGTGGACGATTAAAGGCTGTTGATGAAGCGGCGTGGCGACCGCTTAAACCACTACGCCATCCGTGCAGTCGTGAATTTAGCATTCCTATAGCTGAATTTTAGTGTTATTCATTTGTTTAACAAAATATGCTGTAAGAAGTTTGTTATTAATTAATAATTTTAATATTAGTGTAATAATAGTGCGAAAGATTATGCTTGTAAAGACACGCAACGATATTTTTGATGTCTGATTACTGATTAGTACTACTGGAACACACTAGTAACTATGGTTCGATAAGTGCTGTAAATTACTTTACGACTTACTTTAAGGATCGCCTAGTGAGATCCGGATTAGGGGGTGGCCGTTGCGGCTGGTGCGGGTTGGTGTGCGGGTGCTGTGGGTACTGTTGGTGTGGCGGCTGAACTGGTTGTGGAACCGGGCGAGGCACAGGTGGCGTGGGCCTTTCGACCCGGTCTGGGCGCTCCACCCGTTCAGGCCTTTCCGGTCTATCAGACCGTTCGGACCGCTCGGGCCTCTCTTGTCTCTCTGGCCGCTCGGGACGTTCCGCTCTGTCGAGCCGCTCTGCCCGCTCCGCTAGTTGCGTCGCCCCCGAGTACGGGTGTGATGAACGTACTTTGACTCGACGTCCGATGTCATTTTGATTAGGTTTAATCACGCGGGTGCTGGAATGCGATCAATACGGTGAAAGGAGGAATGTGAAATATGTCATGCATAACTAGTCAATGACAAAACCCAAGTGACAACCCTAGTATTTCAAGTTAATTATTTTCAAGTTTTATAAATCTCAAGATTTGCAAAACATTTTAAAACATAATCAGTAAATAAAAAAATATGTTTAACTTTTGTTTATTAGATAAATAAATGGCATATATTGTGCTGTTCAAAATATTAGCTTTAGGGATTTGTTCTTGTCGCAACTTTATTTGACAAACTTCGTTTGATTTTAATGTAATTCTTCCTATGTAGGTATTTGTGTGCTGTTTGGTACTAACCATTTACTCTGCTCCGCAGCGACTGTTCTCGCCATACGGTCCTTCGTTGCTTCATATGAATCGTCGTTGGCCTGAACGCGCATTCTGCGCGGTAATGGGCCGCAAGACTCCAAACGCCGAGCGCCTCCACTTCGGACGCACTCGAACGATCCCTGAAGCATATTCATATCACATTAATATTGGGGTAAGATTAAACAACATGTAGAATGTAACCACAAAGGATGGAAGGATGTGGTTCTAAACCAGTGCAACGTCCTGGCATTTGATAAGAACTGTCGACAGAATTTTGGGTATTTTATATACTGTGCGAGAATATAAAATTCACCAGTAGAGACAGACCAGACAGAGATTCACCAGTAAGATCACATTTCTTATTTTATTTATCTATACCACTTCATGTTTTTAAATAACATTAGGAACAACAAACAAACTTGTCTGAAATTGAAACTTCCTTAGCGGAGGTTTCAGATTGGGGTCGACTAAATTTGGTCCATTTTAACCTAAAAAAGACACAGGTTTACGCGTTCACCGCAAAAAAAGATACCGTTTGTCGTATCATCTCTTTTTGAGAGTACCTCCCTAACTGCCTCAGCCAGCATCTGAATTCTAGGCATCGATATATCGAGCGAGGTCCAGTTCCGGGGTTACTTAGAGGCTCTCTAGTATATCATGGAGAGTGCCCCGAGGAATTTTTCGGATTAATACCGACCGCAATTTTCCGCCATCGGTCCACACCGCAAAATTTTCATCGCCATTACTTGGATAATTGACACTCCACCAATGTGCGCTTTTCAAGACACTTTTTGCCTCGTACAACCAATCTGTTAAACAAGTTATCGTCTGCAATATTTCAGGACCGATATGACCCAAGAAAAGAGAGTACTCCTTCCTTGAGGCCAGCAACGAGCTTGTGACTCCTAAGTTTCAGGCGTTCATGGGCGGCTGTAGCTAAATTGACATTTTCTTATTATCAAAAGCATCTTGTACTTATAAACAAGGATCAACAAACTGTCAATAAAATCGCAAGGAAATTATTTGAATTCATAAAGAAACTTTCTTTTGAAATTTTCATATATTTTATTTCAGATATGTTATTAGCTCAGTCAAGGTTGAAGAGAAAATGATATTATCGCAAAAAAAAGGCCTGTTGATAGAACACCCTATCGCAAAACGAAATATACTTTCTGCAATTTTTCTTGAATGGGTCGCCTTATGGAATTATACGAGAGAAGTGTGCGTGCAATTGGAGAGGCCTATGTCCAGCAGTGGATTGCGCTAGGCTGATGAGGATGAAGAGTTTGTTCTCAAAAGTGTAATGAGAGACTGTATGTTTGGAACAGACAGCAATATTAAAAATATACTATTAAAATATTCAAATTTCATGTTATTGTTTACCATCAAACACGTGGGTTTTATTAATAATAATCTACCACATTCACACAACGCCATCTAGTCCCAAACTAAGCAGAGCTTGTACTATGGGTACTAGACAACTGATATAAATACATTACACTTTTTTTTTGTAAATACATACATATTATACATAGAAACACACAGACCAAATCAAACATTAAATGTTCATGCACACAAACGTTTGACTTGAGCGGGAATCGAACCCACGACCTATGGAATAGCAGTCCGTTACATAAACCACCACGCCATCCGGTCGTTATTCGTTCGCCATCTTCGTTCCTGTTTCTATTTTCCGAGGATTTTGTTTGTAGTGTAAGTGTAATTAAACTAATTTATTAATTATAGGATTATAATCCTATAATTAATAAATTAGCTTTCCATGCAATTCTAAACGTGCCTGTAGGTAGTGTGATTACATAAAAATAGGTGAAATATGAAAAAAATGAAATGGTTAGGTAATACCCACATGAAATAAATACCGGTTCTTAATCAAGGTGAACTGAGATGTGTGCTCCATCACGTTAAAATTTGTTACATTTTGCAACAATCTTTTTGTGATATGCAAATTCTAGAAGCTGATAGATATACATTATTTTTTTTAAATATTCAACTTATTCCCGAAATCTACACTTTGATGCTTTAAAATGTGAATTTAGTGTGAAATAAAACTAAAATGTGCTTGACACTTGCAAGATCGTAAAAATTAAAGAAGTTTACTCGAATAGATCTTGAATATAATAACTAAACAGGTAATTCCTGTATAAATATATTCTGTGTAATTTTAAAATTGAATATTACGATTTGCAGGTAGACCTATGTCCAGCAGCGGACTATTAAAGACAAAATTAACAGATTGATTGATTTTTGTTGTATTGATATATATACTGCACACCTAGATCTAAGCAGGCATTAACTTAAAAGAAGCATTTCTTTGTCAGTTAAGCCAAAAATAGATTACTATGTTCCTGTGCTATGTTTCTTCATAATCTCTGTAGATATCAGTCAATGAGTTTTCACGAGAATTCTTTTATTTGAGCTTAAGCAGTGAGATTCAATCCTTTAATAGAATTTATAAAATATATGACGCTCTGTTTAATTTGTGAGTCAATCGTTGGGTGATTTTGTTTTCCTCTCAAATCAGTTCGAATAACTCCTGATTTGTTTTCATGAAATATGATTTTTATATCTCAAGTCAAGAGTGGATTTGAATTTTGGATTGTGAATCCAAAATTAGAGTAACTTCAAAATAAAAGGCGTTGTTAAAAGATCTAAAATATTTTTTGCTTGAGTATCGACATTCAGGCTTTTTTGTTGCGAGTTTCGTGCTACAAATTTTCATCCCTTTTTAAGCTTCTTCTTGGTTTTTTGAGTTCAAAGGAGGCTATAGTCCATTCCAAAAAAGTGATGTATCGATCAAGCCCTACCCCCTGACCAATCAGGTTTCAAGAAATTATCGTTTCGTACGAAAGCTTTTTTTAGTAGGTTGTGCCAGTTACTACACACTTTTGTGACTTTCGATTTCTACTGCACTCTCTGACTCTCGGGAATTATTTTCAGCAACCACAGAATTTTGAGGGTCTACTTGGTCACCATCTTTGATGTTCGACGAATTATTAGATTTTAATGAACTGGAGCAGCTACTGCTCGTGCTGGACGAAGTCATTGCAATAAAATGAATATTGCTGTCCTCATCGGAGACGTCAATATCACTTTGATCGCTTCCGTCGTACACCGGTATTTTCTTGTTTTGTCGTGCTCGGAATTGGTTTATCAAAAGCGGACAATATTCCTCAGATGAGTCTTCATCACTTAATGACATTTTGAATCAAGCTTCTGTCATGTTAAGTATCATAGAAGGACGGATGTTTTCTTTGTTTCTTTATTCTACCATACTGACTAAAAACCGTCAACGTTTCATTGCTTTCCTGATTATTTTTATGGCGTAGGAAAGGAAACGAGCAGACGGGTCACCTGATGGTAAGTAACTACCACCGCACATGAGCACCTACACCTCAAGAGTCATAAGTGCGATGCCGCCCCTTTAAGTCCTCCCCCAGAATTAGGGGAAGGATTGTTTTGGGCTCCGGTAACCTCTCATGCTGTGAAAAGCAACGAAATAATTGTATAACGCCGGTTTCCTATGAGACTGCGGTATCATAGGAAACCGGCGTTATACAAGCATGGCGGGAAAGCATGGCTCTCCCAAGTAACATAAGAGAACACGTAATAGAAAATATGTATTTCTGAAACATATAGGGTCCAATTGACTTAAAAAGCCCTAAACAATTAGTGAAATACCGCACCGCACTCACGATAGGTACTTACTAAGTATGTACTTAACACCTATTATGAGCGCGTCAATAGACTAATTGTTTAAAAAAACGTATTTGGTTAATTATGTCTTTTTACGCAATATTAATGGTTTTACTCATATTTCTTTAATAGCGATTATTGAATTAACGCTATTAAAATAAAAACTTGTAATTAAAAAATCATGTAGATGCTAATATTTGCTTTCATACATTTTCGAATAACAGTCGAAATTGAAAATATTTAAACTCAATTTTTCCTCATATGCAAAATGGGAGATGTGCCCTTTTTTATAATGACACAAACTCTACAGCCATTTTATTGAGATGAAGTCTAATCGCCAGTAGCGTAAAAAAATATATATTATTAATTTGGATTTAAAATTACTAAAAAAAATATTTGACTACTTAACATTTGGATGAGGGTCATTACCTAAAAAATGAATTTTGACACGAAATCCAAAACGTAACTTTGCATTTTCTTTTTACATTTTAAAACGTGTTTAATTGCCTGCAATGATCAGAGCTAAATAAAATAAAATTCTTTTATTTCGGGTATATCAATCACAACCTATATTATGTCGCAACTCAATACGCATTAATTTATTATTTTACCATTCTAATAAATTAAATTACAATTTACCATATTTTAATTTATGTTTATTTTCAGGTAACAGATCAATATATTAACTTGACAACAAGAAGCAAAAGCGATGCCTTAGTGGGTTCGATTCCCGGACAAGGCAAAATTTAAAGGTTTTTTCTGAGAGGAAAAATAGCCTAAGTTACTCCTTATATAGACAACTACCTAGTAGTAAAATATTATCAAAATCAGTCCAGCCGTTTAGAAGATTAACCGAACAAACAGACAGACAGACAAAAAAAAAACTTGTTTTTAGGCATAGGTATCGTGCAAATAACCATGTGAGCATGAAAAAAACTTTTTATTTTGACATTACAGACACTTCAATTTTATTTATTTGTATATATATGTCAAGTTAAATAAAAATTACTTACAACCGTCATGGCTCTCATTTCAGAACTGCACTGATTCTACTCAAAAAGTTCAAATTTAAAAATACCCGACACGTCCGCGACGCTTGCAATACTGATTGCAACTAATGATATGGTTATGATTTGGTGAAGTTCACTCGTTAAACAAAAGGGGTGTAAATCTAGATGGGTTAAGACCCCTTTTGTTTCATTGGTCGGTCGGTTTTGAGATAAGGAATTGGATGGTGTCCATAACACAAAAATTGAGATTTTTAGTTCATTGGATTTAAGTAATATTTTATTATTGTTATTATTTATTGTTTTATAGATTGCAATAATTACAAAAAATTAAATATCAAATCAGCACAATCAAATAGCAAACGAAATACATTTATAAATATGTATTTTCAAGAATGATATCTTGATTGATATGTGTAACTGTAGTCAATTCGAGTTAAAAAAATAGCGACGCATTGATCAAGCCCCACACCTACTAATAATAATTTCTCTAATATTTATAGAAATTATTATTCGTAGCCTCGCACCCTGACTTATCAGGTTCCAAGCTTGCGGCGGGCAGTGCTTGATCGAAGCGTCACTATTTTCTTAACGCGAATGGCTTATAATTATATTACTTGATTTAGATGAGGTTTTGATTTAAAAGTTATCTACATTTCTGAAAAAAAAACGCTATTGACAAATCGGTCAGGTATATCATAAAAATAAGGAATACTTTACCTGTGGACCCTCCATCTCAGCATTACTGTTGATGCTGAAGAGAAATGTAGCCTCGCCCGATTGCCCATTGCCACTGGCAGGTGCAGGAATTGAAATTTTCTGAAATAAACGTTAGTATTCATATTAATGATTGGACATTGAATATCAGTCCCTATATTCAACACTCCTCCTCATAGGACTAATATTAAAAAAAAACATTTTACTTAAACGACCGATAAAAGCTGTCAAAATTACGAAGTATACGGAATTGGTTGTGTAATTTGTGTATTAAATAGGAGTCAAAATGATGAAACTACTTCATATACATAATTTATGTATTTTCTTAATATCTACCAAGTGTTTCCTCACGATTTGGAAAAAATTTGGAGTCATTACACCAACATGTTACATTTGAACTTATAGTAGAACAACACTATAAGTTCAGTGTGAACAACACCTAAGTACAGGAAACAGATTCGGTGCAGATATAATAGCGTTAAACTGGTCTTTAGTTATAGAATAAATGTTGTACGAAAATAAGGTATTCAGACTATACACGGCCAAACATGTCCATCAAAAGTATTAACACATACAAACAGTATCAATTGACTGTGCACGTGGCATTTTTATGTGAGATTTTACTAACATTTAAATATAAATACACTGCCGTCCAAAACTTGGAGACCACTAGTGAAACAAAGATCTTAAGAATGATTTCTTAGATCTTACACAGGTCTTATCTTGAAAGGATCTTAACAGGTAATAAAAAATAATCCGCACTCCTGCATATTCTATTATAATTAAAGAATGTCTAAAAAGGCATTGTTCTGTATATTTCTATGAATGGGTGCAAAAAAAATGTGTACTGTTGTAAACATGTTGAACGAGAGCTAAGGTAGTCATTGTTATATTTTATGACCTGCCAATAGATATTTATTTTTGCTTATGTTTTACACTGAACGTACTGTAGGATCATTGCTGTTTCCTAAACATGTGTATTTCTTTTAAGTATGAATTGTGTTTCTATCTTGGCTTTCCATTACGAAATCGTGTTCATGACAACAAGGAACCTGACAATATCAAAAGCTCCACGCTCAGGGAAGCCGAGAGCTAGAACTTCAAATACAAATCTCTTTATCGACGTTAATAGCAAGCGAAATAGACGCCTAACAGCGCCTGAAATCCGCGACGTAGTAAACAATTCTCTGTATCATTCGACTAAACTAAATTAACAATATTTCTCAGGCGACAATCAATAAACTGATTTCTTGTATGCCGCGACTGCTGAAAGCAGTTATAAGTAAGGGAGAGTTTCTTGTCTCTGAATCTAGGTATTTAAATTATTTAGTAATTTTTTGTATAGGTTGTTGATATAAACATTGTTGGGTTTTTCTATTAATGTTTTATTTTTATAGTTAAACTACTAAACAAATACTATAAAATCTTAAGTTTTAATTCATTTTCTTCCTTTACTTAAGGCGATCTCAATTTTTTGGCCGGCAGTGTATGTAATACAATTCGGTTTAATACTTCAGTATAAACAATTGTACTAACAAAACGATCCTTGAATTTTTAAAACAAATACATAATATTATTTTGGTATACGTCATTCGGATGACCGATCAACTTGATAAATGAGCAAAATATACCTTTTTATCAAGTATATACCAACTTGGCGCTCCAAGAATGTTGTTGAATATGTTTTTTTAATTTTCCTATTTCATAATTCTCAACAAACATTTTTTTCCTTTAAAAAATATTAAACTGAAATTCTAAACTTTTCTTTTGTGACTTAATCCGTACGTACATTTTGCAATTAATGACAACAAACCTAGAACGTCACATACAATGATGATACAATGGTACGTGAATTTTCAATATAATCTGTTTTATCGCGTGTCTAAAATGTTATGTGTTTCGTCGCGAGAAATCTGGCACGATATCTTGTGTGAATCACATTATATAAAATGGCTAAATGACTTGTTTGAGTAAATATAACGCATGGTGAGATACCTCAAAAATATACTCTAATTTGTCATAATAACATTAATTTGTCCACCTGTTGCACCATTACAAATCGGAATAATAATAATCACATGAGAAATCTACGGCAGTTCTTGTTATATTTCCAAATATGGTTGACCTGTGCCCGTACGCCTAATGCAATTGCAACAATTTATATAGGTACATATGCAGTTACGTATATAATACAGCTCACGAAGTAAGTAATGACTTTCATCGTCTGGTATGGCAACGTCGCGGCGTCGCGGCTCCACAGCGGATAAGCACCTATCACATCGTTTCACTTTTAGTTGTTAAGTTAATTTAATAAACAATAATTGAAGCGAGTTTCAACTCAGTTTATGGTTCAAACATAGCTCAATTTTTCGAAACCTTTTATATGGGTAGCTAAAAAGTTCTTCGTAATTCGATTCTAAGTGCCAAGAAATGTGATTCATCACGATTTTGTGCAATTCTTTCACAGATGTATAAAACAGTTTTGAAATATGCGTCGAAGAAAACATTTTACAGATGTTAATGTTGTCAGTATGTATTGTGGATCATTTTTCTTGGACTCAGGAGTAACTCACTTGATAGCACCGCACCTACATGTGTGCCCGCGAGCTACTTTAAGGTCGCGGTTGACAATGTGTGCCAACACCACAATGCCAGGCAGTTAACCTATTAATGAGTACGCCGCGAAGCCGCTACCGATGGAGCAATAACCCGTCCAGTCCCATCACTGACGTGTTGACAACAGAATCCTTCTCGAATTTTCTCTGAATTAATTTTGGTTCATTTAGCTTTCATAGTAGTATTTCCTACCGAAGTAATAAGAAGAAAAAGTAATAAGATATAATAAGTCTAAATAGAACGTGAAAAGAATGATAACCCTGCATTTATTTGAATATGAACACTGAATGAATATATTATTATGTAGAGCCACATTTATTTTATTACATAATCATATTTTTCGTTAGTTAATGTTAAATATTGACGAGGTGTTCTACAAAAACTAAGTCAATAATGCATAAAGCGACGTCCATCACGCATTTCAAGTCTGATAAATGCAAGGCAAAGGCATAGAACAGAATATAGAATTATGGAGCTAATGAGGAAAAAACCCGCTACGAACGAGCAGCAGACAGAGCGGGGAGTGCGGGGTGTGGCTTTCTCTACGCCACTGCCGACCGATATAAAGAGCGCCTCGCGATGGAACACTTCGGCATTCGGTCAACAGCCGTCTCGCCCGCATCGTGTGTAGCTTCCATGGCTAACTCTATTGTTTTGCTTTGTTTTATTGACCGATTTTTGTGATTGTCACTAATACAATAACATATGAATAGGTAGCTATTTGTTTATAGGTAAGTAGTCTAACCATCTGCAAAATGTATCATGTCAAGGTCGCTGTTTTCATTGTGTCTTCTCATGAAGGTCGGGCAATATCGTTTAAACCGGAAAATAGGTGGTACACTAGGAAATCCGCCGTACGTTTTTCAAGGCATTATTGTTATACCAGCTGGTCGATCAATTTCTAGGTACCTCACCAGATTTTACATGACGACTATGATACTAAATCTTTCAGTTACGTCATCTCAAATGCGTAAATTCTGTATTCACTTGGATTCTTTTAATTTTTCAATTTTGGCAAGAGTTTTCTTTATTGTTTATTGCCTGTCGTGCGTAACGACGGTGTCTTTGTTGGTTACCTAATTTCTCAACAAGCAGCGAGCGGTAAACAGACTTGCGAAGTGAGAGGCCGACGCAACCGGTTCGTTCGGCTCGCTCGACCGATAGATACACAACTACGTAGTAGATAGCGTACTCGGCTACGGATTGGTTTATTATGTTCACGATTAAAACAAGAACAAACACTAATACGTATCGTAATCAAAGATTCGTTTCTAGGTAAATGCCCGCGGTACTTTGTAAATTACAAAACAGATTATATTTCCAAGGGACAAACCCGGACGCAAAACCAACGGTCGTGTGCCTCAGCCTCGAGTTAACGTGTTGTATCTTGTTGACGTAACATAGCGGAGGTGGTACAAACCACACGATGTAAATTCAACTCTAAACGTAAAGACTTTTGGAACAGTATTGTTCGAATCGATAATATACGTACGTCAGTAGTGTACAATAATAAATGGTTCACTTCAACACAAATCGTAGCGGGAAATCCACGCGACTGGCTTGTGATCGCCACCATGTTAATTGCTTACGAACTTGTTATTTTCTTTATTTGTTAAGATAATATGAAAACGAGTATTTGCAAATATTATAACAAACTTTTGTACAATCCAACAAAAGGAAATCACTGCACTTACTTGACTATTGTGACTTTGGAAATAGTACTATTAACTATATCATTAGCCCAATTCTTAAATGTTGTCGTCACATCCATAATACACAGATTTCAAAAGAAGTAGTTCTGTATTTTAAGCAGAAAGCAAAGTTATTATCTGCTTGTCTATTTGTTATTCAATTCATCCTTAAAGTTGAAAACCATAGAAAAAAACAATGATAGACTACCTTTAAATGAAAATATTTATGTTAATCCAATTTAATTTTAAAGCCAGTGGTTAAAACAATAAATAATTCTGCAATAATTTTTATTAAATGAAGTAAATGTTGGATTCAAGGATTCATTCTTACAAAACAGTGTTTGCAATAAAAACCCCACAAATTTAACAAAAGATACAGTTACAAGTTAGTGTGTCAATTCTTCTGTAAAATAAACGCAATCGTGAGAAGTAGTTGGACTAGCTCTAAATTAACAAAGGAATGTTAATGTTCATGAAGCTGACATATTGATAAACAATGTCCACTTGAATATAAGGTTTTCCATATAATGTTACAACAAGACTGGCCTTGGCGAGAGGCAACCTTAAATCAACAATATGGAGAGTTAAGAATTTGGCAATGCGTCCGCGGAAGAAATTGTTCTAACACAATTTACTAACGGTAATAGTCACTTTCATCGCAGCAGACACATTTAAAGGCGAAGTGAGTGGCCAGTTATTCGTGAGGTTTCTACGATACTATTTGCATATTCACCGACTTTCTAATGAACGATGCGGTCGCTCTTGTCGCAATCGTCGGCAGTGGTGAGGTAACACCGATTCATTTAATTATATACTTATGTTGAAAAAAAATAGCATTCGATTCTCGCGCATTGTTGCCATTCAACAGTCACTTGAATGTGTGCGCGCCTGTCTAGTTTGGGGTTTTTTCGCTCAATCGGCGATCGCTCATTGGCTGGCTCGAGGCTTATTGAAAAGCTGCATTCGAAAAGTAGAATGCCTTGCCTTCACGTTTATGTACTATCGATAACAATTTTGTCAGCTAACTGAACTATGTAAAATTTGCACATCGCTAAAACGAATAATACACAAGCATTGCATTTATTTTCTACCTCTTGGGAACACCTGGTATTGACTTGGTTGCGTATTTCACTGGTACACAATTTCTTAGACAATTAATTATTTTCATATTTCTATAACGGTGAATGAACTATGTTCATTATTTATTTGCGTGTCAAATGATTAGATTACTTGTTGTACTCAAACCACTTGAACATGTATCTTGTTATCAGGGCTTCCTACAAATAGATATATGATATCTACGTCAAATCTCTTAGATTCAGCCGTTAATGTAATTATAAATTCACATTTGCAGTATTAAGAGCACGAGAACATGCAGGTAGTATTTAATATGTCACTTGCATTGTAAAAATATCACAAGCGCTACGGTTGACGGGTAGGTCTTTGCAAGGATTCATTCTGTTGCCGTTCTCTATCGCGGCGGCCACTAGCGACCTTCCGCCAGAGGAGGGGCACCTCTCACCGGCGACGTGACTGCAACCACGGCCTTACGTCGCGAGGCTGTATCGAAACCTATACGTAACGAAGCTCTTTCTAGCGGTGGTTACTCAACGCCCGATAGTTCAGTCGATACACACATACTTACTTTGCCGTCCACACTACTAACAGATCACGTGAATACCTTGCGTAACGAATTATTGCCAGCACACCTTTTGATACAACGTGAAATACATAGAAATCTTTTATTATTGAGACACATAATAGTGGTGAAATTATAGACAGGATTGCGATAATGAAATATCACTATCGTAATCTTTGTTCCTCAAGCATCAGTGTGGAGCATTTCGTTTTATCAATACCTTTAATGTATTTTATTGGGTGATTTTAATTTGAAACATTGTTAACTATGCTTTGAATGACAACAGAGAACTCGTACGAATAAAAAGGTGATGCTAGAGATCGCTTCATCAAAAACAATGGCAAGTAAAAGGCGAATGGATGTTCCCACTACAAGACGGCTATTGTGTGGGGCAAAGTTACTTTTACTGACAATCAGGCAAAATAATAACTTATTGTTTCATTATGCACACATTAGCAGACACAAAATAACTCGGTTTTTAATAATTGCTCAATACGTAACCCGTGACGAATATTGTCGTAAAGATTTCAAGTTTTACTAAATACCTACCTACAAACAAAACATAAAAGACATGCGTCATAAACGCATATTTTTTAAATTCAAAGCAAACAATAATATAGTACAATATGCCTTAGAACTAAGAAGTTGTTTATGATCTTTATCACAACCAAACTCGGTGGTTTTATCTTGTGACGTCACATTGTTCAGGGCGGAAAAGGTACGTCTAAAATGTAATGTAAGTATCAAGTATAATACAACATTTATATGATAATAATCATTTAGGTGTTCCAGACCAGCTGACAGATCATCCCCCGATATTCTCATTCACCGATATAGAAAAAAATACACGTTATCTTGCAAGTTTGATTTAACAAAAATACAAACGGGAAAACAGATTTCATGAGACATGTTTCAAATGTAACATACTAATGCGAAAGGGGATTGACCGAGGTTATTTCCCTTAGGATTCGACGCTAAAGAAAGGTTACGTACAAAAAGTTTTGTTAATTTTGATGAGTGGCTCATAAATAATATCAGTTTCCTAAACGTGGATTTGTAGCAAAAGTTTTATGGTCAAATAATTAAAAAAAATGATTACATAATTTGTTTTTTTTTTAATTAAGCTTATTATAGATATTAATGGTAGTTCAAGGCACTGTCGATGCAATATCTGACGCACAATATAACGACGAGACCAGATAATGTCCCAAGTATTTAGATCAAGGTGCGAAACACGCGTTCGAGAGTCGAGATCGGATCCGAGGAATTTTTGTTGAAGATCACGCTCGTTTCGTTATAAAACCATGGCGGAATATAAATATTAGAAAATATTGTTTAAAAAGAGATACGCGTACCATGCATATCTTAACAATATGGAAAGAAAATCAAGTGCGACAAATACAGGGTCACAATAAAGATACAACTTTAACAAGTTTAAATTAATCTTATCAAGAGTAAGCATAATATTGATAAACTCGATGTACTTATAGCAATGAATTTTTACTTTTCTATTAGATATTCCTTATCGAAACACGTGTTCGATAAATTTAGTTATTGAATTGAATGATTTCTGCAAATGCACTACTACTGATATTGATTGCAGATGGAGAAACCCTGCAGTAAGTTTGAAATAAGATTTTCCTGATTCAACGAGATAAATTTAATTTTTTTTTTTTGTAAGACTAAATTTAAAAAAATGTTCGTACTCATATATTGAACATTGTTTAATTATTGACATACCCACTTACCATTAAAATTTTAACTACTACTGATTTACTATTTTTTGCACAATTACTTAATTGTTACAATTCTTTCATTAGTTTTATTTCGTCTACAAAGGTCATTTTTTTTGTAATGTCCATGTCTCCTATAAATGAGGAAGCACAAGACTTAAAATTTTATTTTCTGTAAAAATAGCATGTAAGGTGTATTTCTTGTTGGAGATTCTATAAAAGAAAAAAATAAATAGATATCCATAACAATCTAGTGACACGGCCGCGGCACCGATTTGACGAACACAGACCACGCCCTCCCTATTTAGATGTTTCAACAAATTGATATACTTTTTATATACATATGTATACAATTAAGTATTCTTATACATAATTGTATAACTATTATAAAAATAACAAAATTTACTCAACGTTTCCATAATTCCGTTAGTTTACAGTCAGGATATCCTAACACACTGAAGAACATATATTGAACGACGATACGACATATGAACGGCATTTGAAGTCTAAAAAGGACAAACAACAGGATCAAATATCACACACAATAAAGCAGACAAATTGGCTGCGAAACTACGTCCCATTGCTGAATTCAATATACCGCTAAATTGTATAGGTGCGCCGCGTTATTGTTTCCAGACCGATTTGATACGTTTTAAATACTTTTTTAAATTTACAAATTACGTTAGAAAGAGGGAACCAGAAAGGAGAATGATGATTGCTATTTTAATAGGAGATTGTAACGAGAAATGTATATTTTCAAATCACACATATAACACAAATCATATTAAATTTTTAAAACTTACTTATTAGCAATTGAAAGCGTGATATTTTTTTTGTCACTAGATATAAAGTAAATCTCGGATTCTTAACCTTTAAGTGTTCTAAAACATTCTTATACGGCGATTTTCTTAGTGAATTTCTAACTTCAAAAAGATGGTATTCAAAAATAAATTTGCTTTGAATAGTAAATAATTAAATTACAAATTTATAGGCAGTAAACATTTTATATCAACCCATTCATGGAATAACATAATCATGACTACGATAAACGGATGTAAGCTTTTAATTAGGAATTGAATAATGAAATTATTCAAGATGTAAATTTAAAAAAAAAAAATATACTAAAGTCAACTATAAAGATGATATATTTGTGTCTCCATTTAAAGATGAAAATACGCTGCTGACCACCTGTTATCTTGAATCTTGCTTTGAGTGATAACTGCATTTTTTGTAATTTTACAATTGTAAAAGAAATCTTGTACCTACTACTAAATGTAGTACAGGATTTCTTTTACAATTGTCTGTACAACTGTCACGAAAATAATTTTTGTACAAATAAATAAACTTTTGACTACTATAATTAATATAAATCAGTTTCATTTTGAGATTTTATGAATTCTGCGCTTAAATGTTACCGTTTAGTTTAGTTAAATAAGAGTAGTTATATAACGGGCAACTTGAGTAGCTAACAAAACGAAAACAATTGCGTTCAAACTGGTTACCACATATTACTTTCTTCTTTGAGTCCGATCCACAAAATATTCCTTTGGCGCTTCGACGTTCAGGAAAACTTTGTGGATGCGAATAATAATAATTATAAGTTGGAGATTCTTAAAACCAGCATTTTCAGATTTAATTATCATAATGAATTTTTTAAGTGGGAAAAAATTAAAAACCTGAGAGGTAGTACAAAACGCTTTCGCTGACTTTATCGCCTCCCGTCTAGCAGACTTTTACAGTAAAGGGATGCCATAAAGGGATGACAAACTGCCATCAAAATGGCAAAATTGTGTAGATAATTCCGGCCAGTACTTTAATAGGCTAAAATAAAAAAGTAAGCAATTTTTATATCCATCTTCATAGGTAAAGTGCTAATATTAATGATGCGTTATAACTTATAAAAACTTCCGCCTCAAGTTTTAGGACTTCATTGAATGAGTTTTTTTTGTCATGCATCTATTTTATATTGACAATACCATTCAAAAGCCACACTTTTATTAATTATACACACAGAATTAAAAAAAATGCTATATTTTTTCAAATATTAGTCTATTCGTTCGTTTTCTAATCTAATAGCAAAGTTTAAATGAAGAAATCGGTTCAACACCCTTATTTACATTCAAATCGATTGTATGAACGAACGAGGTTTGGGGCCAGACCGTAGCCTTCTTAGTTAGCATATATGTCCATAGTAGTATATTTAATAGTGTTTAGCATTAAACAAGTAAAACTGACTGAAATCGCATATAATAACATGTTGCTGAAAAGTCTCCCATTGTCTGTGCCGCCTACTCGTGAAGTTCAGAATAGTGCTTGAAGCGAGCGGTAACTTTTACCTGCTTACGTAATGGTGCCAACTGCCAGGCACAATTTATTATCGGCTGCATTGCAAGCTTTCGTAACGTAAGATAGCACTGCTTATGTACACTGTATAACTGTCTATTAAATGGACCTGATTCCGTGCATGCAGATTTTTGGTTTTTGGTCTAAATCAACAAACAGTGCACTATCGGTCGACTGGCAGAGAATGCCTTAGGCATTAAGTCCGCCGATGCATGTACTTGTGCAAAAAGTTATAAATAAATAAATGGCTACCATAACATGAACGAATTTACTTTTGAGTTAAAGTCAAAGAATGAAAGTATACATTCACTGGTAAACCAAATCAAATTAATCTGGAAGTCCATGTAAGTTACTTGGGACCGTATAAACAACAAAATTACGATTATATAGAATAAAGTAAAAAATGGTTTGTCTGCCAACAAGTGAAAGCGGTTACTAACGAAACGTTCTAGTTACCAATTTTTCTCTTGTAACCTAGAGATATTGGATAGCCAGCTATTACTTGCACCGTTATGTAACATACATTTGTTTGTTACTGATTTTATAATGAGGTGTTTTATTATAATATTACAATCAGGTTTGATTACATGTATTGAAGTTTTCTCAATTTGTGTGAAAAACTTCACCGCGATCACTTAGGTACTTATATGTATAAATAGATGTTCTGTATTCAATACATTGTTGATTACGACAACTAATGCCGTTGAAACGTGACAAGTGGTCTCTCGGTTTCACAGCGGCTTATTGAGTCTGTTATTTATTGATTCGTGTACAATAAAAACGCACCACACAACCTATGTAAATATGCAAGCCAAGTTACTGTTAACAGGAGACGGGCTAATGTTACTTACAAATATATGCCTGACCTTTTAACCCTTCAATTTTACAATTGAAATAGGTACTTTCAACAGTAAGATAGATTTTACATGGTTAACAACAATCGATAATCGTTGAAAGTATAATGTATAGCATTTATATTAAATGCAGATAATATCAATGCAAACTCGGAGTGTTTCACAAGATCGGTCATGTGCATAATTATCTACCTATTTGTCATTCAACAATAACATAATATTACTATCATTATGAGTAGGATAAAATACTCCCAAGTGTAAATATATGTTTTAACCTGATTTGAATCGTATTCCCCCGTAGTAAGATGTTAAGTAAAATTGCAATTGCGGTAAGTGCAATGTGACATTGTACACAAGATTGTATATAATGATCTCATTTGTTTGGAATAAATGTACCGCCGCAAATATTTTTAATCTATTGAGACCTCTGTAAGAGACTTGTTACGTAAGGTTAAGTGTATAATTCAAACTATTATTTAAGGGGGTTTAGTACACGAAGAGGTAAAAAGAAACCCTTATAGAATCACTGTGTTGTTCGTATGTCAATGCAATAACACATACATATTTTAAGTTTATTAATTATTAGTAACTATTTTAATCAGTTTTATCACTTTATAGGTAAATCGAAACCTATAAGCTAAAATACATTCCATTGACCCAGAACGACGAAATTTGGTGAGAAAAAGGTTCTCAGAGCTCATGTCATTGTTTTTGGATATGAATATAAAACTATTATAAGTTTAGGTTTTATTTAATTTTAACACGCTTGTATTTGCTTGGTATGTAAGTAACGGAATCTTCGAATGTGAATTTGACCCATTTCAAAACGTCGAATTAAATTGAAATTTTGCACACTTATCAATGACCGATGACAAAACAATATTTTAATAATTGAAATACAAAAAATTGACCGATTATCCTGATCGGGATCTTCAGGATTAACGGCTTTTTCCACACCTAAAAATGAGGTAGTGTCTTTGGCTACGTAGTAAGAGGCGTGTGCTGAAGCATGTGTGACTTACTTACATGTTACTTGTTTAGTATTAATGAGAAAATAAAATAATCATAATTAATGACTAAAAGAAAACGAACTAAAATACTTTTTAGTTCGTTTCGTTCGTTTATAATTCTTACTATAAAATGAATTTTCTTTTTGAACTTATAGAAAATTATTTCCTACTTTGTAGCTGGGTTAGTTACAAAAAGCTATTTATTAGTTTTAGAAGAAAGGTTATAATCTTACTACCTCCCTATAAGTTTTTAAGGCAACTTCCTCAACTCAGTTCTAACCGAGTGGAATCAGGAAGATAATATGGCACGTCAATGTCTCCTACAATTTTAATTCTCGATCCTAAACCTTACAGAATATTTAAATACTGCGATGACCGTCATACACATATAGTTGAAGGAAAACATCTCGAGGAAACAGCATTTCTAAGGAGAAATTGACGACGCGTATTGTAAGCATTAGATGTATGACGGGAGGCGCCACCTATGCCTAGTGGTCATAAACACGACGACATACGGACGTAATGTGTTATTTTTATGACTACGGCGACTTATTATTAATATCCATCGATATTTAAAACAATGATGTGTTCTATCAATCAATTTGGTGTGAATTATCGATGTTTTATGAACAAATAAAATTTTTAATTAATACCAAATTATCTGATCATTATTAAGGTGCCCATTTTACTTATCGTAGTTTCACTATTTTATTCCTGTGTTTATTCTCTTATATATTTTACGTATTTATTGGCTTTGACATACAAGACCAGTACAGTTTACGTCCACTTCCTCGTTGGGCATCGAAAGCCGTATGTACGATGGACACGCGGCGTCAGTGTACTCAACAACTTTCCCTTCTTTAATGGAAAAACAACATTAAAACAACAGCCTTACGGGTAGAACTCGAAAGGCACGATCTATTACGCGTGGGATATCGGCTGTGCGCAAATTCTACTTAATCAAGGTGTTGACAATCTTGCACTTAGCAAGTTTAGTATGAAAAACTAGGTTATCTAAGTCATTTAAGAACAGAAAATACTTGTATTTAAATTACATTATCGATGGCAAATGGACGACATCTAAATGTTGCGGCAACAGCTTGTAGTTGACATTGCTGACAATATAATGGCAATTGTAAAACTGATTCTGTCTAGTCAGTTACGATGATGAAAAAATCGACATTAGTGAAAGTTTATGAGTAATAGATAATGGATTGGTTCAACTGTATACAATATTACAGAGATCACAGTGCTTAACTGTTTACAAGAACATTGAACATTTGACGTTTATTAATAAAATTTAAAAAAGCGAATAAATATTAAATATACTCGCAATTAATATAACGTACGTACGCATTAAATTAATAAAGACAAATCAACAATGAATTAGTTTACTACTCTGAGTATTTTCATTTCCTTTTTTTTTAATGTTTCTTTCTAGGGCATATTATTGTTTATGGGTATGTAATAGTAATTTGTTTTACTGCTGGTAAGAAAATTTATGTTAGCAAAATTAATTGTAAATGACTACTTATATCAATTGTTGTTCCCTGAATTTATACTTGACGAATATCTAAGGCACGCTGGCCTCAATTACAATCCGAGATACGCCCAAATTTACGTTGCCGCCGTACGCTTGGGTCCAATAGCAAAAGCACGCGCTGTGAAGTGAAAGTGAATAGCGCGCACGTACGGCCGGCTCGGAACCCCAATAAGACGACACCGCCGTCCGCATACTTCAGCAATTACCACAAGGAAATCAGCACCGTTCCGCCAAGTCACTCCAAGAGCCCTGGCTCAACCACAGAACTACTTGACGGCCATCAAATGCATCGAGCGAATATCAATCTAACCCTAATGTGAGAATGAGTACTTTCCGGTTAAGCAAGAAACATACAGTTTATTCAAACACAAGATTATTCGACCAAGCCTCAAGATTAATATCACAAACTAAAGATTTTGATAAGACTACATTTTAATCAAACCTATCATTTAATCAAGGGCTAGGCACATTTACGAGGACTTAGTTTTCATATTTATGGTTAAGGTATTAATTGAAAGTATTACCAACTCTGATCCCAAGGTTGAAACGAGTACCTACATGCAAGCAATTGGCCTCAGGTATTGATTTTAAGGCTCTCTTCTACATTAGTTCCGGTTTGCGATGGATCGTGCAGATTTGAGCGTTACGTAACGATTAGCAATGTTTTGAAGTATTAGCCGTACAGTAGTTTTGTTGTTACAACTAAATTTTACAGTATCTGTGAAATGCAGCAGTAGCTTCTTATTAAAATGGTAAGTTGAAATCAATAAGTTTGATTTGAGAAAAAACGTTTGGTTTGAGCTCTGAGGAAAGTTATATGGTATGTAACAGCAGGTATGACGTAAATTTCTATCTTGTAACTTTAAGAAACTTTATGCAAAGTGCGACAAATAATATAAATTTGAACTTAAGTGAACCAGTGGTGTGTATATTGAACATGTTATTCTGTCTCGCGCGTAAGTTATCATTACTCAGTTAAGCATAATTTTCAGTCAAAATAATCAAGTATTTAACATCTATTCAGAGATTATTATAGTAGACCTATGTTCTTTCTTAGTGATAGTCTGTCTTGTATTTAAACCGTACCGAGCAGATTATCGTCCTAACGCGTTAAACGTCCTACTACATATTGCAGGTTCTCTCAAATTTCTAAAAACTCTTGCAATTTAAATAAATTACGTTCCCAGCTGCAATGGATCCCAATTCGTCAGCGCCGCAGTTTACGAGCACTGACTTCTCTCTTTTCTTTCCTCAACTCTCCATCGTTACCTGAGTACCTCGTACCCCACTTCCGGTTCCTATGCTCCAATCACGATCGAAATCTTCGATCAACCAACAATATGCTTCTTCTATGCCCCCCTCACACCTCTAACTTCATCAACTCCTCCTTCTACGTCCAGTCAGTTCTCCTCTGGAATGCCCTCCCTGCCGAAATCAGGATGTCAATAAATCGCCTTGCATTCAGAAGGAAAGTGCGCGATCTTCTTCGGGGTGAATTGGCGAAATAGTTACAGCTGTATGTATGTGTGTTTTTATATTGTGTATGTTTCTGGACCTAAATTATGTTAATACCATATTTGATTTTGCACCTACCGCATCATATTTCTACATCACCTGAAGGTTGACTGGGACAGAATGCCTAATGGCATTAAGTCCGCCTTTGTACAATATGTGCATTAAGTTTAAAATAAATAAATAAATAAGTATCGCAAAATAATTAGTTCGTGGTTTTCTGTTAAAGACTGGAATCCACGTTTTAATTTAATTATGTATCCCAACAAATGAGCGTGAACCATTTACAATAAATAGCCTAGCCGGTTTTATTTTCCTGGCCTGAAGAAGTCTGTTAAGTTAGAGAATTTAAGAGGAACCATAGGTTTGCACAGATTAGGTGCCTAAAACAAATGTGCTAAAGCTATAGTGTGTGATTTATACATTGGTAACAATGATTATTGGTTTGCAAAACTACTTACATTTTTTGTCGGACAAGGCCTTAATAGACTGGGCCAAGTTTATCGCGGGACATGGATGTATAAACAAAAGGCCTGTGTTCGAGATCTTTTTGAACTGGTAGGTACAACAGGCGTCCTTGTAGCGAGTGTAAACACTATTGTTTGATCACGTGGCTAAACCCATTATGATCTGATAAAGGGGTTTGCGCCCATACACCTTTGTTCCATAGTTACTTCGGTAACAATGTCTGCCATAGAGACGTTTATTTCTTTGAGTTTTCTTTATTTCCAATTAAGCCAATCAAGAAAGTAGCTTTAATACAATAATCTATGAACATATATTAAAATTTTGTAATAAAATACACTAGTTACAGTTTTAAAGCTCATCAAATCAATTAGTTCAACTATGAAAACTATACTTTATTAAGTAATGTATTTTTACTCTCTGAATTAAACTAACATATTCATGAACTAGCCCGTCATGGTACCCGTGACTCCATTCGAGTGGTTTTGAAAAGCGCTGCCTTAGTGGGTTCGGTGCCCGGACCAGGCAAAATTTTAAAATGTAACTTACATTTTAAAATTTTGCCTGGTCCGGCATCCACTCCTTATATAGACAACTACCTGGTTGTAAAAAATTATAAAAATCGGTATAGCCGCATAGCGGTAACCCGGAACAAACAGACAGACAGAATCAGACAAAAAAAATTAAACTGGTTTTTAGGCATAGGTATGGTGCAAATAACCGTATTAGCATGAAAAAAAACCTATTATCTTTACTTTATAAACAGACACTTCAATTTTATTTATTTGTATTGATTTGTATAGATGATGTATTTACTTACATTGTTATTTTTGTGCTAATTGCATTTTTATTGATTATTACTTTGTACATTACATAGGTAACTAAAATGCGGCATTTGTGACAAACTAAAGCCTTCGTTTTTATAGAGATGCTGTATAAGTAGCTAATGTCACGTTTCAAGTCGAGCAAGGTTCTCTAGGGAAGGTTAAAAGAACAAATTTTTATAATGAGCATTTGAGAGAAATCGTCAAGCAGTTGCTAGCCTTCAGTGATCAACCAAGTATTACGAGAAGATCAAAATGTGATCGGGAAATCAAACTTGACGAAGGTTAATGAGTGATTTGTAAAATTAAAATAGAGTTGCTTAGCTACATATTATTTTTTCGGTGATAGTTAACAATAACTGATCGATGTATTCATCAATCAGTACTATTATAATATCAATGTAGGTAATTGGCCTTACACCGGCCTGAACCACACTACTGTTAAATAACGGTATATTTTGCAATCCCTGACAAGTTTAAATTTAAAACACATTGTTCAAAATTACGTTATTTTATTTTCGATGCATAAGAGTTATCTTATAATTATCAAAACATATTTTTTTTTCTTTTCGTATAAAATCGAATCCTGTTTTCGAGGACTGTATTAATGTTCCGTAAACCGTTGGTGAAGGTAGTGAGTGTTGGGAGGACAACGACCTGACCGAGTCAAGATGTATTCAAATTCAACTAACAATGTGAGGAATATTCAATTTTATAATGCAGAACATTGGGTTCAATGTACATAGTGGTCATGAGTCATTTCATTAGATATAAAGATAAATCGATGATAGAGGCTATTATACACACGTATTATTTGTGGGCTTCAGTAACTAAACGCGCACAGGATCAGAACAGATAAAATTGTCTAGTAAGAAGTTAAAACATTATCGTAAAGGGGACAGCGGCCGTCGCACCTGTGAGGTGCAGTCCACATGTGCCTACTAGCGACTGGAACTGTTGCTATTTTTACACGTCCACTCTATCTTATTTACTATTCTGGTCTGCGACTCATTGAATTGTGGTTATTATGTGCAAGTTGGATATGTGCCAGCGGTCTCGGACCTAACACACCGATACAGATTATTCGAGGAACGATGGCGAAGAGTTTTCAGGGAACAGTATTTATCGCAAACATATTCTTTACATATTTTGTGACATAAAAACACAAAACCGAGGACAGTTATTTGACCAATTACTTACTATGATCAACGTGGATATGGCTAAAATTATTTGCAGAGCATTAAATTGGCACATATTTATAGAACCTTATAATAAAGGTAAAACATAAAAGCATGACATTTTAGATCTTGAATAAGGTTGTCGGGGTCGTTTACATACTATACAAGCAAGTGTCTCTCGTTGAGCCGCAAGAGAAGAGATCGCGTCAAACCGGCAACGGAGCCGCGCGGTGGCAACAAGTAAACCGGTCGAAGGCGCCGGGTGTCGGGCGCGGGGATCGACCGAGGCATAACTTTGTAAACAAACTGATTTAGCTACATTTTTTGCAATTGATTAGAACTATAAGTTAGGCGTTTTATTACTGATTTTAAGTAAACAGCTTTATAAAGGGCCGGTACTCATAATGTAACACATTTGGTTTATAATTATTTAGCTCCCTACATTATAATTGCTAAATATTACCAAGTTCTGGGATTCACTAAAGCAATTGTTTGCATGAAACGTGAAATAATGTGATGGCGCGGCCTATATGAATACGTTTGGAGGAAAAGGCTTCGCAGGTGCATTAATCGTGTAAGTACTGTGTATGTACCAATAGACAATGCACTGAATGTCAATCCATACGAAGCCTCATACTCCGTGGTCTTGAAAGCTAAAAATGACGAGGACGCTGGCGTACTTGAGGGCATGTGATCCGCATATAATCGTTTTTTTTTCGAAATAATTTAGAGTAAATAGTTCAATAGACTACACACCGCACCGTCAAGTAGCAAATCGAAATCCGTTAAGTAGGTCATCATATAATTTCGCAAGCGTATCGAGTGCCGCAAACGTTAACTGGTACGCCTGAGGCGAGTCAAGGCCTGTTTGACGATGAAGCCAAGATCCTGACGAAGCTGCACCGTTACTGCCTCTCTACTTTATCCAGATTTTCCACTAAATATATTCCATGATTTAATATTAATAAAAAGTTTCTTAATGTTAATTTGAAACGTCATTAGCGATAAGGTCACTGAATTATGTAAAATGTACAGAGAACTACGTGCTACCCAGACAACTGTCACCTATATGACATCTTGAGAAATGTAAGATTAAAATATAAATTACGTCTCAAGTATATATTTAATTAATAATTATAACGTGTTAATTACGATGCATTGTCGTGACAATAGTAAAAAGAAGAAAATGACATATTTAGTGAATATATTTTAGACAGTCTTTCTTTACATTCTGCCAAACAATAGCATTTGAATGGGTGTCTATGGTGCTAATCTGTAGCTTTTAAAAATATAATTCTTAAATACTAAATAAGTATTTTAGAAGAGACAATTTCATAAATGGTTATTAGTAAAAAAACATTTGCATCCCAGGAATTTAATCTTTCTACTGGAACTCGATTCAATAGAATAGTAAAAATACGAGACGATAAGATAAGAAGTTCATTGTGAAATTCTGATGAATAGGTTGATTATCTCGTTTTCTAATTTATCTACATTCAAATTAAATACGATTTTGTAGTTAATTCTTCAAAACTTGTCAATTCTATAACTAATTATTACTTGTAGGTATTAATTCTATAACTTGTTCTAAACTCTATAACAATAATGAAACTTACCCCGTCATTGCCGGATAGGAACTGTATTTTTGGTTTTGCCAATCTGTCCTGAAACAGAAAAAGGATTTTGTTAATAATCTTATTACTATTTTAGATGCAAAAGTTTGTGACCAATAACGTCAAAGCGGTAGAACGGATCTGGATGATATTTGGCATAAAACATCGCGGATGGTTACTAATCATGTCTACTGTTACTATTTGCCAAAAGGTAGCCAAGAACTAGGTCTGTTTCTGTCCGTAAGTCTAATCATTAAAAGGAATCGGAGAAATCGACTTAAGATCAAATAAATGGTATGTTCAACTGTTGTTGAACTTTAATGTTTTTAGTATCCCAGCTGTAAAAAGTAAAAGAAGATATAGTTTCTTTCACTTGTATAATTCATAATATGTATTAAGTTAATAGTGGTACTTTGGGATTAATTCTATTTTATTTGTTTAATGATTCTGGAGACCAACAAAGTTTACTTATATAATTTAATAAAAATCGTACATTAAAGCTCTTTGTATGCTGTATATATTTGTAATTAACATCATTGTTACGCGCACTCGGGCGCTACATAATAATGTTTTTGTAAATATGGGTGTATTAATGAAGTTATAACTTACTGTAAAACGTAGTTCGGATACGTGTAGTTTTCCGTTAATTTATAGCTTGTATTTTACTCCCAAGTAATATATATTGGATTAACTCATTATATTGTCTGGTGTAACGAAATATGTAGTAAAACACTAATTTAGTTTCAATTACTTAAATTTCATGAAGTAGGTTTTCCCTTTACGTTCTGCTGCATAAAAATGCAGATATGAACTGTATTACAACATCACCCAAGTTTTAGAACTTGTTAATTCGTCCATAAATCCTGTATCTAAATTATGAACATTTCCATATAATTGTACAAATAGTTTTCATTTAAAACTTAATTAACTTGAAATATTTTAATTGATGTGATAATTTTACACTCAATGCATTATCTTAGAAAGACAAAATGTATTCAGTTAATTAGTTAGATACCTATACATCGCAAGAGCACCACTTAGTTAGTAGAATTATCGTCTGGATCATACTATTAATATTCGAAAATAACCAATAAAAATATGGTAAGATGATGATATGACAAATATGGATACAATGATACTTTAAACTTTACAGAAAGTGTTAAGTTCGTTAGATAATGCTGGAACAAGAGAAGGACCCGGCTGATATTAGACGAAAAATTCTTATAAGAAATTATAAGATTAACAATATGTTAATGTGGGAATTCCTGAACTGTTTTAAACCTTTATCGTATGACTTACTTGTTCATTGACTTAGTCACTCAGAATAAGTGTAGTAGAAATTACTACTTTACATCTTGATTATTGATTAAGAATTAAACTTTGTGGAGTTATTGGGTTTTCTCATGTTATTGTAAATACCTATTTGTCTATTCGCTTATTGCAAAATTTCACTCACTGGTTTTTCATTCCTTTTGACGTAAACTAATTATTAACGTAGATAAACAGGAAAATATAAATATGACACATACTCGACTCAGCCAATGAAACACCCGTATGACAATATTATAATAAATTCTTACATTATAACAAACTATTTGTCTGCTTACATAGCCGAGTCAGACAACGGGGAACACCCTGGTGGTCTTCTCCGTTTTCTTAAGTGAAAAGTGTGTTGCGATTACCCAATTATGATAGAACGCCGTATAGTTCTCGATTTCAAATAATCGTTTTGTAATTGTAATTGTTTTGAATTCAATTTTGAACTTCTGACACCGTCAAGGAATCTTAGGACAGAAAGGAGCATCTTTGTGACTTTTAGTAGCACATATGTAAGAAAATGTCTCGAGGTAGGCTGGCTGACGCATATTAAGTGTGTAATCCGGATTCGATTCTTTTTTTAAACCCTAATTTAAAGATTTATTAGAGACAAAAATTTAATAATGCAAGCGGTTCGTGGGTCTCAGCAATGGTAAGAATATAAAGCTTTTCTACTAAGACCAGTCGAGCGATAAGTTACTAAATTAAAAGTAAGGCAAGCAAAGATTAAACCCCTAAGATAAAATTCAGGAAACATAATACGACTTAAATTCCTAATATACATAGATAGAAGCAGGTGATTTTTAGGCAGTTTATCTCCATACTATTAAGATGGGAAACAAGCACACCTCATTTTTTATGGTAAGGGAGTCCCTTGTACAGGTCTTGTCCTTTTAACAACCTTTACTTATACCTAACTATCAACCAATGTTCCGTACCCGCTTATTAAAGACCTTTGCTTTTATAGACAGACTTTACAAATAAATCGATAAAAAAGGCACTAAATTCCAATTAAATTCATTTTTATTTGGATAAATTGTGAGAATTAAAATTTCCACATAATTACCACGGCACAACCTAATGAAACGTCGTAATTAGGCGACCAGAAGCCACGTTGGGCAACGAGTTGGGACGGCCACAATAAGCAAGTGTCGGCAAGTCATAGCGTTGCACAAGCGACGATGGTCGAACGCGAGAAACATAACTAGGCTGGGCGGCAGCGCTGATGATGTAAACTTGAAAATTGCTTTAGTTACTTACTTAACCGCGAAACACAATGTGAAATTCTAATAGTTGCATTGCTGTCTAGACTCAGAGTAGGAAGGGATGACCCGGAACTTACAATGGTTTGCATCCGTGGCCGTGACGCGTTATACCTTGAGGTTTAAGAAGTATTTTTCAATTTAATAACTTTTAAAACGATTGAAAAAATTATGAGAATTGTCAACATTAATATTAAATTGGTCGCGAATGCCAAACCAGTTTTAATAGACAAGGTCACGATAGTAAATCGATTATTGTATTAGAGTATAGAGTATTACCTTAGTTCATAACTAAGACGTTAAATAAATTATTGTACTATATAAATTCAATTCATGTGAAAAAATGATTTTTTTCATTACATTACGAAAAGAAAAACATATTTTGTAGGTACTTGTTCGGTTTGAAGTAGTACGATAGTCAATAGCTGATAATATAAATTTAAATTAGGGACTTTTATTTTTTAATAAGGCTTAAGCTAATCATTGATTGGAAATCTGTTAAGAAAATACGTCACAAATTTATCACTCGCAGTACTAATGAAGACTAATTGTTAACTGGCGTTACAGCTTAAATAAGCTAAAGAGTTTTTAGTACTTAAATATATAAGTATACCTCAACAGCGCATAGTAATCAGTATTATTTGGCTGAGTAAAAAATATAAAAGCAGTTTTGGCCTTGTGTTGAATTGCTACGTTTGCGGTGAGGCAATAAAATACCTGCACTAAGTGACCTTAACGGAATATACCGATGACCTTTTAGCAAATAAAACAGATAAAGCTTTTACTAACTTGATTTTCGAAGATTGTAATCCTAGGTAAATATTTTATGTACTTAATTATGATCGCCTGTGGCATGACGTATAAGTTGTAGGTATATCAATATATTATATTTATCACCTTGACAAAACTGATGAGAATAAATTCCAAAAGCCATTTATTATATCCTGAAACAGGACTATAGACCAGAAGCACTCTAAGTGTCTATTAAAGACCTAATAACAAGACAGGATATTTGGGAGGTACTTCTATTTTTCTGCACACCCCAGAGAGAAAGGCGTAAGTTTATGTATGCGTTTTCGTCCACGATAATCTGAATATTAGGTTGTGTAAAACATTAACATAGATTAGTTTTGAAGACTGATGATAAGAGGCTTTTACAGCTACATTACTCCTTCAAGGTAACAATAATGCATAAAAGTAATTGTTACTATATAATATTAGTAAAAATCGGTAAGTAGATCAGATTATTATGATTTTACATCATTTCTACAGTTGTATTTAAGTATAAGCATTCCAAATATATATGTAAATATCCTTTATTTGGAATGTGAGATCAATTTTAACGAGTTTTTAAAATGGCCGTAAAAACCGTAATATTTCCAATGTTAGAAGCATAACTTGTAAAAAGGATCATTAAAAATACAATTGCAGGCTTAAAAAGACAATGCCACGTGCACGATAACGTCAGTTAAAATGAATTGTTAAGCTTTGAAAGCATCTTTTGGTGGTGTATTTAACAATAACATGAAAGAGTCAGGGCGCCTACCTGACCACCGGAATCCGAGAACCATAAAATGAAAGTTGTTCTCGTCTAGTTTTGTATTACGTCGCCTAAGAAACACTTGTGTGTTTTTTACTTAGACCATAATCAGCTGCAAATAAATAATGCGTGTTCGATATAAATAACATTAAGACTATTAGTAAAAAATCTATGAAAATACGTGTAGAAGACTAGGTTGTGTATATATTTTCTAGAAACTAGAAATATCACGATTTTGTAAGATGGAACTAATATCATCCAACAGTGTGTAACTTTATTCAATACTTCGTCTCTCAAAAGGAATAAGTTTTGCCTGTTTTTGTTCAACCAATAATTTTAAACCATCTAATCTAAGAGATACCGTTTGACAGTTCTAACAGATTTAAGAATAGGGTCATTGAAGAATAGGGTAACAAGAGTCTCATCACTATGGTAGGTAAATGACCTAACTGCGTGACTTTGAAACGAAGTCTTAAAAAAGACGTCTATTGTATTTATGTTATTTTACTTAGTTTAAAGGATTTAAATTTATTCATTTAGTGCGTCTTAGATTAGATGGACTATAGTAAAAACTAAGTAACATACACGAAGTATAGGAAGTCTAAAGGCATTACAGAAAGCCTACTAAGTCTTTAGAGATTAGCAATAATGATTGTTATTATTTTATTAGAGAGTAACATTTCATATTCACCATATTATTTACTTATATGAGATCATTGATATAATACTTACATAGATGAGTAATTACCGCCTAAAATCGTTGCTACTGCACATATGTCCACAGGCATATGCGTAGCAAACGTCAATTCATTATTCAATGTGGCGTCAACCGAGTTGAACATAGCGACACATGACAGTAACAATCGCCAAAATGGCTAAATGCGTAGTGAAAGAATGCGATTCAAGGTCACAAAACATTAATAAATCATGCGGAATTACTTTTCACGTGTAAGTTTATGGTTTTTGTATTGATAATATCGTAAATAAGGCTATAATTGAAATAAAACACTGATAATTGTAATTTAGAATCAGTGTTACCATTAAAAAATCATTTTGGTTTTCCCACATTAGTGGGAGAATTTATAATTTATGAAATAATATTCTTTATACTGTTTTTAAACATTTTGCCAATAATAATAAAATATAGGAAGAACGGTAGTTGTTAGGGCTGGACCGATCCCTTTTTTTAGGGACCCGTTGAACGTTCACTGCGAGAAAATCTTCAATAAAATCCCAGAACGATTTAAAGAACTACCATTAAATAAGTTCATTCCAGCCCTGAAAGATTGGTTAATTACAAATACATTTTATTCGGTCAAAGACTTTTTGAATGGTGGAGAGTAGTAGGTATAATTAATAAAAGTGAAATTATAATCAATACACAAACACTGATGAATAATGATGATAATAATAATAATAATATATAATAATGTTAAATTAATAATACTAATAATAATAATGTTAAATTTGCATGCTATCTTTATGGCTAAATGGGCCTGTTCGCAATATATTGAACCTTTAATACCACAACATGTACCACCCCATTTATAGCAAATATATAATTTGAATTTGAATTTGAATTTGGCAGAAGTGCCAAGCTCGCAGTGCTGGAGACTTTTGTACAAAAAAATTAATTCATTGTTTTTCTTAATTTATTATCAATTTTAAATAATAATTGTACAAAATAATAATAATAATAAGATACAGAAGGCAGTCCTCCTTGACACGGCTCGTATAGTGAGGAGGTTCCTATCTTTGCAGTCCTAACCACTGGTGTCCTGGTACCTGTACCCGATGTCGGTGGTCTACTATTTTTTATATTTTTAAATGTATTTTTATTTCTTTTGTAATATATTTAAAAATGTAATTAATATGTATATATAAAATTTAATAAAGAGAATAATAATAAATGTTTATCATAAAAATAAAAATATAAAATAAAAAAGTAAATAAAAATAAATATTTTTTTTATAAAATAAAAATAAAAATATATTTTTTTTTATTTGTTTTTTAAATTATAATAGAATTTGCAATACACCCTGGGGATTATTTATTATCAGTACAAGTTGATCATTCACTTTTATTATTAAATGCTATTACTTTTACATACGTAAAAATAAGAGTGTATCATGAAAGTAAAATATCCACACAAACTTATAAAAAAGAGTAAAAGACAATTGTATACAAAACTGATGCTTCACAGCGCAGTTTGATTTTACACTGAATATAAACCCTTTTAACCAAATATTGCCAGTTATTTTATTATTTATACCTATTCTATTCAATTCGAAATATATTATTTAGAATATTTAAATTAATTTATTTTATTACAAAATTGTTTTAAAAAAAATTGTTTCTTAGTTGTTATGGGTAAAATTTCATACGGTAGTCAACACTGGCCCACCATCGTAAAGTTATATCTTTGTCTTTGACTAATCCGAGCGATTGTATTGTTCTTGTCTCGCGTGTAAATGAGACATAAATATGTTTACTTTCAAATGTTTAGTGGTATCAAAGCTACGTCGTCAAAGTTCAAAAGTGGTTACACTTTTTTCGACGTGTGATAATGAGGTTTGCTTCTCTAGTGTTGTTTTAACTCAATGTATGAGATGCATTAAAATTGTCAAAATCCAAATCTAAAGGGTTACCCTTTTACGTCACAAATTTAAATATTAAGTATTTGTGTAAACAAATACTTAATATTTAAATTTGTGACGTTTAAGAAATATTGTTTAGTCAAGACAAACATTTATTATTTACGAATATTTTCTTTGTCACGGATTCTCTAAAACTATTAATTCCAACATAATTAATGTTTTTACAAAAGAATTTTAAAGTTACCAATCACCATGTTCGAAATAAATAATCCTTTATCACGTACGCATACATTTCTAAGATTCATTGCAGCTTTATGCCTTTATGAGTAGCAAGGTTTTATTTAATACCTGTTTAAAAAATTAAAGGGTCCTTTCAAAGTCATTTTAAGAATTTGCAAAAGTTTTCTTTTGTGTTAAGTAAGGCCATAATATTTTACCGTCTTAAACTTTAATTTTATGACTATTGTATTGTCGGCAATGTAAGCATGTTAGAAATACAAGTAATGAAAAAATATTATAATATTTCAACTACGTAAATATTCTGTATGTCCATATTTACTAACACAATTATGTATGTTTTTTTAAATGTGTTTATCAGCATCATATACATCACATAAACATAATTTACAAAGTATTCAGAAGAATAATATATCTGACTCTCAATATCACAAAAGTAAACTTATCATTTTATGATAAATTAACACTTAACTTCTATAAAGTACCTATAACACCACTTCTTCTAGCTCTTTCTTTATAAGAGTAAAGAAGTTTATTTTAAGCTAATGTATTTTTTGGTGAAACTAGCGTATGTAAAAAGAAATGTAAGTGATACTCGATCCACCTAGGATAACAAATAAAAACAAAAGTGTACCTATATCAAGAAATACGCATTTCCTTGTGTATTCTTATGTTATCAACTAATCGGTCATTTAAAAATCAGATTGAAGACAAAATTGTGGGATAAAATAGAATAAGGGGCGGATGATACTTGAGAGTCAAACATCTGTTCACAAGTTACTGCGTAGGGACAACCAGGTGCTTAGGCACGGGGGAACTTAGGGTGCGACGACCTCGGGCCCTATCTACCGTGTTCACCGTCACGCAGACGTCACCGTATATCTATCATATGCCAACACTAACTCTCCTACAAACAATTTAAAGATCAAAATTGATATTCAATCGATACCTGCTCTTTTAGCAAGGAATTATTCTTTAAGATTTATTCGTTTTGAGAATCAAAAGAGTGCAGCAATGTACTGTACTATATGATTTTAACTGTCATCATCGTTACTATGCGAACATTTAACTACTGAGATGACCCTGATGTCAAACTGTGATGATAATATTAGCTTCTACATTTTGTAGCGTACGAAGCTACAAATAACCCGTACCTCTCTCAAGATTAAATTTCTATTGTGTTAAAAATAAAGATAAAAACGGTTACACATTGAATGGCTTTTCAATATGGTTTTGTTGAAAACTTAGCACATTTTAGGATCCTTAATTTGTTTTTTTTTTTACTTCCATTCTTAACTGCAAATGCTGACATACTTTGGGTACAACGTGGATATCCGGTACCGATAGGTAGGTAGATACCTACATTTCCACAGCGCACGTGTCATTGTTACCAGTAAGTGTCTATTCGTTTCAATTAATCATAATAAAACTGCAATATGATCAGAGTAGTATGGTCTAGAGTACGAAATTGACTAATAAGCGAAATAATTCTCGTAACATGATTCATTCAATATCGTAGGGCTTTATTCTTTAAAATAACAGGATGGGCTGGACACTCAATCGGCAACTTACAAAATGTGATTCATGACTTTCAATGCATAGAAAAAAGGCCAGGTGGCACGCTTACAAAGCGGCAAGCAAAAAAAAAAAAAACAGCCACCAAATCTGGTGTATATTACCAGAAAGTTTAAAGGAATTTCGATTTTGTTTCTGTGAAGAGAGTGTTTATAATGGTTTAACAGAGAAAAATATTTGAAAATAATAGGTGTCCCGATCTTAGGCGCACACAAAAGATATGTATCGTTGTTAAACACGTGCATAGGTCGGAGAATTACTATCAGGTGGGCGACCATTTCGAAGAGAACGTTATGAAACTTTTTGAATGCAGTTTCGGACTGTTACTTGTTTTTTTCTTTTGGCATCGGGTATATTTTCAAATTATACAAATATGTTTGAAGTTCACATTATTTTTATAAATAATGTCTGCCTTTTCGAATAAAAGAATATTATATGCAATGTTTTAAGAGCAATCTTATTTTTTTTATATTGTATTGGTAATTTAATTCATAAATATTCAATTGCGCAACATATTGAAAATTTGGCTCAACATCTTAAACATTTGGTAGTGATTCTTTGCGATCTATGGATATTAAACTTAACAACATAGCACAGTCGTCACAGTTTGACCTATATCTATCTACATATATAACGGAATCTGTCAGCATTGTTGTCACCAACTTTAAGCATCCAATGAACTTGACAATCTACACATAATATCAAGACTAATGACAAGGCAAAATTAAAAAAAAGCCATAATTAAAAAATACCATGAACTTAGTTTTTTTAAACTAAAAAGGCTGCGAAATGTTGTAGTTTATAATTGTGAAAAGCATGTTATACCTATTATTGTTATAAAGACCACTAGTTAATTTTAATAAACATTATACAACCACATAATAAGAATTATGTGGTTATAAAACAGTCTGGTAAGCCCTATATCAGTATCCTATGACTCGTAAATGCAATAGATAGAAGCATTATTTATATACATATGGTTGTAACAGATGATACAAGTTAAGTTTGCACTTCCCTGCATTTAAAGTGTGACTGACCCCCTTGCTAAGCACAGTTCCTAATCATTAGAGTATTATAGAAAATGTATGTCATATTACCTTGTATGGTATATTATAAGCTGGGTGTGTAAAAATTAACTGGGTGTATCATAATATATTAATTATCTTTTTATTTATTTAAGGAGCTAAACTTAAAAAGAAACTAAAGTATTGGGTATACAACACAGCATGTAACATATTATCATAATAGCAATGAACTCTGAAGATCCTCTGTGATCATTTATCACAATATTAATGATTTGGAACACATATAACTGTTGAGGAGTAAATAATATCTGTAATTATACTACCTAATTGAAATCATAACAAATATTAGTTTAATCACTTTTTGTAGAGAATAATGATGGCATTAAGAATCTATTAGGTTAAAGAAACATTAAATACTGAATATGGCAATATATAAATGAATTGATAACATTGTCATCAAATTCTGAGATTATTATCAAAATGAACATTAGAATAAGGATGCATATTATAGACTGGAAATATATTAGCTAATGATCTTATACTTAGTGAGACCACATAATTATTGAATACACATTCCACAGTATGTATATCCTCATTTCACTAATTACTTGTCTTTATTTTATTATGATGTTCTGTCACGAATGATAATGAATCTTGGATTAATTTGATAAGATGTGATAAATCACATGATCATGGACGCAGTTCGAAAATGCACAGCAGATAATAAAAACAATGAATAAAAACAATGTTTAGATATTTTCTACCTACTACTACACTATTTAGTTCTAACTATCGTCACCATCACAAGTGATGATATCGTTAAATAATATAATTCTCATCAGTGTACTTCCTGCATTCAGTAGTAGACGGTGATCGGGTGATGATAATTTTGATCACAATGTTAAATGTTTTGAGAAAAAAGTAATATTTTACACCTTATTTTTTTTAATTTTTTTGACGGGCCTGTTGGTCTAGTGGTTAGTGACCCTGACTGCTAAGCCGGAGGTCGTGGGTTCGATTCCCACCCAGGACAAATAATTGTGTGATGAGCACGATCATTTGTTCTGTGTCTGGGTGTAATTTATCTATATTATGTATGTATTTAGAAATATATAAGTATGTTTATCAGCAGTCTGATTACCATAGTACAGGCTCTGCCTAGTTAGGGATCAGACGGCCGTGTGAGATGTGTGAAATTATTATTATTACCTCACTTCATAATCTTAACATAGTATAAAATAAAGTTGCATTTTTGTGTTGTACAATAAGATCTTATGAACTAAGCACAACAGATTTTTATGTGCTTTTCACCAATAGAAAGAGTGATTCAAGAGGAAGGTTTATATGTATGAAACATGCCTATTATATCCAAGATATTCAAAGATTTGTTGTAAAAAACATGATTTGGGCGCTTACATTGCAAATGCTGCCTAAACCTTACAAGATAGACCAAAATAATAATAATAATAATAATGTACTATGGAAATGTATATCTTAAAAAGATCTATATAAAAGTCAAAGTCATGATGGTATATGTCTATCTCCTAAGGATAACCCATGAGACGAAAGAGAGTATATGTCTGTCTTCTAAGGATAACCACTCTGAGAAGGTACTTGAAGTAGGCCTAAAATATTGCATGTAAAGATGTCCTGTAGTATAGTCCTATCATAATACATAATAGTATAATTAATTACTCCACACTGACACCACCGTGGGCAGCGGGGGTGGATAGTGTTGTACGACAAAAATGGTACCCAAGACGGTGTGCGGTTTGTGGTTGGTTCGAGTCCGACTTAACCATTAGTATCTAGTAATAAATCAATTTAAAGTAGTACCGTAACCTGGTGTAGCACTATCATTGTCATTGCGCTTGTAGGTCCAAAATGCTTACCTAATAGGAGAGTTTGTGGAACTGGTCCCCAAATGTCTAGACAGGTCTGTACTACCTAGGCTGTCCTAAATTTAGGAATTTGAGCAATGTGAAGTTGGATTTTATGTTATATTTACTATAATCAAATATAAATATATACAAATTAGTCAACAGATGTTCTTGCTGCTAAAATGTTGTAATATAAAAAACAATACCAATATTTTTTCATAGAAAATGAAACATTGACTCCTATAATAATTTTATTTCTTTCTACTGCTTTTTGGATACTTATATTTCTATTATTCAGACTTTAAATTCCTATATCCTTTTCTCACCATTTTTAAGTAAATAATAGCATTAAACCAGTATACTACTTTTGAAACTTAACTTGGGCTTTCTTCTTAACTGTATCCTTACATGTTTATACAATCAATTTTAGTCCTACCCTTTGAGCCCAATATAAAATTACTAATTGAGCATAGACTAGACTTATTGAATTAGGGTTAACCAGGGTTGTTAAATAACAACATTAAAACATGAAATATAGTATTAGTATGTTTATGTAAATTGATTATGTATCACAAATAATTAATTTGATTGATTATGTTGTAAGTATCTTGTTGCATTGAATCTAAATGTATGCAGTCTAACATTCATAGTTTTAGTTAGTTTGAATTTAAAAATCTCTTATTCATGTGATTTTAAATGTTATGTGTTATGAAACTGCATCAATATTCAGATTATATTAGATATACCTATACAGATTCATCGACTGAATACTAATGTTTTGATTTTTCGATTTACTAGATAAGCATCAGGCTAACTAATTATTAGCATCTAGCAAAATTTTGCAAAAACCTTTTTACATTGAAGTCTCAGAGATTATGAGGTAAGATCTACAAAGGTTTTATTACTAAAATATTTGTTGTAATATGTTAGTACCTTAAAGTAATGTTACAAACAACTTATATAATTTGGTCATCACTAATAAATGAAGACACAATACATAAGGTACATCTATATATGTATATATATAAATTAGTGCACAATTTGCTACAAAGTGATTAGTGTAACACGGTTTATATTACAAATTAAAGTAGGACAATATGGAAGTACCTATTTGATCTACAAATACTTTCCAAACTGGTCACTTATTTAGTAGACATGTTGTAATTTAATGACCTAGATAAAGGCTGAATATGTGTTACCCAAGCCATTACCAAAACAATTACTTTTATAACTCTGTTTTTATGAAAGAGGAAAGCTTGCTTTTATTAAATTGGTACTCAAAGCAGCAAATTGTATTTAAAATGATAAGCATCAGATTATCTTGACCTCTAAGTAACAAGTAGGCAAAGAATTTAAGCCTGAATGTGTGATGATAACAAAAAGAGCTTAAATGGTTCCTATGCTAAGAATGAAATGTGAATACTGCTACTGTAAACAGATATTTTACTGTAATCAATATAAAGGGGGCACTCGTATAATTGTTTAAGCCTACCCTAAAAGTAAGAATACATTTTGCATCATCTTATGATGCAACCATGCTCATCAGTGTACCAGAATTCCTTTAGAATGAGAGCTGTCATTAGTTATTTATGTTAAACACTCAAAAAAGCTTTGTAATGGAATTTTGTGTGTAGTTATGACTGGACTTCAGATTTAAGTATTGTATATTGTCAACATAATTGTATATATTCTAATCTGTTGTCTGTTACTATACCTATTTTAAAAAAAAGTACTTAAATAAATCTAAGACTTATTTACAATTTTACTAACAAAATATTTTTATAATTGTTCTGTTTCTACAAAATCATCATATTTTGTATGTATGTATGTATGTGTGTATATATATATATATGCATACATACATATATATATATATATATGAAATTTAAAGTATGCATGTGTACTTTTTAAAGTACTAATTTGTACATAAACAGCTACAGTGTATAGTCATAACAAGTAATATTGTTATATTGAAACATTATTATCAGGAACAAGCATGTAGCGCCATCTTTTATTGTAAGGTAATACTATGCAACAGTTGTTGATTAGCATCATTTTTATTTTCATTTCCTAATCTATCTTAATATATTTAAAACTTTATTAATTACAGACGACTTTAGAGTATCTACAATTAGGCACAGGACTTTCTTTTCATATGATGCAATAAGTTCATATCATCATCTTATTACAAGTTCTAAAAAAGTTATGTAAAAAGTTGCAACTTAGAAATCCTATCTATTTTCCTGGTATTTATTGATTGCTATGTCATTTTTAAAAGTAGGACTGTTATACTCCAAAATTTACATTTTATTTGCACTTTATGCAATCAAATTGTACAATGATTTAACTAAAGAAATTTCATATCAACTACTGTAAAGATATATAGATCAAACTTAATGAAAATATATACTTCCAAATATGTATTATATCTGACATATGAGTTGTTGTGAAATATACCACAATACACTAAATAGCAGATTGATTATTAAATAGTCGCCTTAATATATATTTTATTTATTCAAGTGAATGAACAACATTAAACGTGGTGTTTTTCCAGCACGTAAACCAGATAAGTAAGACTTATTGCTGGTCTTGAATGTTTTTATTCAGAGTTGATTTGATATCGCGAGCAAAGGTCCAACGAAAATTCATAACGAATGAAAAATTTGGATTTGTAACTTAACTCCACGGTAAAAGCCGAATTCCGCAACAATAAGTCTGAATTCTCTAATTATAGCCATATGAATTGAAATGTAAATCTGTGAAAATAACACAGCAAATTTTCTACATGTTGACGTGGCGTGACATTGGAGAGGATTATATATTGCAATGCTACTAACATCGACTTGTTTTTAAGCTACGTATGATAATAAAAACTCTGATTTATCGTAATGAAACATAACCATTTGCAGTTTCATTTCAATTACTGTAATATAAGTATGGCGCCTGACATTGTTGGCTTACCTATCTTTATTTTGGTATAACAATATGGCGATTGTACTTACCCTGTTATTTCTAAGAAAGTCTTCAATAGCTTTTAGCGCTGAATCCGTTAATTTCACAAACACTAGTTCCTTGTTTTCTTTATAACTAGACTCCGATGATAACCCATACTGAACACCTGCTGGCAAGGCCGCCATTTCTTATTCACTATTCGCACTGTGGACCAGCTGACTCCTTTGCTAGCCGTCACGATTCATATCATTTACACATTTTCTTAACCGTAATCACAAATTCACAACCTATAAAATTATAATTACAACAACAAAAGGGTTTTACAAGTCCAAATTAACAATCTTTTTGTAACCCCATCGACTCGGCCTTTGTTGGCAGCGCTCTCATCTGCAAGGCCGCACTGACTGTCATGCGCAATGGCGCTTTTGACAGGAAACGCGAGCATTCACTGCGATACTAGCGCCAATTAGCAGTTGGCAACAAGTAATTTGGACCGTGGCTAACTTCAGATATGTCAAAAATACAATATTTTATTATCTTTTAGGACAAAACAAATGAGAATCTACAATTGGATTGAAAAAAAATCCATCAAATTGATTACTTCATTCTTATACACCGTAATTGATGCGCTAGGTTATTGTTTTTGTGAATTTGTATGCAACAACAGGTTTAGAGGTTATATTTCGTTTTATTTCGTAAGCCAATTCATGACACTTGAACACTTCACTTACGTGTTATTATATCTTGGTCATATTGCTGTAATTTCTGTATAAAGCTATAGTGCTCAACCGTAAGCATTGATTAAGTATTTGAAAACAGGGTGTTGTAGGTAAGTCTCAGTGTTATTAATCTATTACATTTAATGCAAATTTATCTTCAACTTTGGTAAAAGTTAACCTAAATATGTCTATTTTCTTTTTTATAGACCTTATTAATCATGGCTACGTGGGAAGAGAAGAAGTTACTAATAACACGTAATTTGCAAGAAGTTCTAGGTGAAGAAAAACTTTCGGAAATATTAAAACAAAGGGATCTTAAAATCTACTGGGGCACAGCGACGACAGGACGGCCTCATGTTGCCTATTTTGTGCCTATGTCTAAACTAGCAGATTTCCTGAACGCTGGTTGTGAGGTAACAATATTGTTTGCTGATCTGCATGCTTATTTAGATAACATGAAAGCACCTTGGGATCTATTAGCTCTTCGCACACAGTACTATGAAGCTGCCATAAAAGCAATGTTACAATCCATAGGTGTACCACTTGAAAAGTTAAAATTTGTCAGAGGTACAGAATATCAGCTAAGCAAGGAATACACACTTGATGTCTACCGTATGTCATCTGTAGTTACAGACCATGATGCTAGAAAAGCAGGTGCTGAGGTTGTGAAACAAGTGGATCATCCATTACTAAGTGGACTTCTGTACCCTGGACTTCAAGCATTGGATGAAGAATACTTGAAAGTTGATGCTCAATTTGGTGGTGTGGATCAGAGAAAAATTTTCACAATGGCAGAAAAATATCTACCACAACTGGGTTATGCAAAAAGGGTACATCTAATGAATCCTATGGTGCCAGGACTTACTGGAGGTAAAATGTCAGCATCTGAAGAAGATAGTAAGATTGATCTCTTAGATAACCCTGCAAATGTTAAGAAGAAACTTAAAAAAGCTTTCTGTGAACCTGGTAATATTACTGAGAATGGAATCTTATCATTTACAAAGTTTGTAGTATTTCCACTGATGAAGAATGATGAAAGTTTTAAAATCAGTAGACCAGTAGAGTATGGTGGTGATCTTGAGTTTTCTAATTTTGAAGATCTTGAAAATGCATTTGCTAAACAAGAAATACATCCAGGTGATCTGAAAGCTAGTGTTGAAGCTGCTATCAATAGACTTTTGGCTCCTATTCAGGAAATTTTCAAAGACCCCAAGTTACAAGAACTTGCCAAGAAGGCTTACCCACCTCCTTCTAAAAGTAAAGGTAATGCAGCAGCAGCTTCTGATGAAAGTACACCAACCAAACTAGATATTAGAGTTGGACGTATAGTTGAGGTATCCAGACATCCGGATGCTGATGCTCTATATGTAGAAAAGATTGACCTTGGAGAAGATGAGCCAAGAACTATTGTATCTGGCTTAGTAAACTATGTACCTATTGAAGAAATGCAAAATCGAGATGTTGTTGTGTTATGTAACTTAAAACCAGCTAAAATGCGTGGTATAGAGTCAAGAGGTATGGTACTTTGTGCTTCCATTGATGAGCCTAAACAGGTAGAGCCGTTACTAGCTCCAGAAGGTAGTAAGCCAGGTGACCGGGTAGTTATAGAGAATTATGAATCTGGCAAACCAGATGATGTTTTAAATCCTAAGAAAAAAGTATGGGAAAAATTGCAAATTGATTTGAAAACGAATGAAAAGCTTTTGGCAGTATGGCAGGGTAATAAGCTTATAAGCAAAGTAAATGGAAATCCTGTTACAACTAAGTCTATAAAGAATGCACCTATTAAATAGGTGGCAATTCAATGTTTCCAGAAATTATAAACTGCAGTGTTAATTTGCAATTAAGTGTTACAATACTGTGAATTTAATTACTCTATTTTTTCAAAGTTAGCAAGCTAGCATTATTTATATTTTGTACAGAAATATATTTTCAATTTCTATTAATGATTTTTTATAAACTAAAAACTAATATGTCGATCATAATCACAAGGCACTAAAATAAAAAAAATGAGGTTTAGACAACATATGATTTTATAAGGGGCAAAATAATAGCTGGCAGTGGAGTTTAAGGTATTTTTTTTTAAATATTATGATTTGCTTTTGGTCTATTCCTAAAGTGACTCCGAGATCTGTACTTCTTAGTAAAGAGGCTTAATACCTGAACTCTAAATTGTTTAATTTACTTTTTTTATTGCCTCAAAATTCTGTCATTTGTTAACAATTTCAAAAAAAATTTTTGTGTGCTGATGATGGTATACTTCCTGATTGGTCCCATTTAAGTTTGGGGAAAAAATATGACCAATAAGGAATCAGGAATACAGATTATTACAATATGATGCACATATGTTAAAGACAATGACAGTTTTTTAAAAGTTAATTTTACGGTACCATGTGTTTTGCATTTAGTTCATAGTTCATAGTTCATTTATTCACAAACAATAATATAATTGTGTTTGAATGTATAACAATTCGCCGTAATACAAAAAATATTTAAAAATTAAAACAAAAATATAAATAACATAATAATCAAAAAACAAATAAATTTGATAGATTTTACAATATGTCATGCAGAATACAAAAAAAAAACGATAAATTATATTAAGGCATTTCATGATTCAAGAATATTATTCACAATATTTATTATTATTACATAAGTTATTAAGTATTTAATTGCATATATTTTGATTGATAAATTCATTGATGGAATAATAGTTATTTTCCAACAGGAAGGCTCCAAGTTTTTGTTTAAATAAAGAAGTCCTATAAATTACGCTTTTTATGCTTTCCGGTAAACAGTTAAAAAGTTTAATGGATTGATACTGAACACAGTGCCGAGCTATATTCATTCTAGGGTTTATTGTATGTTGAATATGTTTCCTCCGCGTGCTCTCTCTAACTAACCTCTCTTCGTGGGTTTCAACCTCGTGCATATATTTGGATAAGTAACACAATGTTGTCAATATATACAAACAAGGCACCGTCAATAGTCCAAGACTTTTAAAATGTTCTCGACATGATTCTATTTGGGGAATGCGGACTATAGTTCTTATAGCTCTTTTTTGTAAAATGAACGCCCTCTCTATATTATAAGCGTAACTATTTCCCCACAGTTGTATACTATATCTGAACTTTGACTCTATTAGCGCATGGTAAACGGATTTTAGGATATTTATTTCTACTACTTCTCGAAGGCTCCTAATTGCATAGCATGCTGAAGAGATTGAGGTGTCAATAGATTTTATCTCTTCTTTCCAATTGAGCAATGCATCAATATGAACCCCCAAGAATTTAACAGAATTCACGAATTCTAATCTCTCTCCATTAATCATAACGTCTAATCTATCGTTATTACTAGCTGTCGATTTAAATAAGATTAGGTTTGTCTTTTTTGTGTTAACTATAAGCTTGTTAACTGCAAACCAATCTTGAAAAGTTTCTAGTGCGCCAATTATTTTTACATTTAAGGAACTTAGGTTACTTGCACTAATCACAGCGTTAGTATCATCTGCAAAAACCGTGAGTTTAACATCTGGCTTTTTTACGCTCAAATAGGATAGTAAGTCATTTGTAAAAAGTGTAAACAAAATAGGCCCTAATATGGAACCTTGCGGTACGCCCTTCCTGACATTTAAAAGTTGTGATCGGTGTACTTCTTGACAATTGTTTTCTCCTACCTCCTTAATTTCTACATAAAACTTTCTATTTTTTAAATATGATTTAAATAACTTTAAAACATTGCCCCTTATTCCATAATGTTCCATTTTAATGAAAAGCAGTTCATAATCCACTGTGTCAAAAGCGGAACTCAAATCCAGAAAGATCCCAGCCACCTTGACTTTTTTGTTAATATTTTCTATGACATCATTAATTAAGGTATTGATAGCATCTGTCGTACCGATACTTTTTTGATATCCAAATTGTCGCCGATTTAAAACTATGTTATTATTCAGATGGCTAGTGAGACGGCTTTTAATTAGCTTTTCAAAAATTTTCGAGAGTGTAGGTAACACAGAAATCGGTCTGTAATTTTTAGGGTCGGTTTGTAAGCCCTTTTTGTACAATGGTATAATCTTTGCTATTTTCCATTGTTCTGGGAAGATGCTATTTTCAAAGCATTTATTATAAAAATGAGACAGAGGTAAAGCTAAGATCGCGATATGCTCCTTTACTACCGATATTGGCAATTCATCAAAGCCACAAGAATTTTTATTCGGCATATCATTCACAATCTTTATGACTTCATCAGGTGTAACAGCAGTTAACGTCATCTCATTAGTTACCTTATCAGAGCCTTGTTGAAGGTAAAATCTTGCCTGATTTTGATTACTATTTTCTGAAACATTTAGTTTTAACCTTCAAAATATCATGATATAGAATTTGTTATCTTTTTAAAACACTATCTATTCATAAAATATGTATTGCAAACCATTTTATGATTTAATTGCAAGCATATTAACTGCTTGCGTGGCGATGATCAATTATCAAACCTTTTTTTTATGGTATAATGGAGCAAAACGAGCAGACGGGTCACCTGATAGTAAGCAACTACCGCCCAGAGACACCTGCAACCCCAAAGTCACAAGTGCGTTGCTGACCTTGGAGTTCCTCCCGCTCGAGTCAGCGGGAGGGGGATTTGAGCTCCAGTAACCTCACTCACTCACCTTAAACTATTACACTTTCTGCATCACAGTTACAAAGTTCTATGTGACTTTTTGTCTAGCACTTGGAAAGTCAATAATGCATAATTTTTGTCGTATCTTTAAAACTTCTTGTGTAGTTAATAATGTTTTCCAGATACATATATTTTACTGATAATACACAGAAAACCAAGACAAGACGGTTTGGCCATGCCGGGGCCCCTGGGCACACAAGAATTTGGGGCCACCTTGGACAGGAAAACAAAATAATTGACAAAAATATTTTAAGCCATGATCTTTTACGTAGAATGGTTTATTAGCAAAAATGAAATACACACATAATTATAGATATTAATTTGATAGATATCTACATATAGGTATAACAGATACAAATATAATAATTTATTAGATGGGCATGCTTGAAGGTTTGAATTTGTCACAATTACGACAGTGATTTCTTTCGGCATTTCTGTTGTGCAAAATCTTCTATTATGTCTTCAGTCTATTTTTTTATATCACTTTCTATGCACATAATTGACAAATAGGTTAGTCGCTCTTGAAACAATTGTTCGTAATTCATTTTTTATTCTCTTTAGGTATAAAACTGAGCGCTCTTTAATACAACTGTTAACCATTAAGCAGTAAAAGATTTGTATATGTAAGCTTTTAGTAACACTATATGTAAGTTTTCGAAACTCGAATGCTTGCCTTGTTCTTTAAATACTGGCTTAAATGAAAAATATTCTGATTTCAGCTCATATGCATTAATGTCTTCGTTATAGAAAACTTAAACGATTTTTCAAATATGCATATAATGTATCGATAAACGTATCTACACGAAATGTTTCTTTGCCATGTAACAGTATTCTCTTATGATCTTCCAAAAAAGTGAGGTATGTGCTGCGAATTCTTTTCTTTTGAGACGTATCTTTATTCAACAGTAACAAATTCAAAAGCCTGAATACCTACTAAATTTAGCGATTGTACTGCAATCGCTAAATTTAGTTGCACGGCACTAAAATTGCAAATTCACATTTTTCTTTTATTCTTGACAACACTTGTTCAGGCAACCAGATTTGAAACCAAGCCACCAACTTTATTATTAGTTTATCCCCACTTCTCAGGTGTTCTTAGGGCGGAAGCTACATGCGCCAACTTAAAAAAACGTTTAGCAAAATATCCACTGGGTATATGCTCCAGACCCTTACTTACTAGGTACTTTTTAGGTATTTTTCAAAACTATTATGAATTTGAGCAACAAAATAATTAAGCTGTAATTATATCGAAAATGAAAAAAATCTAGGCCATAAAGCGATTTAACAGCCCAATAAAAACTTTTTCGATGATAGTGAAACTCGGCACTACCCATTTCCTATCTGAATAGTTTGGCAATGCCACATTTTACATCGTTTTCAGCAATTTCATTGACTTGTCATTGCTCAGGGTTTCAGTTTAATTTATAATTTTTCTTGTCGGATTATATCGATCTAAAATAGAAAAAAAATATAAATGGGGTAAGCGACAATATCGCTTTTCGGGGCCCCCGTAACGATAGGGGCCCTGGCCACAGGCCCCGTGTACCCTTACAGTAAAGACGGTACTGTACACAGAGACACAATTGACCACCCTAGACATGGGAAAAAATTACCGTAAACTGTGATTTATTATTCGATTTTTGCGTACGTAGGTTAGTGTTGCTAGGTAGGCTTTTTAATTGTTATGTAGGGAATGGTAGTTATACATAATAAAATAAATACTAGATTTACTGTTAAAAAGCCGAGATAGGGTCTTTATGCATGGTCTGAAAACAGCTTATTGGCAACAACGCGTGAGTAAGTAGTAACCCTAACCTACTTACGAAAAAATCGAATGATAAATTACCGTTCATTCACTGTTCACTGATTTTGTCCCATCTATAGACCGCCCATTCCTCTAAAGTGGCATAACTTTGTTTACAATAACACTGCTTATGACGTTGAATGAAAATTTGTTTAGTCTCTTTCACTGAGTTCACTGTTCAATACTATATTGACTTTCATGCCTCAAGGGTTACCTTTGAAATTTTAGACACATTTCTTGGTTCTTACAGTGAGTCATTGTCGTCAGTTGCTTTTTAATTAGTAAAATGCCATTGGCTGCATCTGGTGCAGCTAGAGCGATGGCGCTTTCAGGTAGCCAGCTTCGTATACGCAGTATGCTGAGTCATCCTCGAACTATGGATGCCATCCCACTATATAGAGAAACTAGATCTTACGGCAAAAGACCGGGACAAGGTCGTATGAGCAGTAAATTAAAATCTGGTGGTTTATAATCAACATCAATAGAAATGGACCATGGAGGTATTTATTATTTATTAATCGTGTCCAGTGGCGGATTAAGCCAGCGCGGACTTGTAGCAAATTCTACTTGGATTGTTTTAGGTTAACTGAGTAGTTTATGGTATTTTCATTATCATTTCAATAATCCACTGCTGGACATAAGCCTCTCCTTAGAAAAGAGGTTTTCCCTCCTATACCACGCTGGCCAGACGCGTTGGCTGGTTGAATAGACAAGGCTCTGGTCTGGGACTTCACCCTCGGACTGGGCGTAATCTGTTATTTCGACGTCACTTTAGTGACAACCCGTGGGTTTAAATTTCACACTGATAGAAATAAGTTGAAACTTTTTTTACGGTCAGAAAGCTTTGGTGCGCGGGGCCTGTAGCATTTGCTACTCTTGCTATGTGGCTAATCCGCCACTAATAGTGTCCAAATTTCACTACGACTTCCGAAGCGCGTAAACGCACATTTGAGGTAAGAAATGTAAGCGTTAGAACGATAAGACTTGCAGAGCGTCATTTAACTGGTTTTCTGCCAGCTCGAGTTCCAGCTTGGATTAAAGCTAGACTTTGATTTGCTAAACAATACCGAAACTGAACCATGAACTAATCAAAAACCGTTTTCTGCCGTGATAAGTAATTGAGAGTAGCTTTCAAAATGTCACGTGAGAGGTTTACAGTTGTCGAAATTGGGTTATCAAAGTTGTTCAGTAATGGGACTCTTATACGAGTGGGTTGTGTTTAAAAGAAGCTTCGTAAATGCTCAGAGGTACGTTGAAGAGGGCTTAAAACATCATAATCATATCAACCCTTTTGCTACAAATGAAAGAATGCCTATTTATGGTTTCACTTTTAGAGGTATGCGACTTCGACCCTGATTCACTTCTATAGAACTTATTGTTTACGATTAAATCTTACAAGGAACTAAAACGTGAATCGATGACCGTTTCCGTTTTAATTTAAATAGGCAACATTTAAATAAAATTAAATACTAATTGACGGTTGAATGCAACAACAATCTTATTAAAATAAAATGGTTTAATAATGACATACTAGATAATAATTAGTAAAATTGCATTAAAATGTAATGCAGTTTAGTGATGTTATTATATCTTGTGTGTAATCATGGTTTATTTGGGGCACGCCGCAATAGCGGCGGTAAGACCCGTCCTACGAGAGTGGCTGGAGAGGAAACACGGAGCTCTCACCTTCCGGATGACACAGGTGCTTTCCGGACATGGTTGCTTCGGCAAGTATTTGTGTCGGATCGGCCGGGAGCCGACGTCACGGTGCCATCACTGTGACGACTGTCCTGACGACACATCGCTGCACACGCTGGCAGAATGCTCATCTTGGGCTAGCCAGCGTCGTGATCTTATCGCGGCAGTCAGTTCTGCGGGTGGCCTCTCGCTTCCGATCTTGGTTTTATCCATGGTCCGTAGCGAGAGTGCATGGAGCGCCTTCGCTTCCTTTTGCGAACATGTGATGTCCGCAAAGGAAGCGGCAGGACGGGAGAGAGAACGCAACATCGCTGTCTCTACCCGCAGAAGGCGCACCGGGCGCCGGAGGGCACTTGTCGATCTCCGGCCACCTTAGAAAGTGGCCTGCGGGCGACGACTTCGGGGGATTTGTCGTCTGAACAGATACAGGCCCAAGAGGGAGCGCACAGTGTTCCGTGTGCATTCCTAGAGGACTGCGACCGAAAGGTCGCAACAGGTGACGAGACCCGTCTTAGGCGAGACGGGCCAATGCCTGTCGGGGGTGGCGAAAGAATGCAATTGCGATTCTCGCTCCCCGGCCATTGGCAAGGAGAGGATCACCGAGGTGGTTTTTAGTCGGTAAGAGTCCGACAGACCTCTTCGCCATTCCCCACTGGGCGAAGGACATCCATGAGGATCTTCCACCCCGTTAAAAAAAAAATAAATAAATAATAATAATAATAATCATGGTTTATTTAGTAATAATCAGATTGAAGACAACATGCCACAAATATTACAAAAAAAGCTCAAACGTATTTTACGTATTAACGTAACTCACTATATTTTTTCAGCAGCATGCAAGCGATGTCGCGCGACTTCGTTCGCGCCGACTGGTGACGACTTGATAGAACGTATAGAATTAAATGACTCAGTGCAGCGCGTGCCCGCGACTGATGACCGATAGTCGCGCGATCTGGCGACTTGCTGCGACCGCTGAGTCGCTACAGGTGGATTGCGATTGCGCAGCGTAACTTTTTTTGCTATCTATTTTATTACTAGATAACCCGGGCAGTACCGTCTTTACCATAAACATAAACCTGGGCGTTGTTACCAAATTGGAAACTCTTAGCAATGACATTGCCGAACTTTCCAGATAGGAAATGGGTAGTTCCGCGTTTCGTCACCATCTAAACTTTTTATTGGGCTGTAAAATGGTTTGCCTCATGGTCTTTATATTTTTCATTTTCAGTAACTCTTTATATTTATATAATTACAACTTAAAACAATATTGGTCAAATTGATAATAGTTATGAAAGATACATAAATAAATTATTTTATACAATTATTTTTTAATGGGACTAATCCCTCCGGCAAGCTCACCACTGTAACTCCTGTACACGAATACACCGAGTTATGACACTCGGGAAGTCCCAGAAAAAAAATTAAACTGTCTTGGAACTCGCAATGAAATTAATCAGAAGAAAATTGGAGGAGTTGGCAATACAAATATTCCGTCCGCAATGCAACGTTTAAAAACAGTCAAAAAGTTTACAAGTTTCTTTTATCATTTTGTTTGATATTTTATCATCGCCCGAAGCCTTGTTTAGCGGCAAGGATCTAACAATACTGAGAAATTCGTCTGAAGATGGTAAGTCAGACATTGAAGACAGTGGTGGTTCGATGGCTCACTGCCTGATCTGTCGGTGATGATCAGTGTCATTTTCTACGTAGTTTGGCTAATTTATCATTCCATCAATCACATCTACAAGTGTTAACGATAGATCCACGGCCAAAAGACACATCAGCACAGTATTTGAAAGTTTCTGATAGTATTTCGGCGCTTTCGCTGCTTCTAATTCTAAACCTATCCATTGACGCCCATTTACCTACTAGTTTACGATGCCTAACAATTTTGGTTGTCTTAATAAAGTCATTCTCACTTAATTTTAATTCGTCCTTGATATTCATCCTTGACGATATAAAGCTGTTAGGAAGGTACGATCCTCCATAGAACCGGGTACGTCTTTTACAATTATATGGGGCCTTTGGCCTTTCGGTTTTTCTAATCGTAACCCTGCTAACTTAATGGCATCTACAGATTTTTTAACACCTACAATTTGGAAACCCTCATCGCTAGGTTTAATAGAATTCATGAGAGCCTGTTTCGTTGCTGACGAGGTCGAATAGTCCGCTGAGTGTTCCGTAGTGGGATATGCAATAACACAGGTCCCAGGAACGCGCGCTTCAGTGGGTACCGAGCACGGCGCAGATTTAGGTGGTAAGTGAAGCTTAAGTTTGTCCGCGTATGTTAAATACGATTGTTGAGTTGGGATACCCTCCATTTAACGCTCAAAATTTGCTAATTTCATTTCGTGGCTAAAGGATTTTATTGCCAGCATTGATACGATACCGGTAATCCGTTGAGTAATTTCAATAATTGCCGTTTTATTATCTACATTCATTCGTGATCCCTGATCGTTCACCAATTCATTATTTTTTGCCAAATAATTGGTTTTCTGTGATACTAACTCGCAGTAATTATACTCCCCACAGCTATCACGACTGCTAAGAGTCAAAACTTTCCTACTTAAATCCGAAGTATTAATGCGTTTACATCTATTGTCTTTCGGCCAGAAATCCGTAGGTGACATTTCGCTAAATAACCTTTTCCCGGTTGTCTTTAGAAATTCACTTGTGCCGTCGGGATCCGGCAACTCGCTAACAACCGACATAGCCAAACAAAGACACACCAAACAACAATTTCAAAAATAACAAGCTTAAAAATAAACAACATCCAAAGAAAAATCAATACAAACAAAAGATACCTCCTACCCACTTTTAGAAAGAAAATAAATTTACTTACTAATAGACGTAATAAAATAATTCAGCACTATATTTCTGTTTAAAAACAGTAAAAACTTACTGATATTCTTTAAACACTATACACAACCTTTAGCCGCTCGCAAACCGGGAACTAGTCGCAGAAAAAAAACAATATTTAATTCTTAGCATACGAAGTCACAAGTGAGTCGCACAGTGCCGCGATATACTATATACCTGAAGGTATCCTGTAGTGTAGTCTAATAATAACACTATAAATTGCACCCGTGCGGAGCCAGGGCGGATAGTTAGTTATAAAAATAAAGAATTTCAGACGTCTTCTCTTAATAATATCAGTTTAGTTTTGATTATTATATTTAAGCATTTAGAAAAGAGGGCGACACTTTTTAAGTTTTGTCGAAAAATTATAAAAGCGCTCTCTATGGAAGTAGTTATTAATTATAACCTCATCAAGTCTGCATAAAAAAAATATAACGTGGACACGTGGAGTTAGTCCTTCCTAAAGAAAATAAAGATATGTTAAGACTGAACGACGGGCCTGTTGGTCTAGTGGTTAGTGACCCTGACTGCTAAACCGGAGGTCGTGGGTTCGATTCCCACCCAGGACAAATATTGTGTGATGAGCACGGTCATTTGTTCTGTGTCTGGGTGTAATTTATCTATAATATGTATGTATTTAGAAATATATAAGTATGTTTATCAGCGGTCTGGTTACCATAGTACAGGCTCTGCCTAGTTTGGGATCAGACGGCCGTGTGTGAGTGTGTGAGATATATTATTATTATATTATATTACTGAAGTCTCCAAAGTATTATACTACTCTGTACACTAATCAATATACTTTCGGCTTTCGTATTTCACCACCTCTTCGTCTTTGTACATTGTGGATAAATGTCACAAAAAACACACAATGTATCGTAACGCATCACGAAGCTCGCGGTCTCGTAGTGTCCAGGGCGTAATGCGTAGTTGCACCAGGGACTTCCTTTCTAGGGTATACCTGGTTCCCCGGCTATTAGTACCCGAGACGGCGTGCGGTTTTAGTCGGTTCGAGTCCGACATGCCACCGATAGGCGGTATCCGAGGGGATTTCCGCACGGAAAAAAAAAGGGCGTAGTGCGTAGTGCGTAGGCCCGTACTAGCCGGCGACAAAGAATGTGGTCCAAGTGTACGCTTTGTGGATATTATGTTAAAACTATTAGTTTTTATGGAGAAATCTAGGAAATTGTCAAGTTAATATTCTGTGTGATATTGGAAATGTGTGTTTCATAGATAAAATTTTATTTCTTATTTATTTATTTAAAAAAAAGGTGAATACAGATTAAAATTTACAAAGCGATTTAGTCAAAGCATCTTTATTTCAAAATTATTTTATTTTTTTATGAAATAATCTCTTATGTAGACTAAAGTCGTAAATTGAAACACACAATAACAATCTGTTTTGTCATATAATTATCAAAATAAATGTATACCTATAGCTAACTATTTTCCAAGGGGTAGAGGCATAGTAGAATATAGCTTCTCTTTTTTTAATAGCCTCGAGCAAGTACATGGGCTCTCTAACATCGATTTTCCTGTCTATCCTGTATTGAAAATTCTTGTCTCCTGAAACAATCATTATTGCTTTTTTTTTTAAATATAATAAAAATGACTTCACACACCTCACACACGGCAGTCTGGTCCAAATACTAGGAAGAGCCTGTTCTATGGTAACCAATCTGCTGATAAATGTACATATATATTACTAAATACATAGAAAATAGTTTTATAGAAAAATTACACCCAGACACAGAACAAATAACGAACTCATCACACAATATTTGTCCTGGGTGGGAATCGAACCCACGACCTCCAGCTTAGCAGTCAGGTTTACTAACCACTAGCTAGACCAACAGGCCCGTCAAAGGAATATCTTTGTACAATTTGTTTATTTACGTTACTTTTTGTTTGTGTTACTAAGTCAAAGCTCTTGAATCGTTAGACATCTTTTAAGGCTTTGCACAGTCGGGTAAAAAAGTGAGTACCTACATTATTGATACTTACTGCTTTGTGTTGATAATTTTTATACATACCTATCTGAAAAAGGTTAAAAATAAGTTAGGATTAATGAGTACCAGCGTTTGTGTTTGATATTAATTCGTAAAAAAATACAAAATAAAACTCACATACCTAGTTCCTCTAAATTTTGCTCGAAGACTAAATTAGCAGTAGCGAGAGTCCGACACTCGCAACCTACCTTTATGCTTGTCCGAACTTTTCGGATGTATGTTCGAATGAACTACGAACGGACGTGCTGTCGCTTTGAATCTTCTTGTGGCACTGGAGGTTTTGCTCGCATATACTCTTATTTCTTGCACATTACGTCAGACAATATTTACGTACTAAAATGTATGGAAAACGGGGATTTTTTTTGCTAAAAAAAAAATTTAAGCTTAGATTGTAGCTTTTTGGTCCGAATTAGTCAATAAGTTGAAAGGTGAATGTATTATCTATACTTTTTTTCTCGTGATTAAAACTACTAAACTATTTTCAAATAGAACAACGAAATAGTAGAAGTTTTCAAAATGGCAAAGGTCGATTTCGATGATTTTGATCAATGTTAAGGATTTTTTCTCGAAAATAAAGAATTGTTTTATAAGTTTCACGCTGTAAAAATGTAGACTAATTCAATAAGCAACTGAGATTTTTTTTATAGTGTCATGTAAGTGCTTGTTCGCACGTTTCTCAGGGACTTGCCTCTTATGTAGTAGGTATAGCAGATTTCTAAGTAGATTTTAAGCACATATTTAAACAATATGTGCTCTGAAGAAAAAAAATATTTTAAAACGGCAACATAAAGCTATCACATAATATATATTTTGACCTGTCACGGTACAAAAGTCTGTACCTACAGTAGAGTTCATGTTATACTGGTTAGTGACACAAATTAACACTTTCAAAACGTTCGGCATTCCACCACCAGGCGTAGAATATTATTTACTTCCCATTTTTTTTATAATTCCTTTTTCTAGGTTTTACCCTGTACTAAAAGAATACATCCTAGCTACGTCCTTGCCACTATTGGTTATAACACTTTTGATTATTGTTAATTATATTGAAGTAAAACGCTAAGTCACACATACAGATTGTCTGCACTTTAGGCGTCTACATAAATTAAAAGTCAAAATGTGTTGTAGGCCGTGTGCCTATAATAATAATCATCATATTTTCGGACATCTGACACACAACGCCATCTAGTTTCAAACTAAGCAGAGATTATACTATGATAGCTAGATTGACTGATAGTAAAATACTTAAATATAAATTATACATAGGAAATACTCAAACTCTGAAACAAATATTTTGCAGATCATACAAACATTTGGTCTGGGCCCAGCATTTGAACCCGAGACCTCAGCACAGCAGTCGCATAAGCTACCGCTGCACCACCGAGGCAGTCCAACTTAATATTAATATTGGCACTTCGAACATAATTAAACATCACGGTTTAGGCCTTAACGAAACAGAGCTTGTGCTATGGGTTTTCGGGCGCATGAAAAGTCTAAGATAAATATCTCTAAGAAGTCTAAGATACATGGAAGCGTTGTTTTTGTAAATTGTATAAATAAAAATAAACTGAAACTCCCAGACTAATGTAAATTCGTGCATATTCGTGTCACGTTTAAGTCTGGAGATAAAATCTTACAAACAAACAAGGATGATATTTGTTCACGGTACAAAAGTCTGTACCTACAGTAGAGTTCATGTTATACTGGTTAGTGACACAAATCAACACTTTCAAAACGTTCGGCATTCCACCGCCAGGCGTAGAATATTATTTACTTCCCATTTTTTTTTATAATTCCTAATAATAATAAATCAATATAATAATAAATCAATCTATCAGGAGATGGATGTAACTTATAATGATTTTATAAATATAAAAACTGTTTGATTGAAACAGTTTTTATATTTATAAAATCATTATAAGTTGTCTTACAACAATCACAAGCCAAATGGTGCAAATCCTGGCTACCAGTGTCCTTTTAAAAATTAAATATAAATAGATTCCTTTGGTTTTGTTACAGTTAAAAAATGTGCCGATTTCTGTTTAAACACCACTAATTAGCACACTATATACCTACTATAAATAATACCAACAAGTAATGCCATCAAAGTAAACCATAATACCATGAAATTTCACAAATATTTGCGTTTATTATTATAGTATCTATTTGAAATGCATAAATAATCTATGCCTTTTAATACTGTTTATCATTTCCTTATAGTGTAGGTGATACTTAATCTTAACTCTCCTAAATCTTTTACTTACAATATCACTAACATTCCCCTTTTGTAGGTAATTGTGACAGGTTTAAACATTCTTTGAGACCTAATCTAGACTAACTTGACTTTATTTCATTTTTTTAGAACGGCTGAAATAAAAGCTTGTTTACAAAAAAGTTTGCTTTATTACTATTATTCTTCAATGCTCACAATATATCAATAGGGTACAAAACAGACTGGTAAAATATAATTAACAGGAAAACCAACTCTAAAAGCCATTTGGCTTCCACGTCTAACTGAAATTGGATTATTTAGGTCAGGTTAATCAGGCTGACAGAGCAAACAACTTAGGTCTATTCATGCATTGTATCTGACACTAAATGCATACCGGTAAAATTAGATACCTATTCGATAAAAGGCAGGGGTGGGAAGTCCGCCATTTTGGAGCTTCGGGCATACGAGGGCTTCGGGCGAGGGGAACCGCGCATGCGCAAAGCTTTCACCCGCACCCTGTTAGGGCCGGGACTGTGCAAGTGCCATGTCAAAAAACACGTTATTCTCTCCCCTAATTCTACTAACCTAGTACGTCTCAATAAGAGAAATTAATAATACACATTTATATCTGTGATTTGGACCTTACTACCTGGCGTCTTACTTGAACACTCGTGCAATTGTTATCAGCCCGAACAATGATAGGTAACGGCTGATTGGACAGTGAATCATTTGTGTGAATATTTATTTCAAAATCTCGAACATATTTTGTGTAAAACCCGTGAATAATAAGGATTTATTATAGTATATTTGTTAAAGTAAGCATTGTATGTGTGCAGTTAAGTAACAAGTGATTATTAGCTTTTGGACTGTGACCATTAGTGAGAATTATAATGGGATGACATTAAATACAGATGGAAAAGGTTTGGCGTCGGGTGGGTCTCCATTCCTCCCGTAAGAAGAGGGATGGAAGCGGGACTAGCACCACAAGAGAAGTGCCATCGTCCGCTCCCCAGGAGGCTGAGTATCAGAACATACATACACTGAGAACAGCTGACTTGATAAGACAAAGACAGGGTGAGGAGAAATCGACTCTACGCTCATCCTATATTATAAGAAACGGGGATAATTTTATACTGGTTGAAAGAAGGCGTAGGAGACGACGTAGAAGTGGAACTAGAGCATCTTCTGGGAGTAGACATCACACACCTCCTGTTGAGGAGCCCCGTACAGAGCAGAAGCGGCGCCCTCCAGCCAGATTGAAGTTATTCGGCATACAATGGCCCTTACACTCAAGTGATTCAAGGTAATATTAATTATTAACATGTAATATAATAAATATAGGTTATTCATTTGATTAACGTTATCACCAAAGTTCATTATACTGCAATACGGTACATTGCACAACATGACTAGTTTGACTTATGTAAATTAGTAACGTTGTTGCATTAGACGACGTGTAATTTGTTCGTGTTAAAATGCATTATAAACCGAAGTGAATGATTGATGAGAAATTAAATTTTTCATTGACGTGGAACTATGTTTCTTATATATTCACATTACGTAGCACACAGACTGAACAGTATACAGTCTAAACTCTGATATAAGATCTAACATAACTTCAAATATTGATCAAACGTTCCACTTTTGTTGTCATGGCATGCAAAAATTGCACATTACTAACCATTTCTCGAATTTTCACCTATGTTTATCATCACTGCTGCACTCCTAACCTTATTGTCGTGATGGTGCTCCTCTACGCTGTAATAATAAATAGCCTCAAATAATTCTTTATATAATATTAAAACGTTCTTCAAATCTCACAAAAAATGAAATATCTTCATATATTTAGTATGAATTTAGTAAATAACCTAACTTTTAGGGTTTCGTTCCATCTATCTACTTGTCCATCTGTGATGTCCTTAGGAATCAAAAGATAAAGTAATTTCTGTCATAATACATATTTTAACATTTCGCAGATATATCAAAATCTTGCAAGTCATTAATTTGTTGTTACATGTCATTAAATTTTTTCGATTACCAATTTATATTTTCCCGTTGGTTATTTACTTTTGCATTTTGAAGAGGTAACAGACAGACAGACACACTTTCTCACTTATAATATTAGTATGGATGTGGGACCTATCCTTACACCTGCAAAGTTATGTATGTCACTCGGAATAAAAAGGCTACGCTTCGAGAATCGATTCTCAAAAGGACGAACAATCTACATACAAGTCTGTACGAAATCCTCAGTGCATGAGTCAGACACACACTCTTTCGGGTTTTCCCAGGTCCCCAGGTCTTCAGTTCCTACTATATAGCTATTGTTACAATATTATTATAGTCAACTGATATCTAGTACCTAATCAATGTATTCAACATTGATTTTACAGTTCCATTTTTATCCATATAGGTATGGGAAACCGAATTTTCTTCTATTTCGACTGTTTTTTGTAGATTTCAATGTAAAGTAGTACAACTAAGCGATCTGCAATAGAATTTTTGAAAGAATAGACGTAGACACTAAATAAACTTTTCTTTATAAATACATAGGTATTTCAAGACTTTGTTAATTGAAAACAAAATTTTAAAACTTTAAACGTTTTAGTTCATGTATTTTGTGTTTGTAATTGATATTTTTATTTTATTTTATCATTTGAGTATTTTGAATGTTTGTTTGTTACTTCAAACACTTGTTGCCGCTGATCGGTCGTTTATTACTTACTTATTATTGGTACTACTGATTCTTTATTTCGTCCTTTACAAATAAAGTGAGGTGTCAGTGAGCTTTTATATTCCTCATACGCGTAAACGGACGATTCTTGTGATGAGTAATCGAACTTGACAAAATTTGAATTTGACTTTAAAAATAAAAGCTTTTAAATACACTACTACATTATCAATTATTGCCTACGTCGTTGTCGTATCTCTTTATTTTTGCTCACTTACCCATCGTATGTCAGTTTTTAAAGACATCTTGGATATTGATATAATATATATCTTATATTAAAACCCAGCTATAAAAATAAAGTAGCACACCTGGAGCTAACTCACACACTTACACAAGTCCCTATTATCGTCACGCCAATAACTCCCGAGAGACCTGCCCTAGAACGGGTAGATAAATGTATGTATCCAGATTTCAGCGATATTTATATTACGTCCCAAAGCGACGAAGGGCGTAGGTAGTATTGAGCTTTGTGGAGTACATCAATCAGGAAACGTAGTTAAATACGATGATGTTTTTGTGACCCTGTCTACCGATAAAAAAAGGATATGTTTCGAAATTTGTTTTTTTTTACAATCGAATGCAAAGTATTTAGGATTTCTTTTTTCAAAAGCCAGAAAATCGTAAATAATAATAAAACATACAGGACCGGGATGATGAAAAGTAGATTGTAAGTGTTGTCTAATCACGGGCTTCTATAGAATTATTGTAAGGGGTGTACACCATTGAGAATTTTCTATTCCCATCAGAACTTTCCTGCGCCTGCCTCCTAACCCATATATGTATGTGTGTACTCGTAGTTACGAGGGGACCACGTACACCTTGCCGACCATACAATATTTTTTTTAATTCTTTTTGAAAATGTACTTACTGTGGTTCGAAGAAAAAACGTATCATAAAGGTCATTATACATATTTAGTGAAAGAAGATTTCTATCGTATCGCCCAATGCACAGCTTTGTGGTTTAAAGTTGAGAAAGTCTGAGCGAGTAGTGTGATGGTCAAAAATAATCCTTGAAGTCATTACGAAGTAAACCTTGGAACAGAAACTTACTATACTTTCAATATGTATGTCCGTATATACAGTCAAAGTTATCTGGTATTTCTCAAGAAATACCAGATAAAAAGGAGCCTTGATGTTTAAATACCGAAGCTGACATGGAATGATAATACCGCACTGCATATATTTTGAGGTTTCAACACCACCCATCTCAGTAGGTACTTTGAATAGGGTAAGAGACGGCATCTCTGGAGACTCTCCAGAGATGCCTTTTATTTTAAACCAACGGTCAAGCAGATTTTCTTAGATTTGTGCCGTAGATGTGTTAAATTGTTTCAAGTTCTCGCCTAGGTTACATTGATAATTATTTTTTACTCCCCGAGCTTGACAGCTGGGACTCTTGAAGTAGAAGATACGGTATCGTAATTCGTTAATCAAGTGGCAGTATTTGGAAATTACTTACAACTTTAACAGTCAATGTACATCAGGTACTGTATTTCTGCTACACTATACCTACTACCAAACAAACTGCTAAGTATTAGTGTGTTATACTATAAACGTAACCACATAAGCTTGCTATAGAATGCTACACATTTAGGATGTTAGTTAACTCTTTATTGGCTGCTAGTAGGTAGTCAAGAGTTCTACTATCTACCTTCCAGCTCCATCATCAGATCATCTCTAAGAGGTCAAATTGTAGTATTGTCATTCAAACTACATTCACAAATAAAATTCAACTAAAGTTAGAACTGGTTTAAATTTGTATTAGGCCCTCTTTTAGGCCAGTGAGAAATAGCAGACGTCATAAATCGAAATAAATTTGCATTAAGTTCCTATACATTTTGATCTTTATAATCTATTGCTAGCACGCATTTTATATCAATTGAATACGTTACATAATAATATCTTATCGTACAGTTTACGTATCAATGGATTACTGACGTATAAACCTATTAGATATTTTTAGTCTTTGATTAATAATTATATGTATGTATTATGGACACGCCTTGCATTTTAGATTTTATAACTTGCTCGGGACTTCGTTTGGATCAATGTAAATTTTGTTAGTCATCAATTCAGGTTGAACACCATTTAAATATTATTGTTTACTTAGAAACAGATTTATAAAGATGAGTCCTTTGTGTACTTTGCTATAACTCTGGTAATCGTTTGCTAAGGTATAAAATGTCAATAAACAAACGTGTATTTAGAATCGTGATTCGTAGCGAGACTAAATACTATTTATTTAATATTGTGTGTAAGTGCTAAAATACACTCGAGAGCAGGATCCGGGTTACTTATTCATATTTATGTACAAAAGTAAAAAAATACTATAGTAATAATTCTGCAAATAAAATTTTAATATCCTACTTTGTGTTACCTCCATGTGCTGTCATTACTGTGCTGGTTTAGCTTGCTAAATCCCAAGTTTTTTGGACGGCTTTGGGAAATATAGAGCATATTTATCGCTTACAAAGCGTGTAGTCGCAAACATGCTAGATCAGGTATATGTCTGAGTTTCGGGATTACCACTCCACACTGCTAATGTTCCCCGCTTGAAGGTGGTCTTTCAGAATCTGACCAAGATGCATTGCTCTTGAGTATAGATTATTCTAAAAAATTTATAGTTATAATCTATAATATTTAATCGTTGACCAACAAAATTGAAGTCGTATGAGATGGGAAAAACAATAAATGATTTGGCGTCATGCAGTCTCGTCGTGGAAAAAAAACCGTTTCTTTTTATTATCGTCTCCTACTACTAGATATCCATTAGAAGTACTTAAAGGTAATCAATTTAATAACAATAACAATCTTATCACAAAATTAATTTAAAAAAACCCCGACACACATCTTGGATTTGGAATTTGTCATAGTGTATAGTATTTTACTAGTCAAGCCCTTTTGATACCAATATTGAGAAAGTTGTGAAAAAATATGTAATACGCCATTTTCTGGCGGCGGCCATCTTGGACCGATTTTCATCAAACAGCTGGGAACACTCCCGACTAATTCACCTTTCAAACAAAAAAAAAACAAAATCAAACTCGGTTCATCGTACACACGCAGACACGTCAAACATATAACACCTCGTCATTTTTGCGTAAATTTTTGGGTTAAAAAAATGCAACACTCCAAAGCAACGCAAACGTACGGAATAGGTAAAAAAGAAAAAGGAATAAACGACCTCTTTGGAATCTTAAGGCTACCTTTCAAAACCCTTACGGTTTTAACCTAGTTCTCCAGAGGTCAAAACATATTTTATGCTGCCTTGACATGATCTTTATATTAAAAAAAAACTTTAAATATTTCGGTTATATGACACGTGCAATGCCAAAAAAAAACAAGAAAATATCGAAGTCACCACCGTAATAATATTAATTTGTTTTTAAAGAAACTTGTATTCCATTTCTTTATAAGTATTGTAATTCCCATAATAATTAAAAGTTATGAACCCGTCAAACGTGCTACAACTAATTCAGGCAGCCCAAGCTACGGTTCTTGACAACAAGAGAGAGTCGGGTTTCTTAATAAATAGTTTTAAACACAATACGACTAATACGACGATTAACTTACTGCGTCTCGGAAACACTCCACAATAAAATCATAAAGTATAGAAGTGTCTTCCCATCTCCCATTTTCCTTTTTTGTGATACTAATTTGGATAAAAGTGATGTGATCCTTCTGTTTACCGTTTTGTTATCTAGTGTTTGTATTATAGATGTTCTAGTAATCCGCCCCTGCCTCGCACGGGTGCAATGTAGATACTACTAATGTGGTGTATGTAATATTATTATTATGACTAGCTGAGACCCGCGGTGTTACCCGTGTTTGTTGTTATAACCGCGGGCAACGCCGCGGGGCGAAGTTAGTCTAAAAAAAGTAGCCTAAGTTACTCCTTATGTCATCAGCTATCTGCCAGTGAAAGTCCCGTCGAAATCGGTCCAGCCGTTCCAGAGATTACCCGGAACAGAAAGACAGACAGACAAAAATTGTAAAAAATGTTATTTTGGCATATGTACCGTGTAAACATACCTATGCATTTAGTAAAAAGCGGTTATTTTAATATTACAAACAGACACTTCAATTTTATTTATTTGTATAGATAAGACTATACTACAGTACATTTTTGTATGCAATATTTATAGGCCCGCTCCGCTCCTGCCAGCCGCTGCCACCCGGGACGGACTTACGGCTCGACGCGGAGACGGCCGCTGTGGCCTCCTATTTTAAATCTCTGATATCCACTAAGATATACGTTTAATGATATGCCATTAAAGGCAATTTTGATCTATAATTAATGCACAACGTCTCTAACGTCTTTATTTAGAATACTGTTTTGTCCAAAATAACTTAGTAAATTACCCTTAATTTTTGAAGTCTGTAAAAGACAAAAATGGTTACCGTGGGTTATCCTTAGAAGACACCATCGCGGAATTTTTGTAGATCTTTTTAACGTATACAATTTTGCATTCAAATCTAAGCCTACAATACAAAAAAACGACTTTTTTATACTATGTAAAGATATCATCCTATTGGCCCTAGCTCACGGTCAAGGGAGAGTGAAATTGTTCAGCAGTTTTTGATCAACGATTAGAAAGTAAGAAAGTTTTAACCTTTAAAAGGTCATATTTTTGTATTTATGTATGTATATGTACGAATTTATAAATGTATATGTATTTTATTTAAAATTTCTGCTTCCTATCCATCCAAATCCATAAGGTACATTTTAGCTTATTATTTTGTAGTTATTGCACCATAACTATATTATTATTTCTGTACAGTATAATCCTTGCTGGTTGTCTGTACCCGATAGCAGACTGCGATAACACGGTACATTGTACTATTTCTTAATATATTTCTAGATTGTACAATACTTTTTTTAAAGAGCAATAAAGCGTATCTTTCTCTATCTATTTATTATATTAACTAAGTACAGGCCCATAATGCATCTTCTCCAAAAAAACAATCAAATTTGCAATCTTTCATTGGAATTTGTTTTGGCCTCTCCATCAATCCTAGAGGCGTTGAATAGTACATTAGTAAATTATTCATATAATAGGTTCGTTGTGTTCTACAAGTTGTCGAAGAGAAAATTAAAGACTATAAAGTCTTTTTTACGGTTTACATAACACTTTATTTCTTAAGATTACACAAATCACAAAAGGTAAAAGCAAAATGCGTTGACAGGTAGATAATTCCAACAGGTTTTTATGCAATATAGGTACTTTTTAGAATTAAGTTTCCATTATAATGTAGGTTTGTTGCTGGGCGGGCAAATATAATGGAAGGTTTACATGCAGCAGTACTTTAGGAAACAAACGGTTTTTAAAAGTGTTGCTTTACAACAGTTTAAAACAAGTACATGCTAACAAAAATACGTATATATATAATAGTAGTAGGTACATGAATTTCACATTAGTAGTTAGAGGTTTTAAAATGTATTCTATGTGGTGCCTTTGAAAATGTGTTATTTTAATAGTTTTTTGAATAATATCGTAGGCAATCTATCCAGAAAATAACGAGTAGTTAACCTCTTTAACAAATAAACCGCTTTAGAAAGCCAAGAATCATCTAAGTTAAGTTGTACTAACTTTATGATGAGAGAAATAAATAAATACAATATTATTATTATAATGGTGCTAATTATGTTGTTCGAAAACTCTCTGACCTAAACTAAATATCACTAAAAACTTGTTTAGTCCTGTCAAATAACGTTTTGTATTCTGAAAACGTAGTACTTGACAGGACTATACTCATTATTAGTGATTTTTAGTTTAGTTTAGAGAGTTTTAGAAAAAAGAATGAGCACCATTATTTTTCAAATTAAAAAGTTCTACAAGTTTATAGATATGAATCTACCTGTAGCACTATCTTGCAATGATCTTGTTTATAAAAAGTAAGGAAAAATTATTGTGTATTGGTAATGGATGATTAAACAAAAGTTCTACGAAATACAATACGGATAGATAATGATATTCATTACGAAATATCGTTAAGCACACTCATTTATTTATTTACTGAAAAGTACAATGAAAGAAGAGTACGTGCTAATTAGTGATTTCCACTATCGTGTGTTATCATAATTAGTAGCCTTCTATGCTATTGATGAATATTAATAATTAACTAAGCATTAGCCAGGCTAAGTAGACGATAAAAACAGGGGACATTATGAAGATGATGAAACAAAACTTTAATGTAGGAAGGAAATTACCCACAGGAATCTACTTCATGAAATTACCTGCTATACGTCTTTACTGACTTCAGAATCGAGTTCTTTCCGTTGTGCGATGTGAAAAGAATGAACTGCACTATGTACTGTTTATGAAAACACTAAGTTAATGATAATACTTCGGACATCTGACACAACGCCACATAACTTCAAACAAGATTGACTAATAGATTACTTATAAATTTTTTGTAAATACATACATATTATACATAGAAAACACCCAAACTCGGAAACAAATATTTGCAGATCACATAAAGATTTGGTCCGACCAGGGAATCTAACCCCAGACCTCAGCACAGCAGTCGCATAAACTACCACTGCGCCATCGAGGCATTTAAGGCAAGGAAAAGAGAGGTTGCGATGCCCATATTATATTACCACAGGGGCCGGCTCGACCGAAGTGATACCACTGCCTAACAAAAAAAACGGTTTAAGTAGACATGGGACAAAATCACAGTAAGCTGTGATTTATCATTCATGTATTTTAGACGCAAGACGATCAAACTATCTAAATACCAAATTTCATTTGAGTTGGTTCAGGGGTTATTGATTCCACATAAAAACTTCCACCTCTCTTTTACACCTCTCAACGGATGATTTCTGGGAGAAAAACTATCCTTTGTCATTTCCGGGACTCAAACTATCTCCATACCAAATTTTATCCAAATCGGTTCTGCGATTTAAGACCGAAGAGGTAATATATAAGAGTAACACAACAGGATGAAATATGTATGGGTGAAGTGAATTGATGATGATGATGAAATGTATTAAGAATTATTGGAAATGGCTAATAAAAAGCTGCAAAGGTCCAGTATGTGTATACTTGTGTTGATCTGTCATTAAAATGAAAGTTAAGTGATACCAACGTACGATGTGAAACATTTAAAGCAACATCACGTTTAAATTATGGCGGAAATTCGACCACCAAGATATAGATAACGCCTAGTGCTTGTGGTTAACTGTTCAATGTTACCACAATTCTATTTCGAGATATTAATTTATGGTTCGTTATCTGAAGTGTTCTAAAACAAAACGATTTTTAGTGATGTGTATGTGTCATACTAATCAACGACAGATTTTAAGCAAATATTTTTTTCAGTTCATCAACTCGTAGATAATGTTATCATGTCTGAAGTTTGATGTGTTTTTATGCTCGTATATGTAAGCTACCGCAAGTGAATGCACCGCTTCGTGCAAATGACCTGATTACATCCATCAGGTACATACTATTAAATACCAAGTCTTCTAAGTGGGATAGATAGGTACTCTTTATTGTACACCATGGATAAAAAACTCACAAGGGCGGCCTTATCGCAGTCTAGGATCTCTTCCAGGACAAAGATACCAGAGAAGAGAATAAGAACATTATTCTCTGTTTTGTGTAGTATCGCTTCTATAACTATTCGATCTATGGAGTGTAGAGGTAAGGAGAACCATCTTTGTGAATGAAAAGTGTCTGACAAAATGCGTTAAATTGGGGGCGCTACAGTAGCATGAGGGTAAATTTTAAAGAAAATGCCAAAAGTAATTAAAGAAGGATAAAGAATTAAACATGGAAAGAAAGACATTGTGTAAAATTTTTTTCGCCATTCTGGTCGGTTTTACGACTATTATTTGTCGCTTTTTGGTGGACACTTTTTCGGATAGCCGTCCATACAAGATAGTGCTCCTTAACTCTTAACTCTACACTATAATTTGATCGTAAAGACTTGGCGTTATCTAAAACACTCAGAATTAGTTTAGTACACTCAGAATGGTGGAGGGGGGATCAACACCGGTGTTCTGTGGGGCCATGGCATCACTACTCATACGTGCCAGCTCTCCCACTTCTAAGAAGAGACCGATTGAAAGATGAAATTATGCAGAAGAAGATGCAAAAGATCTAATGGTCATCTGAGCTGAGTTTGCCTCGTTAGTATGTTACCTAATAAAAAAAACGAATGGTTTAAACCTATAACAGAGGTATTGAAAACTATGCTTAAAATAGATAAGTACTATAATTTGAATAAGAATCCTTATTTAATTCTATTCTAGTAAGTGTATGTAGCTGTAACTGGTTTATTTAATTATTTTAAAAACCTTCGCATAATTAATTGCAGGCATACATCGATAACACGTCGCTTCTGTCGCGGTCGTCGTTCCCGGGATGACAACGAACTCTACCGATCTAACAGCTTCAAGTTTGAGCGATTTAGGAGGGAACCCCCAGCTGAAGAGTTTGCTTCTGGTTCACAGGTTAGTCTATGGACAAAGTATTAGGTGATATAAGGAATGTGTTTTATGGTATTAGTCGATTTTCGAAATCAGTTCATAAGCATATACGAGTATGACATTTATTAGTACGCGACTTTTAGCGTGTACGCGTACTAAAAGTCTTTGCAGCTATCCACAGATAATAATTTTGAAAAACAATTAAAAAAACAATTAATTTAAAATTAATCGACTAATAATGTTTATTTATTATTTTCTCTATGACTTAAGTCACCCAGAGAGCTGCCAGATATTTCAATTGGCATTTGGTGACGAAGCCCCATGTAGCAATTGACCAATTGGTAATCGTCATTACCGCAACTCACAATTAACTTATTCGTGAATTGTAACGTGTTTCAATTATTTTACAATTAATTAACAGCCTTTAACAGTCCACTGCTGGACATAGCCTCTCCTTAGAAAAGACGTTTTGGCCTACTATACCACACTGGTCAGACGGGTTGGTATAGGGTTTGTGTCAAGTTTTCCTTCTCTCTGTAGTGCTGTTATTCTGCGTAGTTTTTTCCCTTAGTCGGCTCTTACGACACCCACGGGATGAATAAGGGGTTGTGACACTCTGTATTCTTAATCCGTCACCACACGGACCTTCTGTCATTTCAATTTAAATCATTTTACAATTAATAAAGAGTAATTTAAATTGCATAATTGTTTAGTACAATTAGTATAGTTCAATATAAATAATTCTATTGCAAAGTGCAATTTACTTTTATTGTTATTAAATGTGAACAGTAAATTAATTTTTTAATTAATTTTAAAATCAATTGAATATTTGATGGAATTAATAGACAATAGTTGATAAAATCCGTTGATTAAAGATAGAGAGGGAACTATCTATTATCCATCTGTCTCGTTGCCTATATTGCAAGATTAAGGTTCTTGTTCACTCTATGCTTATATCTCAATGTTTTTTACGAACGCTTTTTATACACAGAGATAGTTCTCCTTGCCTCTTCCCTCTACACTCTAAACTTACGAAAACATCATCAACAACCTTTAATAGTCCACTGCTGGACATAGGCCTCTCCTCAGAAAGGAGGATTTGGCCCACTATACCACGCTGGCCAGACGGGTTGGTATAGGGTTTGTGTCAAGTTTTCCTTCTTTTTTTGTCCTGCGTAATTTGCTCTCTTAGTCGGCTCTTACGACACCAATACGAAAATATAGATAGATATAATTAATAGGTAAATATATAAAATCAGCGAAATATGATAATGTCTTTTGTAATAGGTAGATTGTATTTGTGTTTATCGATCAATGACATAATTGTAAACAATATCTACATGTAATTATGTAATTATTTGTTGACACTGTTAAAACATAGAGTAAAATTATTATTACCTACACATATCATAGCACGTTTGATAAAGGCAGAAGTTATTGCAAGGGACACTAAAATATTGTAATATCTTCTTGACTACGCTTTGATGTTTCTTTTGTTATCTTTGTATTTATTATATGGTTATCTATACCGCCTTTGTGTGTCTGTGTGTAAAATGTTTTATTTTCTTTCTTACTTAGTAGAATAGAAAGAATAGCCAATCGTATTTCGAATTACATTATAATCCTTCTGTAGGTGAGCTCATCTTTTTCGGGTTATTTATTCTCGAGAAAGTTTCTTTCAGAAGGCAGTCAATTAGTTATTAAGTATTAGTTTCTTTTTAACCTAGGCTAATCCAAAACTTATGAATTGCTCCCTAGTTACTAACGCTTGTAACATTTGAAAAAACCGCATAAAACTGATGACGCTATCTAAATCATGGTCACAAATCTGACCAATAATGTAAAGAACATAATTCATCATCATTAGGCTGTCAAGCTGGACTATTAGGTTGTTGATGATGAAAGAATTGATGTTTTGCCCGGCTATAGCACGTTGGCCAGAAGGGTTGCGCCTTAGTCGGCTGACGGTGACACTACGTATTCTAAATCCGTGATGACGCGGACAGTGAAGAACATAATTAACTAAGTGAAATGGGACTGATTAACTAATACTAAGTTAACACATCTATGTATTGTAAGTCCATTGTGTTTGTAATGAAGTACCTACTGATTAATCTTTATAGATAGAGGAGCAGTAGTCACTAATCGTTTTATCTCTTATCGATATGACTTATTATGGTTTGGTGCCACTCAGGCAACAATATTGAATATACAGAAAAATAACTTCGTTCACGTAAATTTAATTTCTGTATTCTTCGAGTATAATGTTTTATTCTGAATATAAGATCCCTGACGAATCCCTGGTAACATACGTTAAAATTACACGACGATCGGATAAAAGAAACGGTACGCCAAAAAAATTTTTTTTTAGGTACGTGGTTATTTTCAATTAATAAAGTATTATCAACTATTTTTTTAAATTATATTTCAAGTAACCCACCCCTGGTTGCTCCCGGCGAAAAAGATGAACGCTTGCTGCGTTCCAACGCTGAATGGCAATGGCCAACCTCTGCACCAAGCACGACCCAACTGGATATTTACCATGTTCATTTTCGCGAATTAGTTTTTTATATTTCGGCTCTGTTGCAAGCGCCATGATATAATAATATAATATTTTTGGACTTCTGACACATAACGCCATCTAGTGTCAAAACTCGAACTATCTTTATTTCATGAAAAAATTAAAATTGTTTGAAATTGTCAAATCATGTAGAGCTTGTACTATGAAAGCTAGATTGACTGATAGAATACTTTAGATACTTTGTTTTGTAAATACATATATATTTCACATAGAAAACACCCAAACTCTTACGAGACGCCCGTTCATCATACGCCACATTTCGTCGTAATTTGCTGCAGGTGCATAATGTCGCATTCGGGATGTCACTAAGATTGGGAGTAGGCAAGCTGCGCCGGAGCCGGCCGAGCGAGAACGCTCAGAGCGATCCGCCCGAAATTGGGAAAACTGAGCGCTGAGCTCAGCCACCTGCTTCGTGAGGCGGTCGTTAGCCGCCTGAAGACGAGTCACGTCTCCAAAAGTGTCTCCACGACCCCAGCAAGCAGCCAGTCCAGCAGCGGGAAGAGGAGTCCTTAAGGGCCCTCACAAAAGTACCCTTAAGGTTACTTGACTTGGTGGTCACCTTGTGGATGAAAGCCACCACCGCTCTCGCTCTCTCCTGCATGGCCGATGGTGTTTGGGGGACAGAACCCACTACGATCGGCTCTCTATGAGCCAATCCGGCATGAGTGACTATGCCGGCATAGTCTCAGAGATAAATGACACGCACAAACCCCCCCCCCCCCCTCGGTGAGCGCCCCCAGTTGGGAGGGTGAATAGAGAACCTTAACAGATCTCTACTATCCAAAGTGGCTGGCAGGATGTTTCGGTTTTTACGTTTGGCAGTCCTGTCATGCCTTGTAAAACAAAATCATTATAAAATAATAGTACTTCCTTTTTGTTATTAATACATGCAAACAATTATCGTCTAATTGCAACCTGGTGTTTAAATCTATATGAAACCCCAACAACATTGTACAACCGACGAAGTGATGTTGTTCATCACCTTGTTTGAACATTTACTTCTATACAATAAACCACACCCTTCCTAGATGTACAGTCTATCCGTTTTGTGATTGCTTTTTTTTGTACGTTTATTACATAAGTTCGGGTGCCAAAATAATTATAATCATATATCTTTAACTATCTTTGAAGCAACTTTCATCTCAAACAAAAAAAGGATAAAAAGGCAAAAACGTTTTAAAATTAATTCTTCTTTGAGTATCCTTTCTATCGTTCTATAATCGAGTCCTTAGAAAAGTAGAGGACCGGTTGAGTGTCGACTCAGCAAGGCTATGCTGTATGATATCCGTGCGACGTTCTAACCATGAAAGCGTTACCCACTTACCTAGATGAGCTATCTTACTCACAAAGGGTCCACTTTACAAAGTCTGCCCGAAAGCTTTTCCTTATAGAGCCTTTTATTGAACTTCCGAGCCGTCACAATACACACGGTGTTCGGACAAAATTGCGTTAGTGAACTACGATTTTATCTAGAAAATCTGGTGACTATATTATAATGTTACGCTTAATTTATGTTGAACGAGATGCCTATGTTCAGCCAGTGGACTACTGAAACTGAAGGCTGTTGATGATGATGATAATTTAAAATGTTGCAGCACTGATTAAAATCACCTTTTCATAAAAACCAACTGATCCCTGACATGCTCGGACGGCTAAAGCCCACCCCACCCACTAATTTTCTCGTTCACATATGGTGAACTCATAAATCCTTGCATGTTTTTTTCAGTGTCTCATTTCTTAATTAGACAGACTCTGATCTACTCTGACTCTGGCCACTGATGCTTCGGAAGAAGATAAACCGGTCACAGACACTTACGAAAAGTGTGGTAGGTTTATCAATGCTAGGGAGTGGCCATGAGGGTTGCGGCTAATAACATCCTTAACACCGATGGAATAGTGTTTGAAATTATCGGCTATCGTACACTAAGCGCTTGTTTGCCACCATGATTTCATTAAAAAACAGAAGCCATTCGATAATTTGAACAAATATTGGACAGAGCAATGAAATTATAAATTAATATTAGTTATAAAGCAATCATGAATGAATCGCAAATTAAAATTATTTATAACGTTTCTTAACTTCATTGAAATCGAGAAGGTATCTACTTGAACACAGTTTATATAATAGTGTCGTCATCCAACCATGACCTATTTGGTAGTGATGTTATATCCAAATGCCAACTACCTACCACAGTAGCAAAAGTTATAAATCACATTTTATTTACTACTGTTCAATAACTTATTCTGTTGTTTATCCTTAAGTACTCACCCAACTCTGATGTTTGGCATAGTTCTATTACCGTAAAGGATAGCAGCACGGCAATAATCCCCATAAGATTATCATCCATCAAACTAAATTATCGCATTTTGTTTTGAAATCCGTTAATGCCAAAATAAATAATGTTACTTTTTTTGTATTTGTTACTTCAGTGGATGTAGGTTAATTACCTTGCTAAGGTCAAACATTGTATTTGTCAATAAAAATATGACGATGAAACTAAATCATTCTAATATTTTTAGGTTCAAGGTTAGTGAAATAAATTTTAAGAGAGACATTATCGCGCCATCTAGTAAACTCTTTGAAACTAAAAAGTGAATCTTCTTACCACTTTCATTTAACGTAATGTATAGAAAAGCCAGAAGATGGCGCTGTAACTAGTTTTGTTGCAGAAAGTTTCTTAAGTGAACACAGATGTCGCTTTTAAGTCATCTTTTTTATGAAATCCTGTCGTAGCGTTTAAGATTACTGACAACTTTAAACATAGGAGGCGTACTATTATTATCGACTGTTTGTTCTTTATTCTTCACTCGCGTATCTTTTTTTATGTAATACCTAGGGGGTAAATGAGCAGACGAGTCACCAGTGACAATCGCCATCCATGGACATCTGCATATCAAGAGCTACAAATGCTTTGCCATCGCATTTGTGCCCCCAGGATCACGGGAACTGGAACAGAGGGCCAAGTGCACACACCTATTCGATCGTCACGGTGACTCGCAGAATCGCAAAGCCGAACGCGCTCGCTGTCGAGAGCGAGTTTATGTAAAACTAGCTGAGACCCGCGGTGTTACCCGCGTTTGTTGTTATAACCGCGGGTAACGCCGCGGGGCGAAGCTAGTCTAAAAAAAGTAGCCTAAGTTACTCCTTATGTCATCAGGTATCTGCCAGTGAAAATCCCGTCGAAATCGGTCCAGCCGTTCCAGAGATTGCCCGGAAAAAACAGACAGACAGACAGACAAAAATTGTAAAAAATGTTATTTTGGCATATGTACTGTGTTAACATACATATGCATTTAGTAAAAAGCGGTTATTTTAATATTACAAACAGACACTCCAATTTTATTTATTTGGATAGAAGATAAACTTGCACTAGGCTGCCAATTTCCTGTGATGACGTGATATCGATCCGGTCTAGCTGGCTCTCCCACTCCATGACTCTAATAGACTGATTATTATCAATTCCTGTAAGGAATACACATATTAAGTGCCATATAAATGAACAAATTTTGAACATGTGGGTCACTTTTGTGTTAAGAGTTGAACTGCTTGAGCTACTGCTTACAGTCCATCGGTATTAGCTTTTTTATTTTTTTTTATTTCTTTATTTCATTTCCTTTAAACATACTTTTAATTCTCAATTTGCTATTCAATTCAATTCAATTCAAATTATTTATTTCGGACTATTACATCCATATAGTGTTAGTAACAATGTGTTTTAAAAACTAGTGTTAGTATTGAATTATATTTATTCCTTTATTATATTTTTATTTTATTTTACGTGAAAATATATAAACCCTAAAGTGTTGATGACAATTTATGTCCCATATTACGTAAATGAAACTAAAAATTAAAGGCAAATGTTTGCGATTAAACCGTATGTGCTCAAGCCTTCGGGGATAGAGCGGTGTGTGTATGTATGTCTGTTTTGTATGCTATATTAGAAAAAAAAATTTACTATACAGAGTGATACGTACTTTGATCTCGTATAAAAGGACTCGTTGTAAGTGCCTCAAATTTAATAAATATATAGTTTTTAGATGAATTATGAATATTGTCCATTCTGTCCATATCGAGTAGGTGTGCACAACTACGTAGAACAACAGCACTGCAAAGAGAAGGAAAACTTGAATAAACCCTATACCCACCCTTTTGGCCAGCGTGGTATACCTACTATACGCCAAAACCTCCTCCCTAAGGCTAAAGGCTCCTAAAGGCTGTTGATGTCTATTCCGTCCATTATCTCCGAAACTAGTGAATTTAAAGCGTTTAAAGAAGAAGCCATAGAAAACAAGTTATTAAAATACTAGATTACACGAGGGATCTGTTATTATCGTGCGTTCACACTTACAATCGCAGTTGAAATGTATGGGAGAATCTGTTCATCAACTACAATATTGAGTTTGTTAAAATACTATGTTAAATTCATCGTACGGATCCTTTGCGAGCATTAAACTTACATTCGGCTGGTTTTTTCACCTAACTTATGTCTTGATTTATATTTCTGTACGAAGTTGAAAATTGTTTTTTGATAAAAGTCTGATATCACAAAAGTTCTTCTTTTCATCCCGGCCACTAAGCTTTCTGAGTTTCAAATTGATGACTTGGAAACTCATAAGAAGAATATTTCAGAAATTCTAATTATTTAAAATCATTTCATTACTTAGTATCTGCGTTAGCTGTATTTGTGTAAACCTATTTTATTGCTTATAATTTTGCATCGTTTTCATTACATTGTCAATTTATAGAAATTGCTATAATACCAATAGAATTCAATGTTAGTAGGTAGGTATGTGACTTATTTTAAGATGCATTTACGATTCAAATGTATCTTTATGCAATCGATTCAGTATACTTATTACATTTGGTATTAAAGTTACTAGAATTTGCAGACAATATCTGTTAGAATTGTTACCAGGTGTTTCAAAATCAAATGTTGTTAATTTAACTTTGTATTGAAATTGCTACAGAATATTCGGGAGCATGGGGCGCGCCGTAGTTTCTGCGGTATTGAAACATAAATTGTGTGCACACGTTGCGTAGGGGACATTAATATCATCTGCCCTATCAATTACACTGGTGGTCATCGACGACAGGCTATGGAAAGAAAATACGTGAAAAATTTGACATACGACCCTAATTTATTCCCAGAATACATCTGTAGGGTTGCCTCGGTTACTTGAAATGTATAATTATTGGTAGTAAGAAAAAATGAAAGATAACGACGCTGTTGGTCTAGTTAGTGACACTGACTGCTAAGCCGGAGGATGTGGGTTCAATTCCCACCCAGGACCATAAAAGGTTAGGGTTACTACTTACTTACGCGTTGTTGCCAATTATAACACCAAATATATAATTATCTTAATTTTAATTAATAATATATTAAATAACATATATATAATTGCCAACATATAATATACCATCGCGTACTTTTTTGTAGATCTTTTTAAGATATGCATTTCCGTAGTACATTATTTTGGTAGATCTTGTAAGGATTAGCCAGCGTTTGCAATGTAAGCTCACAAAAAAATGTTTATTACAACAAATCTTTAAAATTCCCTGATTTTCTCTACTATAATATGCATGTATTATACATATAACTCTATCAGTGAAAACCGCATTAAAATCTTTATTTTATACTACGTAAAGATATGTATGTAGAAATATTTATGTTTATAAGCAGTCTGGTTACCATTTTTTTTTTTTAACGTGTGGAAATCCCCTCTGACCGTCACCCCACCGGGGTTTGCGGCGGGGTGGTGTGTCGGACTCGAACCGACTAAAACCACACGGGGTGCCCTCTTTGCGCTTCCAGTTTAGGAGGGGTCCAGGTAGTTATCGCCTTCTAGACCCCTCCTAGCGCCGGCCCGCTCCTATTGCGGGCCCCGTCTCAAAATTTTCCTCTCTTTAGGCGACGTCCGAAGCAGTCTGGTTACCATAGCACAAGCTCTGCCTAGTTCGGGATAAATCGGCCCTCTTTTTTTTTTCAATTCGCTCTTGAGGGCGAGCGCGTTTGGCGTTGCCATTGGTGGAGATTTCAGTGTGGGCCAAACACGATCACCGCGACGACCGAGTAGATGTGAAATAAACTCGCACTTGGCCTGGACTCGCACTTGAATGTATAAAGTCTAGTTACCTTTTGTTGGTGATTCTGACGTTAGTTGGGTATAGGATTTTCTTATGGCATAAGGAAATAAATGATTTGTGCAAAGAGTATGATACCTCAATTAGGAAATGAAGAAATGAATGAATGAAGCTGTGTGATGTCGAGTAAAATAAAATTACCTATTTGTGACAAGGTTTTATAAATGAAATTTTGTCATCTCTCTTTAACAGTATTTTTTTCTGATTATATGCTGAAAGGCACGGTAGCGTATAAAATATGGCCCTTGATTTTGTAAACAGGTATATTTTATTTGCGACTTCGTATTTCGTGTGGTATCTATGACAGTTGTTTTTAAATGATTTTTAGTTTTAGTTGTTTTATTCTCTTAATAAACTTTATTCTCTGTTAACTGTCTAAATCTAAACTTTCTTATTGTGTTGATATGTTTATTTTGATTTTAATTAGTACTCTAGATCAAATTTATAAGTAACTAGCTGTTCCCTGTGAGATGAGAAATGAAGAACAAAACTGATAAAACCATCTTTGAAGCGTTTTGCATATCGTGTCAAAATATGAGCCGAATCGGTGCCGAACTTTTGAGTTTTTTAAAGCGTAAACAAACCAACTAACAGCATTCTTCCAGTATTACATTAACTTTTTTAAACATCGTCAATCCATCTCGGTCTTTCTACGGCCAACTACAGTAGAGTAGAAGTTAGACGTTTCCTTTCTGATTAAAATAGAGCTACTTATTTGATTACTTTTCTATGTAACTCAAATAGCCCTAATATAATCACTGTAAAAAAACTGTGAAACGTACAGCCTTTATATGTGAATCTACCCTTACACAAGGACAACCCTGTTGTCGGCAATATAAATCACGTTATCCCCGTCGTGATCGCGATTGCCTCATCAACATACTAATGCGAACACGCCAGATGTGCCCGCCAGACTTATAAAAGTCTGCCAGACCTTGTAAACGTCGAGGAAAATTGATTCGTGTCACTTTTCTTTCGGCTCTCTGGGTAGTACAAAGTTAAGATAGTAAAACTGTTTGACTGGCCTGTTCTTCTCATGTTTCCTGACTCCCCACTCTCTCACTCACTCTCCTCACTGTAGATACAGCAGTAGTGGATTTAATTACTACACAGGAAAAATCATTATGTGATGAGCACGATCATGACAACCGATCCACATATTATAATGTTTTATAAACGTTGTCACGGGTTCAGAAAAAGAAAAGAAAGATCATTTGACCTGTGTCTGAGTACAATTTTTCTATATAATATATGTATTTATAAATGTATTAAGCATGGTTACCAGCAGCATGGTTTCTATACTAGTCTACCGTGTCCGAGATGTCTCGCTCGAGTACTAAAAATGTTCTATAGATGTAACTAGAGAGAATTATGATAACATATCGGAAGCCAAGAGCCGTAACAATCAGATTAGTACTTGATTTGGCCTGCAAAAGAAATTAGACTAAAAATGTTTTACAGACAGCTTCAGTTACCGAACAAGATGTCTTAAAGAAGTAGTGTAGGTTGTCATTATGGTAAGGTTGACTGTGTGCTAGTTGCAGTAGGTAAAGTAAAAGTCTATACAAACTGTAGCTCACCGTAAGCTCAAAACATGCTGCCCACTTTCGTTATGAGAAAACTTGGAACATTCGCCATTCAACGTCGATTTTTAAAAACTTACATGTGTATTATACACATAGTATACACACGCCTTATATTATGACTTTGTTCTTGTTTGAAGTCGTTAGACAGTTTCAGTTTGCAGATAAAAAAATGTGTTTTATGTCACTGTTTGAATTCGTGTTTTTGTTTAGAGAGACTTTCAGCTAAAGGTCTAGATTGAATATAATAAGAATAATAAGATGAATATAATAAGAATAAGAATTGAATATAATAATATAAGAATATAAGGGTCTTAAGTTACTTTGTCAAGGATTTTTAGTCCTATTTTCGACCTATGCCGTGTTTCTAAAATATTCATATTGCTCTAAATTATGTTACTGTTAATTGTGACATTAACATCCTTTGACTAATCCGAATGACTTGTGAGATTTTTTCTAGGTGTGTTTATGGCTTACAAAATTATAGAAGTGTAACTAGGTGGTGCTCTTGTAATAACTTGCAAATAATGGACACGCAAGTGAATATGTATGAGATTCACTCTACCAACCGATCTATTTTTTTCATTAACAAATCAATACATTCATTTGCATGAATATTGTACAAAGTTCTCAAAAATACAATGAGGAATTACAGCATATTCTTAAATCTTAAAATTAAAAAAATAATGGGTTTTGATACAGGCAGTTTAATGAGGAGGAGAAGATCTCATTGATTGGTATTTAAATTATTTAAATTCCAACTCCTTTTATAATTGTTAAAGTGAAATATTCATGTGTTATATACTCAACCGATCAATATGTTATGTTGTATACACGTTTTCAACGGTACAGGAAAGAAAATAAAATACCTCTTACTTAGGAAAACTGTTGTTCCTGACTGATTGACCAGGTAGATTGTTCCTGAGGAATATCTGAATTAGCATGACACAATAATTCTGATTGAAATTCACTTAAGCATGCAAAAATGTACGTATTAACTTAACTCAGGACTACAGATAATAGTATAAAATGATTTAACAGCTATTATCCGTTGAAAATCATTTACAAAATTTCTGTTAAATACATGATTCGTGTCGCTAGTTTTTAACTCGATTACAAAATGCGTATTATAACCCGCTCGACTATTCCCTTCGGGCCTGCTGTAATCAACTTCAGTTTCGGATACGTAGTAATTGAAAATGTCGAGTCGGTGGGATGTTCATTTTCCACTAATTAATCGCTGTGATGACATTGCAGCTACCCCTGTGGTGTATGCATTGTTGTCTACATGCTAAGCGGCTTAGGTATAAGCAAGCTTCGTAGGGCTGCTTATTCTATAAAATGCATTTATACCGATTTTATAGCATATTTTTACAGTTCTTTACACTATGCAGGATTACCTTATTAAAAAACGTTAAAAAATTGAATAGTTTCCTGTAATACTCCTGAACTTGCTTTTAAACTTTCGCGTTCATGATACATAATTAGTTGAAGATTTATCCGATGAAAGGCCGTCTTATTAATATTATTCAAACTAAACGCTTAGAACAAAGTTGTGTTATCGTAATAATTAGTATTGTTTTGTCAACTAACAGTGGGTATTATATTTCTAGGATCCATACTTCGATCAACAATACTGTTGCTCGAAGTACCCATAGATTAAATTTTTGTTTATAAATTAGTTTAGTTTTTATATAATAAGTACAATCAGATGTCCATAACACCCCGTCGTTCTTGCGTCGGGGGTTAAAAACAAGTATTATCAGATAGTCTCAAAATGTATTTGACCGTCCCAAGTATGCGTCATCGGTCGTTTTGTCGCTTGGTATATTAAATTTGTATATAAACATTAAAACGAGACCCCATATATTTAAGATACTATCAGTCTAAGTCATCGTGTTGTTAGGTCATTATTACAATTAAAACGCCCAATTAAATTCAATTAAGGCGCTTCTTATCTTAAACTAACTATTATTACATATTTTAAACTATTATTACATATTTAACAAGTAATAATTATTGCTTGTAAAATATGTAATAATAGGGCATTCATTAAAGTTTTGAATTTTGCAAACACAGACATTGCAATATAAATAATACCATTAAAATTTTATAGTACACAAAGAGAGGTTCCTTCGACCAGGCGAGGAGATCATGCCTGGCGGGCCGCGGCCCAACGGTTGATGTTGGGAAGTTGTATATATTACCTATGCTTATCGGCGTGAGAATTTTTCATACCGCGATGCAGGATTAGCAGTTATTCCGTAGCTCGGAGTTCCTTCGTTAGATGGTGCTGTATTATGTTGCCGTGTTTCACTGTATGTGGAAGTCGCTACAGTACCTACGGATACTATGTGTTTATCAGCTTGAATTAAAAACTTAAACAGTTTTTTCTCTACTAATTCACGTTGCATGAGTTATATCTATTAATCTTGTTAACAATTTAGCATAGCACCAATTCAGTACCGGGCAGGGTTTAAACCTGCTTTTGCTGGATCAAAAGTCCTACCTGTACTAGATATTTCACAATTTTTTTTTTTCATAAGGGAACCATTTTTCGGTACATATGGCCCGCCTCGACCGGAGTGATATTACGGTCTCACAGAAAATTGGTGTGAAGCCAAGCATTCCCCCCCAAATATAGGGCACTGAGAGGGCGATAACACACACAACTCAAGAGAAACTATTGAGTTGAGGGTGTTAATGAGCGGCGGCAGTCAATTATCATCAGGTGACCGGCTGCTTGTTTGCCACTTATGCCATAAAAAAATGTAGTACAATTTTTTGATGAAGCTTTTGACTTCGCTCTGTTGGTCTGCAAATAGAAGTAATTACGAGCTTAACATGTCTAATGCCGACAAAAACATAAGTTTTCACACGAACCCAGTTCAAGTTCATGAGCATTAGATGATAATAATTTACTTTGTCTGACTAGTTGTTCAAAACTTCAAGATATTATCTTTGTGGTTACCGGCTAACCAGTTTTTGGCTACCTACGCTAACAAACACATAAAATATAGGATGATCAATACTTACTCATAAGAAAAACATTTTTTAAGACTAGAAAAAGTACATACTTATACTATTATTATACTTTATATTTATATAGTTTCTCACTTGTTTTCACGTTTGTCACCTCAAAACTCTGTCAAAATTAAATGATTTGGAAAATTATTTTTTCATTTCGAAGGTCAAGAAACTTACCGTTTGTAGAAAAATATAACTCCTAAGGGAAATTTAAGGTACACATCACATCACACACATCACTTAATAGTCAACTGCTGGACGTAGGCCTCTCCTAAGAAAGGAAGTTTTGGACCACTTACCACGCTGCCCAGACGTGTTGGTATAGGGTAAGGTTACCTTCAAGTGCTGTTGTCTTGCTCCCTAAGTCGGGTCTTACGACACCCACGTGATGAATAGGGGTGGTGAAATTCTTTATTCTTAATCCGTCACCACACGGACTAAACTTTATTAGAATTCATCAAAATTTACGAGTACTTTATTAAAAGTTAATTATTTTGTTACATAGTGCTTATTATGTTAAGTACTTATTTACAAACTGTAGTGGAATCTGTATAATCTGTATTTCACTTTTTTTCCTGTGCGGAAATCCCCTCGGATATTACCCACCAGTGGGGTGATTTTTTCGGACTCGAACCGACTAAAATCCGACGCCGTCTCCTTTACCAGTAGCCGGGGAAACAGGTGTACCCTAGAAAAGAATGTACCCGATCTACATCGGGTCATCCACAGCGTGTAGATGACCCCTCCTGTGTGTTCCCACACATTGTACCCTTTGTGCTCCAGAATGTGCGCGCGTCTCAACGCCTCACCGCCACTCCGGCCTGCTTCTGCTAGGGTGACAGATGGCCTCAAATGTCACCCCCAGGTCAGCGCTTATGGAGGACGGAGGTCGTTCTGCGACAAGTAGTCTTTTTCTAATACAAAACAGTTTTCTTAGTATTGCTTCAAGTAGGAAAAGGTATTGGAGTGGGGTTTTTCAAAGTATGTGACTATTACTAAAGGGAACTGGGATAATCAGTTTTCATTGTCATTGTTCTAAAAAACACTGTTAATAAAAAAAATACTGCCTAGGTTTCAACGGAACACTCTGTATAGTTTACTTTTGTTTTGGTTGACTTGTTATCGCCAACAAGTCTTCTCACGAATTCTACTGTATGGGTATGCGAGTTTCTGAATAAAAGAGTTGGGAAAATAGAGTAAAATAAATTCTAACGAGAACCTCGCGAAGTCGCGAGAATCTGGGACATTTTCCTTTGTGTTTTTTATGTTTTGTGTCGCATAAAGTTGTAAATGTAATGTCGACTGTTCCATTGATTAGTATATATATATTTTAGGTGCCGAATCTTAATATTGATCACTTTAAGAACAGTCCGACTATTTAATGAAAGGCGATTTACGTGACTACATACTACTGCAAGGTCTCTAGGAAACAGAAGATTTAATAAAAAATACCAGCTAATCTTCTTATCAGAGGTAAAAATATGTTTATTATTATCCCAAGAAGGGCACATCAATAGACTTTATTTAATAACAGCAGAGTAAAAAGTTGAATTTGTACCCATAACGTTTGAGTGTAGAAGTAGAATAGTGGTGATAGATTAATGCTCTTACCTACTTCTAGAGAAAAGGTTACCGTTTTATTTCATTAGTATTTGTTGTAGATTTATCTACCAAAGTTCAATTTCACAGTATCTTTTATTTATGTGGTGTATATTAAAAGACGCTGAATCTTCTGTACTGTTTGTAGTTCTTGTATTGTGTACCTAAACACACACACAGTCATTGTGTAAACTCCTAAATTTGAGTATAACCGTTTATAACAAGTCAGGGAACACGGCAGACGTACGGTCTAAAGCTAAATTCACTGCGGCATGTGTTTGCATCAGCAATGACAAAACATGAAACTACATAGATGTATAAATACACAGGTTCAATGTAATATATATTTCATCATCAACCTTCTTAATTTGCCCACTGCTGGACATATGCCTATATAGCGCGTTGCGAAGCGCGCTCGCTTCCAGGGAGCACAGGGAACATGGGGTGCCCACACGGTTGGGGGGGGGGGTCGTCTACTCGTCTGTAGATGACCCGAGGTATGTCGGGGTACCAGGGACTTCCTTTCTAGGGTATACCTGGTTTCCCGGCTATTAGTACCCGAGACGGCGTGCGGTTTTAGTCGGTTCGAGTCCGACATGCCACCGAGAGGTGGTATCCGAGGGGATTTCCGCACGGAAAAAAGGAAAAAAAAAAGGGGTGGTGACACTCGCTATTCTTAATCCATATGTACATTTATACATATGTACCTATTTATATGATTATTATCTACTTAAGCGTTATTCTTCGCTATTCTATCTTTCACTCATCAAATAGGAGGGTCTATCCATTTGTATATTACTTGTTTTTTTTTTTAGTTTTTAACCTTTCTTCATCTTTTCCACCACTAGAAATATAGAGAACAGTATTTCTTAATCTTTATTTAGAGAGCCTACAATTTAACGAATTTTGAATAATTTTCTTTATTCAAATTACAAATGTAGGAAATATTTTGAACTCGGTTAAAATTTAAAAGAAGTCGTAAACCACTTGTCCCTTACCTTAAGTAATTTTAAAGTGGCCCCCTAATCTACAGCATGATATTTATTACCTTCTAATTTACACCACCTCTTGTCTGGAGTAAAGGAAACTGCTTCTGAACACCATAAACAACATTATAACACTCGTGTACTAAAACACTTCCATTTTAACGGCTTCCTTGTAAAGCGCTGTAGTATTTACCTATGTGAGTGCTCAGATTAGTTTTTAAACATCTTAATAAAAATGACTGTCAGTACAAGGATACTGTTATCTACAATAGCAATACAACTACATAATGATTTGTCAACTAAGCTGAGTAGGACGCTATGGAAATTTGCTATACAGTAAACGATTCTACAAGGATAATGTAGATTTTTTTCTTTGACTAGTGTCTAATGTCTCAAAAGATACTTCTGTAGTGGTAATTATCAGAAATCATAAAATCTTATGTTATTGACGCTGTCGTAAGTAGTAACAGTTGCTCAGTAATAATGAGAATATAATTTCAAAAAAGGCGATAAACTGAATCCTTGAATATGTTTGCAACAAATCCTAAGCATATACCCTTTCTGAAGGACATCAGCGAGAATAGTCTATGGTACGTCCATAACTGCTTTTAATTGATTTTGTCCAATGTAATATATTTTTTGTTTCTGCTTCTGAATAGTAACATGTCATGAATTACGTCATCTACTCTATGGCTTATCTTAGTAATGTTCAAATATTTGAGGCGTGGTTATTGAAATAAAACAATAGATATGTATCGGTATAATTGATGCCCTGATCGTGACACGATGGTGACCACACGGATCTATTAATGAAAGTGGTCAAACAATACTGGCACGAGCTGATCCACAGAGGAGATAGCAAAAAAATATAACTCCGCATTTTGGAGAACAGAATACAAGAGGAGATAAATTGCGTGTAAAAATAGTCTCAGGCCGGCCAACTATGAAAATCATAACTAAAAAAATATTCTAAATTACTTTTCCTTTTATGAACTTTTAAATGTTATATGTACCCTTTTTAGGTTACCTTTATATTTAATTCTTAGAAAAACCATCGGCAAGAAAGTAACTTTTTTCATGAGTTTCTGTTTATTGTCTCTCGAACATATTGCCGATACCTGGAGACTAGTTCGTCATGTCACAGAGGGAGTAGTTTGGCCTGGCATTTGTTGAAACAGGGCGTGTGAATTGATTCCTCCAATATTGGTAAAGTTTGTCGCAGTAAATCCCAGACCAAATCTGGATAAAGGATAAATGTCTCGACATACTCCTCTGTTGTTTTGGAGTTGTTTACTTGTGTTCGCTTATGTAAGGCTTCAGAAGTAATGTGGTGAATGCTTTAAAATATTTTCATTCACTTTTAACGTTATAAAATCTATGAAAACAGTTGGGTTCATACTTAGAATTTGTAGTGTAAATTGTGTTTTATATGGCAAGGAGATGCGAGTTTTCATGTAAATACATGTTAATAATACTGTAAATATTTAGTTGTATATTTTTATATTCGCTTAATGAATTTATCATTAAGTTAGTTTGTAGATTGATGAAAATGTTTTTTTTTCTTCTTAGAGTTCTTCGTTTGTATTTAAATGATTCCTAAATTTAAAAGAGACTTTTTTTAAGACTTGATGGTCCCTGTCTCCTGTATTTGATCGGTAATCACCTTCTACAACATTGTTAATAAGGGGCAAGTCGAAAGATATTACGTCAGGTTGAGTGTGCATTTTATTTGCCTGTAGATTGTGCGATTAAACATGAATGAGTCACCTTTTATTATACAATTAGTACAATTACTGCCGATTGTTAACACTGGCCTTGCTGACCAGATCTAATGTAACCTAATCTCTACACATAATATTCACACTATTTACAACAATGAAATATAGAATTGTTTGTTTTGTGCAAATATTGTTTGAGCTGTTTCTAAATATATCCGTTAATATATGATAGTTCGGCATGCACCGGTTAGGTAATCTGTAGTACATAAATTTTGCTCGTTTAGCATAGGATAAGTTGGAGTCTGCAGTTCAGACAGCTGTCTGCTACCATCTAATTCAAACTCGAATATTTTTTATTGAGTAGGCCTTGTTTACAGTACGCTTTCAAACCTCAGGAGTACATTGGATTATCCCGTTTATAGGCGCATTGTTCTCTCAGTAAGTCGTTTAGTAATCATTATCATACTAGTTAAGACTCATTCAAGTCGGCTCAGGAGTACAATTGAAAGTCAATTAAAAAACACAAGACACTAGATTAACAGAGAAAATAACTGCAGATCACTTTCAACCACAGGTAAGTAAGAATACTTTTGAATGTTCATAACTATATTATATGGTCTGATATGAGAACGATGCTTATTGCTCTATTTTAGTTTTGAGACACGTATATACTACTTTTCTGATCTTCATCCGACACAGACTGCTTCGTAAATGCTTCATGAATCAGCGTATTATGTTGGCCTTGGCACCTCGACATCGCTTTTTGTAATAGTATTTTTTACCAAAATGATCATATTAGCAATTCGTGCATAACTTCAAGTTTGCAATTACATAATACTAATAAAACTTTGTTTATCTAAAATCTTAGCCTAGAGTACAAAAATATGTAATAACATAGTATTTTGCGGTATATTATTAATTTGTCATATTTACGGCACAGGCTTACTAATAGTGGGATTGCTGTCCTTTAAACTCGAAGCGAAATGGCGCTCCGCAGCGCGTTTCGCCGCCACCTCGGTTTGCTTCTGCTAGGCTGGCAGAGTTCTAAACCTCTTCCGGTCCCGCTCTGACGTCTCCTTTGCACAACTTGTTCGCAGAAGGAGACGGCGAAGTTCATCGCGGTCTCACACCGTATCATTTCCGCAATCATGGTACCGTCGCCCTGCCTCAGCCTGTAGCGACTGTGTGCAATGAAAACAATAACATACTTCAGTGCTGTGTAACGAAGACCCACTGAACTACTATAATCCTGTATCGCAATATAAAAAGTCTTACGCCGTTTAGCATACAACTTCCTAACATCAATTAACCTGTTAATAGGCATCAGGAGTATCCAACCACTTTTTAATACAGAATTTTATACAGAAAAAGGAAATAACTTACTTCAGATTTGTTTGCTATTCTCCAAACTAAACATTATTCTGATTGATGCTCAGGTACCACATATATCTACACTGAAATGCTTTGCTTAATAAAAGTTATTGATGGTGTGGTAGAAATCACTGATCAAAGTTAATGCTAAAAATCACTAAGCTCAAAGGACCAAAACAATGTACTCCCGTACCGTTTAAAGTTGATAGAAAAATGATACGTAATTTTCCAGAGAAGGATTATGAGCTCGTTGTGTGATATAAATAATGCTTTTTAATAAATTATGATAATGATATTGAAAGTGAGTACGCGGCGACCGTGATTCGGATACAAACGTGCACTAATGAAATATGTAAGTAATTGTCGCACACTGAAATTGACATACAAAGTATTGCTTATTAGAAAAGATCTGTTTGGTTTGGACCACACAAACCGATCATAACCCAAGTCTCTGTTCTTTTAACTCCTTAAAAATGTTCCTTATCCACAACAAAGCAATTTGGGTCATTCGTAAAGAATGTTTGTTTACGTCGTTTCAATGGAGATGAAAAAGCGGCGTTATGTGCTCAACTCTTCAAAGTATTCCTCGACACGGCAAACCCACATTACATAACCTTTGTTAGCAATAACCGTTATAGCCAAACTTTGATCGTTTGAGGACCCTAACGGGTTTAATGATTAACAGTCAATAAAGGAGAATAGGTACTTGTTGTAACGATACCGAAAACTATTATGTTTAGTTTGCTTATAAAGACTAAGTTTTATATGTTTGTTAAGTGGGGATAAATAATAATAATGATAATATATCGCTTTATTGTACACGATACACACACACAGATATAAATATACAATAATTATAATATCTTAAACTATGTTAGTACCAGTGGTGGCCTTATCACTCAGAGGGAATCTTTTACAGGCAACTGTAAATGTGTCTGAACATATTTAATTATATATTGTCATTAGTTTTGAAGGAATAAGTTATTCACCAGACATTTCCCCTTGACTGGGAGAAAATGCCTGTGGCATTAAGTCCGCCATTGTACAAGTGAGTTGTAATTTGTGCATAATGAATTAAAATAAATAAATAAATAACCCAATGATTGTATTAATACAATTTTAACTAACGAAAAGAACTAATAATATCATCTTTGGAGCACTTTATGTTTACTGAATTAACGTAATCCTAGTGATGCGTTATTTAATAGTTGGTAAATAAGTTTGTTAGTTTATAGTTAGTTAGTAAATAATTAATTGCATTGTTAGGATGACCTAACATTGGTATTAATTATTTACCATTCATCAATAGCAGGTACAAAGCATAACAAAACTCGTTTAATACGGTCCCGTAAAATAATAATTTTATTATATTAATAATATTTTTATTTTACATAGACACATCAGTATTAGAAACGTGACAGAAGCTTGGTTTAAACTGCTTTGATACATCTTGACGATGTTAATAAAGGAGCGTTTAGAAGAAATAAAGACCATTTCATTTTTGATAGAGATCTCAAGCTATCGTCAGAGGAAGAGTTTTCAGCGCGCGAAATAAAACAGCCTAAATCTAGTACTCGTAGAGGAACTTACGTTAACTTGTACTGTTATAACATGTTCTCTGTGGCTTTGCTCTAATAGTCATCATCAGTCATCGTATTACATTATATAATATAGAGGTATTAAAAGCTATGATTAAATTGAATTTATGAAGTGCTGTGCAATATTTTACAAAATAACATAATTGTTAAAGTATTTTTATATGATATGTGCAAATTTAAATTTCGCTACTCCTAATTATAGACTAATCTACGCTCACTCTCTACTTTTTCTACTCTTTGAAACCTTTTAAAAAAAACCTTTTATAATAGAAAAAGATTAATTACATAAAGAAGCCATTATAATGCAACAATCCTACTCGTAGTAACCTAGGCAAAGCTCATCTAATTCAGCTATCCTTACATATTCTGTTAAAGCTTCACAGTGTTTTCCTTTTCGTTATTTTGATTTGATTTCTTCTCATTGTTATGTGTAGTCCACATTGTCTATTGCACAAGTCTTCAAAGATATGTAAAACCAAATACTCTCGTTTGAAGGGTTCATTACAGTGTTGAAACTAAAAGCACTTTCGAAAAAAGCTTTTGCATGTACTAGTGTAAAAACGAAATCAGATGTTCGGTGAAAATCATTCAGCTTCTGTGTGTCTGCTTTGATCTCTTGGAATTAGAATTTACATATTTTGTGTGTGTATCTAGTTACACCTCTTTGATGTCCTTTTCGTTGCGGTTTGTGTTTACTATGAATCGACAATGACTTGATGTAATGTTCTTTGTGATTGTTTTATGTTGTTGAATGGTTTTTATGCGTCCTTACTTGTGTTTGACTTACTGTGGTGTATGTATTTTTTTGTGGACAGTAAGTAAAAATTAGTTATTACTATGCTGCCTGCTGGGGTGTGAGGGGCGAACCACCATCTTTCGCCCCAAGCCAACCTCACCTGCCCGCGGTGCATCCTGCTGAACGACGAACGAGGCTCTGGCGACCGACCGATGGCGGTATATCCATCCCAATAGGCGTAGCTAAATACAACAGGCCGGTGACGGGCAGCAGCGTTACCGGTGCGACAAGCTACGCCCTGCGATCGCCAACCCGCCTGCCCAGCGTGGCGATTATAGGCAAACCCCTCCCATGCAGACGCAACAAAGGCCACGGCCCCCAGTTCCCGGCGGCCCCGCTATTCCTGGTCATGGTGGCGACCACGGTAAAGGCGGGGCAGGGGGTGCGAAGAATCTCCGGGCTACGGGAGGCCACCACAACCGACTGACCCTGGCTACGTACAACGGACGCACGCTACGGCTAGACTCGCATCTGGCGCAACTTGAGGTGGAACTTGGGAAGATTAGGTGGCATATCCTAGGGCTATGTGAAGTCCGAAGAGAGGGGGAGGACACCATAACCCTCGAGTCAGGCCACCTAATGTAATTCCGCGAGGGAGACCAACAATCCCAAGGTGGGGTTGGGTTTCTGGTAAATAAGTCCCTATCTGACAACGTTGTAGAAATTTCCAGTGTGTCGAACAGGGTAGCGTACCTCATTATCAAGCTCACCGAGAGGTATAGCCTCAAGGTTGTGCAAGTGTACGCACCGACCTCGGCACATTCGGACGACGAGGTGGAGGATATGTACGATGACATATCGAGGGCCCTCCACTTCACAACTAAGACCCACTACAACGTTGTTATGGGTGACTTCAACGCTAAAGTGGGAGTACAGAATTGCGGCGAATCGGTAGTAGGATCCCATGGATTTGGAAGCAGGAATCATAGGGGGCAAATGCTGGTCAACTTCCTCGAACGGGAGGGGCTGTTTTTGATGAATTCTTTCTTCAAGAAACGGCCCCAAAGGAAGTGGACGTGGCAAAGCCCCGACGCTATGACTAGAAATGAGATCGATTTCATCATGACGGATAGAAAGCACATATTCAGAGACGTCTCAGTAATCAATAGGTTTAATACCGGTAGTGATCACCGACTTGTCCGGGGCTCTCTGAATATCAACTTTAAGGCGGAACGTGTCTGTTTGATGAAATCCAGGCTCCGACCAACTCGGCTCCAAGCCATGACAGGATCTGAAACGTTCCAGACAAAACTGGAAAACCGATTCGCTGCCGTGGAAACCACAATCGACGTAAACCAGAACCTCAAAAATGTGGTTCGGATCCTCAGGGAAGAAGGTATGAGATTTTGTGAAATGCAGCGTAAGGGCAGGAAGTCGAAGCTTTCAGAAAGGACCCTAGGGCTGATGAAGAAACGACGTGAAAACCCACCTGTCACTTTGTCGGCAAAGCGGACTCTAAACCGAGAGATCAGTAAACTCGTACGACACGACCTCCGGTGCTCCAATACTCTTTCAATTGAAAGAGCGATCGAGCAAAATCGGGGGTCAAAAGTGTTCGTACAATCTCTTGGAAGAAGCCACCTGACAAAGTTGACTACAGAAAGTGGAGAAGTCGTTGCTTCGAAGCCGGCAGTCCTTTTGGAAGTGGAAAGCTTCTATGGCCGGTTATACGCTTCGCATGCATCTCGACCTGATCCCGAAAATGAGGACCCTAGAGCCACATTAACACGTCACTACACCGAAGACCTGCCAGAAGTTAGCATTGACGATATCGAGATGGCTCTTGGACAGTTGAAAAATGGAAAAGCCCCTGGAGAGGATGGCGTTACAACAGAGCTGCTGAAGGCCGGGGGTAAACTCGTACTAAGGGAGCTCCAAAAGCTCTTCAACGCTGTCCTGTTTGAAGGGAGAACTCCAGAAGCGTGGAGTAGGAGTGTGGTCGTCTTGTTCTTCAAAAAGGGTGACAAGACCAGGTTGAAGAACTATCGACCCATATCCCTTCTAAGCCACGTCTACAAGCTGTTTTCGAGAGTCATCACGAACCGTCTTGCGCGAAGACTCGACGAATTCCAACCACCGGAGCAAGCTGGGTTTCGGAGCGGATATGGCACCATAGACCACATCCACACAGTGCGGCAGATTATACAGAAGACCGAAGAATATAATCAGCCCCTGTGTCTAGCATTCGTGGACTATGAGAAAGCCTTTGACTCGATCGAGATCTGGTCTGTTCTGGAGTCCCTGCAGCGTTGCCAAGTAGATTGGCGATACATCAAAGTGATGAGATGTCTCTACGAAGCCGCCACCATGTCCGTCCAAGTACAGAATCAGCAAACAAGGCCCGTACCATTGCATCGAGGAGTGAGACAAGGGGACGTTATTTCCCCGAAATTGTTCACAAATGCAATGGAGGACATGTTCAAGACGCTGCACTGGAAAGGGCGTGGCATCAATATCAATGGCGAATACATCTCTCACTTGCGATTTGCAGATGACATCGTCATCATGGCAGAGACGTTGCAGGACCTACAGCAAATGCTGAATGACTTAGCTGACACTTCTGTACGCATCGGCCTACGGATGAACTTGGATAAAACCAAGGTCATGTTCAACGAACATGTACTACCGGAACCGATTGTGGTACACGGTGCCGTTCTCGAAGTTGTTCAAAATTATGTGTACCTCGGGCAGACATTGCAGTTAGGTAGAAACAACTTCGAGGACGAGGTGAACAGAAGAATTCGGTTGGGTTGGGCAGCGTTTGGGAAGCTACGTCGAGTCTTCTCATCGTCGATCCCACAGTGTCTTAAGACGAAAGTCTTTAATGAGTGCGTCCTACCCGTCATGACATACGGAGCTGAAACGTGGACACTTACGGTACGGCTGGTCCACAAGTTTAAAGTCGCTCAACGTGCTATGGAAAGGGCTATGCTCGGCGTTTCTCTAAGGGATCGCATCAGAAATGAGGTGATCCGGCAGAGAACTAAGGTCACCGACATAGCGTACCGGATCAGCAAGCTGAAGTGGCAGTGGGCTGGCCATATTAGCCGCAGAACCGATAACCGTTGGGGAAAACGAGTTCTTGAGTGGAGACCACGTCTCGGCAAACGTAGTGTAGGACGCCCACAGGCCAGGTGGAGTGACGATTTGCGCAAGATGGCTGGCAGGAACTGGATGCGAGAAGCCCAAAATCGATCTAAGTGGCGTGCAATGGGAGAGGCCTATGTCCAGCAGTGGACTGCGATAGGCTGATGATGATGATGATGATGCTGCCTCGGTGGCGCCGTGATAGCGTATGCGACTGCTGTTCTGAAGTCTCGGGTTCGATTCCCGGGTCGGACTCAATATTTGTATGCTCTGCAAATGTATGCATGTATTCACAAAAAAATATATAAGTACTCTATCAGTCAATCTAGGTTTCATAGTACAAGCTCTGCTTGGTTTGAAAGTAGATGGCGTTGTGTGTTAGATAATATATAAAATATTTTTTTTTAAATTATTTTTTGTTAGTAGCATCGATTTTTTGAATAGGCTCAGTTATCCAACGAAAAAAGTAAGTTTTTTTTTAAATGAAAGTGTCAGAACATGTTGGTTTGATCTGGCTCGACCGGCGTGATATCACGGCATCACGGGAAACAGGTGTTAAGCAAATCTTTCGTTGCTTTTCACCGAGTGAGTGAGGTTACCGGAGCTTAAACCCCTCCGATTCCTGATTCTGGGGGGAGGACTCAAACGCACTTGTGACTCGTGAGCTACAGATGTCCATGAGCGTCGGTAGTTATCACCAGGCGATCCGTCTGCTTGTTTTACTCTCCTATGCCATACAAAATGATTATACTTTGTGTATAATCATTTTTTATGAAATGATTATTTAAAAAATGATTATACACAAATCATGCAGATTACTAGGCAGTGTATTGTAAATACAGGGTGCAAGGGACGTCGTAACGAATACTGAAATGGTGTATTCAGACCATCGTGATTCTATTTGTTTTTGTTCGATTATGTTTTTCTAAACTATTCGAAATTAAATTGCAAATTTCTTTTCAAATTCAAAGCATCTCACATTTTGAATTTTATTTATAACCAACGGCTGTGCTATGATTAGACGACGGTGTCAAGCAAACGAGGTTTGCTCGAATATACGGCGTAATTTGCGTAGTCTACAGACGCGGCGCAATCAACTGCGCGTATTGTGTAGGGCCCTTTGTGCTGTTTTCTTAGCACTAAACATACGAATTTCACTACAACATACGTTTACTTTGAACTGTATAGTGCCCAATCGTAAATAATGTTTTAAACATACTTTCTGAGGGAGGTCGATGAATGTAAGCCTAATGTTGACAGTCCTATTGACGTATTGCGGTTTTTTTTAAGTGAGGAGTTTTATCAGATTTTTATAATGAGACTATAATAGGGTTGACATTAGCGAGTGTTTATAAAGGTACAATCTATTATGATCTAGGTATATGGATAATTCTAAAGAATGCGAGCAAGTCAAACCAAAGTAATGCCAACCTATCTTTATGTTACAATATTTATGATAACTAATTGAACTATTTTTTTTTTGCCATAATATAAATAGTAAGTTCTGAAGGTCTTATGCTTTTTGACTAAGCAACAATAATTCCAAAAGCTTAGTTTATATCAATTCCCTAAAGGCTCGTTCCCTAAAGCTAACAGTGCTTGAGGTAATATGCACTGACGTGTTAATTTGAGCAGATGCACACGGCGCCGATTATTAAGAGGGGAACAGCGTGCATTTAATAAGTAGGTACTTACGTATGTTATTTATGTTAGCCCTTACAGCCACACTTTGATTCCTTGTATGTATAGAAGGTAAATTTATACGGCGTCCGTAGTAGTTATTCGGCATTTACGAATATGGCTAGTTAAATATATAATCTTTTATAAATTGAATTAGAACTATGATGATGATAGAACGTATATTGTTCATATTCATTTAAGTTTATACACTACTTAAGTATTTTTTAAATTACTTATATACATTTAAATACATTAATATAATGACCCCTTTGTCTAGATTACACTAGCCTTACTTCTCAGTGATTTTTAGGGTGCTGTTCCTCAAAAGGAAAAATGAAGAATAATTTTGTCGTCCGCCTGTCTTCCTGTCTGTCAAGACCACTTACATGTCTGTGATGATGATGTCTGAAAAAACCATGCTTCTATGTCGCAATGCAATCAAAAGATATGGCCATTTAAGTTTTAAATTTTAACACTTCTCAAGTAAATCTAAATGATGCTACTCTGGCTACTTTCCATGAACCTTGAATCATATAATTTATACGGTCTTACAGCACAAGCGCAGTTAGCGCAGTTTTGTTATATTATCATGTTTTGGCGCTTACAAACTTATCAAATCTAAGACACTTTTCCGCAGAATGACGTGTAGGTATCAAGTTAAAATAACTATCAAATGCTTATCTTTAAAGGTGAAGTAATTAATTTGTTGTTATATCACATAAAATATTTATTGCATACTTTTGTTTTAGGCTTGGAAGATTTATATTATTTATTTAATTTACTCTGCCGTGTACCCATGTTTGGGGGAATATTTTTATCTTTAAAGTCGTTCAATAACTTTATCTTAGACAATTTTTTCTCGTTTAAATACGGAACATTCAGTGTGCATGAACTTGCACTTGTCCGTTTTAGATTTTAGATTATGCATGTACGTGAAGGGAACCCTCGAATACATGAAAATGATGATTTGTAATATAATGATATAGACTTTAACATCTATTAAATAAAGTATGTTATTTCTAAAAAGTGTGAATCAAAATAGAATTCACTCAAAACCATCGAGGTTTTAACAGCCGAATGCTTAATGAGGAGGTGGATTTTTGTTTAATTAAGTTTCAAATAAAAGCAACCGGCGTAATTTGAATAATAATAAGAATGTTCGTCGGAGATTTCCATTGAGGGATCCTCTTTTGTTTTGCCCAAGAGATTCGTACTTCTGTTTTGTTAAGAAAACTGTTTGACGAAATTGTTCTGACACAGTTCGGCTATTTTGTTGTATATTTTAAGGAGAACTCGGCCTTAATTGAGCTGATGAATTTTGATAAAGAGCAAGTCTATCTAATGGTGTATGTTCACAATTACAACCACCTTTAATACTGTGACCTTATAATGAAACACTGAGGTGAAAATTAAATGTATATAGAAATGGCCTATACGATACATAGCAAAGTAAAAAGGAGCAGCGCAGTTTAGTTTGGCCAGAAAATCTTCTTCGCAGCGCACTCTCTAAAGCGCATAAAGGCATCACCAAATTTTTGTTTAGGCAAAACTGCTACTTACGGCAATTGTTCTACAGAAGCTTTCGTAAAATATATTTTGTGAAATCCTGTGAGTGGCCCTGATTAACGAAAAGGCACAGAAATGAAACGGCTTTTCCTGGTTAACGTATCAACGAAGTGGACAAATCTTAGGTAGTTGTGGGTGTGTTATATCCCCTATTCCTAATTCTGTAACCAAACATGTTGATGATGAATTTACGGTACAACACGCATTTTTTTATATGTATTTCATTAAATGTTTCTAATTGCAAATCCATACATCTCTTAATTCTTAATTATTGTGTCATTCCTAATGACACTAATTAACGAAAAAGACAGTTTTAATTTGAAATCTGCTGCCGGTAGAGAACACATTTTAAACACACCATTGACAAAGAAGCCTAAAGAAAATAAAAAGCCTATCGCGATTCTTATATGTCATTTCACACAATAATTTGAAGGTATTATGTATAAAGGTATAGGTTTCGAGAGCAAACACATTTCGTACTCTCAAAGCTTTCAACAACAAAACAATAGAAACGAGATTGAGAAACAAGTTAATAAAGTTTTTAATAGGTTGCAGATTCAACAGATTGCTTTTGCACAGGGCCATTCATTTGTTTCTCCTTGATATAGTCGCTTAATGTTACAGTTGTAAAAAAATAAGATAACGACTTCTAATTTCATTTCCATACATTGTTAAGGAGCAAAACAAGTTCTTGTGTGATTTTTCTTTAAAAACGATTTAATTTGCCAAAATTCTGTTAGGATTCTTACATTTCGAATCGTCGATGCCATTTAAGTATTTTACATTTAATTTTACAACTAAAAGAAGTAACGGCTTGATAATGGCTAAGACGGTCGGACGAGTTATGTGGCGCAATACGTGTAATATGGTGGAAGACTGTAATCCCAGCAATGTATAGCATTTTCCATTCCTGATCAATGTAAATATTGATAAGCATGAAAATTACTATCGCATAAGTTTAGCGCAGGCGTTCTTAAATAATATTTTAAATATGTAGTAACAAAAAATATGTATTATTATAGTAAATTCTCTAGAACCTGTAGTGTACACCTTGGGTATTCAAAACATTGTACACAATATTGGTTCCCCTTAATATTAGTATTTGCAATATTTGGTGAGAAACAAATAAGTTTACAAAGCGATATCCGTCTGTCAAGCCAATCCCAAAACTACAAGTAGTAATTATTCAATTTCAAATCACAATAACAGTGGCTTTGTTAGAGACGACGTTTAACGTATGTTATGTTTACGTTGGCGGCGGTATAGCCACCGACGGGACCGCAGGTCGCCAGAGAGTTCCGACCCCTGGTGGCTGATTAAGGCTGAGGCTTGTTTTTGGTCGAAACACCACATACTCCTAACTCCTGTGTCCACAAGAAGCCGGACATCCGAAAGGATTTTTCATCCCGTCACATAAAAAAAGTATCATAATACGACCACTCACACATTTTATATCTATGTTTCGAGTAAATCTTAGTGAGAGAAAATTTTAGAGAATCTGTCAGAGATATGTAGCTCATTCAGTTCACTTTTTAAATTCTTTGTGTGGTTAAACTAAACATATTACTAAAATGCAGTCTACCGTAACGGTTACTAACTAGTATCTTTGGAGAGCAGTTCTTTTCATGTGATTTATGGACTTGTTGATGTATCTTTGTAAAGATCTAATACAGTTACAATTTTTCTTAGAAAGTTTCCTATCGTTACGCTTTCAATGCGGACAGTGAGATGTTCAATCATTTCACACACGCAATCTTTACTTATGCTTTTGATGGCAAGGCATTTTATTTCGCTCTCGAAGTTTTCACATTGTGAGACAAAGACATTTTTTATCAAATTGTGTAAATAGTAACTTTTTAGTTAGTAATGTTAAGATATCAAGCAAATAACGTCGCCATAGTTAATTCAGGTAGATAAATCAGTGAAAAATTTATTAATAATGAATTAATTCACAATCTGTAATCAAGTGTAAAAATGCACTATGGCAGGTCAGTTATGAAAGGTTTAGAAAATATTACTGTTTATTTCAAACTTACATTTGAAAATCTACTCGTATTATAACGATTTCTTTTGTATTGCATAATGGAACTTTGAAAACAAATATAAAAATCTGACCAGTTAGGGTTAACTCCGGCTCAATCATACAAGTAAGATTTTCAGCTGTTTTATGCAGAGTGAGTTATACCTAATATTAGAAGTAAGTAAGACTTAATATCCAGCAACATTATTAGAAGTAAGTAAGACTTAATATCCTGCAAAGCACTTTTTATTAGAAAATACTTACACTAATAAATGCATGACAACTATTTACAACGTTATGACTACGTAAGCACTTACATGAATCACAGGATTTTGTGTTATTGTTTTACATAAACTGGTGGTAGGTAGGTCTTCACTGTGGGTCCTGCTCGCCCTAGTGGAGGCAATTCGTACATTTGTACAGGAGGAGGACTCAAATTCATTTTAGGTCCATCTACGTGGTCATCCTGCGTATTCATCATATTTTTATTTCTTTGCAAAACTTTATAATTTTTTATAGCTCCACGCAACTCGTGCTGATATAGCGTGGGTTGGTTGCGGCTGCTTTTATCTTCCACCATTTCTTGATCATCTTCATCAGTAAAGTATTGCGTATCAGTTTTTTGTTTAATACTATTCGGAAGTTGTTTAGTTTCTGATCTTAACTTGGTAGATTCGAACTGGTTGCGGGCTAAATAGTTCATTATATTAGCTATGTCCATGGGCCTACTGTTTAAAGACTTAATTTCGTTGTATGGCTTGAGATCATAATAAATATATTTTGGGTTGGCATATTTGTCTGTTTTTGTCTCTGAAATTGGTTTAACTTGCAGGTTTTTATTTTCAATGGTTAATTTATTACTTGTTTCTTGATTATTCTTATTATTTTGAAAGAAATTCTTTAAAAATATATTTTGTTTCAGCATATCTTCTATGTTAATTTCAGTTGTTGTGGTGATTTCTGAGTGAGAGATTGGTTGCGTTTTTGATATCGAAATAATTGGCTTAAAACCATTTTTACTATCTTCGTGAATTATGAAATCTGTGAACTTATGTTTATTAATAGCACTAGATGGTTCTTGTGTCGTAAAACCATTTGGTTTTATTTGAATTTGATTTGTTTCTAGACTTGTTTTATTTGATATGTTTTTTTCGAATCTCAGGGGTATAACGTTTAAATTCATATTATTATTTTCAGTATTTTTGTTTTGAACTCTCGTTTTTCTTGATTCGAAACCATTGTCGTCATAATTGTAGCTTCGTGTAACGGTTTGACTGTGAGGTATAAACTGATCTTGTGTTATGATTTTGGATTTTGAATTTTCTTTCACCTCACTGTGAGATTCCTTTGTTATTTCTTCAATGCTCCTGTTATAATTGGGATGTTGATGCTCCTTAGTAGTGGATTTATCGGAAGGTGTATTTTTTTCACTTGAATATGTTATAGGATTAACAGTATTTAAAATATATTTGTTATACTGATACATGTCGCTAACTTTTGGGTAACTATTTAAATTATCATAATAATGTTGTTGATTATTAGAACTCTCGAGTAAGTCCGGGATTTCAGAGGTTATCTTCATATTTGGCTCTAACTGTTCTAACATTTTTGTGTATTGATCAGCGGTCATTTCACTAAAATTTACACTTACATCGTCTTCACTAGATGATCTTGAAATTAAATTTTTATCCATTTTTCGATTTAAGTTAGCATTAATACCATATTGCCACCTCCATAACGCTTTGTTACTTTCCTGATCTGTGTCTTTCATATTTGCTTCATAGTTCACTATCTGAGGCATTGTTGGTCTTTCAGTAGTAAATATTCTAACTGTATGTTGTTGTTGTTGGGGCGCATTTACAGACGGAGCGTGAGCGCCCTGTGAAGCGAGAAAAGTTATTTGTGGCGAAATTGTTCCACTGTTTTGTTTATTTAGTATTTGATCAGGGAAATCAACTGTTTGAATAGGAGTTTGCGAACTAGCTGCGGCTATTAAATTATTTTGTGTATTAGAACTCTGTGAAAAACTATGTGAGAATGATTCGGGATTTCTCCCCGTAAATAAATTACTGAGATGCGGCGGTGAGACTGCAAAATGGTGCCGGTTTTCGGTTAATTCATTTTCTTTCTCTTCTTCATTCCACAATTTAAAGTGCGGTGGTTTTTTAAGCTCCTCTGCTAAGTTGAACTGTACTGATCTAAAACAAAAAGATTTTATTTTATGTTTTTACCTGAGCTTTAGAGCTTAGTCGCGGTAATATTGACATGCTTAGAAATTGAGAAAGTTTGAAAAGAGTTCAGTTAAGAAAATTAACTGATCAAAACAAATATTGTACAAACCTTTGAATTATTTCTGGTATAGGTGGTGCTACTGGTAAATGTTCTCCACTTGCTCTAAAACCATTGGAGTCCGCAATGTAATGCACAGTATATGTTTTTCCATCATCACCAACATAAGAATATGACCCTTCTACAACTTGTTCTTCTTTATCTCCTGTATTTTCCATGCGACTATGTTGTACATAATGAGTCTGATCAGCACCCAAAGCCCTAAAAGTTTAATAAACAATGATCTTGAGTGATGACCAGTAAAATGTAAGTTTCATCATCATCATCATCATCAACAGCTTTTAACAGTCCACTGCTGGACATAGGCCTTTCCTTAGAAAGGAGGTTTTAGCCTACTATAACACGCTGGCCAGACGGGTTGGTATAGGGTTTGTGTCAAGTTTTCCTTCTCTTTGCAGAGTTATTGTTCTGCATAGTTTGCTCCCTTCGTCGGCTCTAACGACACCCACGGGATGATTGGGGGTGGTGACAATCCGTATTCTTAATTCGTCACCACACGGACTAATGTAAGTTTAAAGTACCTTTACTTACTCATAGCTAAAGCTTCCATCTAAATCCATTTCGTTCGAAAGTCGCAGTATAGGTATTGCAGTTTCTGTAGTAGACATAAAGACACCAGGATGGGAGACAAATTGTGCTCCCATAAAATTAGCTGACTTTAATTGGTCCATGTTGGTATCTCTTTGTATATCTGATATTATTATACTCCGAGGGGACATAGATTGCGTGCCCGAATTTTGAGTAGCAGATTCAGAATTAGTATTAAGTTGAACCGGCAACTTTGTATCTATCCTATCTATGGGGTGTTGGTAGTTTTTAGGTACTGGTCTTATTTCTCTTCTATTCGGTTTGTGTATTGCATCCCTTTGAGTTCGATTGTATTGATTTCGTAAATCGTGTGGTGTAGGAGTGAAGGGTTTGTCCTGATTATCATCGTCATCTTCATCAGAAGACATCGGCAATAGCGTTGTTGATAACAGGATTGGAAAAGGACTTCGGGTTCCAATGGGGGATTTCGGAATGGTTGACGGTAGATATGGAAATTGAAGGTTGTTGAAGTTCTTCATAGGGTAGTATGGTAGCACAGTCTGGCTTTCAGGCGGTAAGTAGAACTGTTTTTCAGCCGAAAACATTCCAGGCTGAGAACCTTGAAATTGTGTGGGAAGTGTGAATGATTCATGACCTTCAGTGTCCACTGCTAATCTTATCAACGAAATAATAAGTGGTATCTGAAAAAACAATAATATCGTGTTACGTCCTAACTTACGGTTTTCTTTAGTAATCTGAACAAATCCATTTTCACTTAATCACACGAACGTCTTGCACTTACCAGCTTCATTTCTCTTGAAGCTGTAAACGCTTTGATAATAATTTTCACGTCACTCTATAGCACTTGTAGTAAATAGACTGGTAATGAAAATGAATTCCGCATACATTTATACGCACGCGTGATGTGTCTAGGCATTGGTGAAAGAGATCGTTTTGTTTTAACAACGTTTCTCTTAAATGAACAGTGCTTTTTTGCTTCGTTCGTTCGTATCTTGTATGCTGGCAGTCTTCAATTACTGCAAAATATAATTGCTGTTGAACGGTATTGCTTTACATCAAAATCATTACCATATTATAGTGAAACCTTGTTTTAACAAAAATAGAAGTTTATATTTACGTAGATATTTCCGTAGCTTTCTGTTTACTCTGATATAATATGTTATAACAAAACTAACATGGTTGTTTATGATGTTGATTTTACTCAACTTTGCCCGATGGTACCCTCCTTCGAGCACAGTCGAGCAATGTTTATGTTATTCGCGTGTACGGATATTTCTTTGGAACGCTCTGTAGCCTAACGAATTAATAAATGGCATAAAATTAAATGGCTGGCAATTGGCGCCCTTTTATATCTTAAAAAAATTTAAAACCTTAAATACAAAATTTTAATATGGAACAAAAATGTTTAAAAAGATTGAATTTTTTTTCTATTAATTTATGAATTCAGTTAATACATTAAGAAAACAATGTTAAGGCAGTTAGGTATTTTGTTTTTTAAAATACAGGTGTTGTCTGTGTTTTGTGTATCGTAAATAATATAACGTGATTTAGTAAGGAACGAAAGAGACAAATGATTCATGTGGTTTCGTTAATTAAAGGGTTTAAAGCCCCGAGAAGTATGACGGGACTTTCAATAAATATCAAGATATATGGGTGGTTTGTATGTGGTCATGCTGAATTCGCGACCATGGTGATGCAACTTTTGTAATGGTCAAAGGCGAGTCAATGGCCCTAAAACCAGTTTGCAAGAATTTTTTGGTCGAAAGCAACCTGCGGTTTTACTTACCAGTAATATGGCAATGGTTTTTCTTTTTGTTGTTTACTTGTGAATATCGGCAGGTGAACCTTTAATAACAGTACTTCATGCTTGGATGTGCATTTATACTTTTTAACTCCAATAGCAATCGACTGAGTTTTTTGATAATCACATTTTATTAAATGGATCTAAGAAGAGGCCTATGTCCAGCAGTGAACTAGTAAAGGCTGTTGATGATGATGATGATGATGGTGAAACAACACGTTCTTATATTTCTTTGGCGTGGTTCAAGAGGCAGGTTAATATGAATAATACACGCATATTATAGTAGAGTAAATCCAAGAATTACAAAAATTTGTAATGTGAAGTCGTGTTTTTATGTGCTTACATTGCAAAGGATGGCCTAACCTTAGGAGGTATATGTCTATCTCTTTAATATAACCCACAGTAACCATTTTTATCTTTTACATATTACAAAAAAATAATGGGTTATCGACGAAGCTATTTTGAAGAATACAGTAATATTCATCATCCAAATAAATACGTTTGATACGTTGTGCGTTTAATGTAGATCAAAATTGCCCTTTTTAACATACGAGTATCATTAAAATGTATATCTTAGAAGATATCAGAGATTTAAAATCGGGGGCCAAGTGGCCGTCGTCAGGCGGAAAGTACACACAGCAGGTCTGTAACTATTGTATACTAGCTGACCCACGCAACTTCGTCTGTTTGACTCAAAAGGAATAAATTTTGCCCGTTTTCGCAACATTTTTCATTGATACTCGGCTCCTATTGGTCGTAGCATGATGTTATATAGCCTATATCCCTTCCTCGATAAAAGGGTTATCCGCTACTAAAATAATGTTTCAATTTAAACCCAGTTCCTGAGATTACCCCAAACAAACAAATTCACAAACTTTATAATATTAGTATAGGTCTTTTACAGCTTCTGTCTCGTTCACTCAACAATTTTCGTATAATGAAATTTAAAAAAATCTGTTTGATCTTTTTGAAAATTTCTTTTATACAAACCTAGTCCTGACAAATAACGAACACAAAAAGTGAATTAACGAATTTAGTACAGTCGTTCGGAAGTTTTGCACGTTTTTTCGGCGATTCATTTTTATTTATACTCGTATGTAGTATGTTGTATGTAGTAGATAAAGATGTCCTGTAATATAGTCCTATCATAATAATAGTATAATTAATTACTCCATCCTGACACCACCGTTCGCGACCGGGGTGGATCGCTAGTGTTATGTAAAAAAAAAAATAGAAAAAAAAGTTAATAAAATTTATTTTGAGAATAATTATAAAAACGATTAATACACTTATTTACATGATTAAAAAAAGCTTCAGCGACCTCCGGCGCCGAAGCCGTCTGCGGTACCTGGCCCACTCTCGCTCCGTGGCGGCAATCATGTTACCGAGCGAGAGAATTCCCACTCCGACGGCCGTTACGCCTTTGCTCTATCCATACCAGGCATTCTGCCAGCGTGTGGAGTGCCGTGTCCACGGTCCGACCATCGCAGTGGTGGCACTCAGGTGTTGGCTCCTTGCGGATCAGATGCAGGTGATCTCCGAAGCATCCTTTCCCAGTAATCACGTGCGTCAGCCGGTAAGAGAGGGTTCCGTGACGCCTCTCGAGCCAATCCTCCATAACGGGTCTTACCGCCGCAATATCGGCGTGCGTGGCGCTCGGTTCCTTCCACTCCTCTACGAGGACCTGGCGGAGTCGGGATTTCTGGTCCTCGATTTTTCGAGTCTCAGGACTTCGCATCGCAGACGCGGGTCATAGCCTCCCGGAACCACTCTGCCTGGACATCCACGTCGAAAGGCTTGTCCGGCGCAGGGGCCCATGCCTGTACAATGGCAGCTGCCAGGAGGAGCTCCCGATCTAAGCGCTTGAGCGCCCAACATGGTTCAGGTGGTGCCGGCCTAACCAAGTTCCACATTTGTAAGAGCGGAGCACGCAAACGAGATGTCCACGATCGAACTGCCCCTCGCTGTTACAAACGTGGCTACGGCCTCCCGGGCTAGGATAACTAGGCTGAATCTTTCGCCTCTGTTCTCCAGTACCCAGCCCCTCGGAGCTGTGCACTCCCCTGTACCACAATGGCCATTTTGTGTAAATAAATTTAATTATGGTTTTATATTACTTTTTTAATCAAACCCATGACTTGACTTGACATAATGAAAAAAGGGTCCACAATTTATAAACATTTTTATTGTCCATACAAATAAATACCACTTTTGTACACAAAATACACAAAACTTGTCTCACCTCAATCAGCGATCGAATTCACAATTTACAATCGTGACTTAGACACTGACAATTGATACATATTGATTTGATTAAAATCGTAAAAATCAACGAGAGGTATTATTCACATGCAATGTCTTTCTATCCATTAAAGTGCATTTTACAGCTTCGCCGAAGTTGAGGTTTTACTTTTTATGATTTCAAACAGTACTAATATGGTACATGTTAATCCAGATGCGCTTTAATGGACAGCAGACGTAACATTTTTAACAAGTATTATGACATAAATATCTATAGTATTTAATTTGTACTACGAATTGTACAATTATATAATTTTTTTAAAACTACCAATTCAAATCTTAAACGTTGTATTTTAGGTAGTAGTTTTGCTGCTGAGGCTGGTTGTACGATTGTTGCGGTGGGTTGTATGATTGTTGGGGTGGGTTGTACGATTGTTGGGGTGCGTTATACGATTGTTGGGGTGGGTTGTACGATTGTTGGGGTGGGTTGTATGATTGTTGGGGTGGACTGTATGTTTGTTGGGGTGGGTTGTACGTTTGTTGGGGTGGATTGTATGATTGTTGGGGTGGGTTGTTAGTTGGATTTGTGGTTATGGATGGATTAGAGGGCTGCTGGTTGACAGGCGCGGCAGTCTGAGAAGGATACTTGTTAGACCCTTGCTGTGAGCTGTAACAAATAAAATCATTATGTTTATTTGCAATAATGATGTTAAAGCCAAACATTCGAAAAAGCCCTATATTATGTCATAGACATAAGTTAGGTAACTTTATGTACACATATTGTATGTTGACTAATAAATTAATCTCTATCTGCTCTATTAACCTTACAAGGTTAATAGAGCAGATAGAGATTAATTTATTAGTCAACATACAAAATTTACCTAATCTTATAGGTACTCCTATTAACGGTACCATTTGTTTCTGATTTTGACAAAATTTGAAACTATTCCTCACCGGCTAATACGCCTCCACTTTTTCGAAGTTAATAAAGTAAATAAAAGTTGCCTCTGATAAATACCCGAGGTATAGGAATAAAATAACATATTGTAAACTAACTATATTTTATGTTACTATTTGTTGAAAAACGAGGTATTAGTTACAATTTAAACTACTTTGTTTGGATTTTCCTTATGAAAACGGAATGAACATGGAACACCTTAAACTTATTAAAATATGAAGCATTTGAAATTTAATTTCAATTAATTTTTAATTACGATGATTTCGTAACTCTAAACCATGGGAACATTTAACAGAAAAAAAAATTAAATATGTTCAAATTCAGTACCAGCACAGTCCAGTGTTTTACACAAAGTTATGAAAGTAAAATAGGTTGATAGTTTAGGCGAAGTTTAAACTTAGTATTATAGGATTATACCTAGGTAGAGGTTTAAAATTAGTCTATGAAAGTCCAGGTTTTATAATAATGCTTTTCTCGAGGTGACTGTTAATACAATTGAGCTACACCGTCAGTTTATTAATTTATCTATGTATCAAACACTCTGAGTTTAATAACGTTCTATGTAATACTTACGGGTTCTCAACGTATCCAGAAGATCCACCAGGTAGATGGCTTCCGAATGCATGGTATCCAGTGTGGTCAGCCCAGTAAGTGACTGTATAGATAATGCCGTCAGCACCGCGGAAGGAATACCAGCCCTTCTTCACAAGACTCTCTCCATTTTGATTGGGGTCGGTAAAGTAACCTTGTTCGCCAACGCTGGTCCCGTCTGCGATCTGATATCTAAACAAAAGATTTATAAATTATATTTTGTTTTAAATTTCTAGAAACTACGCCATTAGCATTTTGTTTTACTTCAGTACTGTTCTACTACGAGTTAAAAATATGTAAATGTTTATTCTATCCACATTATATAACTGACAATATGATCTGTATATGTACATCACACGATATTGATTACTGAACATAGGTTTTTACGGAGGGACTTTTAGTTTTAATAATAATAGTTAAAAAAAACTAAAAAACACGCTTTTTATAGAAAACCAAACTAAAAAATAGAAAATAAATATTAATAAATTAAAAAAAAAAGCGTTGGGTGCATTTTGTCAATAGTAAAAAGCACCCCAAGCTTTTTTTTTTCATAAAGAGCGTGTTTTTTAGTTTTTTTAAACTATTTTTTTTTAATTAGTGTATTGTCATCGGTACTCGATATGTCTACGGAGTTTGAAAGAATTCTGACCGTTTACAGTTAGTCAAAATCAAGCCCAAGGGAGTCGGTTACAACCAAACATATCTTCATACGTATGTTTGCGTTCTGTGGGTTTGCGTTCATTAGGAAATTGTAATAACTGTACAATTAATTTCATGGTCAATTTAACTTCATTGAAAAATCTAAAAAATTATCGTAGATTGCTTAAAACTAATTAGTTCTTTTTTCAATATATTATCATATTTTGCTGTGAAACTAAGTTTAAAAGTTGTGCTAAAAGTTATATATCTTTCTAAGTAATCTTTATCGCATATGTTTCAAACACTCTTTTAACTTAGGCAATCTAAAAATACTCGTCAACACACGTCACAGTAAATTTTTCAAAGAAATATAAGTTCGTAATTACAAAATATATTTTTGTGTCATATAACAATATTTACTCAATTATTTTGATTCTGAAGGTAAAATTCAATGCAATCAAATAAACTGAATCTTTTGACTACGTTGACTTATAAGCTTTATTATTTTGCAGACAGTAAGTACTTGATTGTTCATTTTAACATTATACCTAAACGCATTCCAGAGAAAAACGGGCATTGTCAGGTAAGGGGATGGCCAGACTAAAAAGTCATTCTGTTAAGATATTTTTTTTAGAAAGGAAACCTTAAAACTATTAATGTATAATTATTTTCAAAAAAGTATCATCGACTTCAAATATTGATAAATGAAATATTGATTACTTAAGATAAATCACAACATTAGAAAGAAATTAAAGATCACAGTTATGGACATTTTAACATGCGTATTAATATAAAAAGCAGTTAAATTTACCAGTATTATAGGTTAGCTAATAATATAATATATATGTATCTAAACTCGATATCGTTAGCATACATTTAAAATCTAAACGTACGTTTATTGTCGGTCGTTCTACTATCATTTGTTTTTCTTTGTCTTTGTATTCGTTTCGCGAAGGACTCCCGCACTATAAAGATTATATCTCAAACATTGAGGATGTTCTTAACAGTTTTTTGTCCGTTCTATGTGTGCCATATGTTTGTGATACGCTGAGAGACACCTACGCAGTTTGGTCAAGAATGTGAGCAAATATCTGTGAGAAAATCTTTAATAGATCTCAACGGTATTACCAAGTTACCAAAACTCCGTTATACAGTGAGCTAATATATTTCATCTACATAGATATAGAACAACCTTTTTACTAAGACTGTCAAATAAAGTCAGTACAGGAAACTTATTCCTTTGCCTAATTTACACGTAGTGTGAGAATTCGCTTTACCTTTAAATTTATTGTGGACATATATTTAAATGTATATACAGTAGTTAAACTAATTTAGCAGCTAATTAATGAAACATCTTTTTATTAAACAAAAAAATCTTAATAAAAACACGATTCTGTTTTAATTTATTATACATGCAGAGTCATAAAATGATTGCCTCATAATTCATTAATTCGGTGGATAAATAAAATAAGATTGGATAGAACGGTAAATTCTTTAAAGTATTTTAGTTTTCACATATTTTACTTTTTTATGATGACTTTACAGTTATTATGTGGGTTTTTAAGTTATGCGAAATGAAGTCCTTTTTGGGGTCTTTTTTAAGCCGTTGAGGTATACGATAACCGGATTACCCCTGATTTTATTTCAGATCAGACAAAGGTCCGTTGTTCGACGTTAGAGACTGAAGGAAATGACAGATTGTAATTTTTACATAATACATATTTGCATTTTGAACACTATTAACACTCGATAATGATGCTGTTCAATAAGTAAATGACTGACATGCTTATAGACGGTTACTTGTGATATAAATTGTCCCAAAATCAACGGTGTTCTTCGTTTAAATAGATAATAATTATTTATTTAGTTTAGTTAAATCGTCTAAATTTGTATTTAAATTACAGAATTTTGTTTTTCCCACGGCGCGCGTGGTATTAGTTTAAATGTAATTCGGGATGGGACGAATTCAAAAATTTGGAAAAAGAACTTAAACGGTGTTTCTAAGCGGGCCATGCAGCTTAAGAGTACTCACATTTCAAATCAAGAATTGAAATTATTGGGTTAAGAACATTTGCTTGTGTGACAATTTTAAATTCAAATTTGTTTTATATCATTGAATTTGTGTATTCACAGCGGGATATTTATGATGACCGGCATTTATGGTAAATCTCGTTAAAATGTGTATAATCGAGTATGAACTAGTCGCATATAAATCAGATTAAATCGAATATTTTTCTTGAAACACTTGGATAGCAAAACACTAAATCCTCTATAGTTGAATGACACATTTACACCTACTTGAATTGGTATGGAGGCTGTTTGGTACGAGTAAATAAGCTGAGTTTCAATTGAGAGACAATTCTCTGGAAGGTTTTTATAGGTATCTTCAAAAAACTATACTACCTAAATAAAAGGTAGACTTATTAGATTACGTTACTGACACCAAAGAAAAACCCCTTTAATCGTTGCTAAAGTTGTGAAAATATTGGTAAAGTGTACGTCATCTGATATCTCTTGTACTCGGCTGTAACTAACAGAAAACATCAGAGAGCAATATTATAATTCTGGTGCTTTATTAGATCCAATTGAATTGAAATACCAATCGTTATTAATTAAAGACACGTACAGCCAGGACACAAAAATGAAAAATGAAAAGTAAATGAATAACGAAAATAAAAAATGCAAGTCTTTGTCAGGTCCCAGAATCATAACACATGTACCTGTTAAGCTAGTGGCAGCCTGCGGGCAGGGTTGGACACCAAACAGTGACTACGACAACACACGACTTCTATTTTACAACCTGCTTACGCCGCGTTGCCGTCCTGGCAAGTCTGGTGTCTGTCTCAGCTTTTATCATAGACTTAATGGTTCATTGACTCAGTCCTCAACTATGCAAATTTTTTATCAATGACCTTTGTCTTTTAAATTAGCATGTTAAACCGTTAAAATTATGAGTAAAACTCCAGCTTACACTGCCACATAAGTAGATATGAATAAATTACCGGATTATTTTTAAGAATGCACAAATTTTACCTATATATTTAAATTTTGTATCATAGGTTAAATACAATTATAACATTTAAATTTAATTGTAAGCATTGATAAAATTCCCTGGTTTTGTTAGTGTTTACATTAATATTTCATAATTTTAGTACAGGATTCTCTTCAGTGTACCTAGACCTCATACATTCAGTTAGTACAAAATTACTTAAAAAGTACATTTTATTTTTCAATTAAATACCCGATGTCTTTTAGACCTCATCAGATCAGTCTTTAGTAATCATTTATTAGATAGACGTAAATGCCTATGATGATGATTTAGGGAGTTCCAAATTTAGAATCGTCAGTAAGGGTACACTACGCCATCGGCTCCAGAGAAACCAAAATACTTTTATACTAACCCAGTATTACCAAGTATCCACGACTATGTTAAACATTTGACAACTAAAGCAGCCACGCTTTTTTAATAAACTACAAAAAAAGAAGTAGGTTCTAAATTCGGCTGCACTTTTTCAACCGCTTCAAAAAAGGAGGTGGTTCCCAATTCTTGGAATCTTTTTTGTATATCTTAGAATTTCGTCATTATTGAACCGATTTGGAAAATTCTTTTTTATTTGGGATACCTATGTTTGGTCCCATTCCAGTCGGTTAAATTTTTTTTACCGACTTCAAAAAGGCGGAGGTTAAAAATTCGGATGTGGATATTTTTTTTTATGTATGTTCGGGCATAACTCCGTCATTTCTTTTCAAAATTATTTTTACGTTCGAAAGGTCCGCTTTTAAATTTCATATAGATCTGATGATGAGTTTCGGAGATAGACAACGGAACTCTTCAAAAAATGACAGCAAATGAACCGCGATTGCTGCTATGTTTTTAGTACTCTTTGTTAATATTGTTTGAAGTTAGTTTTTTTTTTAAAGTTATATAAAAGGTAATTATTTATCTTTCACATGGTACGTGAACGACATAGTAATCTACAAAAAAAATATGTTCCTAGGACACTTATATAGTGTCTTCGTCAATATTTAATAACAATAATATTATATTTAAGTTAGAGTACTTACTCATATTTGTAGTCACCATTATCTCCCATATAAAATTCATTTTTAATAACAGGTACTGGTGTTGTTGTTGTTGAAGCCTGTTCAGGAGCGATCATGCTGTCCCCATAATAGTCGTTCTGTACTTGAGGCACCCAAGGAATTGGCGCCTTAATAGCTTGATAGCTTTGCCAGTCCCGTAGTCTCTGGCTAGGTGGTATGTATGTTGTAGCTGCTTGGTATACATTTACTGGCAGGATTCCAATCTTGGCCTGCTGGTATTCTTCGGCCAGTGACAGACCCAAAATAGTGAAAATATAGACCTGTAGAAAAAGTGATTATTTTATAATCAGAATGCAGCATTCTTATAATAAAATAGAGCTGGGCAAGAGTTGGTCCGTTTAGAAATTAATAGCAAGTGGAAGTTCATTAATGTAATTATGGCATATCGTTCGCATTTTAAACAATACTTGATATATAAACGAATATTCATACAGCAAAACGATTAACGTATGAGAGTGATATACAAAGATATTCTCACTGCTAAAAACTGGTCTTGAATGTTTAAAATAACTCTTTTTTAACTAATAGACCAATTTGGAGTTGCTTTTAGTAGCTATCTAGTTGAAAATCGCTATCAAAACAATATATTATACAAGTCAATATTGAATTTTTTTAAGAGAATTAATGATTGGGAGTAGTAATAGTATACGTTTACTTGTTATAACTAAATACTGATAATGAAATAAACTAGGTGTTTGTCTCCTAAATTTTCAACATTTTTGTCTAATATGTATTTTTTTTATCAAAGTTAATGTAGTTGTATAGAAATTTTGTTGAGAAAAACATGTTAGTTTTTTTAAATTGTTTAAACTAAGTATTCTTTTCTTTAGTTAATCAATGCTAATTAGGACAATGTTGTGCTTGTAAATAAATAAAAAAATTGCGTGGGTGTATTACTATTTTAATTAAATTGTTACGAAATGATATTAACTAATACTTTTAATAGGTAAAAATGATTTTTATTAGAAAAAAAGGGTTTTAAATTAATTGCAAAAATATAAAATAGTCATTTAGTACAATATACCAAATGTATATATCTGCATATAACACATATATCCTCAAATAAGAGACTTTACCAGTGATACGCTTTGACATTTTTTTTAAAATTTGACACTGATATTTTCCACACTAGACACTATCACAAATATCCAAGGACTCACCAGCTTCATCATTGTGTCCTTCTAAGTCGGTTTCCCGTTCAATACTGTGCTTCTAGGGGACAGCTCCACATTTTTATAGCTATCCTGCGTCCTCAAGCGTCCGCGCATCTAGGCTTGAATGTCCGTCAAGATACAATGACCTCACAGTCGTAATCAATAAGTAACATTTTAGGGTAAACTCACATTTTGCTATGGGAAGTTGGTATTTTTATTATGCTATGTCAAACAAGTTTCATAAAAATTAATAATGTATTTGTTTATATACTGTTAGAATTAATCAGCCAGGAGTAAAATCAATAAAGTTCAGTAAGTTAGTTGATATTACTTTTTACTGTTACTTGTATAATATAACAATATGTATGACGAGCTCCCTGATTTTAGAGAACCTTCACACTTTCACACTACTGAGTGTTTCTATTTGTAAATAGGGTTGCCGGCACATCGGGATAGGACAAGCAGTGACCCTGTGGATAGCTGGCGTAGCCGTAGTAGATAGAGATAGACTTTGCATTGACACGCCGTAACTATACTACTTGACGGACCTGTTGGTTAGGGTGTCCCGTCAATGTATGGGTTTTTTTTTAAAGCGACGGCTACGCAAGAGGCATCAAAAGTTGCGTTTTTGTGAATAGATTACAAATATAACAAAATTTAATTAAATATTTGTCATCTTTAGGCCTCTACCGATCCTAGAAGTTTTTCAAATTTGCCATTTTTAGAGGTTTCGAACATAAACTATAAATGATACAAAAATAATGTTTTAAAGGTTTTAATCAAATTTATAGGTACTACAAAGACATAAGGTAATGTTCAGTAAAGTTTAAATACTTATAATTAGTGCTTATTTCAAATACGAAATTGGTTCTTGTGGCCAAAATTAGGCATTTCCGCGAGAGATTTTAATCTGTTTCTGATTAAACCATCCCGAGCTGTAGCGTCCGTGACACTTAGAGAAGCCTCCGTCACTAGCTTTACACATCTTTCCACTGATTGTGTATGACAGGGGAAATCAATAACATCGAAGCTTTGTTCTTTAGCCTTAATTCTCAGTTCGTCGTCGGACATCTGTCGCAAAATCGGTGGAGCGGATATCTCACACTCTTGCCAAAATATCAAATCGATGTAATATCGCGCATCGAAGTTAAGTTTTGGTACTTTAAATACCCTGCGAGTATTGCTTATTTCTGCTTCTCTTGCCTTTAATATTTTGCGAGCTGCAAGCTCTCGAATATGCTCTCTGTCGTCGAATAGCATGGTAACAAGTAAGTTTTCAGGGTGAGCAAAAAAAGCGTTTCTCTCGATCACTGAATTCACAATATATCTTTGCTTATCAGGCAAAAATCGGGAGTATGTAACCATTTGAAAAATATGATTGGCTCCATCTTTGAATGATGAGTTTTTCTTAATGAGGAACCAAACTGGAGCATAAACTTTGACCACATAATTGACAAGCAGCTTTAAATTATTTGATGGCGAAACAGTACTTACATAAAGTCTGAGTATGCGATTGGCAGTAGTTAGCCATCTTGAATGCGTCATTTTTCCAGGTTGGCGGCTCGCTAACTCAGGGGAACAAGAACCAGTCGTCACAGCATGACACATTTCATACAGATACTTTTGATCCGTACTTAGTTCCTTCACAATGTCATCAGGTAATTCGAGCAAATTGCCAGCCACTGCACAAAAAGACACTAGTGGTTTACTTTCACAAACATTTAGCTGTTTTCCAATAGGTCCTGAGTATTCTTTCGACCCAGATGTGCTACCATCTAGAGACATAAACAAATGGCGAAGCGGTAATTCATTTGTGTGAAGCATACAAACACACCATTGTAACGGTCTCTTCAAATAGTCTTCCAGGTATTTAATGACACCTCCTTTCCAACCTGTATTTGTAGGAGTGCCATCGCAACCCACACAACTTACTTCTTCTAAGTTCCATCCTTGATTTTCTAACAATTCTATAATAGAAGTGACAATCCCTTTCGCAGTACCTCGACTCGGCGTCGTATGTCCCAAGTAAATAGATCCCGGCTCTGTAAGAACTGAAATGTGTTCTTCTAAGACTTCTTTTCGGTGGTACCGGCTGTCTATGTTATTGATCTTGAGAGTTGTATCTTTTCGCCCATCGAAGTAGATACTCTTTATAATAATTTTATCGATGTCTTTGCTGGCTTGGGTACGTGACTTTGAAACAGTTCTGTGAATCTTATTTTTATCAATCACAAGGTTTAGATCTTCGGAAGATACCATTCCTACGTCAACTAAGACTGCTGAAGCGACTGCAGCTGCCGTACGCGTTGATAGTCCGTATCGATCACATACCTTAGCTACTGTTGGCAGCGTCAGAGTGTTCCGACTAAATGAATTAGATGGAGACTCCTTTAAGTCACTTTTAGTAGAAGGTTCTATTGAAAGCGACTGTGAACGAGGCGGCAACACGCGTACCGGTACAGTATCGGTTTGTGAAGTACTCGGAAAACATGCTTGCTCTGTCCGCTTCAAATTTTCTTGTCTTTGATGTTTCTTTAAAAGCCTTGCAGTTTCTTTTGCGTCTACGCCGCTTATTGCCATTTTCCTATCATTTCTTTGGTCCAGTAAAAAATCTCTTTCAGAAATAGGAACTTTCTTGGGTTTAGTGCAGGAACAATTTTCAAACGAAGTGCACTTACAAGCAGCGATGTCAAAAAGCTTATTTGACGATTCCAAAAAGCACTTAACTTTGTTGTCATAGCTATCGTTTCTCTTACTTTTAGGATATCTTATTAGTGATAAATATTTGTTAAAATATGCGGTTAGCAGTTGAGTAACCCGTACGTTAGAAACGATGGGCAGGGCCGCGCCGCCCCTGTGTGCAATGTGTGCGGCGCACACAGGCGCCAAGACAATAGAGGCGCCGCCATCGAAATTACTTTTGTTACACTTATACAACAACATATTCTTTGTATTCGAGTATCGATAAGTAAGTAGGTACAATAGGCGCAACATATGCCTTGTAAATAACAAAACATCATTATAATGCGCTTATTGTACAAGTCTTCTAAGATAATATTCACGTGTGTGGTTTAATTTTACGCTTTGGGTTTTAGTTAACATTAGTTACGAGCTCAGCTTTAAAATCAAAAGAACCGCCGTGAGTTTGTTTGAATGAATGTAACCCGATACCCAATGCGTTGCGTGCGACGCAAGCGGGTTGAGGTCACGGGGATTCCCCGACTTTAAGGAACGAGAGTGCCAAAACAATTGATCAATCAGTCAATTGAAAGTGTGTGCAAGGTGCGCATTGATTTTTTATAATAAGATTAAGTTCTAGCTCTAAAAACAATATATAGTTTGTGTGTTGGTGATTGTTTTAACTTGTTTTCACGATGAGTGATAGTACTCAAGATAAAAAAAAGAAATTATCTGGTTACCAGAATTTAATGAGGAAAAGAAAACAAGAAGAAGAACGTGATAAAAATACAACTAAAATAAGTAAATATTTTACGGCTTTACCATCCACTTCCAAAGAATCATTAGAGACAGAAACCAGTAATTTTATCGATGAAGATGATGTTATGAAATCTGATTCAAAAAACGCTTCAGGTACGTGCTTTTTATGTAATTTTCTATACAAATAAATATAACTTTAGTCTATAATGTCAAAATAAAAAAAACATTTTCTTTATTAATTTCATTACAAGCCCTGCTCAGCTTGGGACTAGACGGCGTTTGATTGTCGAGAAATATTCATTTATTTATTTATTTTATCATACATAATTATTAGACTGTTTCAAAAAAATCGACAATTTTTTTTTCTTAATTATATCGAAAATATTGTTGCAAACGGTGGAAAGAAAATCCTGTGAAGGTTTGAGCTCTTAATATTAATATTAAGACGTGCCGCATCGTGAATTTCAATTTCCCATTCAAATAACATGGGAACAACGTTCTCTTGGATTTTAGAATTTTTTAACTCACGTTAGAGATAATATTTTTAAATTATAACTTATTCTTATAGAGAATTTAACGTTCTACAGAAAAGGTGTCTTACAGTTTAGGGATATATTTATTTTTTCAAAAGTTATTTAACATTGAAGGTGGATCGATCTAAAATTTTTACATTTTCTTATTTTCCGAAGCAACCATCAACTTTATGAGAAAACTTACCATATGTAAAAAATATCAAAGACTTCTTAGGAAATAAGTTATAGGAAATTGAATTCTCTATAAAAAATGTATCATAAAATTGTTTCATAAAGTTAATGGTTGCTTCGGGAAATAAGAAAATGTAAAAATTTTGAATCGATCCAACTTTAATGTTAAATAACTTTTGAAAAAATAAATATATCGAAAAACTGTAAGAAACCTTCTTTGTAGAACGTTAAATTCTATATTAGAAAGAGTTTTGATCATTTAAAAATATTATCTCTAACGTGAGTTACGAAATTCTAAAATCCAAGAGAACGTTTTTCCCATGTCAAATCCAATGGGAAATCGAAATTCACGATGCGGCACGTCTTACTATCAATATTAAGAGCTCAAACTTTCACAGTATTTTTTCTTCACCATTTGCAACAATATTTTCGATATAATTAAGAAAAAAAAAATTGACGGTTTTTTTAAACAGTCCAATAATTATTCATAGATAAATCAGTTTATTCCGACAGGTAGATAGGTACTCATATGTCTGTGTTTATCTGTCTTTAATTTCAGATGATGCCGCTGAAGTTACGTCCGTGCCTCTGCCTGATACACCATTGTCACCGCCAAAACAATTATCGTCACCAATACCAATTTTTTCCAAAGATGACCCTGGACTCTGGCCAAAAGTTTTCAATGCTACTGTGATCCAGTATTTAATAGAGAATCCGATTAAACAAATTAAACTGTATAATTTTCCGCGTGACTCTTCGGGGCGAAAATTTTCCGAGTATTATTATGAAAGGCATTTAGGAAACGGTGAAAAGTATCACAGAGAGTGGCTGCTGTATTCAGTGTCCAAAAATGCCGTTTATTGCTTTTGTTGCAAGCTATTTGAATCAAAACATAACAATAAATTCTGCGAGGGAATTAGTGATTGGCAACATCTAGCTTTGTATTGCAGCAGACATGAGAAAAGTTCTGCTCATTTCAATAATTATAAAAAATGGACAGATTTATGTCACGATCTTAAAAATAAAAACACTATTGATAGTTTTCAACAAAAACTTTTAGAGGTTGAAAAGCAGCGCTGGTACGATGTAATCAAAAGAATAATATATGTGGTCCAATTTCTAAGTACACAAAATATGGCTTTTCGAGGCCAAAGTCAAAAATTATACGACCGTAACAATGGTAATTTTTTAAAATGTATTGAACTGTTAGGAAAATTCGATCTTTCAATGACTGAACACATACGACGCGTAACGAATGTTTCGGATTTAAAAAATATGCCGACTTATCTTGGAGATAAGATCCAAAATGAAATAATTTACATACTCGGTAACCAAATTCAACATTTTATTTTAAATTTATGTCAAATTAATAAATATTTTTCAATAATACTGGATTGTACACCTGACGTTTCACACGTAGAGCAAATTAGTATTATAATAAGATTTGTCTATTTTAACACAGAAAATAGAAAGTTGGAAATAAGGGAGCATTTCCTAGCTTTCTGTCCAATTATCGATACAACTGGCGCTGGATTAACGTCATTTATAGTAGAAAAACTAGCCGAAATTAATTTGGACATAAACAACTTAAGGGGACAGGGCTATGATAATGGATCAAATATGCGCGGTAAGAATAATGGTCTTCAAAAAAGATTGTTGGATCTAAATCCCCGCGCTTTCTATGTACCGTGCGCTAGCCATAGTTTAAATTTAATAGTAAACGACGCTGCCAATCTCAGTTATCATACGACTGGATTTTTTAGTATTGTGCAAGAATTATACAAATATTTTTCTTCCTCTACCAAAAGATGGGATATATTAAAAAAATATGTCATAAATCTGACCTTAAAACCATTGTCTGAAACAAGATGGTCAAGCAGAATAGATGCTATCAAACCGCTGTTTACAAATTTACCAGAAATTTATGATGCCTTATATGAAATATCAAATGGTATATCATACGATCAGAAGGCAAAATATGACGCTAAATGTCTAGCAGAAAAAATATGCTCCTTTTCATTCATTTGTTCACTAAATATATGGCATATGATTTTGACAAAAGTAAATTTTGTGAGCAAAATTCTGCAGTCCGTCGATATGAATATGCAAGTTGCTTTAGATGCTTTAACGGAATTGAAGAAGTTTATGATAAAAATTAGAACCGACGCAAATTTTGAAGAAATTGTAAATTATGCCATGAAAATTGCCGAAAAATTAGATGTCGAGGCTGAATTTGAAACTTCCAGATCCAGACCCCTAAGACGTCGTAAGACTCCAAAGAGTTTTGATTATGAACACGAAGACCATACTATAAATGATCTGAAGACCGCTTTTAAAATTAATGTATTTTTCTATATTTTGGATCAAGCTTTATCCTCCGTAGACGAAAGATTTAATTTATTAAATAATCAAAATGACGTGTTTAATTTTTTATTCAAACTAAGTGATGACCAAGATCAAAGTCGATTAAGAAGTAGCTGTCATCGTTTGCAGAAACAACTTTCTGCAAATGATTCATTGGATATTAACGCCGATGATTTGTATGAAGAAATTGTGTCGTGTCAGTCTCTTTTCAAAAAATTAAATAATGATGTGGTGAAAATTCTCGAATTTATATATTTAAACAATTTGACAGCTGTTTGCCCTAACATCACCATAGCATTACGAATTTTGCTAACTATGCCAGTTACCGTAGCAAGCGCGGAAAGGTCCTTTTCTAAATTAAAACTTGTAAAAAATTACCTGCGCTCAACAATGAGCCAGGAAAGATTAACAAATTTAGCAACAATATCCATAGAGGAGGCCATATTAGACCATATAGACATACACGAGATTGTTAAGGATTTCGCAAACAGAAAAGCGAGAAGAGTGGAAATAATATAATTTAAGTATGTTTATATTCTTACATATTTTAGACTTGTTATTTTTTTTAAACATAGCATAAGTAATAGTTTAATCAGTATCATTAGAAAAGTCAGCTATTTCGTTATTAATATCTAAGTATACAATTAGAATTTAACATCATAAGTAAAGTATGTAAAAATTAAATTTGTGTTTTATTTTTCGCAGTAATTGGCAAGCGGAAGCGAACTGCTTTTACCTATTTAGGAAAATATTATCAAAGTATATAAAACTGGAGAACATTTATTTCGGTCTAAATTAACAAATAATAAAAAAACATAAGTTGAAACATGAAGATTCGTGAAAAAAAGAGGCGCTTCATAGGTTTCGCACACAGGCGCTGTGGGGGGTCGGCGCGGCCCTGACGATGGGAATTGAAGCTTTGGTCCAAATTGTGTTAAGTTTTCCAGAAACTATTGAAAAGACTTCTGTGTTCGATGGATCTTTTCCGTTTTTCTGTAGTTTTAATTCACTTTTAGTAAATAAAATGCACTTAATAACGTCTTTTATAACAGGTAATTGGCGATCGTCAAGTTATTTATAAGGTCCCAATATAGTATAAGTAGTCTCACTTCGCCTTGAACACATTTTTATGATTAAGTAACGCAAATTACGTTTTTCTTTCAAAGAAGAATAGAACAACTCCTTACAAGAGTAAAATCGAAATAGAAATGAGACGAATTGTCTTGTTGTAGAAGTAGTGCACGTACGAAAATCAAGTCAAAACATGAATTTTGTAGGAATTTTGCAAGTCCGATCCAAACCGATTGATCGCTAAAACAACCTGTCGATACTTGCAAATCATAGCCGAGGCTTTTCTTATTGATAAAATTACAAGACAAAACAGGATTGATTCATAAAACATAGAATATACGACATTGACTACAAGGCTGTTTTTGCGAATTTTCAGTAAATAAAAATGCTGGTAGAGCCCTAAGGATATTTTTAAATATTTTTTGAATTATTTTTACGCTAATCTACGTTTAACAGCGCAACTTTTGAGAGGTCTTAAGTAGCTAAAATAAGAATAAAAAAATTTCAGGACACCCTACTGTTGGTCCAGTGGTTAGTTACCCCGACTGCTAAGCCAGAGGTCGTGGGTTAGATTCTCAACCAACACAAAATAATTGTGTGATAGTCATTTGTTCTGTGTCTTGGTGTAATTCATCTACAATATTATGTTTGTATTTAGTAATGTTTATGTCAGCAGTCTGATTACCTTAGCATAGGTTCTGCCTAGTTTGGGGTCAGACTCCAGTGTGAGAGATGTGTATAGTTATTTTACTAAATGTCAATTATAAAAATAAAAATATTTCAATAGGAGTAGCGTATGTTACCCTTTTTTTTTTTTTTTTTTCCGTGCGGAAATCCCCTCGGATACCACCTGTCGGTGGCATGTCGGACTCGAACCGACTAAAACCGCACGCCTTCGCCGGGTACTAATAGCCGGGGAACCAGGTATACCCTAGAAAGGAAGTCCCTGGTGAGCGTATGTTACCCTAGAAATTTATATCTTTAGAAAAGTAGGTTCATTGCGTTCATAAACACAGTAAATTAACAATATTTTTTGTTTTTACAAGATGTCATTACTTTTTACACGCTTTATATTAGCTTCACTTGTATGTTTGTTTTTATGTTTGTAACCGACTCCTTTGGACGTGATTTTGACTAACTATTAAATAATAGTTTTAAAAAACTAAAAAACTGCTTTTTACTGTTGACAACAGGCACCTAACGCTTTTTTTCAAATTTATTTTTTATACATTACATTATAAAATGCGGTTACAGAATAATAGCAATTATATTTTTAAACAAACATGTAAATAGTTGTCAATAAAAATGGAATCAGAAAACACACCATATCGTGTTTTGCTAGCTACTTTAATGTACGCAATTTCACGTTCTGCAGACTCCGTCCCACTGTTCTTCGAGTTTTGTATATTAGTTACTTATTTATTACTTCATTAAAGAAACCCTATGACAAACAGGATAGGATGATATTGTTAGGCGCTGGGTTTTTTGGTTTAGCTTACGGAACCCTGAAGAGTACAGAAAAAATAATTTGTTTATGAAGACTTTCTGAAAAATCTGAAGGAAAATATTGTGTAAAGAAGTACAAACAAGATTTTGTCCGGTTGCATTATCGCATTATTATTAGTGATGGCGCAGTGGTTTATGTAATGGACTGCTACGCCAAAGGTCGTAGGTGCGATTTCCGCTCAAGTCTAAAATTTGTGGTCATGAACATTTAATGTTAGGATAGCTCTGGGTATTTCTATGTATATGTATGTATTTACAAAATAAAGTGTATATGTGTTTATATCAGCTGTTTAGTACCCATAGTACAAGCTCTGCTTAGTTTGGGACTAGATGGCGTTGTGTGAATCTAGTAGAATATTATTATTATTATTACTATAACGCTGTACGCTTCATAATACATCGTGATAATATTAGCTTAGCACCACATTGAAAAAGTAATAGACAATGAGTAATGAATAACTATTGACAAGCCTAGATAAACACTGCTTTGAATATAATGAGATGACTCTCCACAATGCGAGTAAATAGGTGAACATAGACACCTCCGTCTGCCATTTAATGACGTAAATGAAGCACTAAACGATTGTTTATTTCTTGGTTTGTAGTTAAATTTTTAAGGTCTGAATAATGGAATAGTGCTTAGTATTATAATATGCGTAGTTGATGGTTTACATATAATCTCTCTCTTTATCGAGTCAAAATGTAACTGTTCTAAATAGGAGTATAATAGACCCAAATGGATGTATTAAGTCCGTCAGTTTAAAAAATAATAATTCACCATTATTTTTTAACACTTTTAAATTTTTATTAGGAGGCGGCGCAATTGTTTTTTTTTTTTAATCGCTAGTTTATTACTTCGTGCTAACATATAGAAAGTAATCCTTTTTAGACAGGTTATACGGAAAAGCTAAATGAGGGTATGGAAAACGTAGGTATATCCCAAGTCTCGAATAGGGAAAGTGGGCTGAAATCGCAGTAGCTAGCAGTAACTAGAAGAGGCCGGGGTCGCGTATCCGCATGTCCTTCCGTTTATTGGAGAAGTCACTAGGACAGTGACATCAACTAGTTGTAGGTATATAGAATTCTATTAATCAAAATTCCAATCGGCCTAAAACGGAAAAAAAACCGGTTTCAATAGAACGAGATCTTCTATATATCATATTCTATATAAATTATCATTTTTTTCCTCTTTTTTTTTTTTACCGTGCGGAAATCCCCTCGGATACCACCTGTCGGTAGCATGTCGGACTCGAACCGACTAAAACCGCACGCCGTCTCGGGTACTAATAGCCGGGGAACCAGGTATACCCTAGAAAGAAAGTCCCTGGTGCCCCGACACACCTCGGGTCATCTAACGTTTTTTTTTCCCCTAAGGTTCATACGTGCCTTTAAAAGCCTTTAAACAAATATATAAAACAAAAAGAATTACTAAAATCTTACTGATGGCATTTTACTCATGAATTTAGCTTGTTTTACACAAAAAAATAAAAAAAAGCATCAGATTTATTACTTTATTATATGTAGATGAAAAGATAAGTCTTTGTACCCTCTTTAAGGCTAATTTCGTGCCTTGAGAAATATTCCGATTGAAATAATTACTTGTGAAACATACAAATGTAAAAAAATGTACTTAATAACGATCACTAAAATAAAATAAAAGCAAAACAATTTAAGTTCTACCACTTGGCGATCTTTAGTAAACAAGAAAATCCCTCCACTAAAAACCTGGCAGCAATCGCGGTTCATTTGCTGTCATTTTTTGAGGAGTTCCGTTGTTTGTCTTCGAAACTCAACAACAGATATAATTTAAATGAGTTTCGGAATAAACCCATTTCGAAAAAAATAATAATTTTGAAAATCCGTTTGTATATGACGGAGTTGAGCCGAACATACATAAAAAAATATAAACATCCGAATTGATAACCTCTTCCTTTTTGAAGTTGGTTAAAAATAAAAACATGGACTCGAGAAATAAAAGAAGAGAAAATTTAAAGTGTATTGAGAGAGAGAAATAAGTAAGTGGTGGGTCAAGAAAGTAATGGGATGTTGCTTGTCAATCAATTACATACATACTCGTACATACTCCAAATAGGAGCCATAGTACATGACCCTCCGCTTTCCGTATCCAGTCCATCCTAGCTACCTTCTTTAAGTTGTCAGTCCATGTGGCTGGGGAACATCATATTTTCCATTTTCCGAACCGAAGGTTCCACTTAAGGCCCCTTTTGATCCAACAGTCGTAGGTCTTTCGGAAGCCGTGATCAGCCCATGGCGATTTCAGCAAGCTAATTCTTAACTAACTAACGTAACTTTAGTGCTTTGTTGGATGACTTTATCACGAATTATATCCTTTAACGAGCAATTTCCCGTGGCTCGTTCCCGTGATTATTTCTTATTTCTTACTTTGAAACGAACGACGAACTTCCATACACCGTTCATCATTTATTTTACCCCCTTAGGTGTGAAATTTCTAAAAGTACTTTCTTAGTGTTTACAACATAAAAACATCAACAGCCAAAATCCCAAATTTATAGCCCAAGCGGTTTTGGGCTCTGCGTTGATGAATCTGTCAGTCAGAGTAAGTAATTTTATAGTTATAGATGAAACAAACCATAGCTCGCTCCATATCACGTTGAGTAATTATTATTTTGTGGCCTGGTTCTACCGTTTAGTGTCTTTGTGTGCAGGTTAGGGGCACACAACCGTAACTCGAACTTTTCGTTGCCGATAATTTCGAGTAAATATCATCAAATGTTTTGGTTTCATGTTACAATAGTGATGATATTTCGCAAAAAAACGTCAAAAATAAATATGACACACGTATTGGGCGTAGGTCGTAGATATTGCTAATTGTTATTGTCCATGTCTTGGTAACACTTTTGAGATTTATTATAGAGCAAGATAAATATTTAAATTGTTCTGGTTTCACATAAAAACAGAATTTATAACATTTTCTACCTACTTCTGTCGGTTTTGGTTGTACAGTGAGTCGTTTTAAGATATGAAGTCTATTATCATTCATCATTTAGTTTGGGTGTGGCTTATGATTTGAGGAAAAATAAAGAAAAAGCAGTTATTAAATAATACATAGTTAGCATCAGTATTTTAGACAGTTTAAAAATGCTAAAATTTAGATATTTATTTAGCTACTAAATATACATGTAAGAAAATAAATATCAAAGTTCTTTGGAAATCTTAATCTTTATTATACGCAGAAGAAAAAATAACTTTGATGGTATAATTATTTTATTTAAATCGGTTGACTTATTAAGGAAAAATGTCCCACATTAAAACTTGATAAATGCTAAATTTGATTAAATGGTTTTCATTAATTACTTTTGATAAATTGTAAAATCCTTACAACCTGACTTGCTAACAGTATAATTAATTTAAAATCTTGGACGAATTAATTAGTTAACAAATTTGCTGGTTAAGCTTGGATTAAAAACATTAGAACGTAAACGTTAGAAAGATTTTTGTGCCTAAAATGTTTTCCGTGTTTTATCCCTTGGTTCATTACCTATTGATTAAATCCTCCTTGGAGAGAGGCGCCTTTAGGATAAGCAAAGTTCTTCATTTTAAGCTTGTTTGTTTTAGTATAACTTAAAACATTTTGGGAAGATAGGCACAGATATCTATTTCTTAGCATTTCATGGTTTCACCATGCGGCTGCCTGGTCCATCGCGTGATAGATAGGAGCAACACATACGACTTCGATAGCGCCTAAGACTTGTGATTCAGGTATAGGTTTAGGGAGTACTCCTTGCGGCGCTTAAGCGCTCACCTCCACTGTCTGCTGTGTTATCCCCTCTACCTAACCATAATTGATATGAGCCTAGCAATGCCGCTTTGGCTATTCGTTCAAGAAAAGAGCTTACTGAAACTCTTGGCAATCCAAGGTCTTTTAGCAGGTTATAGAGGGATTTAGCTGGTATACCCCTCGCACCCACTCCCACGGCATATAACGCATTGACATAACCATTTTTAGTTATTGCGTTTTTTAAGTCAATGTACTTGTTTCTTTTTAAAGCGTGGTCTTTAGGGATGTTCTTTTCCCACGGCACCGTGAGTTCTACTAGTACTACACGCTAAATTGAAATTGCATAAAGAAATATGTTTGCTCTGGACACCCAGGCACAGATATCCTCCGGTAGTCAGTAATGATTTTCATACGTGTCCACTAATAATGTGCAGTTATTTATAATTGAGTACGGCTTTTGTGAAGTATTTTTTATTGAACCTTCCTTTACAAACGCGATGTTAGTTCTTATGTTTGTTGTTATTCCTTTTTTCGCACTCGCCAGTGACTTATAGTTTTGGTGTTTACTTTCAACGTAGAGGTCTAAATAGGAAAAGATAATATCTGTATTGGAAAAAGACAAATATTGTTGATGATCTAACCAAAAGAATTCGGTCATATAGATAGAGTATTCATAAAAGGCCCATTCGTTAAAGATAAAATCATAGACATCACGAATACCGTGACACACTCATTAAATAGTAAGTTATTTGTGATATCTTTAAATTGTTCTGTAACTGTATTACTAAAAGACTGATTATTAATTGCCAGGTAGCACTTTGCTACTCTCACTAGCAATGTAAAGGAAAAAAGATTACAAAAAGAAAATTACATAAATAATATATTTATTTATGTAATTTTCTTTTTGAATAAAATCAAATCTACGAGTATAGTTTGCAGTGTAATGTTTTGATGTTGAAAGTTAATGAGCAACTGTGTAAGTTTCTAATTAGGATTTCTCAAAACTTTTATATGTTATGTTTATATATTACTTATATAATAAATAAAATATTTATTGTACTAGGTCCTATATGTGTCAATACAGATTCAGGTCGATGGCCTCCTTGGTTGGTCCCCTCACCGCCCCCGCTCACCAAAGATCTCCGCCCGGGCCTGGCGAGATACATGCCCGAGTGCGCGCCCTAGTCCTCGACCACATGTCAAACCGGCTCAGGGAGGTGTTTAACGCTTGCTTGGCGTCCGAACGTTTCCTTGAGTGAAGGAAAGGCAGGAAGCTGATCCTGTTAGGGAAGCGGGTAGCCTGCAGATTCGGTCGCGACCTACAGGCCGATCGTGTTGCTGGTCGAGGCGGGTAAATTGTTGAGGCTATCGGGCCTAGATAAAGTATCTGGGCCTGATCCTTGACGGGAGGTGGCTCTTCGACTAGTTCTTCTGAAAGTTTACTCCAAAGCTGGTAGGCGCTTCGTCTGTCCTTAGACGACTTTAGTCCGATTTGGGTGGACTTAACGTCTATACAATATGGCTGTATACGGGGGTTTTCCGGTCAATGCCACTGTACGCACTGGTGCACCGGGCACCTGAATAGAGAATGTACTACGGCTACATTCTCTATTCAGGTGACTTTGTACTCGAGAATGTACCGCTCTATTGCGGGCAGGCGCTAGGAGGGGTCCGAATGTCTTAATAACAGCAGTGCCCGGCTCTTCAGGCGCAGTGTGGTACACACTCCGCCGCAAAACTCCGGTAGGGTGATGGACCAAGGGGGTAACCACACGCCAAAAAAATGACCAATATGTGTAAGAGAAAGAAAATAACAAAATTTTGCTTATTGGTTTTATTACCGATACAAATAATACTTTGAACATACAAAATTATCACAACCTGTTTTACCATCAGCGATCGAATTCACAATTTACAATCGTGACCAAGATCACTGACAATCGATTTATCAAACAAATCGATTTGGTTAACATTACTAAAATCGTTCAGAGGTAATTTAATTGGTATATCTACGCCTCTTTGTCTACCAAAGTATATTATAAACAAAACAAAGTATAAAATATTTTATCAGTTGTTTGGGCTTCGTCGTTTGCTTGACGTTGTTATAAAATCTTTGTCCAGATACGCTTTAATAGACAGTAGATACACGCACCCTATATTTTTACACATTAATAATCTCTATCATTTGTAGTTACTTCTAAGCTTAGTATATGTCATGGTATATACCACAGTTTTAAGTTTGTTTGAGTATTAAACGTTGTAATGTGGGTTGTAAACTTGCTGCTGAGGCTGGTTGTAACTCGGTTGCTGTTGTGGGTAGTAAGTTTGTTGCTGAGTTGGGTAGTAGATCGGTTGTTGGGTTTGGTAAATAGGGTATGTGGGCTTTACTGTATAAGTGGGACGCGGAGTGGTGTAAATGGGTTTGGGTGGATAAGTGGGACGCTGAGTAGTGGATTGAACTGGGTAAGGACTTTGCGTTTGAGAAGGATAGGAGGGGCTGTAACAAAGAAAAATGAAAGTTAATTTAAAAATTGACCCAACAATATTTATGGTCACAACTTTTTATAAAAACATATAATTGAGAAGGTATCTATTATTGAGGCAGTTCTAAGCACGTAAATAATTTTTTTACATACCGTACAGTATGTAAGAAATTTACACAAAATTGGTGTAACATTGACTTTTCTGAATATCACAAGGTGTCTATATTACTAGTAATTTTAACAATCACTGTAATAAAATACCAACTATGTTACTGGCTTAATCTACTTGCTGGTTTTGACCCTGCTATCTTTTGATCGCTTTTTCAATAAATTTTAATACTAATAAGGAGCTACGTCACAGCAACAGAATTGACAACCTTATTTTACAACTGTCTAAAAGCCGTATTGTATCGTAGTCTCATTTATAACAATATATAATTAGTGCCAATATACTACATGTTGTTTCTTGTGTTTTCACATTTATCTTTTTTTTTTCTATCAAGGTTATTTATTCCGCTCCGACGTTGAACACAGTCTGGCCGTCATGTAAAATGCTAATATATGTTTTGATTTGACAGATAGTATGTGAACTATATTAGGTACTCCTATTATGCTTGTAACTATTATTTTGAGAGCTTTTGTTATTTTTAGTATATTCTTGGATTGTTGAATCATCATTTTTTTTATGTTTGTAGATGTTATTAATTGATAATGCTTAAGCTATTTATGTAATTTATGGATTCCTATTGTCGGGCGATGACATGTATAGAAATGCTAGAAATTTCTACATATACTTCTTAAAGGGCAATTTAGAATTACGAAAGTCAGGATGAAGTAACTTTCTGGTGTTTAAATCTTTGCATAGTCTTTTTCTTGATTTCAAAATACTTGATTATTAACTCAACATATGTTTAGGAGCATTTGGTACACAAAACTTGTTCACATAACTTACTACCGAGCTTGCTTTTATGGTCTCGAGTCTCGGTCGTCTGGGAATTTAATAAGCCAGAGATGTAAGTAGAAAATTTATATTGAGAACTTCTAAATATTTTTCAACTTCAAGTCATCGTGTGAACACAGATTATATGCATATAAATCGCACTCACAAGTCTCGTGCTGAAAGATGTCATAACAACGTATCTGTTTAAACAATTGTGCTATTTATTCAGTCTTAGTTAGTCTTAATGACATTTTTATATTACTGTGATAGCAAGCAAGTGTGGCTCTATTGATGACTAGCGTTTACCGAAGTGTAACATCAGGGGTGTGACGTAAGCGTTGAAAACAATATTTATTTAGTGTTTATATAAGTTGGTATTATTTGAATCGATGAATTAAAATACATATCGGACTTACCGGTTAGGAGAAGGCAAGTGAGCGCCATATGCGTGGTATCCAGTGTGGTCAGCCCAGTAAGTGACCGTGTAGGTAATGCCGTCAGCACCGACGAAAGAGTACCAGCCCTTCTTCACGAGACTTTCATCAGTTTGCTTAGGGTCGGTAAACCAGCCTTGCTCGCCTACGTGAGTGCCATCTGCCGTCTTATATCTGAACAGAAAAAAATCTTGACTGTGACATTATCCATATAAAAAAAAATGAAATCTATTCCGAGTCCTTCAGCCTCGCTGATCTTTCCAAATGATTTGAGTATTTTCATTAAAAAGTATAGATGCATATTTTTATCATCAATAAAGGGAAAGCAGCCTTCTCAATTTATCTTTAACCATTATTTTTCTCTACATTTCTTTTGTTTCCATAACACTCTGTCTCCAGTTGTATTTGCGGTCCGTGGTTAAAAACCTGGCCGTAACCAGCTCCTTTATTAAATAATATGCTTTTTTCATCTAAAACTTTTAGAGAAAAGCTAGGTGTGAACATTAAACTTAAACTTAATGTTGGAGCAGTACGAGTCCTCCTCGTAATGCTGGTGATAATTTTCATCCTTAAGTTATTCGACTTCAACTTATTTGTAAGATGAGCTAAACGCTAGTGTTACAAGTTGCTTTCAATAGGAGAACGTGTAAAGTATTATGTTAGATGTCAAAAAATAACAGAATGCAGGACTTTTCAGGTACCACATAAGAATATGAGTTTAACATTGGTATAGTGTGATCTCAATCTGGATACAATTTTACTATATGACACAATCATTAAAAACTTACTCGAAATTACTGTGTTAGTACATGGGCACTGACGTAAGAAATATGTGTTTGGCATTATTTTAAAACACCTGTTTCTAATGGCACATTTGACACATCTCACACACGGCAGCCTGATCCTTAACTAAGCTATTAATTAAGATACTTATTTATTTCTAAACACATATATATTGTAGATAAATTACACCCAGACACAGAACAAATGATTGTGCTCATCACACAATTATTTGTAATGACTGGAAATCAAACCCACGACCTCTGGCTCAGCAGTACCCACGCAATTAACCTTCGTCGTTTACCTATGACTAACATAAGCCATTATAAAAAAAGTAGCCAGGAAGAAGTAAAGGGAGACAACTCTTTTAAAATAAGTGTAGCAGTATCGAACGTTTGGGACTATGAATATAGAAAGATAAATAAAAAATTCTTACTCGTATTTGTAATCACCATTATCACCATAGTATACGTCGTTTTTAATGACAGGGACTTGAGGAGTTGTGTGGTGGTGATGTTGACCGCCTGTATTTCCCCAGTAGTTATTCTGTACCGGAGGTTTCGCTGGCTGCACCCAAGTGTTTACTGGCTGAATAGGACGTTGAGGTTCATACTGCTGTTGTATATAGTTTGGAGATACGTAACTGCTAGCGGCTTTGACTAAATCATCACCGTCATTTAAGATCTCGACGCTTGTAGCTGCAGCTTCAGAGTCTTCGATATTTGTCTGGACTTCCCTTTTCTCTTCTTCGGCCAATGTGAAAGCCAAAATGGCAGTGAAAACAATGAACTGGAAACGTGAAAGAATTTATTTTTTGAGAACGTTTTGATTGTAATATAAAGACGAAAATTGCTGCATGCCGAAGTTCAAGTATTAAGAATATGATTAAAAATAATGAATGAATTTGAAATTGCAAACATAAATAATAAAATTGAAAAATGCAATTAATGACTAAGATTTAGATTAGTATCTTCAGATTTCCGATCTTATTTCATATTCAAAATAAAACTGATGCTTACTGATTTAGAGCTCATTCTCATCATCATAGATTCATGCTTATTTAGAGCCAAAATCAGTGAAAGTATAGAACAATAACTCAAAGTTCTAAAGTTTATTCGCAAAGATTTTTAAGAACGCAAACTCCAAGCTGTAACACTGTTCATAAAATTATTCATAAAAACTGAAACTCAACATAACATTGGATCCATTCTGAGCTATACATCTGTCATGAATTTTATGTTAGTGAATCTGTTTTATACATTCAAACTTATGTTTTAAAAAGATTACGTCTTTAACCAGCATTTAGCCGTCTATTACATAAATGCCCAACAATTTATATAAGAGACAGCGATTTAAGCTTTAAAACTAGATCACAATTTCGGTGCAATCTAATTTATGAATGTAACCTATTTATTCCAGGTTTTTAATTAAGTTATTAAATTTAAAACGCGAATAAATATTAGTATATAGACTCTAAACTAAATTACAAAAGCTATACTTTCCGTAATAGGTAGGTAATTTAGTCTTAAAACGTCCAATTCAGAGTTTATTCCATAATTATTTTTTGCTGATGGAGTTGATTGTGGATTTACATATTAGATAGTCCGCCATAATACGTGTTTAGGTATATCATTTTCTTATGTTGTATCTATTTACCTAAAAGATACGAAGTTATTCCAGTCGTTAGCTGGCCGACAAATTAAATTTATTAGTGTACCTATACCTACGTCTATACGTGAGATTTTGTGTAGATTAAAAAACTTTATGAGAAACAATTTGCTAGTTTTTTGTTCAGTATTAAAACTTAAATTCCCTGCAGTTTAAGAGGCAATGTGAATTATAAGTTTTGTTTTTTAAAATAAAGAAAATTATTTTTTTTGAAAATAGCAGGCTTACACTGAATAGACATTTCACAATTTATTTATATTTTGAATTTTGTATGAAAAAAGATTTATTTGGAACAAATTTGCACCATGGGTACCATTTAAAAAAAATGTATTGGTATTGATTTTTTTCACATAACGCACTTGCACAAATATCCGAGGACTCACCAGCTTCATGATTGTGTCCTTCCAAGTCGGTTCCTCGTTCGATACTGTGATCATAAGGAGTCGCCCCACATTTTTATAGCACAATATCCTGCGTCCTCATGCGTCCGCGCATCTTGGCTGCGCATACGTCGCAGATACAATGACCTCTCACTCAAATTACCCAAGAATGATTAATAAATACCATTTGGGGGAAAAGTCACATTCTGATAGCGGAAGTAGGTATTTTTATGAAGCGGTTAAGGTTTATAATAATAAACGATCGATATTAACAAATTAGAAGCGAGTCTCAATTTTCAGTAGGCTTATAAAGAAAACTATTTTTCGATTACACTTTATTGAAAATTATAGATACTAAGCACTGACGTTAATGTTGTGGATAATTAAAATACCTAATTTTCAATTATTTATCAAACTGTTTTAATATTAACAAAGCACAAAAACAGCAAGAGGTTTTGGCTAAAAATTAAATACTAAGTCATTTACTGCTTTTGATCGAAATAATTAAACTGAGAAAAAGTTATTAGTTTTAGATAAGATTCGACTTTATGAACTCATTGAATTGTGACCAAACAAACCTTAGTTATAGATTCTTCGCTAATACACATCACAATGGTTACGGTTCTAGGTTTCGTGGTAAGCACGCACGTACATTTCAAGCGTACTGGTTCAATGTGGACACATGTAAAGTAAGGGTAATTAATCAGAGCTCTATCACGCGCGTTATTTCCTTATAACAAACAAACATTCCTAGTTTCTCTCTTTTAGAAATAGATATAAACTAGAAATACTTGTTAACTAACTGTTCTAGTCTAGACTTTTAAAGGGCCTAATTAACTCTTGTCCGAGTGGTGACGGATTAAGAACACGTAGTGCCACCACCCCTATTCATCCCGTGGGTATCGTAAGAGCCAACTAAGGGAGCAAACTACGCAGGACAACAGCACTGCAAAGAGAAGAAAAACTTGGAACAAACCCTATACCAACCCACCTGGCCAGCGTAGTATAGTAGGCCAGAACCTCCTTTTGAAGGAGAGGTCTATGTCCAGCAGTGGCCTAGCAAAGGCTGTTGAAGTGATGATGATGGACTAACTCTTTTCGTCTGCCTATCTTGTTGTAATCTTTTTATTATAAAATTTCTAAGCTTTTGTAATAAACCTGAAAAATAAGATAGTAGCTTGGGTCAGAAGTAGTTGACTTGGTAGAGAAGAATTTAAGAGTTTTCAAACAAAAATGTGAACGTTAATATAAGAAATGTCAACATTTATTTGTATAAAAAGTAATTACTTTACTTTACTCGCCTGCAAAGTCAAGTGCTTCAGGTTTAAATGGCGCTCGGTGCAAGTCTTTTTTTTGATGAATTACGTACAATAAAGTAGCTGTTTGTATGACAAATTTGTACCAATGTATTAAGAAATAAGAACGGATCTAAGTATCCAATTTAATTGTGTATATGTACGGGATATTAATGCGAAGGCGTAATATGTGTTACATTTCTTTGCATTGCTTGACGTTTCGATCAATTTGATCAACATATATATGGTATATACGTATATTATGATACGCGAAATACTAAAAGTTTGTATCTAAGCATCTGAGTTCTAGAAAACCGTGATTCAAACTAAACTCTACCACCATCGGTAAGTGTTCTAGAATATGTATCATTGTCAATATCATTTATAGATTTCGTGGGTGTAACCTATATAAATTTGTTAACTTATATTTTAGTGCGCAACCAAATTAAGACAATGTGCATCACAATAATGGACTTTAAAGGCTTGCATTTGTGAGTCACTTGTTTATACGCCTATCCCATAAGACTCGTCAAGGTTATTATCACGATTATGAGCTCAATACAGCTTAGCTTAATAAAGGATTTCATATACGTATTAAAAATAGTGGGACACAAACACTGTGAATCTTATAAATACTTACTTAAAAAAATAGTGCTGAAATCTGTCATCATTTCCTTTGGTAACTCAGTATTCGTAATTCATTTATTGAGTTTTGTTAATTAAAATAAGTTGTATAAAAATTTGCAATAAGCCTGTCCTTATCGCTAGTTCTTAAAAGAAGTATAAACGTGAAATCATTAATCAAACTAAATGTGGTAGAAACTTTAGAAACATTTAATGAATTGATTCTTAAGAAGAAAAATGTTATCTTGGATCGTGTTACAAATGAAATATCTACTAAAATACTCTACGTCGCCTGTTGATTAATGTTACGAATAGATGAATTGAATTATCAAAAAAACAAGAAACCGTTTGACGTTTACGCAGTTTGTTTTTTTAGGTATCAGAGGTAGTGTTTTATACTCTATACAGATTAATGTAATGTTGGTCTTGAAATATTTGTGAAAGTCCAGGGAAAGTTTAAACAATGAGAAAATTTGGAAAAAATATAAAAAAGCCATACTAATTTACCTACTTGTCTCATATTTGATGTTCGCCTCATGAGTCAGTACGATAAACTTAGAGCCCGAAATTACAGAAGGTATTAAATTAAATAAGGGTTTCGATTGCCGTCTTTAGATGAATTAGGTGAAACGAGGTTCATTAAAATATCAAAAAACACATAGGACATTACAACCTTGTGATAAGCGTTTTATACGATCATAAAATGAATATATGGATGCGGATCTAAGTTATAACTTTTCAAAGTGACCGAAAACTCTGAGTGAACATGCAAACAACTAATCTAGATTGAATTCATGTGCTTTTGAACTTAAGACGTAGTGATAGGGACGTGTACTGAATATAATATATTTAATATTGTATGTTATTTATAGGTAAAGTGTTTCTGAATAAGGATAATATGTAAACAATTTAAGCAGCACATGAAAGTTCTAATGACAGTAGGAGTAGAATACATACACTCACCCGAAGGGCGTTTTGAATGTTTACATTACTTACTTATTATGACTTTGCTATCACTTACATAATTGGGGGCAAGCCTATTTTTTTTATGGAAGAGGGTTCTAGACGGGTCACCTGAAAGCGACTACCGCCGCCCATGAACGCCTATCTGCCGTAACTGGGGAGGAGTCACAAGCGCGTTGCCGGCCTTTGAGTAGTACGCTCTTTTCTTGAAGGTTTGAAGGTCGTATCGGTATGGAAATACCGCAGACGATAACAAACACACATACACTTATTGGACACTTAAAGTAAGGAAATTGTGAGCATATTGAGAAGAATATTAGATAAGAACAGAAAGCAACGGTAGAGAAGGTATAGCTATACTAATATTATAAAGCAGAAGAGTCTGTTTGCTAGTTTAAAGTGTTAATCTCAGACAGAATTGGTTCAAATTGAAAATTTCTTTTAGTGTCGGATAGCCCATTCTTCGAGGAACGCTATAAACATTACGCTAAGGTCAATAGGAACCGAGCATCAATGAAAAATGTTGCGAAAACGGGCAACATCAGTCAAAGTTGCCCTGGTCAGCTAGTTGGTTATTTTTTTTATTTTTTTGTATGGTATAAGGGGGCAAACGAGCAGATAGGCACTTGATGGTAAGCAACTACCGCAACTCAAAAGTCACAAGTGCGTTGCTGCCCTTGGAGTCCCTCCCACTCGAGTCAGCGGAAGGGGGATTTGGGCTCCGGTAACCTCACTTACTCAGTGAAAGGCATCGAAAGAATTGCTTAACACCGGTTTTCTGTGAGGCCGTGGTATCACTCGGTTCGAGCCGGCTCATTCGTGCCGAAGCATGACTCTCTCCACTGTTATATGGATGGATCCGGGAATGGAAGCAATAGCTTGAGCATGTCAGGGTCGCATACGTATAACTGGCATTCGCTATTGCCGGAAAGTCCTTAGAATGACTAATGGGAATCTTAATATCATGTTGGGTAGTCTCCTGGCCGTTTTAAGAGAACGTTCATTTTCCTTGTATAAATAAATGTAAAGTCTAGACTAAATCTACACTGCGCAATGGTTTAAATGGTAATCTGGATAACCGCCTCCGCATTGAGCATCTTGTGTGTGTTTACCACATTATTTATTTGATTTACAGGTAAGAGTTTTGGGTCCGGGTGTACTTTGGGATAATAGTTAGTTATTTGATTATAAAGTCCGTCTAGATAAAGATCACTCGTATCTTCTGATGTAAAATTTAATAATAAATTTAAAGTAGTAAATAATATGATTGGAACTAAAATAAAAATAACTTTTTATTTTGTTTTTATTATACAGAATGTAAAGGATTTGTCATGTTCAGGATTATTACTTTCAATAAACTTAAATCAACAAATCCACTTAGAATATTTAAATATAGATATTATTTAACACTAATGATAATAGAAATGATAATATTTTCACTGATAATATTTGTCAGTCTCACAGATAACGCAATATTATTGCTTATAAGTCTCCACAAGAAAAATGAATACATATAAATAAATGAAGTACGGATTAGGATGGGGTCATTTTCAGGGGTCCAGAAAGGTTTAGAGGCGATGAATCCGTCTGCATTGTTGCCGTTTCGGTAAAAGAAGAACAGATATGAACTAGCATTTAAAAAAAAATGCACAAATATCTTTACTACGTTTATTGGTACAGAAGAGTAACATATTAATAAGTAAAAATAAATTAAAATAAGAAGCCTTTTATTTCTGACAGATTACATAAAGAAAAAGTTTAATTCTATTTATTATAATTTTTTGTTAGTAATCAAGTTTTGTGCCTAAATTTAGTTGTTAGTTTTTTGATTTTACATAGATTTTTAATTAATCCTATTTTCTTAGTCTATTATTTAGTCTGCTAGAACCCCTCTGTAGGTGAAGGCCTCCTCCAAAGATAGCCAGTCCTCTCTAGATTGGGCTACTTGGGGTCCAGTTGGGGTCGGCTGTTTTTTGAGCTCATTTTCCCAGCTAGCTAAGGGTCTGCCTCTCCTTCTTTTGCCTTGTGGACCTGCCCTTTGCGTCCATCACTGGTCTCGTAGGCGCGCCACATGTCTGGTCCACTTCCATTTTAATGATTGTGCGTGTCTCAATCCATCCTTTGCCTTGGTGATGTGTCTAATTTTTGTGTGCCTTATCCTCTGTATCTTTTTAATATTCAGCATACTCCGCTCTATTTCTCGTTGGTTTGAAAATATATTGTCCTTTGTTTTTTTGTTGAACTTCCACGTTTGGCAAGCATACGTTAGGCATGGTATGACGATACGTTAGGCACGAGTTTAGTACTTTAGTTTTAATTTTGATCGGCATGCAGCTTTTGAATGTGCCCTTCAGTGCCCAGTATTTGTTCCACGTTAACTCTGCCCTACGCTCTACCTCTTGATCGTTACTATTTTGGTCAAAGCTAATTTGTTTACCCACGTATATGTAGTTGTCTGTATATTTGAGAGGCTCGCTACCAACATATAGCGTTCTCTTTTTGCTGTTAGTCATCAACATTGTTTTGGATAAGTTCATTTCCAAGCCTACTAGTTTACTGGCATCATTGAGTGATTCTATCATATATATACTGGATTTTTGATCCTGTTTCAGATAAGATTATCAAGTCATCTGCAAATCTTAGGTGGCTTAGGTTGGCTTCTTTGATCTTAATGCCTTGGCCTTTCCAATTGAGTAGACTGATGATCGAGTCCGGTGTTGCTATAAACAGCAACGATGAAAAAGGGTCACCTTGTCTTGCTTCTCTTCTTGTCGGAAACCAAGCTGTCTCTAGTTTGACTCTGCTCTTACTGTTATTCTTTTTCTACCCTTTGTGTTGTCAGGCTTTCCCGTATGCTTTTATGTGATACGCATTCAAATGCTTTTTGGTAATCAATGTATGCAATGTAGAGTGGTCTCTTTTTCTCTCGGTATTTTTCAATGAGAAGTACTATTATGTATATGTGGTCAATAGATGAGTATCCTTTTCTAAATCCGGCTTGCTCTATAGGTAGAGTTTATTCTTTTATTTATTATTGAGGAGAAGAGCTTGTAGATGGTAGGTAGCAGGCTTATCGGTCTGTAGTTTCCTATATTCCTTGTTTCGCCTTTTGTGTAGATAAGAATAATGTCAGAACATTTGGTGGGTGTCTCTCCAGTTTTAATAATGAGGTTCAGTCAGATGAGTTATAAGGGTTGCTGAACCGGTTTTTAGTAGCGTAACATAGAAGAGTAACATACAAAAACATTTCTCGGGAGGAGAGATTTTTTTTGTTTCTAAACTTCTGCTTGTATTGTCAAGGACTTTTTTTTATAGAAAACGATTGTTTGATTTCCTTAAAAGCATGTGTAAATTGTCTTGCAATCAAAATAACGAGAGAACAACAATTCAGCAGTTATAGTCTCCTAATTTGTCTAGTTATTAGCTTCCAGTATGCAAATTAAATATTATTATGTATAAATCATCATTTTATAAGAAATATAAAATTCTTGGTTTCAATGGCCTAATCAAGGCCGGCAGAGAATGTCAAAAAATTCAGCAGCAGCTTGAGTAATTACAATTCATTTTGGATATCTATCTAACTTTTAAGGTATAAAATAATCTTTAGTTTTGTAATTAGTTTGTATATGCATTTATTTATCTAAATGTACATGTAACATATGTATTCTCACATTATTTTTCATCTTTTCAGGTAAATGGTGATGGGAAGTAAAATTTGGCGAGTACATAAAAAGGCGCGAAAAATGTAAAATGTAACTAAAATATTTGTGTTTGTTTGTTTTATTCAAAGGTTCAATATATTTACAAATTATTAGAACGTCTCCTCAATAAATCAACAAGATAATATGTTAGGAATTATGTCAGCAAAAGCTTTGTAAAACATCATTTATCACCTTTTGTCTTCACTACTTCATCATTGTCTCAACGCGTTTATCAATCTGATTTTACGTTTACTTGAAGATCAAAACTCACACTGCCCTTTAAGTCGACATAAAATAAGTAAGAACTTTTTTGGTATTTTTATAATTTACCTCATTTTACGAGGATCCCGCTAATACGCAGAAAGATGATTCACCAAAACCTTTTAATAACGGTTTTATAATATTTGCGTATATTGTGCCCAGTAAGGTGGAAACAGAAGAAATTAGAAGGTTGTCTTATGGGCTAACTGTTTTCGTAAACATACTAACATTCTTGAGGGTATAAGATACAACATTTTGAATCATTAACATTTTGAGCTTTTTACTTGCATTGAATTGAGATTTAGTACGTTCTACTACTACTGTACTTTCTGATACAAACTTTAATTAATACATTTTTGATGATCTACGCTATTTATAAGTAAAGCATCTCATGGGTAGGTATTTAATTAGAATTATAATAATATTCAAGATGTAAAATTAAAAACTTAATAGAGAGATCACCAGTTTCAAATACTACTAACAGTAACAAAAAAATGGCTTCCTAAGCATAGTGTGGTGTGGGTGAAAGAGACAATGACCCTTCAACGATGGGCCAGGATCAATGACGGTTCCAAAATTAGACCTTAAAGAACATCCGCCGAATCGTACCTAAGCATGGCCACATATTGTTATATATATGAAAAAATCGTTATCTTTTACAGTCTTAGAAAAAATAAGAAATATATTTTTAGGAAGCCAGAAAAAAACAGATAAACATTTTTTTAAATAAACGTTAATTTTGGTAGATATTATTATGTTAATATTCAGAACGTAGCTAGAGACGTTTCATATTGCTTATAAAACGACTCAAAAAGCAATAGTTGCAAAAATTATTTTAAGTATTCTTAGTTATTAACAGCAATTTCATTAATTAAAGAATAAATCAACTAGAGCTTTTTTAATTTAATTGACTCTTGTCATAAAAAATTATTATGTATGTGTGTAGTAATTGATCAGAGTTCTGCACAAATGCGTAAAAAGAATATCAACTGTTGTTACCGCCGATAACGCCGAACAAAGTTTTGTTTTCTAAATATCGTCAACATTTTTTTTATTTCCTAAGGTATTTTTTTGGTGATTATCTGATTTATACCCTATTATGGTAAGTAAATAGAAACAAGGTCGCTAAAAACTGAACTTTATCTATCTTAAAATCGCCTAATTTTTTAATCTAACCTCAAAAGTACTTCTAGCACTTATCTCAATATGATTCGTTTCTGTCCGCAGAAAATAAAATTTTAGTACAAATTCTATAGAAATTTGGTCGATGTTCTTTAACATCGCTACTTTATATATTTAACTTTTCTAAATTTCAATAATAGCAGTAAACCGAGTGCCAGCACGTGGCTGAAGGCCATAGGCAGAGTAAACGGTAGTAACTCACGATTGTTGCTCTCTAAATAAGTACTAGACAGCACGAATGTACTAATCAACACAAAATGAATGGTCTCAGTGATCTCAAGCTAATAATCTTAAATAAAAATAAAGATCATCGGAGTGTAGTGTAGTACAAAATACTGAGCTATAAAGGAAAACATACAATTATTAGGATATGTTTGCTTTGCGCCTTTCCATGACAAATTGTCTCGTTATTATTATTGTCATTTGGCTGCCCTGACGCCCGGCGCATTAGTTTCAGTGGTGAACTAGGCACCTGTTACGGGTATGAGATCGATCAACACAAGAGCCAATATTTGCGTGATGCAGTCATGTCTGCTTCAGTTCTGTATATAATTATGTACCATATGATATTCGTGTCTGTTGATCTTATGTCGTGAATCGTCGTCGCGCCTAGGAAAAAGTAATAAATTGTATAATATGACGCAAAGTGTTGTTGAGTTGGGCATTCTAAAAACTAATTTGTTATTAATAAATATAAATATACATAAATGAGCACATATAGACGCTGTAACGGTCATGGATCTGACAGGTTCTGACACCCTAATATGGCGATACCTCGATTTATGACTTGTTCAATTAAATTTAAGAGTATAAAATTGTCATATAAAGTTAAGGATAAATCTATGATGTTTTTATAATACAAGACAGCATTTCCCTAATATATTTTAGTAAAATATTTAAGTAAGTAATTTTTTAATAAGAAAACTCAGTGAAGCACAAAGTGGGGATTTTAATGACCTGAAAACTTAGTAAGGGAAACAAACCTACTGGTTTTTTAGTCGCGTCGAATCGAAGTCGATGAGCAATTACCTACAATCGATTACTAATTTAATCGATTTCTTATTAAGGTAATCAAAACGTTTATCTTTACTACTTTGGGTTTCAAATGCATTGTGTGGGTAGCTTTAATTTTACACTTCGAAGGTTAAACTTGGTTTCCTTACATAGAACATTCGTAGTATGTGAATGGATTCAGCATTATCATCGTTTCTATTTGTCAAAATTTATTATAATCTTATTTACAACATTTTAAAGGGAAAATACTTATGGGTTATGGTGTATTGTATAAGTGCATGATATTTATATGTATTATATAATATTAACCAAAACGAATTTAAGAATCTATCACTTAATAATAGAGGTAATGGAGAGTATTTTTGTAGATTAGATGTTTCTTAGGTCTAGCCTGTTTAAATTCGAAAATAACCTGTGACGCTATGTACTATTTATACTAATATATTTTACAAAAGTTTTACCACGGTTACATACAAAGATTCCTGCCATGCGTGACAACATTTTAACGAATTTATCAATATACAACGTTAATCTCCTTGATACTCATGGCTTTAAGCATGGCTCCCTCACGGTTTTGAGTAAAATCGTTAACCAAAAAAATGAAAATTAAATATTGACGAAATGTAATGTGGAGGGCATGATTCTTTTATTATTTAAATGCATTTTAGATTTGTTGTAAAAAATTACAATTTTGTGTTTTAAACCATGTAACAGTTGTGTTTATACAACATATATGCCTACTTGTATGGTATGGTAATCATTCTGAACTACTTAAAAGGATTAAAATCGTGTAAATGGCTATATAAATATTAGTTTGCCTACTATTATATATGTTTTTTAATGCTACCGGCTTTAGCTATAAGAGTGAGATTGATTAAAATAACTGTACCACTTTAAATATAATACTTAATGGGGATTACCCAGGAAACCAATCAAAACCATCAATCCATTTTAGAAGTTATATCTGTAATAAAAAAGACAAGTTCTAAATTATATTTCAAATATCGTTAAATGCTTGACACTCTAACATTTTAATGACTTAGATAATAAATTAGAATGCTAATTAAATTGTGACCTAAACTTGGTTTTTAGTACACTGTTTTTCGTCAAGGGTGGGTAAGTATCTTTTAAAATAATAAATAAAAATGCACCTGAATACTCTGTAGATTTTTGCAATCCCCTATTTAATTCACAACAGTACCTACTGTTCTTGTTCTATGAAATTTAACTAATGATTGCTTACAACAAAAAAATGTTCACGACCATAATATGTTAATGTAATATATATATATATTTATATATATATATTTATATATATATATATATATTCTCGACTGACTCAACCACCGTTGAGTCAGTCGAGAATAAACTCAGCTGCCTCTAGACTCTCGACACCAAAATAATTATATAAATCTTTACTATATCGAATCTGTTCCCACAAAGATTGAGCGGGATACCGCCGCCCCTTTTAGCATAATCATGAAGCATAAATCTTTCAGCATAAGCGTAGTATGGACATAATATAATGCTACTACGTTACCAAGAATTTGACAAAGCACCATTTGCGCCAAGCTCTGCTACTTGGAGGAAAGCATACCTTTCGAGGGTCTTAAGAAGCAATAGCGTGAGCATTGTTTATACAAAATGTCAGATTGTAAGTTAAGGTGACAGGCCGCTCTTTTTGCAATCACATTCATAATTTTCTTTCAATCTTTTTTAAAATTTTATGAAAATTCTGTAGCGTTTGCCCAGGCTACGCCACAAGAACATTTAAAAAAATGACTGTGTGACTATCCATGCAAGCTATGACATGAGCATAATTTAAAACTAACTGAAAAAGCCTTACAGAATTTAATGCATTAAATTACTTGTATACGTTATTTGAAGACGGGTTAGACCCAAGAATAACCTCATCGATGAATATTTTCATATATTTATTTATTAGGGACACGCGAAATGCCGTATAGGTGCAAATGGTACTGGACAGACCACTCTGGAGCTAATAAAACCTGTCGTTACATTGTGGTTTGAGTTTAATAATTTCATTGTACTCTGGAACGTTGGAAGGATTTATTGACACTTAATACTTAATTAATTAATTTTGATCTACGTATTTGATAACTACCTTTTATTAATATTGTCTACAATGTTATTGTATTTTAACAATTACTAACTACCTCAATATTGAGCATAAATGAAGCACAAAATATAAAACTAACTAATACAGGTGTAGTTCTTGAAGATTTGTATGTATGTATACGTAAAAAAGTAAATGCAATTTTTATCGATGATAACTTCTACTGAGCCTTTGAGTTTATATCGGTTTAAACATATTACTTAGATCAGATTCTTTATTATTTATATATTATATTATTATTTCCGCATACTATACATACATACTATAAACTAACTAAAAATAATTAAGTAATAAGTGTAATTTAAAAAGATAATGATAGTGCATCCTCATAATTATAAATTTTGAAGACGGTCAGGAATCTCTGCCACTAAATAAAGGTCCCTAAACTGAAAACACTTTATTTATGAACATTATCACAATCCATTTGTGGCGCGATTTTTATACTTACAATGCGAACATCTTACAATTTGTTACTAAAACGCTGTAAAAAAAATGTGACAGCGACAGAGGTGGACTGTAAATGCAATGTAATGAAACACATAATTTGATTGTGAGTTTATCTGTACCTTTCTGTTAAGCTTTATAATACGGCTTTACAAGCGGTTCAATGTAAAAGCAATCAGGGATGAGCAAAAAAAGGATTTTCCAAATCCATTACGGCGTTTACGAGTAATCGGTGAACGTATGTACACAAAAAAAAGACGAATTGAGAACCTCCTCCTTTTTTGAAGTCGGTTAAAAATACTATTGTTTCTCTGGAGTGGTTCTCTGAATTATTTCCAACGATTGATCGTGGTGCGATTCCTTCTTAGTACAAAAGTCTGTAATGTTAGGAAATGTTTGTACTTGCAACAGTATTGGTGTATAATCAGTATCTATAATATTAATTATATGTTACATAGTAGAAGTCATCGTTAATTTAGGTCCCGAAGACGTGTGATATTATTATAATAATTGATATTTGTTTCGCATTTACCTAGGGACTTGGATACTAGAACTGATGTTTTGGCATAATAAAAAAAAATCCTTTATATCAGAAAGGAAGACTATAATTATATATTTTTTTAATTAAAAAGACAACTCCCCCTCACACTCATACACACACAAAAACATATGTACATTAAGCGGATACAAAGAACACCAAGACTCAGAACAAAATTTTTGAAGAAAAAAGAAATTTGTGAATGACACAAGGAGAGGGTTACGTCCAGCAGTGGACCGTTAAAAGCTGTTGACAATGATGATAATGACAAAGTCTTGTCCCATGTGGTGATCGGACCCACAACACTCAGCGCAGTAGGAAGCGGCGAGGTGACCGCTTAAAGCAGTGGTTCAGAATAAAAGTAATTTACAATGAAATGTCGATAGCATCGACTGGCAACTGGCAGTTTGGTCAACTACAAAAGGGTGAGGGAACATGTATGAGAGAGTGTAATATTTATCTGTAGTCTGTCCTGTCTAGAGTCTGTCCACATTCATAGGCTATCAGGAACAGTTCATTTATGTCGGTAATAGTGAATACTAAGGACTTAAGTAATCGTCATGATTTTATGTGTTAACAGGAAAAATAGTAAATATAATATAGTGCACACGTACAACTCAGGTGAGCTGCTTCTTCTTTATTTTTACAAATTTCGAATAACGGTAACCCTGGCTATAGTAGATTTGTATCTTGACACTAAAGCAACTTCTATTTTCATACTTTGAAAAAGAAGCAATTAACTAAGGTATCAATGTACAGCACAATCATTAATTGAAAATGCGTGACTGATTTAGAAATTGCTGTCTATGTTTTCTAATTGATTGTTAAAGTAAGACCTCCGCAGTTTTACATTTCAGTTGAATTTACACTCCATCTTCCGTCCAACTCAACCATGTTAAGTAGAATAAATCTGAAATGAAAGCACCCTTTTAGCCCGATAAGTAATTGTATACAAAAATATAAAGTTCGTCGACGTCGATCGTGGTCGTAACAATTTCATGAACAAAATTTTTGTCTTTGTTAATAAATATTAGAATTTGGAGGAAAGATTGTTGAACTTCCAGTGCCAAATAAAACAAATGTTACTAAAGATAAGACGGTGTGTTCGGATGAGTCACTATTTTATGCGTTTACGGAATCATAAAGATATAAGTGCATTCTATATACTATACTACTCGTTATTTTGACTCCTACAACTAACTTCTAATTAAGTCAAACCAATAGCTGACTTTAATATCCTGCACTTAGTTCTGTTTTCGACTGGCTGGTGAGCTGAAATTCGTAATAATTTGTATGCTATACGATAATATTTTTTTTTTACTATAGGTATACTATAGGTTATATACTAGACATAGAAATTAATGCTACTTTTAAATCATATTCATAATAATTGGTTTTAGTCACAGCGATTTCACGTGTAATTGTGATTTGGTCATACACAAAGATAAATGCCATTAAAATCAATCAAAATTCTTTTTATCGAACATTATGCCCGTTTTTTTTAGATTTAGACCTTTGCGAGTCTTTGTTGTGTATTAGTCATAGGTTATCAATCATTAAAAACTAAATGATTTATCACAGGTGATTGCGATTTTATTCCATTCCTAATATACTGATAGACTGATAACAGGTTTAATATTATTAGATTAGTTTAATTATAATATTACCCAGTAGCCTAGCTACTGGGTAATATTACCATAGCTATTGGGCAAATATTACGCTACACACCATAGATGTGTAACGTAATATTTGTACAGCCTTCCTCAGAGACTTCTCACGAAGTAATAAATTCAAAAGTTCTATAAATTTATGCTTCTAAATGAATAATAGTTCAATAAAATTTTATTTGTTTAGTTTTGCATACCTATACTTCGTTAGAGATTTGGAGACGTTATCGAAATTTTCATCTATAGGCATTGAGTTTTTTATCAACACTAGTATACGACTGAGGGTTTTTGTTAACATTCCCAAAATAAGGCAATGCCACTAAGCCGTTTTAGAGTTATTTAAGTAAAAATGCGCCACAGATAATTACTGGATTGCTGTTCTTTTAATGTCTTCTTTTATACATATTTTGACTGGACCTTGTATGTTAACACAAAGCCGCCTTCATCCTTGTTTTATAGATGCATCGAATCTACGCTTTAACTTCGGATATTCTAGTACTGGATACGTTATTATTCACATGTAATTAATAATTGTTTGATATTTTATTATTTTTTTCTTAAATCTGCTTTGTGTAATTATTGTTCAACAGTAATCAGATCAATATTTAAAGATTTATAACCTCCCGTTGTATTATGAAATTATGTTGTTGTATTAACTAATAACTTGCTTTTAATATTTTTAAGAACCTTGGGTTTGATTGTTTCTCAAGTAACTCTTTTAGAGACATCGCAGTAGATAAAAAAGCGTAAATAAAGACGAGCATAATAAACATATATTTATGTTCAGTTCTTTGTACGAACTTGTTGATTGAGACTCCTAAGACGATGATGTAAGTCTGAAGAGCCAGAAGGTTTAACAAAGAATAAATCTCGTTTATAGGAATATACATTTTGCCAGTCATCATCATCATCACAGTATTGGAAGTCGCCATAACGGGATTCTTTACTTGACCGTGTTTACATAAAGATGATGCATATGTGAACTTTGTTTGAGATACGTTTTATATTTAACTATATCAACTCCTGTTTTAGCACATTCTGAGAAAGACCCTTTGTAAAAATAACTGAAAACTTGATGTGTACAAATAACGATTCGTGACATGCAATGAGAAAAAAAATCTCATGCGTGCAATTTAGTTTATTTTAATCGAGTTCCACACAACCAGTAATTACTTTGCCTTAATAAATCGAAAGAACCTCAACACTATATTGAAATAAAAAGTACTTTTGAGGATGAAAGGGAGCGCTTTTTCTCTTTCTCTTTCATACTTTTTACCGATGTAATCTACCTACAACATTTTTGTTTAACTTAATAAATATCAACCCTTTTTCTTTACAGATACGTAATAAAGTGCGCCCACGTTGTGGTCAGTTGAAGATAACTTTTACAATAGCGGTCAGCCAAAACTTTGATAAATGGTAGAATATATTAAGCTTAAGACAATAACCTTAATACTGATACTTAAAAAGGCGTTTCAGAATTTAAATTCATATTTTATTGTAATATTACCGTAAACCTGGTTTTTTGTTATTTAAATCTATTTAACGCTACTTTTTTATGATTTATGAAATATTTGTTACAGATTTTAAAAATTGAATAATTTTAAAATAGTAGATCATTATGCATAACCAACTGAGTGTTATTACTAGTAAACAAATGAGTTTATTGATTTTAAAACCCCAAAAGGCAGGGGTGAAATATCTGAAAGTGGGTAAAATATCTGTGATTTATTATAAATTACTAGCTTTCGTTCACGGGAACAAAGATCAGTCTTTCTTTTCTCTTGCAGTATGTGATAATCATTATAAAATCTGTTTTAAGAAAAAAACATACAAATTCGTTAAGTGGTTTAGGCGTTATAAAGTAAAAAAAAAACCGATGTGTGTGTAAATATATCGTGAAATCATACTAAATGATTTCGTTTTTAACGCATGTTGTTCGTTCCCAAATGATTTATGAAACATTCATTAGGGATATCGCTCTGACCCGGTGATGAATTTACTCAGATAACGAAGTAACAGTTTGTAAACTTCGGGCTGTCACAGACCTAATCAAAATTCAATTAGACATATCTTTGTCAGATACGTTTCTTTTACTTCCATTACGATTTTAATTTTGGCTGCGGTTACCAGATGTTAGTGTTTGTGATATTGTGCCTGTTGTAATAATAAACATCACTTAATTATTAAATTAAATGTACTGATCCAACTGTCTATAGTACATATATCACAAGGAATTAAGTGTACGATATGTAAGGCTTTGAAACCATCTTCTTGCATTTTATAACTTCGACAAGATATCTGACACCATAGAATAGTCTGTACATCAATACAGCGACGGGCCTGTTGGTCTTGTGGTTAGTGACCCTGACTGCTAAGCCGGAGGGCGTGGGTTCGATTCCCACATAGGACAAATAATTGTGTGATGAGCACGAAGCGTTGATTTGTGTATGTATGTATTTAGAAATATATAAGTATGTTTATCATCAGTTTGTTTACCATAGCACAGGCTCTGCCTAGTTTGGAATAAGACGGCCGTGTGTGAGATGTGTGCAGTTATTATAGTTATTATCAATAGTGTAGCAGTCGTAACATTGATCGACACTTTGACTACAACTTTATTATTAGATTTATTTTTGTGAACATAAACAACATTTTTAGTTCCAATCGCTTATATATACCTTTTTAGGTATACAGTTAATACTTAAATGCGTCATAATAAAGAGTAGAGAAAAGTTAATTTTCAATATCGATGAGATTCAAATCAAGGAGAAAAAGAGAGTTTCGGGTATACAAAATAATCTACACGTAGGAACTTTATGAAAAAATTGTTATTTTGTTTGGTCATTATTAAACAAGTTTAAAAATTTGGTAAAAATGGAAACAGGTCAATAAATACATCACTTGCGCGTACGTTGTCGTGATGATGCATTAGATAAGGTAATGATTTTGTTGAAATAAAAGCCCATAACACTTATTTATTATTTAACAAAATGTGATACGAATATTAATAAATTAAGATAAAATGACATGATATGACGTGGTTATTTCGACTTGTTATCAGATACTGATTCTTTATTTTTGGGTGATATGGATTTTTATACACATACAGTTAAGTACGTAAAATAAAATATACTCTTTTCTTAGTTAGTATTTCATAACTGTTGTCAGCTGAGCTAAAATTAACTCATCTTAGAACAATGATTCTTGACTTGTTAAAAGACACAAATACTTTATATTACAACTGTGTTAATGTTTGTGTAAGTATAATTGAACAACTAAAGTTTTCCGACATCTACAATTTCCTATAATATTATTAAGGTGCCTTGTGAAACTAGCGCCTAACAAATCCCGAAGGATTATTTCATAATTAAGTTTCCTACACACACAGATATGTTCATGTCTACGAACGATAACACAAATATGGGACTAATTCACGTCATGATTTATATTCGTCGGAGGAGATAATTTCTTTTAATTGTGGTTTGATACATCAGTTTACGGTTTTATGCAGGGTTCGCTATTCAATCATTAATTCATGGTTTTTACGATACTATTGAAATCTTAAAAGTAATAATAAAAGATGTAACTTAAAATATTGAATGGAATTTAGCTGACTTTACTTTCTAGTATGTCAACAAATATAGTTACTTTAAATTATATACTGCCTAAGCTTATTATTAGAATTTTTCAAAGCCCAGGATTGGAAGAGCGTGTCGATGACTTGACGATGTTAATCTAGCTTAAGGGGATTCCAAGAATAGTGTCATATTTTTGAGTAACAACGGAAAGAATCTGTACGTTTCTTAAATATATAATTTAAACCTGTTTCTTGTGTCAGTGACCCCTGATGGTGAATCATCACACTGTTTACCTTACCATAACAAAATCAGGGTTTATATGTATACGATAAAACCCATTTTGTGAAGCAAATATAAATATCTTTTTTTTTATTTTCCTCCTCCTTAATTCCACTCTGCTTTTAGTGTTCTAAGCACTCATTAGCAACCCGTCTGGCCAGCGTGGTATAGTAGGCCAAAACCTCCTTTCTAAGGAGAGGCCTATGTCCAGCAGTGGACGGTTAAAGGCTGTTGATGAGCATGACGAAGCACTCATTAAAAAGCGATTTTTGGAAATTTTACGCCTAAGTGGGTAAATAAGAGATAAACGGATTTATGGGATGATCATTTTCAAAGTTAGAAACACGAAGTAAAAAATAATCTGAAGCTAGTCAAGTATAATCTTGACACTTTTTTGACTAGGCATAAGCCTGGTCTTAAAGTGTGAATACTTCAGTAAGGTCACTTTGTTCTCAATGTAAAAAATATATTATGAATAATTCACTTAAATTGATTAAGATTCACTAAAATACTAAACAGATATCGGAGGTTTGTAACAAGAATGCAAATAAATACAAATTAATGCGATTAATTATGCAGACAGTCAGCGAATAAATTTCAGATAAAACCTCAAAATTGAAGGGACGATCGCAATTAATTTAAATGATAGTAAAAGGAAAAGTATCGGGAGAATAAAAAAGGAAAGGAAATGTATCTTTCGAAACATTCCACAACCAAGGTCAAATAGGGTCAACTAACTTAAGTATGGTACAGACTGTGTTATAAAATCGCACTTATGGTAACTACAACTGCACCATCCATAACTTTTTGTCACAGTTCTTTGCCCTTTTTAAAAGAAACCATTTGATTTTCTGTCATGTATACTTTTTAGTGGTGGGATGGCAACATCGTTGTAAACCACGCCTAAAAATTACATATTGGGATAAATATTTAAATGTGACTGGCAGGTTTCTAGTTATTCAAGCTGTGGGTGGTTTACTATTGTTTTCATAGACGACTGTTAACAACTGTCTTTAATGATTAAGAATCCATTGACCTATCAAGGTAGCTAGCGTAGTTTTTAATATCAATGAATTATTGTAGATGAAATGTGCTCTATAGGGTATAGTGCCTTCCCACGCAATAAGTTTAAACGGGTAATCCCTTAAAAGCCCACTGGGAGTACTGCTGTTACCGGCGGTAGTATCAAGGTTATATGCCCCCAAACCTTCAAGAAAAGAGCGCACCCAGTCAGCCCATAGCTAGTGATTCCTGACCACTCACTTGTCTGTTATATCATAAAATCCTCGTACACATGAATTTTACTGGTCTTTGACTCTATAAATTAGAGTAGGCACTTAAACGTTGTTGCTGCCCTAAATTTATAGCTTTATATGCTCTTTTTTTGATTTTGTTGATTCGAAAGATTAATCGAAACTGAATTCAGTTTCGATTAATCTTTCGAATCAACTTTTATTTTGTAAATATAACTATAATTTTGTACTGAGTTGAAATGGATTAGTAGTCGAATGGCTAACTCTAACAGCTTATACTCAAAAACAAGTACGATTAGGGCCTCAATTCTGCTACTTTAACATTGTATCAATGGGCTGTCGATAGAATGTCACTGGTACCAATGTCGTCGAAGTCTTTGTAATAGTTTGATAAACCGTACATTTTAAATTTGTAAGATGATGATTTATTTAATTTTCCAGATATGGCAATGTTGTTGATATCACCATTGATGATTTATATTATTATATTGTCAGTTTATTGACACTGTGAATTTATGTTAGTAGAATACCGATATTTTGACAGATGCCAATGGCATCTCAATAGCGTGCCAATAGAATGACAGTGGTTTAACGTTAATATAAAATAGCAGAATTGAGACTCTTGAAGAATTTACCCATTCTTGAATCACATCATCATCAACCTTTAATAGTCCACTGCGGAACATAGGCATCTCCTTAGAAATTACGTTTTGACCTATAATACCACTCTGGCCAGACGGGTTGGTATAGGATTATTTTTAAATTTTTCATCTCTTTGCAGTGCTGTTGTCCTGCGTAATTTGCTCTCTTAGTACCGACTAACGCATCTTACGACACCGCATACGGTCAAAAAGTGCAATGTAATTAATCAAACAGCCAAAGCCTCTCTCTCTCTTCTCTTCTCCGGCCACCAACTTGTGTTAGTGTGCGTAGACTGTTTGCACGGAATACACATGTAGTTATTACCTTTGTGCGATATCTACGAGGAATGACCTTAACCTTTGACAGCTGATTGCAAAAAAAATCCAATGATGATCGACTCAGAATGATGGTCTGAATACACTATTCCAGTATTCGTTACGACGTCCCTTACACCGTGTATTGTATAAATTGTTCATTCGGAACTTTTCTCGAACTATTGAAGGAGTTTCACACTTTTGGGCCATTCTTCATTGTTTTGCAAAAAAATATTGTTTATGATTTCTATTTGGTAGTTATTCATTAGATTCATCAATCAAATCGGTATGGTTCGTTCATGGCTACACGATCATATCTGCTTATTTAAATGGTATGATGTCGTAGGTCGACTTGAAACCAGTTTTTCTTACAAAGTTATGAATGGTTTTTTTATTTGCCTGATATCATTTAACAATCTGAATTAGTATAAATTACACAAATTAAGTAATACCAATCAATTCTTTGATTTGATCATATTAGTTGACGAGACATAAATATATCAGATTGATTGTCTTCGAAGATGTTATTAACTCTACCTTTAAGTTACCTTCTGTTTTACATTTTAACGTGTAATTTGAGGACTATTTTTGATTTTCTTTATAATGACATTTGAATGACTTTCTTTCGATAAAACTTATGCATTTCATATTTATATACGAGTAAATAGTCATTTATTTGTTGAGAATGGAATATTCAACGTGAACATTTCGACTATCTGGGATGATATTTTTCTAATAAGTCTTTGTTAATTCAGACTCACAGTTTATATTATTCTTACAGAACACGTCTTTTAATGTATCTCTGAAATTTATTGACATTATAGTTGTTATAGTTATTATAGTTGTTGTAATTATTCCATCCTTTAACTTTTGTTTTACTTTTGACCAATCAGATTATATTATTTTCAACTCCTACTTCATTGCAGTGTGTCCATTATATAAAGAAGCTGTTGAAGTTCTATGACACTTTGTTGTGAAGGTTATATTAAAGCTTACTTTGTTCCAGCTTTGACAGCTTCCTGTTGTTTTGCATTAACAAAATGTAGGCAAGCGTTACAAATGATATGAATCATGAACGTCTTTGTACATATCAGGCTCATAATTATAATCTAAATTATTTTCTTTTTAAATATTGAAAATTTATAAATTACCCATGATTTGGAGTACTAGGCAAAAGAGTTATTAAATTTTACCAAGACAAAAGTGGTAAGTCTTATAGTAATATAATATGTAAATTTCATATTGCGACGTATTTTACTGAATCATATCCATATATTCATCAAGGTTTCAAAATCAAGCGAATTTATAACAATGTTTTTCTTTTAATTTTGACAAATAAGAAAATAGGTTAAAAATTATCTCCTTAATTCTACCCATTCACGTCTGTGCAAAAGGGCTGCGAAAAGAAAGGTCGGGACGAATTCTTTTCATATTACAATAGCGAACGTAATCACAAGAATGGTATTAGTTTTGTGCAGCCTTGGAAGAGGAGCTTCGTAGAATTTATTCACTCTAACATTTTGAAAGGGAAGGTACAATGAAAGTAGTTACTTCACTTCTTCAGACTTTCTTATTCATCAGTGTAGACATCCAAAATTTAATAAAAATTGTGAGTCATGGCCCGTTATTATTACATTTGAAGGTAAAATACTGTAAGTCTCTAAAGAAGATGACCGGAGTAATTTTTAAGAAACAGCAAAAAATTGTTTTTGTTTGTTTTAAACAAAAAAAAAAACTAAAAATAAATCCTGTGTCGCGGAGGACTTTACAAACATACATTAAACGAACACAAAGAACACCCAGACTTAGAACAACAATTTGTGGATCAGGCAATGTGTTGTCCCATGTGGGGATCGAACCCACCCAGTGCAGTAGGAAGTGGCGAGGTGACTGCTTAAACCCAATCAGCCAAATAGCTTAGTCAAGTTAAGTTAATGTACTTACACCATTATTATAGTCAGATAAAATAATAATATTACGGAAAGGACACAGCCATAACATTAAAGGAGAATTAAGCGACGACAAACATGCTACATCATATGCATACTCTTTAAATTCTGCGTATACCTATCGATTATGTAAATCACTTTGACGGTGACACGAATATAATCGCCGATGTAATTATCACGTCGAAAGCTATTTATGACGTCAAAGGATCAAAATACCAGACAGAAATGTTTGGTGGTGACGTGACAGTATTATTATCGAAGCTATCATATTTACTTAATATTTCTAGACACGTATGAATTCTAGATTATCATCGGTGTTATGTGCATGACAGATAACAAAACCTAGTTGCGCGTGGGATGCTCCAGGACTGATGCCCTTGAGGATTTGTATCATTCTCACAATATAGTCTATCTTTATTACGTACATGTAGCGAATGTATGATATTGTCATCAAATTCAGTCTCTGCAGTAGCAATTTGTTATACGCAAAGATGGCTAACGTAATCTCTCTGATCGTTATTTATTCCAACATCAACTTAAAGTAAGCATTTTATGGCACGTGTCCTATTTTTGCTCGTGTAAACTGCTGCTTTGCCTTATTGTCGGCAAAACCGCAGCTCAGGTCTTGGACATATCAAAAAGTTAATATGTAGCTTTTTTTGAGTAACAGTAGTTTTTTTTTTTTTAGTACACTTAAGACATAGACGTATAAAAAAAGTCGGACAGAGTCTCGCAAACAAATAACTGTGTCACTCATAGTCGGCCAGCTCGGTCAACAAATAAACTATTTTTATTTATTGACTGTGTAAATAAATTATAAATATAATATATATAAATTCATTCACACACAAAGAGCTGCCGCCATTACGGTGCCTCAGTTTTGTCTTAGCGTGAGTTCTGTCCGACTTTTTTCATACGTCCATGACTTAAGATTACTATAATCTTTCCCGTGCATGTTTGCTCAGCATAACTTAAACTTAACACTTATTATGACGTCATGGAGGTTTCAAAACCCATCTAAGAAGGTATTTAGTGTTGTTGTTAAATTATATTATTCAATAGAGGTCCATTTTTTACGCTCTTTTCCGCGTATGAGTTTTTGTATTAAGTTACCATTATATCCATCACCTTCATCGTCTAATTTAAATGAATTGTGGGAATGACAGTGCAATCAAATATTTACAAAAAACCTTTATTTAAAAGTGTCAATCAGAATGTCTATCTTACGTCTTCCAGAGCCTGTATTTTAATTTTCTCATTGTGTTCCTATAAATCTTTATTACACTTAGATGATCTTGATACCCCCTGTAGCCCAGAACACAAGTTCACATGTTCCGAGAGGTGTGACCTTGTATGAACACAATGCCTCGTAATGATGCCGGTGCCATTGTCAACGAACCGTACTCTGATCATCGATATCTGCATTAACATGGGTTAGACTTAAGAACTTCTGATGACGGCATACTATACAGTTAGTAGTTTTAGGGTTCAGTAGTCCTAACAGGTCTGTTCGTCGGACCGTAGCTTGGTTTAATAACTGGGTACCAGTTATTTGTAATATTGCATTAGTATACACTAAAAACGCTGAAATAAAATCTTAAAACAAATTTTTAGGGCCTTTAAGACAATTGGCGGTTACGACTGGTCTGCTTGCGAAATAACAATCTTTAAAGTGTACATTTTTTTTAGAGTCCCCTCCAAAAGAAACTGACGACTTTAAAAATCTATAAAAATCATTGTATATATCGCTATCAACTTGGTCTTTTGTAACTGTGTTAGTTTAAGAGTAATAGTCGCCATAATTATAACAAATACAAAATCTTTACAAAAAATACTTAAATGGGGTTGTTACTTATTTAAAAGGAATATTAAATTTTACGTGGAACCACGTAAATGTTAATTAACTGAAAATTACAGCCCGACACGCACTTGGCTTGTTTTATTTACTTTTATCGATGAAAAGAAACGTGTCTTTTAGATTTATTTCCAGGGTAAATAAATTTGAAGGGATATTACTTATGTCAAAAATAAATAGCTCTTTCTTTTGTTATATTCTTATAGAAAGTTTTTTTCAGCTGATATCTATCTGCATTATAATGAAAATGTTATAGTCTGCTGATCACGAGAAGTTAACATAACAAATGTTATGACGTAAGACACTTTTTTCATAGAAGTAAAATTTATCCTTTGTGTTACATTTACTTACAAGCGTCTTATTTCATACATCTATTTTTGAAAAGTCTTTTCAAGATGATTTATTATTGTAAGTAATATTTTTGTCTATTATAGTATTTTCTCAAGTCTGCGCGAAATGTTTTTATGCGAACACGTATGACGTGGTAGATTTCATCGATCGTTATCATTCACTTGTTCGGGCTTGCGTTTTATTTGTACAATTCTCCATCAAATATATTATAATCTGATTTATGTTTCGAAACAGATTGCGGGTATCTAAAAATGGCAATGTGACATATTTATACATTTATCCTCTTCTCGTTTTGTAGATTCAGCTTTCCTCCGAATATACTCGTAATACAATCATATGATGTATTTTAATTTTGTAACGATCGTGATTGATTTTAACGTGTGAGAAATTTATAAATACAACTTCTGTTTTTTTTTTCATTTGTTCAAAGACTTCTAATGTAGAAATTAAAAAAAAAGAAATATATTTATTGTAATCACGAACGACGTTCAACACGGATATCTTTCATTATTGTCGGAAAGTCAAGTAAGAATTGTGGAAATAAAAATAAGGAATCAATTAATGAATTATTTCTTCCTTTTTATTGTTATAAGTTTTTGTTGTATTTCATGACTTTGCCGTGTTCCTACCATTCCTAATCAGTAGAGACCTATAATGATTTATTAAGGCTCAATACGAATGACTTCAGGCAAATGTCAATCTTGGAAAGGTACAAGCTATGGCACAAATGGTACGTCTCCACCGGAGTGGTACCAAGGCATCACAGAAAACCGATTGAGCTGTTTTCACCGAATGAGTGAGCTTACCAGAGCCCAAACCCCACTAATTCTAGGGGGGTGGGACTTAAAGGACGGTAACGCACTTGTGACTTGTGAGTTGCTTATCATCACGTTAAATGCCTGCTCGATACACCCAATACCATAAAATATATCTGGCTGAGAATATTACGAAGAACTCTCAGTCACTGCTAATCTTTTTAACTAAGCAACTGATTTATTGCGTTAAAAACACGTTTTTGTGCTCTTACATTGCAAACGCTGCCTAAACCTTACTAGATAGACCGAAATAATGTACTATGTCTATCTCCTAAGGATAAACCACAGTAACAATTTTTATCTTTTAAATTTTACAAAAAAATAATTGCTCATTTACGAAGCTATTTTATAGAATACATTATTATTCCTGATCTTAATAAACACATTAGATACGTTGTGCATTTAATGTAATCTACATTTGCTTTTTACAGGATATCTACGGATATCTACTGTATTTCTGCAGTCATGTTTTCTTTCTTTTGTGAGACTTCAAATCCAACATACATAGTAGACAGTTTAGAAGTAAATAGCAAAGTTTCTCATCTGCATTTATTATAATAGTGTTAAAAACATAAAATTTTGGGAGTAGTCGTCATATAAAATTTATTACACCGTCTAAACATAGTTACTAAAACAAAGTGTTAACAGTTTTATCTGTCTATCTATAATATAAGTCAGTAATATGATACACCTTAGAAACGTTGATGTATTTGTTGTTGTTGTTAAAAGTAGAAAAAAATGGTCAAGTGCGAGCGATAGTTACACAGGGATAAAATATTTTTGATATACATCTTAGAGGATAGGAATTGAGGTTTATCTCTATCGAAATATGTACAGTTTATTTGCTCTTTACTGCGACAACACGATTTGATAAGATATGCTTTTTTAATCGTTATAATTTTCTAAGGTAAAACGAAAATTTATCTAATTTAATATAGAAGTGAAATCCTTTTTGGATAATTATATAAATACGTAGTATGGAATACGTTTCAATATCTAGAATCAAATTGAGCTCTATGGCTCAATTAAATTGTTTTTTTTTTGTTGTTTTAAAAAAACAAATGTGATGAACATAATATATTTTTTGAAGTAGGTAAAAATTGCTAGGTTGTGAGTCACAGATGTATACATAGTTCCACAAAAATTTGCACCGCAAAGCGGTTGTAATATAATAGTTCTCATATATCATTTGATAAAGTTGTTTCTTGACAAGCCCCTAATCTTTAACCTCAACAGTATCGTATTACATTTGTTGAATATGTGATTTACATCATGTGCATACTATTTGTACCGTGCCATGCTTCGCTGTGGCACGTTGAAATTGCATTGATGGGAAATGAGAAAGAAAAGTGACACGAAGAATAGATAAAAACCATCATTGAAGTTTGGACTCGTATGTAGTGTCAAAATTTGCTCAATCGGTGCAGAACTTTTGAGTTTTTGAAGCTTACACAAACCAACTCAACATTTATAGTATATATAGATTGAGTAACGGGATACTCTTTAATAAATATGTATGTAGACGGAAAGCTTTTGACTTTGCATATTAATGAAATGCTCATAAAAATGATTAAAATAAATGTAAGAAACTAGGTATCTTATTCATATCTGATTGTTTCACATATTACAGTGTTACTAGTTAACACTGTAATATGTGGTTGTGCGTATAATCACCTTACGTTTTGAGACCATACGCATATAATTTATATGTTAACACTTATTAACACATACCCTGCCCAACTAAAAATTCAAGTTTGTGACTGGTTGCCCACACAAACACAACTAAAATTAAAATAAAAGCGTGATTCTGCTCTAACAAATAGAGATGTATTATTTAAATACACAGATACACTTAGGCCTAGGGTAGGCAGAGATGATAGAACACCATTTAATCTGATCCTGACACACTTCGCGCCTCTTCCAAATTCATCAGATCCTTCATACAAGCTCGCCGTTGGGTCAGAATATGGTTTTCGGGGCCTGCACACAATGAATCGCCCATTAACAGACACGTTATAAGCTCTTTTATTTTTTCGGTTTTCGCTCATCCTTTCAAGATGATTCGCTTTGCTCATTATTCATGATTGTTATCATGTCCTGGAAATCATTAGCGTGAGAGGTAAGTAAGACTTCATCGGCATGTAAATTGCACTCATGCTCTTTCAATTTAGAAAACGAGCCATCCATAAATGAATTGAACAGTTGCGGAGACGCTACTCAGGTTTGCCTGACACCCCTAGAGATATCAAACCAGTCTGTGTAGGCACCATTTATTCTGACACAGGCTTTGAAATCCAAGTACAGTGACTCTAGAGCCCGCATCAAAGCGTCGTCCACCCCTTATATTCATATATAGTTCATTCCTCTTCACTGTATCATAAGCATTCTCCAAATCTAAAAAGATTGAAACTTAGATTTTTTATTATCAATTCGTTTCAAAGAACCTATCATCAAAAAATAATAATAACATATTACAGAAATAGCAGTATGTAACACACAATGTCCTCAAGATGCACAAAGAAAAGATGTTAAAATACATAGACTTAACAACTGAAATAAAAAGGCAACGGCATGCAGGTAGATAGAGTTAAAATTGTACTCATTGTCATATATCTACAACTGGTGTAGTCTCGAATACTCTTCAAGATGGCCTCAACACACTAGAAATGCCGAAGTCCTCTCTCATATTCTTACAAAAAGTAATTCTTTTTAATACAGGCCGTCTCATACGCAAATTTCTCGCTTCATTCTCATCTTAATTTTACATCATCCTCTTGTGGCACCCTTGGCCAAGGCCCGTGTGTTAGATTTTGTTGCCCCTTTAAAATAAAAGGGTGACAGAAAAGGTATAAAAGAAAAATAATAATAATATTTATTTATTTTACAGAAAAAAAATGTTTCACAGTGTAGGTAACATCAAAAAATGAGGTTGCCGAGGCAAACATGGATATAGACGCAATTATTTTTATTTGTTTTTGTTATTGGTGTGACGGGTATAGTATCTATTTACTATTTACAATTCGACTGGTTTTGCTACGCTTACTCTCAGCAATTTCGGCAACAGATAAAAACTTGATTTTAAGATCTCATTTTAAAATATTTTATCAATAAACAATTTATTTTGAAAATAAATTCCAGATAACCTTGAGAAAATTATGTTCAACAAAAACTGTGTCTAATATAATCGTTTTGTGTTTATACCATATTTGTTACATAGATTATAATAAACTCGTTTATTAGATAAATGGTTTTTTAACAAAACGCCTCTTGAGACAACCGATTAGTATTATGATCAGATTGTAGCTGAATCAGTTGTTATGAAAAATATATGTATTAATATATTTCGCGTTATTTAAAAGAGTTAACTAAATCCATTACAAGTCTTGGCTCTCAACTCAAAAGGCAGGGCCAGGGCCAGCAATGTGAAACACAAAGTAGTCATGAAATATTCACAAACAGCTCAGAATCGTCTTCGTGGCATATTCTTTTTAACGTATTTAGAAATAATGTACTGGTTAACAATAACATAAATTTAGTAAAACATATTACGTTTATTAATTAGTGGGGAAATTTTCGTACATGTACTGAAAGAAGTCCGTGTAGTAACGGATTAAGAATACGAAATGTCACTACCCCAATTCAACCCGTGAGTATCGTAAGAGCCGACTAAGGGCGCAAACCAACGCAGGACACCAGCACTGCAAAAAGAAGGAAAACTTGACACAAACCCTATACCAACCCTTCCGGGCCAGCGTGATATAGTAGGCCAAAACCTCCTTTCTAAGGAGAGGCCTATGTCCAGCAGTGGACTATTAAGAGCTGTTGATGATGACTGAAAGAAAAACTGACTTAGTATGAAAAACTGAAAGTAGATACAACCCTTAAAAAAATGTTACGGAAATAACATTATTATAAAATTTGTGAAAAGTGAAATTGTGTGACAGGAAGAACAATGCTGATATTCTAGAGCAGTGAAGCTTGAAAGACAACATAGTGACGAAAATGGAAAATAAATATTCTGAGGTGGTTTGGGCACGTGGCAAGAATGAGTGCGGAACTAATGACAAGACAAGTTGACAATTGCGTAAAAGTATATTACGCAAATCTATGGCAGTGTAAACGTTGGGCAGACATGTGATGACCTAAAGAAAAGGCAGGATTATATAAAAATTCTATTGACTATAGACGAAGCTCATAAACTGTGTCAGAATAGAACAGGGGGCTATTATGTCTGTCTCACCCATAAGAGAGAAAGGGGTAAAGTTATTTACTTACTATGTTTAACACATTACTATTATTCTATAGACTATTTGAATTTTGTTATTATCGTGTTTGTTAGTTCCGCCCTTGTGGATCGTAATACAAGACAGTAAGTGCATCCTGTGCTACTTAGTAAATACCTAGTAGTAATGGAGCTTCAACTTATTTGCATAGCAATCGATTAACCGACGGAGATTGAGTTCAATAGGCATTCGATTACTCTGTTTCTTTACCAATGTTGTGTGGTATTGAAAATAATGTTTAAGAAATTAGAATAACTGAAACCTTTTCTTAAGTTTTTTAATTAGAAACTTTTAACACTAAACTTCAGCAATATTTAGCAACAAACATGTTTCCACTTACCAAAAACAATTAGTACAAATAGTGAGGTTTTAGAAACTGTAGAAACATCTTTAAGCAGTATCCTATTATTATCAAACACTAAAAGTCAGTGATCGTTCCCTGTTTCTAGAAATATTGCCATAGAGAATATAAGGCTACTATGAGTGACTTCTTAATATTTATTAAAATACATACATACTATAGTTTAGAAATGTAAAAATCATTAACTTAGATAAAAATACAATCAATTTTATTGATACATGATAAATTGTATTAATTCGTATTCTTTATCCTTTAATCTTTCGCTCAAAAAGGTGAAATGACACCATGATACCATGTTTCAATTAAAATAATAATTGAATTCGAAATCGGTTTACAAATAAAGCAAAGATATCGCGTAATATACCAACAAAAGATATAAAAGAAAACAATTGGATACAGCACATTCTGCTGCTTGAAATTGGTCAAAACTCTGTTATTAATAATGGTTCTATTCGATACCAAATTTTACAATGTGCATCAACTACTTCAAAAATTAAGATAGCGAATTGCGGTGCCAAACCAAACCTAACGGCATTATTTTCCACTGCGCTCCAGGAATTTAAATAGCTTTCAACGAAACTGCCAAATCGTTGACCTGATACTTGTTCCCGGACGTTGAAACAGGTTTGGTGTTCGGTTTTGGTTAAACCAGGATAACATCGAGATTATAATATTGTGCCACAAGGAACCGACATGTACACTTTGGCTTTTGACCTTTGGCTGTCACTGTTTTGTTAACTTAATTTTTATTTACTCAAAACATTAAGTTTAATATACTCTTAAAGGGAACTGATAAAATAACTATTTTGGGCTCTAATTGGAAACCTTTAGTTTTTTTCTTATGGATAACTATTAACACTTGATGTTTGATAAGTATACGTAACATAATATACTGGCGGTCATTTAGACTTTTAATTGAAAAAGTGATAACCTGTCTATAATACTTTATAATTTGACTTTGAAACGAATACAATATTCGATTTCAATAACAACATTTTATATTAAAACAATCAAAAGTCGCTTTGAGAATAGGTCAACTTAATTTGGATACTTTAGTTTTTAGATTAGTAATTTATCTTACAGATACGTTCCATCTAGTTATTAATAGATAGAGATAGATATAAATTATTTTAGATTAATTTTGTATTAATTATATATATTTTTTGTATTTCATTTAGTGGAATTGTAAGTATTGTAACCCCTTTGAAAACTTCACGTATACTTCGTGGAAGTAAGTACAAAGCTTTTTAAAGATAAGTAAAATTTAAAAGCAGATTAAGGTCAAGTGTCAATGCTTAAATTTCAATGAACAGTTATAATCGTAATAGTAATTTGTAGTGTAGTTCAAACAATATAAAATACCTGAGAAAACATTTAAGTTATTTGAATTAAAATAAATATAATTGATGTATTTGATATTCTATTCTTATCAAATCATAGACTCATTATATGAACGATTTGGTGATGAAAATTGAATTTATAGGAATCACTTTATTTCAAGCATTAACATAATATGTAAGTATTTAGAATAGATATCAAAGAGATCTTGACATCTCTCCTAAATACTTCTAAATGGAGTTTTTCAAAAATAATACGATCACATATTTTATTTCAAATGTTGATGAAGTATACAATTATGTACTTTTATATTAAATAAGGCAACAAACAAAACAAAAATTACAATATATTTGCTCAAAAAACTTATTTATTATTTTGCACAAGTAAATATTTTCACAAAAAATACACGGTGTTTACATAAACGTGTTATAAAAATTAAGAACCTTTTTTTAATCAGACTTATTTGCTATTTTCAGAGGCTGGTAAATCGTTTTCGAAAAAGAAATTAAACTTCACGGTGCCCGACATCAGATAATTGAAATTGGAGTTGCGTGTGTTTGTGTTAATAGTTTTAATCTAAATTATTCATCACAATATGGCATTTTGTAATACTTAGCTTGATTGCAGTAGAGTAGCTTTATATCTATAGAATACAGCAATTATTAACTACTAATATATTGTTGATTGGTTAATACTAAATATATTTCGGTTCCTTCCTCATCCCACGGTAACACTACTTCTGTTTGGATAAAAGCTTGTGTGTTAATGCAGGATGTCAGCTACGTCCACTAAACTTTATCAATATTAATCTAGCGGTTTTAGCGTGAAAAAGTAACGCTAACAAACGTTCGCCTTTATAATATTAATCTGACTGTGTACGTTTATTTACTCTAAATTAACAAAATAATTAAATATTTTAATAATTTTCATAAATATTTCACTTCGATGGGAGCTGGTACCCTAGCTTAGTAGGCTTGAGATAATGATGGCGCGACATGTCTCGGGCGCTCCTCTCTAAATAAGAGACGGCAAAGTCCACACATTCCATAACTGGATTGTGATGTTGTTCAGCCTTTCCAATTTAAGTGCAAGGCTCCAGTTTTGCGTGGTTTGATTCTGAAATTACCTCTCGTCGTTTCGTTATCCCGATGCGGTCACGAACTCTGGGGTTGTTAGGATTTTAAACCAAAAATCTAATGAGGTGTTTTAAGACAAATAATATTGCTTTCTTTATTTTCTTAAAAGTGTCTAAGGACTGTACTTTATAACACTCTGCTTAAAGAAATTATCTAATTGATATTTATTATTGGAGTTTGCTTTTTTTTTAGTTTAATAGACCTTGTAATCTACGAGCAATAAAGAAATAAATAGTACGTGAGTACTCTCTTTTTATCTCTAGATACCTTTTGCGATAACATTTTAAATGTCGTTTGACATTTTAAAGAGATTAGATTTTATTTAATCTACTTCAGTTGAAAATTCGAAATGCAAATATGTATTTTTTTCAATATAAATGTTCTTCTTTTGAAATATTTCAAAAAATTACCTTCTTTGTGTCACACGGACCTAATAAAAGAGCTGCACCATAAACAACAACACTCTATAATCCACAGTCTCTCAGCAATAATTTATGCTTTATTCCCTCTATTTCGTTACATAAACACCATGTATTCACCCCCATTGTTTAGGGATGATAAATTAGCAGCTTACCTGTCGGGGATTAAGCCTATACGATCGACACCCCTAGTTTGTAATGTTTTTATTTGCATGATGGTTTTATTATTTATACAATAGGATATTTGGGTGTCCTTTTGTACTGATGGATAGTAGATTAGATGCATTGTACTTTATGTTTTATAATGTTACATTCATAGGATGTTGCATATCGATGACCGATGTTTTCATGCGTGACGTAACAACTCTTCGGTTAGAAAATGTTGTGTTCTGCTCAACTAGATACTGAATTTATTTTGTTGTAAGACTTTTGGACACGTCAGTACAAGGCGTAGTCAGGTGTGAACTTTACAAATATATTAATTTTACATTTTGGGGCCGTTGGGAAGGAATGTATAAAAAATAATTTTGTTGAATTTGAAACTTGGGGAGATAGGACATCACTTTTTTTCATCATCATCATCATCATCAACAGCCTTTAATAGTCCCCTGCTGTACATAGGCCTCTCCTTAGAAAGCTAGAATAAAACATTTGTGAGATTTCCTTGCTCTGTTTTACCTATTGGAAATTGCCGGAGTGCCACTGGTTTTTTTTAATGATATAGAGGGCTAATGACCAGATGGGTCACTTGATGGTAAGTGACTACCGCTGCCCATGAACACATGCAACTCAAGAGTCACAAGGGCATTCACGACCTTTCAGTCCCTCCCAGTCCCAGAATCAGGGGGAGGGAGAGGGTTTGGGCTCCGGTTACCTCACTGACTTCGTAAAAAACAATGCAGGAACTACATATAACAACGTTTTTGTAAGTCAGATCACGTATAGGTAAGTTTTTTAAGTGGTCGTTTTGTCAACTGTCACTGCTTCGAGTATTGTGGGGTCAAGTCCCGTAAGGGACAGATATTTGTGTAACTCATAGGTAATTAATTGTATGCGAGCGTGTGTGTACTTTATTTCCGTGTGCGCCCTCACTGTAGACAACATTGTCTATAGCGATGATTGTCTTTATAAAATTTACGAAAAAAGATTTATAATTTATTTTTAAATAATGTGGATGTATGTATAAATAAGATAAAATTAAACGTAATAAAATAACAACACTTCTGGAAGTCTTCACCTCATGATCGTGTGTGATTGTGTGTTCAGTGCGGGGGGAGGGAGGGTTTGTACGGTAATCTCCCTCACTCGGTGAAAAGCTTCGAAAGAATTGCTTAACACCTGGTTTCTGTGAGGCCTTTGTATTACTCTGGTCCAGATGGCCCATACGTGCTGATGCATGGCCTGTGGACCCCTGATTGGAACTAAGTCTTTCGCTTTGTAGTAGATGTTTGATATGTCAGAAAAAAGTCTAGTTTCACATTTTTCGGTCTCGCTTCCATCCGCTCAGAGCGTGTAACACGTGATACGGAACTTCGTTCCAAAAATAACAATGAATAAAATCTTAAAAATCACATACCTTTCGAAATTTTGGGTTTGACAGTAGCTAATCAAATTTTAATATAACGATAAAACTGCACATAGCCTCGTAAACGATATTAAAGTCACTACAATTACACCTCACTTAGGAAGGTAGAAGGCGTCTCGTCGTGTTTTTGCTGTGTGTCGGTATGAATTATGACGTCGTCAGCTATCTAAGCGATAAATTACGAACGCTACCGAACATTACTGGAACGACTTTCTGGTGGAATTTTATTTAGACGCTTAAAAGTATAAAGGAAGCTGTGTTATCTAGGAGTGAGATAAATTCAATGAGCACTACACCTAGTGCAATGTTTAACGCAGTGAAGCCACAGATTTCTCTATTCTATCTCGGTTGAAATATGACTGTGGATAACTTACAAGAATAGTTTTAAGTATTTCAGGGTAAAGGTAATTTCTCTTTCCAGTATATAGCTTAGTTCCAGCACTTGAGACTAAGATTAATACGTTTAACGATCTATGGAATTACGTTTGCGTGCTGTTTCTAGGAATGTAGATTCTCTGTTCTAAGTAATTAATGATAATAGAGATTATCGTCTGTGATAAATATTGTGGTCTCAATACCCGGAAAATGCCTTGTGTGATGTGTGCCAAACATGGCGTTACTTTCATTTATATGTATATTTAATACGAGTGCATTGACTTAAGCATTTTTAAATGATCAAAATAGTTAAAATAAAAGTGACAAAACTCTTTAAGAAGACCGAATCCAAATCTTCCACTAGTTTAATGTAGAAAAACACACAGTTTTTAACAATTTGTCTTCTGATGGTCGAAATTGGATCATAATTGGTTAAGTTTTAATAATAATATTAATAATAATAATATCGTACCACATTCACACAACGCCATCTAGTCCCAAACTAAGCAGAGCTTGTACTATGGGTACTAGACAACTGATATAAATACATTTATACTTTTTTTTTTTGTAAATACATACTTATTATGCATAGAAACACCCAGACCAAATCAAACATTAAATGTTCACGCACACAAATGTTTGACTTGAGCGGGAATCGAACCCGCGACCTTTGGTATAGCAGTCCGTTACACAAACCACTACGCCATTCGGTCGTCAATTTGAAATTCGTCGTTTTGAATGCTTTGTTTAATTTATTTACCATTATACCTTGAACTGTCGTCGTATGGAATTTTCGCACATGAATAGTCATCATTAATATTGGAATAAAAAAAAAAGCGTTTGATCCAATTTTAGAAAAATCAATTAGAAGGAAATGGTACTTAATTGTTTAGGCTTGTACGGATTCAGTTTAACTCACCTGTATATTACGAGAATATCTTATTAGTTTCCTGACACCGACGTGGCAAGTTTGTTCATCCCTAGACAAAAACTCATTTCGGGTTCTGAATTAGTCGGGCATTCCCGAAATAAATACGTGAGTAAAACCGCATGTCCTGTATAAATATATGGCACTCACAAATGTTTTATTCTAGCTGATAATTCTATGAACGTTTTGCGCCTTAGCACACGAGGTAAAACGAAACGTATTCCTTGGAAAATATACCACGCTCAGGAAAACCTTTCTTCAGTAGGTACTTTTTGTGAAGATTTCACTTAGTTGATAACTCTTTGAGTAGGTAACAAATAGAATAGGATGAATAGAAAATATATGAACCTTATTTCTGTATTTCATGTATCTTCTTTATGATTCATTTATCTCATATCTCAATCGTGTAAATTATAAAAATCTGCTTATCGTTATTTCTGTGTACATTTTCATTGTATATTCAGTATTTTTAAATATATGGTATTTTTTAGAATATATATGTATGTATACATTTACACACACACACACATACACACATACGCACACACACACACACACACACACACATATATATATATATTTGAATATTTAAAATGGTGTAATATTAATAATAAAAAAATATATCATAATTTGCATTTCAGCTTCTTTCTTGTTCACCTGTCATGTCCCTCTTAGCATCATCTAAAGGTCGACTGATGTAATGCAACAAGTAGGCAGTTTTCAATAAATATTATTAAACAAATTAAATCACCAAAGATGATCGATGAAGAATCGATTCGGCTGTATAAAATGTTGGTTAAGTATGTACATATAAAATAAAACATCAGTTTTACAACGTCTAGCACATGTGTGTATGAAACCAATTGAATATTATAACACCAATATTTTTGAACTGAAAGAATACTTTATTAAGTAGAAAAGATATGACGTAAGACAACAAGAAATGTTATCCCTGAAGTACCATTAGAAACTTGTGCTCAGTTTGTTCTACATTCAATTATTTTTTAACAGAACGTTTTGTTCTTATAAATTGGTTTTGAATATTTTATATCTAGTGTCATCCCTCTGAACAACAAAAGAGTTTTAGATAACCTGTACCTTATGCACGAGTTTTATTATTCATGAGAGTTTGAATAACTGATATATTGAAACGAACAACAACAAAGTATAAGAAATTCTCACACCTTATAGAAAAGGCTTTTTAAGGTGGATGTATGATCGGTATATAAAATTATTACATTTCATTTTTATTTTTAAAACGTCAAGGAAATTAACATTTTTTTTTAAATCATGTAATACATTTGTAGGTACGTCTACGTTTCTGAGGACAACAGTAAAACCGAGGTCAATGATATTACTACAAGCTTTGTTCAGTCTATCTTTCTTACCAATCTTTTTAGTTCATTTTTGACGGTATTACAATATCTAGATATTTACTTAAAGATAATTTTATTGACTCGCTTTAAGAAGCGAAACTAATTGCAAGAACACCACGAAAAATTTCGGCAACGAACATCTACGAAATAAACGCCAGAGCTGCATATTTGAAATAAAAAAGCTTTTTATTTATATTAAAGACATATCTAAAATGTTAATTGAGTCTTAAAACAGAAACGAGCTTGATAAAAAGTCTTATCGGTTCTGTCTAAAATGAATCACAATTATATTAACACTCTTCAATGAATTATATTACGCGATAAAAGTAACATAAGAACGTTTCTTATATTTTTAACGTTAACAAATTACAATCAGATTACAAACAGTATGGGGAATGTGCTACACAAGATAGATTGTGAATTAAAGACTAGCATCGGCCGGTGTTGGGCCGTGTGTCGGCTCGAGTATCGGACGATAGAGATTGATCATGAAAAAGCACCTTGTCAGATTACATTTCGATTGCAACATATCGATCAACGTATGACATGAACGGATTTTGATCGGGAAAATGTTATTCGATTAAGAAAGGAAACACCCTAAAGTAGAAAAAGTAGCAGTTATTTCTTTGTTGTATTTCATAAATTCCCGCGGGTACTAATGTGCTCGATGATATTAAGAATTGATTTGTAAACTGTACTATTTTCACGATTGAAATGAATATAGGATGTCGGTACTGAGTTAAAATTAATTGCAGGTTTGAACCCCATCTAGTGCATTTATAATTCTAAGATATGGTGAACGCTTATGTTAGGAGTCCTAAAACAAGCGTTTAGCATATCTAGAGAGGTTAATAAAACAATGCTAGGAATATGTGTCCCATGTTACACGTTTTCTTTTAAAGTCTTGATACATTTCTATATTTTACGACGAGATGCATCTAAATCTCCTCACGGAGCAAAACTGAGTTAAGTAGGTTACAATACTCTTATGCTTTTTGTGTTGACAGGTCGTATTCGTCGTCTGAAGACTAATTTAAGAATATTATGATAGACTGCTCACTCTTCAAGTCTTGTCATTCGGAAGTCGAGTCTCGTGAACTTTAATAGACATGTTTTATATAAAGAAAAAGACTTCAGTTTATATGTATTTACTTAATGAGAGACATACAGTGGCTAGTATATGAAAGAGGCTGTCTAGACTGACTTTGAGTGGTTCAGTCTATTGGTTCTAAAGGTCACTTGATGGTCAAATTTCAAAATTGGTAAATATTCACCGAATAGTATAAATTTTATTTAAATGAATTACTTAAAATAGTTTTTAAACGACTGATTTTGACTTGTTAATGTGTAACGTTGGTTGTACATATCTTCAAAATCCAGAATGCGAAAAAAGAGTAACAGAAATTCTTTTAGAATCAAAACCATCCCGATAGAAAGGTTGAATTTATTTCACAGAAGAAACATTTGTAGCAATACGGGAGGTACGCAGTGTTAATTGTACAGATGTAATAAAGACAGTTTTCAAAAATTGAGTAACAAGCGTTCATATCATAAATATCTATAAAAGAAGAAACTGATTCACTGACTGATCGATCAAATCACAGCTGAAACTGCTGGGTCTAAAAGCATGAAATTGTGCACAAATGTTCCTTACAAACTCAACTTACAGTAAATACTCTTTTTTAAAGTAACAAAAACATTACATTTTTTTAAAACTGTAATGTTTGTTGAACTTTTGTATGGGGAACTATTTTTTTAAAACTTATTGTTTCCAAACTCTCAGTATAATTATATTCTCTATCAGAATTGTATCCTCTACGATGTCTGATGTAGACGGCTAGTAAGAAATATAACTTACCTTACGTTATTTTTTTACTAACTAAGTCTCGTTAATTTTTGAAATGAAAGTAACGTAGGTATATTATATATGTAAATGAAAAATATGTCCGGAATGTGGTCCGCCAGGGGACTTACGACGTACCCCTTTCTCTAAATATATTTTTGGGGTATAACAATATTTCTCCCTAGCAACGCGGTAAAACATTTGGCCCCGCGAAAGGGCAAATTAAATCATACACCGAGCGTCTCAATTATTCCAAACGCGCGGTGTATGCCACAGGCAGTTACAAAAAGAATGGTGGCGCTGGTCCTTTGAAAAGCTCATCGGGGGGTGTTCTCAAAGCTGTCACCCTCAGAAGTACACTTCACTACGACTGTAAATATCCAAGACTACGAAAATACGAGAACTAACATCCATTGCTGCTTATATTGCACGAGCACAACAAACACAAACAATCAGCGCGGCAATATACACAATGCAAAGCGACGGCGAGTGAGACATCGTACCGGGATGGAATAGCGGCGCCGCGGCGGCTAGCCTAGCGCGCATGCGAACGAAATCTCGCCCCATTGGTCTATGGTGACGTCATCGGGGTGAACCCGTAGGTCTGAGTGACACTAACAGTCACCCCCGAGCTGTGCTAGGGAAACCTTGTGTCTCAAGTGGTGAAACGAAAACAAACGTTGAAATTACTGATAAAGACAGTGATGCCGAACAATAATTGGTGTTCTATGTGAAATCAATTGAAGTGTGATCAGTAAAAGAAACATAGAACTGTGTTTTGCAACGCAATGAACCGTCATTGAAAAAGGTAAAGCTATCTCACGTTGTTTACAGTTTCTGTTCGTGTCAGTGTTCTCAATGATGCTAGCTCGTAAAGCATTTCGTGCATCATATTTGCGAATTTTGCTTCAGGTTTTCGACATTCAACTGAGTAAAAAACATTTTAATTGAAAGTTTATTCTTATATCAGAATCCCATTAAAAAATATTGCAAGTCTAGGTAATTTAATATTTATCTTTGAAAGTAGTTATTAAAAAAGGTTTAGTTATTACACTGAGGTTTTCGTTAATGTAATTTATAGTGTGGGGAACAATAGGCAAGGCACGAAAATGATTTGACTTGGTCTGGTTTCTCATGAAAAAGTTTTTATCTTAAGTTGATCTGACGGTTATGTAGGGGAACGTTATTATGTTAAGTTTCATCCTTATTAAGGTCTTTTCTTAAACTTTTCATGTCTCAAGGATAAGTTGTCAGCGTTTCTGGTTATATCCGTTTTCATTACGTAAAATATTGTTTATACCTTTTTTAATAATAACAAGCTCATTAAGATACTCAAGTTACCCACTCAGTCTCAATTTAAATCAGCAGTCACGACCCGTATATTCAATAGCTCGAGGTACCCACCCCCAGCTACCAGTACACCAGTACTGTAATGTAATACTTTCCATAAATTAAAGTCCTCAATATGGATCCATCTCGGATCTAACCAAGCATTTCCGGTTTTCATTTCCCATTTGAATATTTAGAAGAAGCGGAACGTGGACTAATTTTTTTTATGTTTTTAAAGTAAGTGCTTTCGTTAGGGATCTTATAAGTAATCATCAAACAAAGTGAGATAACAAGGTGGGCTTTTGATGAAAGAACATCATTTTATAGTTATTTTAGTTCAAATACATGTTGACTTATTCTTATTTCTTAGACAAGATGTTACTGTATTTCTGTTGTTAAAGAGAGAAAGAAAGATGCTACTACTTGTTGATGTTTAAAATTAGGTATCAAGTAAAGTTTAAATTTCGTAATATATTGATTATAATTCATCCCGTGGGTGACGTAAGAGCTGACTAAGGGAGCAAACTATGCAGGATGACATCACTGCAAAGAGAAGGAAAACTTGAAACAAACGCTATACCAACCCGTCTGGTCAGCGTAGTATGGTAGGCCAAAACCTCATTTTCAATGATGTTGTATAAAAACAGATGAAATGGAATTACGATATAAATTTTATGAAATTATGTCAACAGTAAAAAAATAATTAAATACATCTTTGTAACTTTCGTTGACCATTCAATGTCCATACTGAAATTGTTTACTGTCTGGTTGATCTGCGTTCGATCATCACACAGTCCAAATATGTGCTATATAATAAATAATAACTAACTGAATGACAATCACAAAGTAAACCGAGAGATCATTATAATATGAAGTGTTTAACGTGTTTGTTCAACTACATATGTATAGCGTCATTCAAACTGTTGTGAAGTCGCAAGAAGGTTCTACCCATTCCGTGTTTAAAACTATTTCGATTGACACATTTAATTTCCACTTATTTCAAACTAAATATTGCACTATTATGTTTTTGAATTTTGTAAGTAATCGTTACCAATATACAGGGAGTGTATCTCTATAAGGAACCAAAGATTTATACGAGTAATTCGTGTTAATTATTTAGCAGACATTTTTTTTACAGATATTTGAAGATACAGGATGTTTTCCCCATTCTTTAAGAAATATAAATAATATAAATATTGTACTTTTTTGCACATTTCTACTTCTATGATTCTTTTTTCTTTTTTTTTAAATATTATATGTGTATAAACAAATATTATTAGTGAACAGAGCGAGTGTCATTACACATTATATTTAATTAATTTGATATAGAATTTAAATAAGTATTGGCGTTTTGTCAATATTGACATTAATTAAAAAGTTATTCAAGGCAATCGTATGTTTGGTTATTTAAAATCAATACCCTATTTTGAATTAATTCATAACTGCAGATATCATAATCATCATCAACAGCCTTTAACAGTCCACTGCTGGAATAGGCCTCTCCTTAGAAAGGTGGTTTTGTCCTGCTATACCATGCTGGCATGACGGGTTGGTATAGGGTTTGTTTAAAGTTTTACTTCTCTTTCCAGTACTGTTGTCCTGCGTAGTTTGCTCCCTTAGTCGGCTGTTACGACTTCCACGGTATGAATAAGGTGGTGACACTCTGTATTCTTAATCCGTCACCATACGGACTGTAGACATGAAACTTGACTCGAAACCGGCTCGACCGGATTGATACCACGGCCTCACAGAAAACTAGTGTTAAGCAATTCTTTCGTTGTCTGTCACTGAGTGAGTGAGGTTACCGAAGCCCAAGCCCAACGTCCGCTGACTCGAGCGGGAGGGATTCCTAGGGCGGCAACGCACTTGTGTCTTTTGAGTTGCAGGTGTCCATGGGCGGCGGTAGTTGCTCACCATCAAGTGAGCCGTCTGATCGTTTGCCATTTAACAATAAAATAAAAAATATATTTATTAAAAGTGTACTCTTCTTTGAACGTATCTTCATCGTCTTGCTATTTAGTGGATCGGTTTTCTTCATCAAAATTCGTCATTTACTTTTCTGCTAAAAGGCCCTTAAGTAATCAGCCCAAGCTGCTGTTCCAAAAAAAAATTGATAAGGTAATCAATTGAATGTATTATACAACAACATAGCTGATATCAGTGAATAATATTTAGGTTATAAATTTTATACAAAGATACTTCAAGCCGTTGTTTCATTAGCGCCATCGAAAATTTCTTGACCTAATTTTTGAAATTCAAGTACCTGCGCCCATGACCTCTTCTTATCTTGCTTTGTTTATTAGTTGGCACTGCTATAGTAATTCATTTATAATTTGTTAACTGTTCGTTTTGGTGATTTACAAAGTCAAATAAATATGTACGCATTATTTTCCTAGTTTGAAATATTGCAAGTTGTCTGTGGTGATTTTGTTGACAAAACTTTTCTTCTGTCTAACTCATACAAAATGTCCGTATGTATAAATTCTACATATATACACTATAAGCATGATTTCAGATTGAAATAATTCGTGCACTTCAAAATATTACTGCCAGTGTACAACGCTACGAAAGAAATTTAAATAAAAAAAAATTATCCCCTAAAAATGAACACACAAAACTTCATATTGGTTGCAAAATTCCCCATAGTCCCTATAGTCCATAGTCGTACACTAATGACACGTCATGCTTTATACAGACTGTAATGGTGTTTTGATAAACCATCCTATTTTTAATATAACCTTACATTTAGATTAGGCCTTTATTCTAAATTAATCCCTGTTAAGTTTATATACAAAATAACTTTTGTATAATCAGTTATATAGAAATAAGTTTCCTATGCTCCTAAGTATTCCTATGCTCCTCTCCAACCGATAATCTGCAACTAAAAGAATTTAGCTTCCTTCTTTTAAATACTTACTTCCTCTATAACGTTAATGCGTCCGTAATGAAGCAAGTTCGAAAACCTTCGTTTACTTATATTTTGATGTCCTGGTAAAAAAATCAGAACAATCACCTTCATTTCTATATTACATTTTTAATAATTAATAGTTAAGCTTTACTTAAATTTCTTTACGTTACAATTCTCTTTGCATTTTAATTTGGTTTCATGAACACAAGAGAAATACTTATTTTTTTTATCTACGAAAATTACAAAAAAGAAATAATAATATAATTTAATTTTTTTTATTAAAAATATTATGTCCATTATTTTAAGTAAAAACTTAAAATAATGGACATAATATTTAAAATGTAAAAACTGACTTTTCGTGGTAACTAAAATATAGTTACCATGAAAAGTCAAAGTTTTTACATGCCACACGTTTGTTTATACCAATAAAACGGTTTAATCACAATCATTCCATATTTAACTTTAAAATAAAAGCTTTGATTAAATATACATACTTAAAATCGCAATACAATCAGCATCACAATTTTTTTCTTTTAAGTTTTAAAAGAAGGACAAAATGCTTGGTTAGATCCACTGAAGAAATAAAGGCAATTACTGAATTGGCTAGCCGCATTTGTGTTGAATTCCAATAATTGGAACTAATCACCGTTCGTGGAATCCAGGAGAGTTATTAGGTTTTGTGGAAATAATACCAACGTGAACCTAAAATTAAACGTCTATTTGTTACTGCATATTTACCAGTGAAAACAAGTATTTGGTGGTTTTATAATGAGTCTAATTAAGCGTTTCAGCGAAATTTTGCATTAGGGATTATTTATAACTAGAGGTATTATTGTCATACAACGTAATATAAATAGTACACAACAGGACTCTAACAAAATGTTAACAATGTTGTCTTTGTCGTAAATATGGTTCGTTTAAAAATAACAAGAAGAGTAAATTAAATTAAAAAGCAAAGAAATATAAAATGACCTTACAATCAATTTTCTGATAATGAGTTAAACGCTTATTTGTCCAATTATAACTAGAGACTGTAGGAAATCACTGTAGCGAGACAGTAAAAGAATTTAATCCGTAGATTAGCTTCAGTAGCGATCGCTCAAACGAGTCCTGATCGGCATCGCTCGATAATCGTTCCTAATTTGATTGGCACTCGGGCAGCTGGCAACGACGTGAAAACTCTATTACTCGCCAACTTTGTAGGGTTTTACGGACCATCAAAGGAAATTTAGTATATTGATTGGCCTATTTACGGTCCTTCAACTTAGTTTTGTTATTTCGATAGTGTCTGTTACCTGTTTTATATGTGTCCTGTTTCTTAAGATGTCGGTTGTACTAAGCAGTAGTATTTAAGTAATGTTTCAAAACTTAATGGCTCAGACTCAAATGCTTCGAGTGTGAGCCAATAAATTTACACATTTATCGTATTTTTCGACTAAAAACTGTAAATTCAGAAGCTAAAGCAGTCTAAAACAAGTTCCGTTTCATACACCGTTATGTTCGAAGGTTCGCTAATAAAATGTGTCAGGTTAATATTAAAGACCAAAGACTTGCAATAAAAAATATCATAAAGCCATATATCAAACTAATTATTATACACATTTTTGACCAAATAGTTTAAACCGTTACATGTCTAGAATAGGTTATAAACTATTTTATTTCTTTTTAATTAAATTAAAAAGACGTTTTAAATTAAAAAAATAATAGGTATTTCTTAAGTCATTAAGAAAGTATTAGTACGAGTAGTATTATTAATTATTTTACGTACTTATTATTAAGTATTTACACAAAGAGCTCTGACTACATTGCTCAGCTATGTTTGGCAGTAAAATGTATTCGAGAAATTAGACATTTACAAGATAATAAAAATATCCTGGGAAGTTAAACTGTAATGTGTCAATACTTTTGATATGAATGACCTTATGAGTATAAGACGTACTTCTTAAGAACAGATATTGAATTTCTTTCCATTTTCAAATGTGAAAGATTTATTAGTATTAATTTAACAACCTGACGCAAACAGACATATTTATTCGTAATATTTTAACTTAACGACAAGGAACCCGAATCCCCATCGTGGTAGTAGAATGCATTACCGCCGCGCAACAGTACGTCGCTCTTCTTGTATTTCGTAAATGATTGGTTATACTTATATTACCTATCACTGTGCTTATTTAACATATCTTTAAATATTGTACCCATGAAACAGCAAACAGCTTTTAATTCATGATAAAATCTCTGTATCATCCTGTGTTGTGTGGACGGAAATATTCAAGTCAATTTTTCATTATGAATTATTTCTTCATAAAGTTTTCTTATTGTTTTATAAACTAGTCCTTCCATAATATATACATATAAGACCCTTGCCCTTACAGATATAGAGGACAAAGTGTTATATCAAGATTCTACATTGTACGTAGTAGGTTCAACCTGCACACTGATAACATCGATCGTGGTAGGTATAACTTAGAGATTTATGTCAGAAGAGATTGGAGTCCATCCCTTTGTCATTACAGAGGTTGACAGCGAACTACATATCGAGATAATTCTGTAACCAAACCTGAAGCAGAAAATCTTGAGAAATATTTCATTATATTTTATGATTTACGTTTATGTGAAGGATTTACTAGCAAGTAATGAAGAGGTTTGAGTGATGAATTGGTATATCGACAGTTGATAGCCTAGTTATTATAAAAATATTATTTACAGATGGCATACGTGTGAATGATAGATAGGGTTTAATACTGCGTTATTATTTACACTGTTTTAGTAGTCAATGTGATCTTAGGATGACCTTTAAAAAACCAATGTAAATTACCAAAAGAGGTATGTGGTTTGCGATCCGTCTTAGAATAACAGTAGCGACGATGCGCTCGACTTTATCTATAGGCCTCAACATTACATTTTTTCTGCAGTTTCTGCAGTTTTCTGCCTATTGACCTTTTATGTTAAGTGTAAACCCACGCTTCAGTATGTCAATCAAAACTTTTTTGTATAAGGAAAGATAACATTAAAATCGTTTAAAGTCAAATGTTTATTTACCAAATCATCCGAAGATAACTAATACCACTAAGCACACATGGAAAGTGGTTTTCCGTGTTAACAAAAAGGGGAATCTTTTCTTTTTGCTTAATTGCTTAATTGACTGGTATTGATGGTTGGTAATGATTATTCACGTGTGTGGTATGAAAGCCCTCCTCGGTGTCTAGTTTTCTTAAGAAAGACATCTCTCTTCTAAAGAAACTATATCTGTAGATTTACCTGTAGCTTGGATTTCAAATTTAAGAACAAAAAAATATTTAAGATTCGTATTCAGAACAATCGTTTGTTAATAATGTTTTTATTACGTCGAGTGTTAAGAGTTCAATACCCATACCATTAAGTGTTGGCACATTAAATATATAAAACCCATCTAAATTTATAAAACGTGAACTTAAATGTAAAATTTAATAAACTTGAAATACATAAACACATAGTTGAAGAGCTCCGGGGGGCCACGAAACGAGCTCATAACTAAATATTTTGTATTTTGATTAGCTGCTTATTGAAATTAATATGCATCGCTCAGTTTATACTTAATAGTTATATTTTTGTTTATTTAATATTATTTATAACTGGTGTCGATGATAACTTATTAAAAATCGCTCTAAAAGTGTGTGTAAAACCATTTTTAGTCATTTTTTCAATCTTCGTAACGTCTTAAATGTTTTTACTATTATTTCAAAGATCTTTTAGAATAAATACCGACATGTACATTTTTCTAGTTCTGTAAGAGTAAAAGAAAATATAATGACCCATTATTTAATGTAGGTATGTGGGTCATATGAAATCACGGTCATTAAGGTCATGGCATAGTACCTTTGTTATCAACAAGTAGGAATATTTTATACCCAAACAGGACATGTAAGACTTGATATGCAAACTTTCATGAAATATTTTCTTCGTAGTAACACTGATTACATGAGTCATCAATGCTTAGATGAAAAAGCTGAAGAGTCAATTGTTTTACTGATTTTTTAAACGCCCTAATCTCTGAAACTGTCACTGTAGGTTAAAGCTTATGTAATGTCACGCTAAGGTTCTAAGGGGAGGAACAGCGAATGTAAACGCAGGTGAAACTGCAGGAAACGCTGCTAGCTAAAAACAATTACTTAGCGATATACAATTTCTTCAAGTGTTAACAAATTTTTATTTTTACTAAGAATATTTTTTAGTAACTACAACATATAATGTATTGATTTTCGTATTCTCACATAAAGATCACAAAACTTGTTTTAGGTGTGAGCGTAAATAGTATCGAACAACAGTGCCGAATTAATTGATTAAAAAAATACTGTTTGTCTTTGGGTTATGCCAATATGAGTTGAACATGTAAAGGTTTAAATGTAAGCTGTCTGTTTCAAGAATTTAAAACCATTTTTGAAGTCTTCATTTTCCAAATATAAACTACATAAATAAAAATAAATCAATCTTATTGTATTGATATTAGACATTTGTCTTCAGTTCAGGTAAAATATACGAAAATAAAAAACAAACAGATTGAAAAATGCCTTCCAGACATTTTTTATTTTTACTCTCAAATCTTAAAATCAGAACTTATGTATTTTGGTGTTCGAGTACTCGATTCACAAAGCTTTAAAATACCTATGCATTTAAGAGAATCCTGTCTAAAATGTAATTTTTATTTGGGTAACATGAAAGTTTTGATAAAGGTAATAGTACTTGCACACTAGACTGGCGTGATGTTATAAAATCATAATGTACACAAGAAAATATGGAACCGACGCAAAACAGTTACTAAGTGGTCTTTAACACAGAACTGCTATCTTAACAGTATCAAATGTTTGACAAAAGAGGCTTAACTTCGTAAAAAACCACCATTAGGAAAACGAAATATCATTTCATTTCTTAAACTAGTAAAAATTACTTTTGAGTTGGGTATATAACCTCTATCTTTGCTTTGCTCTCTATCGTTGCTAACGTCACTACCGATCTCCTTCCTGAACTTTTGATCGTACTCACCATCAATCTCGTCAAGGGTGGAGATACTTCTCCTGTTTGAACACCCCCAATTCGGGTAAAAATATCTGTGGTGGTAAAAATCATTTTATAATACTTTTGTTTAAAAAAATCATTTAAAACAAATCCATTGTCAAATTGTATAATTGTTGCAAACCAGCCGCTAATTAAAACGTCAAATACCCACACCATAAATTCTGTATCTGATTATGGAGGATCCCTTTGGTATGGTAACAATATTCCATATTTACATAGGGGACAGTGGGATGTCCCGTATGTCCGCCTGTCAAAGTCTTGATTGTGGCAATTATGACTCGTTTGGATCGTTTCCAATCGTTTGTAATAATGCCAACTGGTATGTGTGAAATTGATAAGCTATTTATAAAATTTATATAGCTTTAAAGAACAGATTTATAACTTTCTTTAAAGACGAGGCGTGAAAACGCTGATCAAAAGTTTAATCAGTATTTCGTATTAGTTCAGTAGACAGTATAGCGGTGGATATAAAGTCAATGTAAGTTGAAATGGAAAAGTTAGTCATACTCCCAGGAGATTCTTAAATAAACATTAACTCGAAGTATTTTCTATAAATTGTTGGACGAATATAAATTAATGTACCTATAGGATTTTTATGCAATGTCTGATTTTTTTTCTGGTTTCTGGTTATCGTCTGCGTTATCAATTAATTTTATTTTATAGTTGTCATTAGAATTCATAATATTTTATTAAGATATAAGTACTTATACCAGAAAAACTTCTTTCAAGCTCAATTTACTATTTTTCATCCACAAATTTAGATGTTTAAATTCAACATTACCATTCTGTAAGCCATATTTTCTTTTTATTTTATGGTTTTGCATGAGATACAATGCCTTTCAATCTCGACGACTAACAATATTATGCAATTTAGATGTCTTTGTACCGTTTGAACAATTATCGATCATGATGTCCTGATATACTTACGTGACGGCTTATTTATCTATAAGTGTAAATAAATAGAATGATCAATAAAAACATCTCAAATAACTTTCTAAATTCATCTTTACGCTTTCCTTCTGTAACTATTTAACCGATCTACATGAAATTTTCCATACCTTTGTTATATAGAAAGAATAATATATAGAAAAAGGTACCGTTCCCGAGGGATCATTAACGAAAGCGAAACAAGTTAGCTATAAAATAAAAAAGTTTAAAATACAGCGTTGCGTCAAAGGCCAGAGCAGAACAGCACAGTAACGTGAGCTGGTTGTTAGGAACTAGTTAATACGAGTATAGAAGAGCAAGAGATGCCAGCGCCCCATCCCATTCGCCACCCGACGTTAGTACATTAAGGAAAAAGAAAACCATTCATCACAATATTTAAAAAAACAAAATCTGAGAACTCTGCTTCTTCGATAACTCTTTGATTTATTTTAAATTCTATTCGTAAATATGATAAATTGTAAATGTTCCTTTATATGCTTCATTTATTATTTATACGGTACGATATATTTTTCCCTAATATTGTAAATCACCATATCTCCTCAAAATCTTAACATCCCTACTTATGAAATCGTTAATTTGTCCCCTTCCAAAAAATTATCACGTTTAACTAAAGTCACTAAGGGAGACACGTAATGAACCCTCGGCTTGAAAGTTTCGTGAACGTAAATGCGCACGTTAGAAAAAATAGGACTGTATCATTATAAATCATTTTTTAAGTTAATGAAGAGAGAATATATCAATCTTTTGTCTCAAGCTCTCACTGGGGCGGACGAGGGAAATTAAAACTGAAATATGGCTCGCGCATTATGTAAATTATTATTTGTTTATAAATAAAACGGCGTTAAAGTAATGAATTATGGTACGAAAATGTGTGCTTTTTGTGAAATTAAAAGTACGAAAATAGCTCTCATTGTGTTGGTATTGAAAGTAATTTGTTTGGCTTTTGGGAACGGCCTTTTATATGTCGCACCTTGAAAGTAGCAAGGATATTACCCAAAACGTTTATTTTGTGGCGCTTTGTTATTCGGTTTTCTCGTATAAAACCTTTGTTCTGATCAACAATAAGATGAATAGATTACTACACTGTATGTCTTTGGTGATCGCACACAATTGTGATATGAAAAGATGCTGATGAGAGTGTTACTTCAAATGTGTTTGTAGTTCAGAAACAAAGTGAGTTTTCTCAAGACCGTCTTATAAAAACCTTCCGTCCGACCGTCTTAAGAGAAAATTAAGATGCTTAAATGAATTGCTTATTTCAGTGAAGAAAGCCTTTGGTTAAAAAAATGAATGATAGTCCACTTAATAAACTTAACTGACCGACAGTATTAATAACTTTGAAGGAAAACCATGTATGGTCTATTACTTGGGTAATACTCAAAATGGTAAATTTGATCTCATTTTTGGGAGTCTCAAAAGATGACAACGCATTTGTGACTCTTCAGTTAAAGATGTCCATGGTTTGCTCATTTGCTCTCCTGTACCATTCAATTTTTTTTCTTTTTAAAGACAACTGCCGCATTATGGATATATTCTTGTGTCGCGGGGGACTTTACAATCATACATGAAACGGACACAAAGAACACCCACACTCAGAACGACAATTTGTGCATCACACAAAGTGTCGTCTTATGTGGGGATCGAACCCACAACAGTCAGCGTAGTAGACTAGACTTAGCTTAAACACACACACACACATACATATTTACTAATCTACTTTTCTTTATAGTCCACATATATTCCTAATTATAACTACCTAAGATTTAAAGAAGTAGAATAAATTGTAAAAAACTCTAGCCTCCTTTTAACCCGAGTCTCAAGTTTGTTGTAGAACTCCTTTACTTGGTGAACAAACATTATAATTTAAAATATGAATGTATTTAGATCAACCCTTTTACCCTAACCCTTAAACAGAGCTAAAAACACGTTACGCACGCTCTCCTCATGAAATGTCTGTGCGATCATACACATATTTTTCCATATATGGAGCGTGTTCTATATTGAAGTACTTTTCAAGTATTCGATGAAAGGTAGTTTGGGAATGTGTTCGATATTGAAAGATTTTCGTATACTAGTCGATTCTCTTCATACTTTATGTGTGAGTATTTGAACCGTGACTATTAAGGAACAGTAATTAGATTTTAGTTCCAAGTATCAATTACGCTGTTTTGTATAAGGTTAGATAAGGTTATTTAATGATTATTTAATGTTATAAAATTGTAATTTGGTAATAATAAGGTCAAGGAAAACTTGACACAAACCCTATACCAACACGTCTGGCCAGCGTGGTATAGTAGGCCAAAACCTCCTTTCTAAGGAGAGTTATATGTCCAGCAGTGGACTAGTTAAGGCTGTTGATGATGATGATGAAGGTCGTTTTTGGTCTAATGTATTTCCTTGACCACAATTTGAGCATCACTTGGGCGAGTGGGACGTATTGTTCGAGATGACCCTACTGATCTATTTAACTTATAAAATTTGGCAAAGAGGAGAAGATACTACAACAAAATTTATGTCAAGACATACAGATGGCGTCTTTTACCGATAAAAGTAAACAACACTAGTCTTATTTTAAAAATAATTATGACTGACTTTCTTTGGGTTAAAAATAATAGTTAAGAAAGCTATAATACTGTTTTTTTTGGTGTTATATATCGAGGAAATAGTGTTTGCCTCTTTATGCACAAATAAATCTTACAATAGCGGATTTAATGAAATAGTCTTTTTTTTAATTCGATACATATTTTGTTTGCTGTTATAACTTAGTAAGTAGTCAGTTTAGGCGTTTTTAGGCTTCTGTACCCAAAATGGGAAATCTTGAACAATATATTTTTAGGGTAGTATCTTTAAAGTGGATATGTTATTGGATAGATCTTTTAAATATAATAAGGGTTTGTGGAGACAATATTTTGATTAAGAGATCTGTTTGTGAGACATTAAGCCTTAAAGCGATGATTTATGTTATAGTAAAGTGTCCCCCACTCCTCCTCATAGCCAAACGGCAGTATTTGGAGATCAAATATGACGAATGTATATTATATATAACGAATATAAAAGGTAAACTTTCGCAGCTAAGTAGGCCTTATTAGTTTACGAGTAATAGTCGAGCAAATAATTTGAAGTTATAGGCCGCAGAAAACGTTAATGACTTTACGCATTTTGCCGATATTTTGTATCTTGTCTGTATTAAAACAACATTTAACTACAAAAAGATGGGATTGTTAACGACCTCAAGGCAAATGAAGAAATTAAAGAGTGCTAATATTTATTTTATTTTTATCATACAGCTTAAGAAATAATATTAAATAAAACAAGAAAATCTTAAGGAAGAAGCTTTAAAGTCTTTAAAACCTTTGAAAGATTTCATAACTATGCTTTGCTATATGAGTATAAGTAGGACAGTACTCTGAGCTACTAGTCTAGTCAAAGAATATAGTCAACTCTTGAGGAAAAAAGACACCAGTATTTACATTTAAAAAGTATTATCCGGATGTAAATAGACTAGCAGATATTAAAATTTGAGTCTAAAGTGATATATTATTTGCAGTATTTATTTTAAGACAAAATAAAACATTTCAGTTTTTATTTATGTAAATTTAGTTTCATTATTTCGTAATAAAATATTACATTTAATAAGCGAATCAATACCACGGTTTCCATTCACCTTTCACGTATTTATTGCTCCTAAATTATGACTAAACATCCACAATTTACTAAGCGTTACATTTTTGCTCAGAGCGATATACGATTGAAAAATTGTCGAGCTTACATAATTTCATCCTGCCTGTGAGGCCTGATATGGGCTTGAGGATCGTTCGCATTCGCCTGGGGTTATAACGGGACATGGGTTAGACAGTAGCTGCCTACGCAATGCATGGTTGACTCTTGATGGAAGTGAAAATTATTGAGAGACAATTTCATGTACAATTTGAGTGCTTGATATTCAATAACCTTAGACGTTTAGCTTTACAGCGATTAATTTATTTTTTACGTGAAATAGAATCCATTTATCAGTTACAGAGGTTATGAAATTAAATAATTATCATAAAAGAAATAAGACGCAGACAACAACTAAGTTATAAGTTTTTTTAAATGGAATGGAATGTATGGTTATGGACCAGGCAATTACATAAAATGTAATGGTATGGTCCATAACTAAAACTTGGCAACAACTATAAAGATGATAATTCTCAGGCAGATAGATTTGATGTCGATTGGATCAAGTCCCTTGTCAAGCTCATTAATTTTTCTAGAACTTTAAAGAGATTTAACAAAAATTATCATACCAACTAACAGACATACAAAGTTAATGTTCATGAAAACCACACGTCCAGATATAGGTACACAGTCTACATGACATTAGTCGCGGCCCCTGATTCATCACGTTTGGTACTAATATAGGGGTTAGAATCGGATTAAGTACGGGGCAGTGTCGGATGAGAGTACAACGATACTGCGACGGCTTGCTTTTATTGTATCTAGCTACACTTTGTAACCTTTCACCTGAAATGTTATTTGGGTACTGGATTAACATATGTCTAACATTGTTTTACCGAGGAGTTAAATACGGTCCGTTATTTTAAGACCTATTCCATCTTATATTTCTACTAAACAAGGTACCTAATTGCTTTAGACCATCTAAATATTAAGATTGATTGTATCTAGGTTTTAGTACATACATATGTGTATATTGGTGTTAATCTAATAAGGTTCAATAGTACAAGTATAAGAAATATTACACAAAAAACGCATGATTGGTAATATAAAAAATTGAGATTTGCTAATACAAACCTTTGACTTCGAAGTATATTGATGTTTACGAGTGTATTCTAAGAACAACAAGTTAAGTTTGTAATTAAATATCCCAGAATCAAATAGAGAAATTTAGTACAATAGAACGTAATTAAAACTCATGTGATTTATGCTGTTTTATTTCATAGAATACACATCTTCTTTCACGCTCGAATTAGTTTATAAAGTCATATGGAACGAATATATCTATATGAGTAATCTGTTTCAATTTACTCGATATTTTTGGGTTCTCCTAGCCTTGAAGACTTGACATTACCTTCTGTCCTTTACAATTTATCTACAACTTAACACCTCTGGACTATATCAAAGAAAGAGCGACTCGAATCGTCGATAGCCAAAAGATCTCCGACCGGCTCGATCCCTTGTCGTTACGTAGAGATGTAGCTTCACTTAGCAATTTCTATCGTATGTATCGTGGAGAGTGCTTCGAGGAATTGTTCGGACTAATTCTGTCTGCAACTTTCTCCCATTGTCACTTCATCACTATGCGCTTTTCAAGACACCTTTTGCCACACACAACCAACCTGTAGAACAAATTATCGTCTGCGGTATTTCCGGGCTAATACAACCTTCAAGAAAAGGTACTCCTTCTTTAAATACTAGCAACGCGCTTTTGACTCCTGAGTTGCAAGCGGTCATGGGCGGCGGTAGTCGCTTTCCATCAGGTGATCCGTCTGCTCGTTTGCCCCTATTCCATAGAAAAAAAAAAATACTAATACTTTGATAACTGTCTGTATAGTGTATTTTTAAGGAAACAATTTACACAACAGGATAACATTACGTTACGAGCGAAGCACATGCTTGTATCCTCTTGAGGCGAAGGCACATGTTATATGTATTAACAGTTCTCAAAGAGGGTTGGTGAGCAACGTTTTTGGACGGCGACCTCTCAGACATTCTAATGAGGAGGCCGTGTGTTAAGAATGGTTCAAACATTTTGTATTTTCCAATGCAAGTAACATTTGCGAAACATTAATAATTTATAAGAACCTCTTTAAGAGCCCAGTGAGGAGAGCGTCCCCGTGGATGAGGTTATTTTAGGTCTCCCATTTTAAAAGATTTGTTGCTCTTTGTGACTTATTTTGGTGTAGTATGATTTAGATGCTTTTTATTGCACCTATATCAATCGATTACTTGTATTTAATTACAAAAATACTCAGTTGATTTAGTAAAAATTGAGTAAAGATCTTGGAGTTGGGTAATTAAATTTGTTGAAATATGTGGTCAATATCTACGCCCTTTATCCGTTCCGCTTACCTAATTAACCAGCAGTCCTCTGGCAATCACCATCAAAGTAAGAGTGGCGTCTTTCTTTTGATTCTGGTTGATTTTACCTTTCTCTATTTAAAGGTAAACATACTTTTACACCTGCGGGAATTATGAAAGCCATCCTTTTAAGTTAAATAAATTTTAAGCATTGCTAAAAAAATCGGTGAATAATTATTTAGATTTTTCAAAACCCATAAAGAACACGTCACCTTCACTAAACACAAACGTAAACACTTTTTTACCCATCCCGTGGGTAAAAAAATTGTCTAATTGGTTGCCCAGCATTTTGTGATAGCTACGATTTCTTTGAACCACTGACCATATAAATTTTAGTAAATCTAGTCTAATCTACTAGAATACTGAGTCTTTCAATCGTTCGCGAGTTCCATTTCGTTTCGTATAATTTAATGGAAATTATGTTAAAAGCTTATGTTGTCTCGGCAAAATACAAGAACATCGTTAAGCGGTATATAGGTATAGAATTAGCACATTCATCTTTGCATACCATTTGTAATAATTACAGTTGCCTGAATAATTAGTCCCATTATATTATGATTAATTCAGGGATTAAGGGTCTGTCATTTATGCAAGAAATTATTCAGTTCAGCATATCATTTATATTATTAGTGTAATTATACATTAACAAGTATGAAGTACTTACTTTCATAATAATACTGAATTCTGAACAATAGCCATATTCAGTGTTACAATATTTGCGTTGAAATATTTGTGTTTATTAGTTGAAAAATCATTTCTAAAATTTGAATGTGGATTACATTCAAATTCATCACTTTGCGGTACCAGATCTGAGGATAAAAAATTATGTCATAATTTATTGGGTGCTTTTTATGTACTTGTCGTTTAAGAAAATGTTAAATTATATAAACGAAAAGAATTAATAAAATCTTATTGCACGTTTTAGTCGATATAATCTTTTAACGTTGCACCATTTGCGTTGCTTTGTTGTTATGACAATTGTCCTGTCTAAAAATGAAGCAGAACTTAAATTTTCCTCATAGAAATAAATATCAAAAAGAAACTAAAAAATGGGAAAATAAACAAACGCGCTTAGATCTTTAAATCTATTCACTACCTAGGAATTCCTTTTCGGTTTAGAATTCGATGTCTAATTTTTAGTTCATTAAAATTGTGAAATGTGGATACACTTACGTCTACTAACAACTACAGAACGAACTTAGGGCAATACAATTTTGCAGGATGTTCAGCGAAAATAACACTTTACACCGCTTAAGAAGTAAAGGGCCGAAACTTATATTGTTTAAAATGTTGCTTAGTTAGAAGGGAAAAAATCTAAAGTGTATTTGGACCACAAGACGGAAAAGATTGTAAGTGACTTATAAAGTAACTAATATTGACTGGCTGCTTAAAGGAAATGGTGTTTAGAAAATGAAAATTGCTGTTATGAAATATTAGAGAGTGCGCGAAGTATCGTTTGTCGATGTCAAAAGTGTTCCGTTTGATAAAGGACGAGGAAATTGAAACAGACAGGCAATGTTAATGAGTAAAATCGAATGTTAATAAGAAAAAAAATTGGGTTTTATTTTATTTTAAATACATTAAATATGATACTGTTACTTTGTTTTGTTGTACTTTTTTTTCAGTCGTGAGAATCGATTTGATTACTATAGAGTTATCTAAAAACTTATGGTCTTTATACTCTTAACAAATAAATAAATTTCTAAATATATTAAATAATTAAAATATACGGTAAATCACCAACAATATTGTATAATAAGAGATGATAGTACTCTGCCAATGAGGCCCAGAAGAGAGAGAGAGAAAACAGAAAGGCAAAGAATTTCATTCATGCACTTAGTAACCATACCTTACTTAGCCAAATTTCTTTTATGTGATAATAGCTTCAAGGGTCAACACCGAGTTGTTCCAACTCTCTATGTGCCTAAGAAAATGGAAATGCACTAAATGCACGAACTTAAAATAATTTTACAGCATCCTAAGTTAAAATCCAAACGGGGTTGTACCCCCTCGTGGTCTGTACGTTCTCTCTAGTTTAAACAGAACGCGTACCTCGCATGCAATATTAATAGGAATGCAGTCGCACCCCTGCAAGGGTGGGTTCCGCTAACGCTAAATTCATCACAAGTATTTAGTGGGGTATCTACTTAACGCCGTCAGATTAAATATTGATTGAGCAAAGCATACGACACGAAATAATTAGATCTTGTTTGTGTGATTACTTACATTAAATATTTAAGATTATGAATGTGATTTATATTTCTGATGTATCTTTTATTGATGTATAACAGAATTGTATAACACATATTACTAAAAGGAAAGAATACAGAAACAAAAATCATAACATAATAGCAAAAAAGTGATTTTGAAATATACAAAAAAAAAGATGCAGTAGGTAGAAGAGAATATAACGGTCCCACAACAGCAGCAACAAATCTATATTGTCTGTGACTTAGTGGGTACTGTATTGGAGTAATAATCTAAATACATTTGACTGAAGTTAAGTTTTTTTCTTTCTTTTTCTTTTTTAAAAAGGCAACGCCCGCACTGGGAATAAATCCTGTGTCGCGGGGGACTTTACAAACATACATGAAACGGACACAAAGGACACCCAGACTCAGAACAACAATTTGTGAAACACACAAAGTGTTGTCCCATGTGGCGATCGAACCCACAACACTCAGCGTAGTAGGAAGTTTTGGAAACATTCTTTTGATTTGTGTAAGTCTAACGCTGCAACCATGTATTTATAATAAAAATTAGTTACAAAGTGGCGTGCAGTAGGAGAGGCCTATGTCTAGCAGTGGACTACGATAGGCTGATGATGATGATGAACTAGTTAGAAACCTAAAATTTGATTTAAAATTTTGTAGTCAAATAAATCTCACTTTTTAAAGTACATATTTTTAAAATATGTGCTATGTTTTAATGGTTAGTTCATCGCTAACCTCAATTCGTCGTATGGACTTATATAATACTCAGTTTCAAATAATTTTAAGTAATATACCAAGCTTACAAAGAGATAACAAAATATGCCGTGATTTGTGTACATACTAAAAGATTAATTAACATCTGTTAGCTAAATTAATACTTCAAAGCACAATATGCAACTAGCGACATCACTATGACGTCATCTCATCATTATTCAGTATTAACGGTCCTTGCTTGTATTTTCCTGCACATCCTTCACATACACTTTGTTTGTCCCGAGTGTCGTTGCACTGTTCATCATACATAGCTCTCTATCTACAATAGGTAGTCGTTTTAAGTGGATTACACTCAGCATCGGACAATGCTTTAGTTTTTATGACCGTTTAAGCTCTGAAACGGGTGAGGGATGCATTGGTCGTTAGTACTTCTCTGTTATGGCCCGAGGGTGTAATTTACGGCTTTTGTTTTTTGCGTCAGATTAGGGTTTACATTTTCAATGGTGATACGAGTACTGTCTATCAAAGTGTTTTTTGACGGTAAAACAAAATCATTCTATTGTTTGTTATAGACATGTATCCAAAATAAACACAAGTTTGTATATGTAAGAGGTATCTACATACACAAACATGTGTATATTTTGGATTTATTTTTTAAATATAACGTTACTTTTTAAAAATTAACAGAACTGCTTTACTGTATGATAATCCTTTAAAAAGTTAATAACCTCTGAAAAAGCAAAAAAGCATTATCATGTCAACGATATGGTAAACATGTTAACTTAGATTGTTTACATGTCGTTTAAGTGCGAACTCAAAATAGCTAGAAATATCATCCACTGGCACTTTAATTTATTTTAGTTATAGCACTCTCTAATAGAGTTTATAACCATTCTCAATGAATGGGCTGTCTAACACAAAAAGTACTTTTTTTTTGTGGTATAAGGGGGCAAAAGAGCAGACGGTTCAACTCATGGTAAGCAACTACCGCCGCCCATGGGCACCTGCAACTCAAAAGTCACAAGTGCGTTGCTGCCCTTGGAGTCCTTTAATGAGTCTGAGCCTTTTTCTTAATTATGTGTAGTATATATATTTGTGTTTGTGGTTAATAAGTATTGTCTAACGAAATTTTTAAGGTGCAAAATTAATAAACGACTTGTAGAAATATCTGAAAAGATTTACTTACAGGACTAAATATCATTTATCATTAATAATGTTTTCACCCACAGACAAGTTATCTAATAAAATATATGAAAGTCTTAGCGTAAAATAAACTATACATATTTTACAACAAGACTTTCCGTAATCTAGTATTAAGTATTTCTTACGTCCTCTACACCGTGTCGATGGCCTTAAAGTAAACAACATCTATGTTACATTTGTTGACTTAAAAAAAATAACTATTTCAAATGTCATATATATTCAAATTGAGCCGAGAATCAGATTTCATCCTTCACGGTCCTACTTACTTCGCGTTATGAAAATTCATTCTGTTTCTTGGCAGAGGCTTTATAATACAAATCTAGTGCAACTACGACACGTGTCAATATATTTTATTCATGATTGCACTGCAGATAGCGCTCCGTGGGATGACTTTGTATTTGCAGCATATGAATACACTTCATGTTTTGTATACGTTTTGCTTGAAGTGAAGTCTATTAAATATACAGCGCAGTTAGTCTGTTTGAAGTGACATTTTGATGAGCTAAAGAAGCATTTATTCTGCCCAGTCATCAGCACTTAAGGTCGAAAACTTCCATAATAATCTCTATTCAACGATTTTCCGATCATTTCATTTGATCATAGTTGATCTATGATATTAATATGAATAAATCAATGAATAGTCAATATTGATTACGTAAAATTAATTAAATATATTAAGCACTAATTTATTGCAAAAAGTCAGTTTAAATATTGTGAACGGTGACATCAGTTTATAATATTCAAATGCTTAAATCATTATTATTCAAGTCTGATCATAATATTCAAATGACTAAAGCCATTTGAATATTAAAAAGTGATGGCACTTCAAACATTCTTCAAGTGAGATTGGTCAAGCTGTAACAAATATATTTATCGGAAATTAATTTTAATAACAATAATTTTATTACATTAATTAATGGAAAATTTATGTGCGTTTTGTATTACCTACATCGTTGAAGACAAATTATTTGCGTATGCAAATAATGGCCAAATAAAAAAAACACTAACGTTGACAATATTATTTATTTTATTATTATTTAATTGTTAGAAATATATAAATATTTTGCTGTCTATACTTGAGATTTGCTTTTGCTCAGTTTTTTTTCTTTTAATAGAAAGCAAGTGAACATATTATATAATAAGCATAAATAATAGCTTACCTGAAGAGGTATCAGTTTTAATATAAAATCGTCATATGAAGGGATTACTTTGAGGTTTTTTTTGAAAGGTCATAAAGCGCGGCTACCCAATTTTATGTAAATCTAGGGCCGAGGAGCGGTAGGCTTTTTCAAGTAACCGTAAAGGCATACAGAGGCGTCGTATTTCCTTTGTGCAAACATTTTCGTTGAGAATTTTTGTTGATTGCCTGTGAGGATAAACTTTGTCCGCAGCTTGAATTATTTTGCGGTTCTTCTGTCGAGGTAGTAACCTTAAATTGAGGTAGTAAACCATACTATACGTTAGTGTTCGTAACAGTTCGAACTTCCTGACTGCTTAAATTACATTACCACTCTATTCGTGGAATCCCATCCTTTTCAATCTTTGCTTTCTTTTTTTACCAGACTGCCAAGTAAGGATAACAAATTTTCGCACGTATCTTGTTTGTTTGTAAATTTCTTTATTACCTCGTATCTGCCAATGGCTGGATGGATTTCAACAGTTAAGGTATTGTTTTATCCGTCCCAAAAACCCAAGTGTCATTAAATAACTTTTCGATAGTAAAGACAAAATGGCGGATTTTTGGCGCAAAATCGTAATGGGTTACTAACTTTTTTTAACCAAATTAAAAGGTGATTACAAAATGTATATTAGCTATTTATTTAAATTTAATCAGGAATAACAAATTGATTTTACAAGTTTTTGATAGCGTAAAACTAAATGTTTGTTTTGGACCTCTTGATGTTTTGGTCTTTGTAGTGCATTACTTACAAATTGTCTTCTTGCAGTCGGGTTTTCGGTTTTTTTTATTATGTAGACTTGTTGCCTATCCTTTTTTTTCAATATACTTTTAATTTTCTCATCTTTAGTGTCCAAAGTGACCGGTTAAGGACATTAGGCAAGTTTTATATTATGTTAGTGAGATCAAGTTAAAGGTGACACACTGTAGGTGTTTTATACGTCTCTGCTTAATAGGTACGTCATTAATATAGCTGTAATTGTATGTTCTACACCCAAAACAAGAGATAACTGATAGAAGCATGTCTCCTTTCAAGTTGAAACTAACATGAAATAATTATCCCTTTGGTTCCTTGAAGCTGTAAAAATATAGCCAAATAAGCTGTTCATTTAGAGAGACCACTGCAGAGCGTAGGAAAACTTGACACAAACCCTATACCAACCCATCTGGCCATCTTGGTATAGTAGGCCAAAACCTCCTTTCTAAGGAGAGGCTTATGTCCAGCAGTGGACTATTAAAGGCTGTTGATGAAGCTGTACATTTTAACCGATTTTAACAACCGAGGGTAAATCGAAATCATTAATTCCCATTGACTGTATAGAATTATGAGGCGGCGGCAGTCTCACAGCCCAAGTAGAGTGCACTATAGATTTCTTTCGGATAGACCACCCGCCGTGTGTGATATATATATATATTTTTTCATTTTATGCAATAAATTCAAACGCAATTTTAAACCAAGGATTTTCAACGCTAAATATTTTGTTTTTTCCTTCGTAAAAACCTTCGTATTTTGTTTAAACAAAATGTTTTAATAACACACTGTTTTAATAATATGCCATCAACGATAGTACATATATGTACTTCCTGTAACTGTTATAAAGGGCTCATGAAAATACTGTCAACAAGATAAGATGATGATTCTTCTTTTTATGTAATCAGACATATGATGTAATGATGAAGGCCTATGCTAAGTACAGAAAGTATAATCACTTATTTCAGCACGTTCTAACAATGAAGGCAAACTGTAACGATGCTAATGAAAGCCTCGTATGTGTTTACTGTACACACACAAAGCCTTTGATGTAAGTCTGTATGTGTGTACCCACAATTTAGGCTGAAACTTACTTCATAGTTGGAATTAAAATGTCTTAAATTAAATTTTACTAGTATCACTACGAATAAATTGTTTCGAGGCATGTTTTGTTGTAAGTTGTTCACTACTTTTTTTGGTTAATTTGGAGAAATTTTAATTTAAAACATAGGCTTGATGTTTTAAGTCTTATATAAGACTTATAAACTTCAATATATTATTGTTTTTTTTTTACCAAATTTCAAAGTAAACATAGAATTAAAATTAATTTGACTAAAAATTAGGACAAAAACTACATAAATTGTTATCTATTTACTTAAATTTTACATTTAAAAGCTAATGGAAATTTATAGTCGTGTTATGGGCATATTATTAGCCTAGCGAACCGCAGAAAGAAAGATTAAGTATCTACAGGAGAATGTCTAAATACTTCTATTAATCATTACTTAGATGTTAGATTGAGATATTTACTGTTAGATTGTGTTTCTTTCCACTAATGGAGACGATATCCGTTAGTGTCTTTGCTTATAATGTGTTATTGACGCAAAATGCTTAAATAAAATTTTTGTTAATCACATAATTTGACACAATTTGGTAAAGTATTGTAACCTGCCAACCTCTTCGGTGCGAATAACGTCCTGGCGTGTGATGAAACAGTTGAATCACTTTTAGCTTCAGTTCTAACTAGCTTTTGCCCGCGGCTTCGCCCGCGTAAATATCGGTTATCGCGGTAAAAACTAGCCTATATCTTTTCTCAAGAATCAAAGTATCTTTATAACAATTTTAGCAGTTATTGATTTCCCATACAAATTTCCACCCCCCTTTTCACCCCTTTAAAATATGATTTCGGGGATAAAAACCCTACCTACGACCTTTCCCGGGATTCGGACGATTTCTCTACCAAATTTTATCTAAATCGGTTCAGCGGTTTAAGCGTGAAGAGGTCACAAACTAACAGACACACTTTCGCATGTATAATATTATTTTGGATTTTAAAAAGGCGATAGGAAAAGAAAGAAAAACAGAAGACGTAGGACGTCAAGTTTTACCTAGCGCCCACCGACCTCTATATAGGTTAGTGATAGCGCCTTCTTAAACAAACCCCATTTGAGGGGGATCGAAGTCGGCGACTTTTTATAAATTAAATGATTACAATTAATACTTTATTTTTATTTTTAGTAACCTTTTTTTTTTAAGTCGGTTAAAATAAAATTTTCTTATTAATCCCAGTTACTTATACCGTTTTGTGTTCCATTTTCAAAAAGATGTTATGTTAGATTGTAAAACTCATACAATATATACATATGAAGAACCTACCGAGCCATAAAAGTACCGCTATGATAAAATCCGTTGTTGACAAATGAGATGGTACCTGTTGGATCTCGTAGCTATTAGTGAACACATTAAATCATTATATAGCGATTTTAAGTTAATAAAAATTGACGCATTATCTCGTCTATGTGCCGACAAAATGCCAATTTACAAGCAACAACGTCCGTACTTTTTTTTGTTTATCAATATTTAGCGGTTTCATATGTTAATTGGGTACTTAAAAGGTGTTGCTATTCATATGGTTGTGATGAAGTAATATCTGACAGATTTATTACTGTGAAATATTATTATTAAAGAATAAAGTTAAGTTTTTATTTTCTTTTATTGCAAATCATCTTGATTTCGATTTTGAAAAGACCTTGACCTCTTGAATGAGGATAGAAGAGAGTACTGAACTGAGAGTAGAGTATGAAATAAATAATATTCTATTCCATTATATTCTACTTCTATTGTCATAATTAAGGCACGATTAGACTTCATAGTGTTCCATATAACAACCGGTACGTAGGTATGCGAGTTGAAATGAAGAATATTTTTTATTTTAAGGAAACTTTAAGAGGAAATTTCTTAGGAATTTTTCAAATCAGAATCTTGTTACTTACACTGAAGTAATCACTATATTTCATTCATACTTACCTTGTATTAAATTAATTTGTTTAAAGGTTTAAAAGGGTAAGGTTTTACCGCGGCTTTGTCACGTTTTTTCACGTTGTCGTCTTAAAATAACTTTTCATCTAAAACATGTTCGTCAATTATTTTTGAAACCCTCTTTTATATTTTTTTTTTTTCGAAATAAGATTTTGTTGTTTGTTTTTTGCACCCCTGACAAATCATAATCACTTTTTAAAATTACAATATTTAGACAATTCAACATTGGGAAGATGATAAGTGCATAGATGTGTAATAGTATTCATAGTATTAACCCAAGGCTTGTCACAAAAAACGTATGATCACTGCTTTCTAAAAAGCATTACTCTTGGCTTTACCTACTTACTGGTATAAACTACGTGTTTGCCAAAAGCTTTGAGAATACAAAACAAAAGAACATCAGAAAAGAACACTTAATGATCAAAAATATAATTATTATATTTTCTCGATCACCTCAAGCTATCTTTGAGTAGAAAAATCTTACTACCCTATACTTATTTATTTTGCAATAACTTTAACTTTTCTCCTTTTTAGTAAAAACCAATAAATTTTACATAAAGTTGAGAAAGCTTTTAGACCTCCTTAAGCTGATCTTGTCCTAAAAATATTTCTTAGCTAACGTTGCCTGCCTGCAAACTACCTCCCTGCCAAGTTTTAGCTGTCTACTACGCAAAACCAGGGCCTTTCATATGAACTTCTGAGAACTTGAGCTTTAAAACCTCCTTAGTTCGGCGGTGTCACAAAATTTTCAATAACCAAATTTCATTTTTATAGCCAAGAACTTGTCAAATTTTTTTGATTAGTTAGTAGGTACCTGGGTATATTTTTACTTTCATGTATGTATGTATACATTACCAAATGATTATGGATAAGAAAGTGGATACATTTGTATGTACGAGTATATCATATCTCATATCATGGAGCGGGCACTCAAAGCAGCTATTTTCTTCATATAGTCTCTCTCTCTCTCTAATGTTTTTGTTAGAAAGCGAGAGTGCGTCTTTATCTTTTGTATTTATAGGCAGATAAAAAGATAAATAATATAGAGAGCATAATGAGCTCAGTCCGTCCGAATACAAATTGTCACCACCCCAATTCATCCCGTGGTTGTCGTAAGAGCCGACTAAGGGAGCAAACTAAGCAGGACAACAGCACTGCAAAGAGAAGGAAAACTTGAAACAAACCCTATACCAACCCGTCTGGCCAGCGTGGTATAGTAGGCCAAAACCTCCTTTCTAAGGAGAGGCCTATGTCCAGCAGTGGACTAGTATAGGCTATTGATGGTTGATGAATGAGCTCAGTTAAGTTTCCAAAGGCACTTTCCGTTCATATCAAAATATACAACTTCACTATTTAGCAGTCTATAAGATACCTTGATTCAACAAATGCATCATAATAAAAAGTGGGTACAAGATGTTACTAAAGTAATAATTGTTTTACTACATTATCTTTCTCGTGAAGAACATAAAACGGTCGTTGCAGAACTCCTGCACGCGTATAAGACGCAATAAAATTGGATAACTCATAACGGCTCACATTCACATTTTTGCAACAGGCGCTTTGTCTCTTAAATGTGCTTCTCAAACAAGTACCAGTTCCGCATACTAACACAAGAATTAGAACGGATTCTTTAACATATGTTGTAAAAATCTTGTGGGTTATTTTACACCGCAAGTATCTTAGATTACACTTAATTTTCTATTATTATTGATTTTGTAGATTGGAATATATCTGGTTAGATTTATTACTTTAGTGACTGAATTTCAGCCGCGTTAGAGAGAGACTTCTTCTCTCGTTTTTTGCTTGTTACCTATGAAGACTTTGGCTATCAACAATAGATTTTAACCTTTAACAAACTTTTTAACAGTTTAGAGAACCTATTAAAAAAGAAGATCATTTTAGAATATCTACATACATATAAAATTCTCCTGTGCGTCTCTATGTCATCGAAATTCTAAACTGTTGGACTGATTTTGATAAATATTTTTGACAGTGTGTATATAGAGTAGATACACACTAGACCCGGAAGCGTTACTGTATTATTTTAAGACTTTAGTTAATTTGCTATATTGTTGAAATTAATTATGGAGACAAAAATGAAATTCTCCTCTCGAAATATAAATTTGTCCCTTAATAACTATATTATTTTTGCCTGTTTTGTAATCGCATTAGAAACGTATAGGTAAAATAAATTCCATTTAATAATATAAATTTTTAGTTTTAGATACATTCCACAAACTATTATGTAAAACTTAAAGCCACGTGATTGTTGGGCCTGGACGCAGACAGAAGGCGGTCCACAAACGAGAGAAGTCACGTCCTATACAAGTTGACGTAACAATCTGAATATTTACCCGGAGCTCCATGTAGTTCATATGCTCGTTAGTCAGCTTGTATAAAATTGTTCTGTAAACTTCGTTTGCGGTATTTTCCTGTAGTACCTTTTATTAAAAATGTTTTAGCAAATCGACACGAGACAACGTGTTTTTATTTCCCGTAAAACATAACGGTTATTTAATATTACTGTATAGGTGTTTGCGACGTTTATTTACTATGTATTACTAGTTTATCATAGGCAATTTTACAATTAGAAAAAAAGGTAGAGCACACCGATTAACACAGCCTCAGGAACTACCAACTTTCAGAAAATAACAGACAAAGTTCTCTAGTGTTGTCTTCCCTATGGCAAGTAGAGGCCGAAGTAATATCTTCAAGGAGGCGCTGTACAATCAGTGGGAGAAACATAATAGGCTCTTGTGCACTTAGTCTAGTAATTGGTTGTAATTTTTGAGTTATTACAGGGGCATGGAGGCGGTAAAGTGTTTGTTACCTAATTTGTAAAAAAATAAAATGAATGTTAGTAATAATTGAGAAACAACCTACAAGTTTGGGTTCATATGAATTGTTTTAGCAAAGTCCCAGTTTGGGTTTGGTAACGATGTTCTGGTGGAGCTCGTTTTTTATTTAATTCGTTTCGCCATTTAAGTGTATGTTTTTAGTTTTACTAAATTATTTTTATTCAAAGAGATTTTAACACGTCTACATACTGGCTATAACGTCTTATTTATTCTAGGATTTTGATTTTAATCTAAAAAGGAGTGAAGTTGAGACTGCTTGATATTGATAATTAATAATTTGTTGAAAAAGATATCTACTTTCTGTAAAGCTTTAAAGCTTTGATTTACGAAACAGACAAAAGTATAAATTTCCTTGTTTACTTGTGCAAACTATGTATAAAATACATACTATTAATTATTTATGCTATTATTTATTGCTAAACCTGTGACTTATAGGTACTACAAACAAATAATGATGTAATGTTTTAAATGAACATTTACAATCAAAACAAGTATTGGGATAGAGTGAGCAACACGTCCGAATGTAATTTGCAACAACGTTAGGCGCCGGCGGACGAGATAAGGGTCCGTTTGCGGTAAAACTTTAATATTGCCACATTCACTCCTTAAGAAAACCGCCGAGGTTAAGCCGGGACGTGTATAAGACTTTCATTACCGATTCCTTGTATGTTACTTGCTCTTCATGAAGGTAGGTTTTAAGCTAGTCCACTCTTTGCTTAACGTCACTATTTTGCATAAATATTTAGTTTTAGTCTTGATATTCAGTATTTCGTAACAGTTTAGGGTCATTTTTTATTTTTTTCTGTCATTAGTTATGCAATTAAGGAAGCGGCACATTTACAGCGCCTGTTGAAAAGTAAAGAGCAAATCAACAAAAAGTCGTTAATTTATTCGTGGTCGGAAGGCGTCGTGGGAGCTAACATTAAAATTTGAGCCTTGTCAGGTGTTAGTCTATAATTTCCCAGGGGAACAATCCGGGATCGTGTTTTAAGGGTTTTCATGAATGGCAGTTCTAATTTGTAAGGCCACAACACTTCTATCGTCTAAAAAAAGCTATTTGTGCAAAGTTACGTTGACCGTGTAGTTTGGTCAAGTTTTGATGCCTTTAAATAAGGGCAGTTGTAAGATGTAAAAACAAGGTGAGTCCTATACCATGATTTGAAGTTTGTGGTGATTGAGGGGGGGGGGGGGGTGTTAATTACTTTCTTGGGGAATGTTGAATGAACTCTGCCGTCTCCTTCTGGGGGACCGGGACCGGGAAAGGTTTAGAACTCTCCCGGCCCGCCAGGCCCGGGAACGGGCCAGGTACCGCAGGCGCTTAAGGCGCCGGAGGTCGCAGAACGACCTCCGTCCTCCATAAGCGCAGGCCTGGGGGTGACAGGTGAGGCCATCTGTGACCCTAGCTGAAGCAGGCCGGGGTGGCGGCGAGCGCGTTGCGAAGCGCGCTCGCTTCCAGGGAGCAGAGGGAACATGGGGTTCCCACACGGGGGGGGGGGGCCCTCTACCTGTAGTTGTAGATGGCCGAGTCCAACATGCCACCGATAGGTGGTATCCGAGGGGATTTCCGCACGGAAAAAAAAAGGTGGACTATGTTTTTTAATTAAATAAAGTACAAAATATTTTAAGTATGAAAGGTTTGCTCTATAGTGTTGCAAAGTTCTATAGTTCATCGTGTTAAAAATACGACAAAATTAAGGATAAGATAACATTAGTAAATTACAATACTACTACAATGAATTTTGACTGCACGGATGGCGTAGTGGTTTAAGCGGTCGCCACGCGGCTTTCTACTACGCTGAGTGCTGTGGGTTCGATCCCCACATGGGGACAACATTTTGTGTGATCAACAAATTGTCGTTCTGAGTCTGGGTGTTTGTGAAATTATGTGTTCCTGAACTCTTATTTTAATAATGTTACAAATGATTCAATTAAAACGTTATATTTAACGTACGTAACGAAAATATTTCATAGTATTTTTTTTGTTTCAGGTAAAACTTTGATTTGGATCCACAAAAAGAAAATGAAAACGGAATGGAAACCGACTAAACGTTGATAAGTAAAAATAATTTATAATTTTATCATATTCATGGCTAGGGCATCGGAATCTTTATGTACTTTGTGCATGACACAAAAACAGACTAAACTGAATATTGATACCTAGAACATAGGTTGACCGGTTGCTAAGGTACAAAGATTATATGTGCATGGAACGTAAACTGAAGCCTGATTTACATTTTATATAGATTTATAAACTTGCGGTTTATGTTAATAAAAGTTAGTAATGGAAATTTAAATTTTATTATGGGGTTAGATAATGGCCTAGCATGTGATGGTAGATTTCACAATCCGCTGAGAATACTACAAAGAACTTTCGGACAAGTTAATTTCTTTTCGACGTTCTTTTTCGCTAAGGCAAATAATAATTTATTCCTGAAACGCACATTAAACTTATAAACGTTAGAGGTACGCTGGGATTTAATTCGAAATGCTGGAGAGAAGCCAATGGTGTGTCTGCTCTATTATTGCAATACCAATTGCTGTTGCTTGTTTATGATTGCGTAATAATAGGTCTTTACCTATGAAATTGCCGTTTTGTATGAAATAAGTGAAAGTACTTATTTTTTTTATTTCTGTTATTCGAAGTAATCACCCATGCAATCGACGCATCTTTGCCAATGCATTGGCAGTTTATTGATGCCCTTCTTGTAAAAATTAGCTGGACGGGAGGCAACAAACTCTTCAAAGGCATTTTGTACTGCCTCTCGGGAATTGAATTTTTTAACCCACTAAAAAGTTGTCTAAATTTTGGAAGAAGTAACAGTGTGTTGCCCGTCCAGCTGATTAGCCAGCTGGATAGCCTAGGCGATCACGAAAAATAGTTTTTCAAGGTATGAGCCTAGACCTTTAATATTCAGAATAAATCGATATAATTCGATTTGATTGATTTGATGTCATTGAACAGAACAGTTTAGAGTAGGGGCAAAGAAATATCAGACGGATGCTTAGATAAAAAGAGCATTTGAATCAATACACTGTACAAATATAATTTTTAAGTTACAGCAGCAGAGTGCATTTTAAAATAATCCCAAGTTCTGTGACATCGCAAATGAATACATGAATGTTCTTTGATGTATTAAATTAACCGACTCGGTCCCTCGTTAGCAAGCATACCTACCTGTAATTATTGAGGTACCACGATTAGAACGATTTAGACATCTGTTATTACGGACCGGTCATTACGGGTGCTGATGACCGCATGTGGATGTATCATATGACAAATTTAATGTAAGTTATCTTGTAACGAGGGGATGGAACCAATGTTACCGCAATCTATGTATTTATTGTATCTAAATTTTATTGTCACGGTAGATACATACCTATAAGTGTACTGTGTATATTATAAGTGTATTCAACAGTAGTTTTACACCGTATATACTCCTTACAAGTTATGTTTTTCTAAACAAACGTTATATAGCACAGAGACGGCTCTTTAGGAAAAACACCTGTCTACGAAAATCCACCTCTTGACCGAAAACGCGTGTTCTACAAAAAACAAGCCACATGATGTTTTATTAAATCTTTTAATGTGTTACATACATATTCAAACTTCTACACAATATACTTAACGGTTGGTAAATATATCACCAAGAAAAGCCTATTAGAATTAGAGGGTTAAATAAAAATTGAAATATTTTGAATTCAAATAATACCATTTTAAAAATTAAATACCAAACAATATCTTTCCTCTTGTTTTTGTCGGGTAAGAACAAGTTATTCAGTATAACTACGAAACTTGATTTTACATGTTGTTTTATTACAACGGTCGACTTCGGTTCGTTACGCCTCGAACGGCAAAGTTTGTCGAAGGCTCAATGGAAATTTCACAAGACCCGACAAACTAACGTTGGGCAGGACCACCGGGTAACGAGACGGGTATGAGTGCACCTATAAATATTGTGGTCTTTGACTTGTGTAGATAGTGGCTTTTATAGTAATCATTAAATAATACAACATCATTATTTATATATAATACAACATTATTAGTTAAATATTAGAGTAATACTAAAACAGTTGCATTTGCTAATGCTAACTGAACATTATTATTTTCAGTACAAGATTTAATGTGTCTTGTCGAAACTAGCAATGCTGTTAAATCTATTGAGATACTCTTTTAAAAGGGATATATGATGCACTGTGTATGTGCGCATAGAATTGATTTTGGATAGTATTTGCTTTTCAGTAGTAGATTATAATTAATAAATTCGGCTTATAAACCACCAATCATTATTCAAACATATTTTAGGCTTTAGTAAAGTTAATAGGCAGAATTCAATGTCACATTTTAAATAAAGAGTAAATGAACAAAGTGGTACTAGTTTAGTAACGCACATTGTGTCAGTTTAATATCGTGTTAAATTGTTTCTAAAATTAAGCAATTGACCACATTGTACTTTTTGTAGTTAAGCATTAAATACAATATGGTCTCTCATGACCAATATGGATTGAAATCCGAGCTATGATTGCCGTTTACATTATATACTTTCCCATATGTATATTACAGTTTAGATATAATTTTGGCAAACTCATCGTAAATATTTTAAATATTTTATCAGCCTTTAATTTTATTTTTACCTTATTGAAACTCTTTGTTTTTGTAACAATATCTGCTTAAACAGGTAGGTACTCATTAATGGAAATGAAAACAGTCGAGTTCAAAAAAGACAGGTGTCATAAAACTTAAACTTCACTGAGTTTCCACAACATTGAGTTGGTTTCTCATTCATTAAAGATAATAAAGTTTAAAATGAAATATTTTTCTGAATTGCCAATTACTCTCTGTAAACAAGCGCCATAGTTATAAAATATTGCTTATTGTTTATAATCCCTCAGCTAAAATCAGTATTTGTTGACCCGTTGATATCAGGGCTAACGATCAAAAAGTTGGATTAATAAATTGCCTTTAGAATGGAATTCAACTTCGAAAGACGAGGTAACAAGGGGATCAAGAAATTCTTAGCTCTTTAATTACTTAACTTGACAACGATACGTAATGAATTTTTGGGGCACTCGGAATCAAAACTTTGTTGAATTTATTCCCCTACCCTCAGATTTTCTGTCACAGATTAAAAAGTAATAAGTTTTTCATCTCTTTGGTCTTACTTAGTTAGTTAAATTCGACGTGAATCGCTTGTATTTATATTTAATGCCGTAATAAATTCTATCCATTTCAATTGAAAATGTGACACAAATATTTTTTGCAAAAGGTACCTTGTTTAAGGCGCAGAATCATTTTTCATGTTTAAGTATTTTTCATACATTTACGATACGATAAAATACTTTCAATTATGTACCATTCGTAGTAAAAGTACTAGAATTATACCTCACTTGCTAGTTAATTAAAGTGGTCAATATAACATACATTTCAACATATTTTGTATACTGCTCTGCTATGTACGTTTTTTTCGTATGTCTTTTTCATGAGAAGCCTTTTATCATATGTAAATGTCTGATTTATGAGCATAACATAGAGACTTTACTAATATTTATTATAAAGAGAAATATATGTTAATAAATTCATAAAATGTTTAGATAGATAAATAGATGGATAATATTTTATTTGTACACCAGAGTTTTACAGACATTATAAAGGTTTAAACGTACAACAAAATAATGTACAAAGGGATACTGGATTAATTTAAAAAAAAACAATAATTAAGGTCAACAATTAACAAAACCTATGACATATTATTTAACGTATTTCAGTTTTTAAAAGGTTCTTTAGATACCATTACTTTGCGTCATAATTTCGCACTATTTATATTTCTATTCTTGTTATAAGTTTAATGTATATGTAATGCAAGTCTTATTAACGAGTTTTGTACTCTACTATACGAACTCATAGATAATTACTTGTAAGTATATGGTTTTTAAATTTTTAGAAAGGTTTAGTGTTTTATAGTGAATAAGTATATTAAAAAGAAGCACTTTCAAGGCAAATGTTTTATAAATGTTGAACTGTAAACTTAAAACTGTGTGTCGTACCCACGTGGGACACTATTTCTTGTTTTATCGTCTTAGTAGTATCTGATAACATTATCAGGGAGTGCTTACCGTATGGTTGTACCACGCAAGGTTCTATGACCATACGTGGTACAAGCAACGGTTTGGATGTCATGAAGCCGATCTTGGTTTTATCTCGTCAATTATTCTACGAGTATAAGTTAGTTGTATTAGTAGTGAAGAGTCAATAAAACTTTTACTAAGTGACTCAAATGTTATAATTCCAATGTTTGTAAAACAAGAGCAGTTGAAACTCTAATTACAAGAGAGTAACGCTAACGCTAATTTAAGTAAACCAATTTTTGTAATTACAGGACAATTTTTTTTAGTAAAACTTTTTCGTTTGCTCGTTAACATATTCATATCACAAATAAATATTAGAATTAATTTTAGAGATCTTGCCTCAAACAAATTAAATCAGAAAATTCGTAGTGAAGTAATATGAACTTAATTAATATGATTTTTCCCTTTAAATTAAAAAAGGATTTCTAATGTATTGATTGAAGGAAGCCGATCCAAGATCGTTTTTTAAATAAATATTTCACAGAGATGAAGATGATTTAATATTATTGTCATTGTTGCATTCTAGGGGATTATTGGTTTTATTGCATTAAATTCCGATACCACAATTTCGATTATCATTATGTGCCGTATTCACATGTTTAAGTTCCATTTTAGATCGTACGTTTAATGTTTGTTTGAGAACTAACTTACACGTGATTTATGACTATTTACATTGATTCTCCACTTATACAATACTAATGGGATTATAACAATTAACCTCATTTCTAACTCAGATTTGATAGAAGCGAAAAAATTAAATAACATAAATATTGTACGTGTATTAAATATCGTGACATTAAACGCAAATTTTTGCTTGTATGAGCGTACAATATGAGCTTTCAGATTGAATTCCCGGGTCTATTCAGATTTTATTACAAAAAAAAAATTTTTCTATCATTTTTCATATAAATAACTATGTGTCGCCAACATGATAGCCATCATTTATCCGTCTAAGTAACATCAAAGCGATTGAACATATCTGGATACAAAATCTTTCTCCCGAGTTGACGAATTCCAGTTTTATCCTTATCATTTCCTTTTGAGAAAATACTTTTACTTTGATATTTAAAATATACATTAAGTTGACATAAAACTCTAAGAAGGTTTTTAATGTTATTGACAAAGACAAAGTGTTCAAACCACACTTAACATAATAATGACTTAGTCGCTCGCTTGACTCGTAACGCTTGAGTCCACTCACCTGAGTCTACGTCTAGGCGAACCCTTGACAATGCCTATTCAGGCACCGCACCTTTGCACCTCAAAGGTACTGCTTAGGTCAACGAACCCACTCGATATAATTCATGGTCGAGATGAGAGTATCGAGTCGATTTAGAATTTCTTTAGTAGGTATTTATCGATGTTAAAAGGATGAAGGATGTTTTTGTCATAAATATACATTTTATAATATTTCATCATCATCATCAGCCTATCGCAGTCCACTGCTGGACATAGGCCTCTCACTCTCTTTTCACAAACAAGGAGAATTAACTGAGAATAGAAAACGTGGAATAAAACACTGAAAAATATATCAATTCAGAAGTTCACAAGGTCTGTTCTGTTAATAATATGGTTCTTTTATTATGCTCAACATAACATTGAAGTAGATTTATGGTTCCAAAATGTGTCGTCATTTAGTTGTGACCTTGCGAACTTAGTATTAAACGGTTCACTCTAAGATTAATAATGACATCTATTAGAGTGACAACTGACGACAGGGGAAGGAAGTATAAGATCGTTCGCACTGACTACAGAAAATGATTGAATCAACAAATACAAAACAAAATTTAATACGAAGTGGAAATATAATTTTATAAAATATCTATTTATAGAGTCACTATTTCACAAACAGTCTGTATTTAGCTAGCTACTAAATTTCATATAATGTTTTGCGAAGTATGAAGTAGATACCTAAGTGTAGCTGGATCGAGAATTTTCCTGCATCGAAAAGCGCGTTAAACTGTCGGCTCCGATTATTATCATCCGAATATTTATGACAGTCGTTAAGGGCATAAGCTTGAAAAAATCTGATAAATTGCCTAGCATATTTTTTCTGGCTGAACAGCAAAGGTCTTTAGAGTAAATATCTGTGATTAAGTGAACTAGAAGTAAATTGACACTGGTGTGGAAAACTGCATTGCTCAAATTGATACAACAATTTTTACTTTGAATAAACTAACTCGCTATGTTTCTTAACAACTTTCATACAGAAACTTATTACAAAAAAAAACATTGGTTTAAGAATGTTTGAGAGCCCTTGCTTTCATAAGATTTTTTTTTCTTGAGAGTCTTTTACTTTTACGTACAAGTATGAGTCTTAACAATCTTTAAATATATTTTGGCGTTCCATATTGAATTTTTGCGTCAGACAATGACACGAACTTTCAATAAGTATTCGTGCATGGCCGACATTTTCTTGAAAGTTGAATGTCGACTTGGCAACTTCTATTGATACTTACTTCTAAGATTTTGCTCTTTGAATACATTCACGTTGTTATACATAATGAGTTACAGTTAAAAAGTTTTAAGATAATCTACTATTTAGTACTCTTTTCTCTCTCTAAGATACCGTATTTAGTGATGTACATTAGAGGGTACCTCTACAGGGAATTATCTTTACGTGTAGAAAATTAAACTGGTGCTTAAAATCGTCAAATCTTTATTGGGTAGAAGATCATCACGGTGACCGCGTTTGGCGCTACCATTGGCCGGCACTGAAATTTTCACCAATCCCAACGCCGAACGCGCTCGCTGTCAAGAGCGAGTTGATGTGAAATAAACTTGCACTCGGCCCTCATTAGTGCAAGACATGTGTGACGCAGATTTTGTTCGAGTTTACATTGAAGTCATGTGCTTATATATTTGTCACCAGCGCCGTAAATGTATATGATTTAAAAAAAAAACTATTTTAATTAAATTCGATTTTGTTAAAGTATGAATTTTCGAACACATGCGTATCCGAGTGCTATTATTCGTTCCAATTTCTATTCCAACTGGAAACTATATACGAAAGTTTTTAGGGCAAAGTACCCTTTTAAGGCACATTGTGGCCCCGATCGACGATATACGTCAGAGGCCGCAACAGAATTTTAATATAGCCCCAAAAAGGAGCGGCGTGTCTCATGCCACCTCTGGGGAGTTCCTTGAAGTTAGACGATTGCATTGTAAAGCCATTTGTCACGTCTCCTATAGAAAATAGTTCCTACAGTATCGTACTACACAGCTTGTTAGAACTGTACTCTTTACGACTGAGTAACTTGTACTCGATCCTCTAACAAATGTGATTTAGTAAATACCATTATTGTTATTTATTACAGAATATTCATATAAATTTGTCGATTTGTACATGCTGTATTAAGAAATCAATCGTCTTATTCACGTAATTTCTTCTATATTGTATAAGTATGGAGCAATTAATTTATTTTTCGAACTGTTCTAGATTTCGACATCTTACAAAGCATATAATTGCACGTTTAAAAATATTAACTTGAGCGCCCTCAGACGAGCAGTCTCATAGAGTTTAATAATCGTAATTAAGGCTTAGATCCAATTGAAGTATACTTAATATTATTATTTTGAAGAGTTATTTTTATTGTTTGTTTGCTTAAACCCGCTAATCGCCGAAACTACCAGTTAAAAATGAATTCCGGATATTTCTTTGGTCCGGAATATTGATGACACTCGCAGGTAACCGTTAGTAATACTCTAAAAATTTTTTGAGTATCAGAGGTCATTAGGAATGCTCTTAGGTTATTGTTTTAAACGCCTAAAAAGGCATATTCGACATTTCATTGAGGCATATTCGGTCTGTATTTTAATTACTATTTACTTTTATCATTATCTTGTGACATAAATTGTTAATTAAAATTCATGGAATCCCCTCATATTGAGTGCAACAAAGCTTTGAAGGAGAGTATTTTTTATTTATTCTAGTCTAAGTTTGTGTTACTAAATAGTTTTTCTTCCTTTAAGTATAAAATGTCAAGATACATCTACTCCTATAAAATTGAAATGGTATTATCATTCATGAAACATATTAGGTAAATATGTGAGGACAAGATTGACGATTAGATAAAACAAAAAAAACAGACCCACACATTCAGTGGCGCAAACTTTGTTATAGGCCTTGTAAGTAAGTCAAAACAAAATCGCCCTTATCCGTGTCGAAATAGAATTGAGAAAAGGGGAATTTGTATTTTTTGTTACTTGTTCACATGTTTGATCGAAGCATCCATGGCCCTGTAGAATTTCAATAAAGAAGGTCGAAGAAATATCGGTGCAAGGGCGGATATAGTACTCCGATAGTACCTCCGGAACTAAACAGTAATAACCAATATACCAGCTTTTATGTGGAATTCGGAAAATGTTTGGATAACGTGATTATAAGTTTATGAGTTTCGTGATTTAGGAGTTAGTGCCATTTGGGGAGATTAAATAGGATGGATCATTATGAAGTTATAACGACCTAATGAACAGTAAAATTGTAATTAGTTTGTAATGCGGGGAATATGTGTCAGGTGATAATTTAGTGATGGGATAACTTTCTAAACATGCAATAGGATACGATAAGACTGTATGTTCATTAATATTCTTACCTTTCTTATTTTTTGTTTCTTAACTGCTCTAATGTAGCTCAGTTGTTAGAATGTAGTATCATCAATGTAAAGTACCTTTCTGATATAACTTTTTAGAAATATTCGCATATTAATATGATTGCTCTAGTTCAACGGTGAAGCACAGAAAAGTCGCCAATAAACCTGATACGCAAACATTACTAAAAATATTTTTTCCAAAGGTGTAAATAAACTAAAACTGATGACCAATTTATTTCCACATGTCTGAACAACGCCTTGACATTTTTATCCGTTCTCGGGAATAGTACTTACGAAGACTGACATCTTCAATTTGACCAGGAGTCTACTAGGCTTATATAAATTTATCACAAATTCTGTAACAACTGAATGTAGTACTATATACGAGGCATGCCTTTTAAGTTTTGTCGTTTGAAGAAAAAACACAACTAGAACCTTATAGTACTTTTTATTGTTTTTAAAGTATTCACCACGTAGCTTAATACACTTTTCCATTCGCTCAAACCAGTTATAATAACATTTATTCCACTCTAAAGTGGGGATGTTCAAAGTGGCTGACTTGAAAGCGTCAACTGCTTCTTCACCGGACTGGAACATTTGACCACAAGGCTAGGTTAGGCTTAGGTCAGGACTGTATGGAGGATGGTCAAGAATTTCTACTTTTTCCTGCTTCAAATACTCAATCGATACGTCACATGATGATCTTCGAGAATTAGTTGTCTCACAGCAATGTTGTATCTTCAGTGAAGGCGGATTTTGGGCGTCTTTGGCGAGATTTGTCACTAACACTAGTATGTCCACGCTGCAATTCTAAATACCAGCGTTTGAAAGTCCGCAGATATGGGGCTTCATCACTGAACACCCTTTTAGAGAGAGAGAGAGAGAGCTATGCTTCGGCACGAATGGGCCGGCTCGACCGGAGTGATACCACGGCCTCACAGAAAATCGGTGTTAAGTAATTCTTTCGTTGCCTTTCACTGAGTGAGTGAGGTTACTGGAGCCCAAATCCCGCTGACTCGAGCGGGAATGAATGCGGGAATGTCCATGGGCGGCGGTAGTTGCTTACCATCACCTCGTATGCCCCCTTATACAATAAAAAAAAAGATGTTAGCTCTTCAAAACACTGAAGCCGTGTCAGGCCTCTTCTAAAGTTGTAGAAAATTATAGCAACAAACATTTTCCTTAGAAAGATTCATTTTCGCACGTAACCTGACAGATTCCAACCGACGCTGTGACTAAACAATAGCATTAATCCTAATACTTTCAACTGTTTTGAGATTCAAAATTTAAAAACATTCGAATATAGAACAGTTCCAAATTCAAAATTGCCGGAAAATATGGAAACGACAGAACTTAAAAGGCATGCCTAGTATCTAAATAACCCATTGGATAGTAGTGTTAACCTGTGTTTAGATAATATCCGACTGTGAATGCCAAACGGAGCGTGTAGATTACGTTCGCATTGGGGACCGGACAAGTATATTGAAGTGAGGAACGCATGGAAGATAATACAGGATAATATAAGGCTAAGGATACACAAGACGGGTCATGATTGAACTTGTTTGTAATTATTTCACCTTTTTTCACCTAAAATTTTGAAAAAGTAATAAACAGAAATATTCATATAGAATACAGTTACAGAAATAAAGAATTCGTCATGGTGTATGTGTGTTGTTTAGGTTATCATCTAAAAAATTTAGGTATATATTATTTTATCTTTCGTTTCTTAAGTCGACAGACTGCCTGATAGTAGCCACTTTTTATTTTTGTTATCACGCTTAACATAAGCACAAAAAAGATGCAGAGATGTCCTCCCGTTGTTCATCCTAAGAAGTATCAATCTTATCGACACGAGACATTCAATCTGTACCGATTTCTTATTTATCCCTTCTAACAATGCATATATTGAAATTTTCCAAACATTCTAATGCTGCATTCTCACTCCTACCCTAAGGATAATAAATCGCTATTTAACTCTCAGTTTTCCCGCTTTAATACGAGGACATTGGTATTTCGATAATGCGCCTGTTATCTCCCATATATCTCCCCTCCCTTTAGGAATTTATTTGAGGGTGAACACGCGAAAAAATGCCGTATTAATGAGTATTGGGGACAGTGTTCCTTAACTTGGTTTGAGACTCCTTGAAGTCAGAAGTAGGTACTTACTTACTGGACAAACGTCAGTCGACATAAATTGGGAGTGACAAACAATAATAGGTACTCGATATACGTAGTTCAATAAGTGTTAAATAACAAAATGAACAGATTAGTAAATATATAATAGGCTAATGTATATAACATAATGTGGATAACATATACTTGACATATACATGTATATTTATAATGTGACATTGAAAAACAAGAATTAAAATAGATTAATCCTCTGAGGGGAACCGGTACCTACATATGTATATAAGTATGTGAATGGAGCCGTATGAGAAAGCCTATATAAAATTGCTTAGGCTTTCACTCATTGCTTTTTAAAAATTATTATGTGGACCTTCTTCACGCTCGAATAGCTTACAGCCTACTGTGATGAGGCTTCCTACAGTAAAGATGAAATGGTTAATTTACCTTCATAAATACATGGTAATGCTAATTGTGTCCTAAAATAACATGAAGGTATACGGGAAGTGAATTCCACGAGGGCGAAGATATGGGTAAAAGGTTAAGTAAAACATGTTATGTATACGGAATAACTTAAGCCGTTGCGAGGCAAACAGATAGGTCGGGACTTGCAACTTAACAGTTACGAGTGCATTGCTTGCATCTCTTTTTTTTCGCTCCCACTCCCACACCAGGAATATATCCTGTGTCGCAGGGAGCTTTACAAATATACGTGAAACTAACACAAATAACATTCAAACTAAGAAGAACAATATGAAACCATTGATTGTAATATTCTAGTACAGTTATGTAAACTGCAATGAAATGTTTAATACAGTATAATCTAAGTGAAATTATTGGTGTAGAAGTAATATATGTAGTAGCTGTTATATAGAAAATAAAAATGTAAATAATTAATAAAAAAATAGACCCAAAGAAATCATCAAAATTCAAAAATAATAGAAATTTAAACATTTTACTTCAAAATTTGAATGATTTAACAAATACATTTGGATTGTGTACATTTCTTATACCTATGTATAGATTTCGTTTTAAATCTGTTGCTAAGCTGTCGCTACATAACAAAATATTGTGTAGCATGATAAAATATAATCTCTAACGGAATGTCCTATATTCACGTGCAATGAAATGAGTTGCCCATATCATTACCTAAATAAACGAAACGTACCAAGTGGGACAAATCGAATCGCCTTACCGATAGAATCGAAATGTCAGCAAAAGTCATAAAAACAAATCGATAACGCGAATTTAACCCTCCGTTAAAGTCCCCTCCCATTTTCCGCATTTTGATTTTCCATTGATTGGGTTTAAAATGCTCTCCCGCTATTTTGATAAAGCCCACAACAAAATGTTAGATCATTGGAACCCTTTTGAATGTATGAAACTCTATTAATAACGGTAAGTATTAATTTGTAGTCTTTACGCGGGACGTACACTCATATTTCCATTTATTGACAATCATTTTGTGAAATTAACATCATCAATATTAACGTATTAAGTAAGTTATTCTACACTTATTTTTTTCCACTGAAGACAAACTTTTAAACTTTAAATTTAGCTATTCCTTTTGAATAGCACTTTTTTATCGATAAAAGAGGGGTTTCGTTTGGGAAGTTAAGTTAGTTAGTTAAGTTTTGTAACTTTGACTACATGCACTACATAAATGATCATGTGTTAACTTATTAAGGCGTGTCGACGTATAACAAACAAAGTAAATATAGAATTAAAGCACAAGTTATGAGTTATGAGTAATTACAATTCAGTGCACTCATATAAGGCCGTGTTCTTTACAAAAGCGACAGCGAGACGATTTCGGACGTCCGATTGTTTTGAAATTTCTCCTCTGGACCAATCCTCCTGTGATTTCGTGTTTTCATTGGTAATAGTTATCATTTTATGAATAAATAAAGACGATCTAGGGCACTATTCTTATCAAATGAAAGGGTAATACTTGACCTTGAAACAAAAGAGCCGCTTAAGGCCACACAAAAGAGTTTTGGAAGTACTGGGTCTACCAATAGGGATGACCTGGCTTTGACAGCTCATAGCGGCCATGTTTGATGATAGATCTTTGACGTCTCTTGACATTTGTGTTCAGTAAGGTTTGCCATTTTATCATGTCACGTTTCACTTTAAACCAACGCTTGGAAATTGTCCAAAATTATTACGCAAATTCGCGTTCTCCTACCGCTACAGTAAGAGCGCTTCGCGCAAAAAACGGTCGTCATAGTGCTCCTTCTGTGCGCGCTATAAATCGCATTATAACAAAATTTGAAAGTGAATTCACTCTCCACGATAGTGCTATGCCTGTGAGACAAAGAAATGCCCGTAGTGAAGAGAATATCGCAGCCGTTCAGGCCAGTGTTGATGCGAATTCAAATCGATCAGTTCAACGCCGTTCACAAGAGTTGGGGCTCTCTCCAATGACCACCTGGCGTATTTTGCGGCTGGATTTGGGCCTACACCCATACAAAATTGTTTTGGCACAAGAATTGAAGCCATCCGACCATTGTATCCGTCGTGAATTTGCCGATTATGCACTGGAAATGATGGAAGCCGATGACGATTTTCATCGTAAAATCATCTTCACAAACACATTCTGGCTCAGTGGATTTGTTAATAAACAAAATTGACGCTATTGGAGTGAGTATAATCCACGTGTCGTTCATGAATCACCATTGCATCCGCAAAAAATAACAGTTTGGTGCGGTTTATGGTACGGTGGAATCATTGGTCCGTACTTCTTTGAAAGTGACGAAGGAAACCCTGTTACTGTGAATGGCGAGCGCTATAACTCGATGTTAACCGAATATTTCTTTCCGGAATTTGATGATATTGATGCAGACGACCTTTATTTTCAACAAGACGGTGCACCACCTCACAACATGGAATTATTGCGTGGAAAGTTTGGTGAGTCGTTAATTTCGAGAAATGGACCGATCAGTTGGCCACCAAGATCGTGTGATTTAACACCTTAAGACTATTTTCTTTGGGGTTATGTTACATCTTAAGTGTACAGCAATAATCCAGCTACAATTCGTGATCTAAAAACCAACATTCGACGAGCCATAGCCGACATAACGACCGAAATGGTGCATCGCGTCATTGAAAATTGGCGTGATCGGGTGACCGTCTGCAAAAAGAGCCGCGGCGGTCATTTAGCCGATATATTACTTAAAACATAAATTGCATAAAATTATCTATCAAATAAATCAATCGGATGCATTTTTCATAAAAAATTGTGTGTTATTCAATTTTTAAACCAGGACGTTCTTATTGGTAGACCCTATATAAATGATTTTATATATAAAATAAATACACGAACATTTGTACTTACATTAATACTTACCTACCTACAATATAACTACTAAGCTACCTTCATCTATGAAAATAAATCTATTTCGTTTCATAAAATTAATTACGGTGTAAAATACTTCGAAAATTTTACTGGACAGCAAAAACATATTTGTTGTATTATGATGAAAGTTTATGAATAAACCTAATATGAGTTAAGCGAAATACCTTAGATAAAAAGCTTTGTTCAGGTATAAAATCCATACTTAACTTTTACAAGCCATTGGGTTTTTATCGCGGCGGCTTCTGTAACATTTGTTGATGACGGCGAAAGAATAACAAATCGGGTGCTATGCTTTTTAACGTGAGCTATGGCGTGTAACAAAAAAAATTACATAATACACATGTCGCGACTATCGTCGATTCATGTACTATAACATTATTGAAGAACATACTTTAGAAGTGCAAGTGTGTTTGTGGGTCGACTTTTTACTTCCGTTGGTATGTATTCACTTTTTTTTAATATGTTATTATTACATTATTCTTATTATTATTGGATAACTTGCAGTTGTGGTGGTTAGTTATGGTTCATGGCTTCATAGGCTGCATTGATTTAAAAAAGTGAAAAAGCCAGGCCAACTTGCGTGAAAACGGACCATAGCATTTATTTTTCCTTTTCCCATTAAGGTTTTTATAGATGGTTTAAAGATGTTTGAAATTTATGCAATTTAAAGATGTTTGAATTAAAAAAAAAAGATAAATTATGATGAAACCTAAATCAGCAACTTGCAGTGAGTTCATACTATCTTTTCGTCATCAAAGGTCGTCGATCGAGGTCTCTGATATTCGAGGCAGCGCATACATCTATAGTTAGGAAATATCAGATTTCAACCGATGCTTGTGTGCCGAATAGAGATTATAAATCATATAACTGTCTTAACAAATTCTACTCTCTTATAGTTTATAGTAGATAAACTACTTAAATGAATAGAACAATGATTGACGTCCTTCAGTTACTGGTTCCTTTTCCCTATGTATGTCACAAAAGACGGATTAATGTCTATACAAATATTTTTGCCCAAACGAAGCTGTCGTTTTTCATTCGAAACCATTACTATTTGTGGTAGATTCTACAAAAAAAAAGATGTTTTCACTGCTTTGAAGGTCGAATTTCTATTGAAAAAATACGATACATAGTGTTTTATGTAGGGTGAATTTGTTGGTGTCATCGTTCCAGCTTTGTAACATGTGCCACGTCAGCTTTTAGGGTTGTATCACGTGCTTAATTTAACAACACGATGTATAAATAGTTACGATAGTGTTTCCCCCTTTTATATGTTACTGCTTAGAGTCAGTAGGATCTGCTGCTAAGTTGTGGGATTTACTTTTTTTAGATCTATTTTTCTTTTTGCAAAAAGAACTACATTGTGCTAAATTTCTTTATTCGGCTTCGATAAAGACAACATAAACTGTTATTGTGCAAATTTTCTGTACCTTCAATATGGTCAACATATACATATGCACGAAATAGTTTTAAGAGCATTCAAATAAATTCTTCTTCATGTATTAAAACATAAAAAGATTAAACTACCGTTACCGTATAATTTATTAGGGTACAAAGTTGAAGAAATTAAATTCATTTCTTTTATGTATTTAATAAACAAATTATTTAACAATTCTTAGTTGACCGAATGTTAGTTTTGTGTCACATATTTTTAAGTAGACCGCAATTCCCGCAATTCTTTCCTCAAATAAATTATGTTTATTCGATACGAAAACTCTCAAAAAGTAAATTTGAAATTTGTAAGTCGTAACACAAACAAATTTCATTACGAGACATTTTTTTAAAAGAAAATTTTGACAATCCTCTGTTTCCATTTGTTCCCCGAATCAATTTAATCTCTGTAAGTAAATTATTAAGGTTGAAATTCCTCGTGTTGTTATAGAAATGATACATGTTTTCATTTTCGCATCGTGACAGCAAGGGGAGACGTATGACGGGAGTCCGCCTACAAAATCCAATATGACAAATTCGGAAGTACGTGATTGGAATGAGTGCGGGTAGCGAATTCTGTCCTGTAACGTTTTTTTTTCTGGGACACCTGAGTCGTTACTACGGTTGGACGAATCGATGACTTTCTGATGAGAATTATAAAAATGAAGAATATTTTATAAGAAAATTGAGGGCTCATTTTTATAGGGAGAATTGTGTCGTCTCAATAATACACACATGATTGATTTGTGATATGTGCCCTTAGCCTCGCATTTATTTAAAATTGTAGACAATCAGAAAGATTTATTATGTATTATAATTTTAAGATGTTAATGTAAATATGTATATTTATGTGTTGTATACTAAATAATACTTAACAATAAATATTAATAAACATAGTTATATAAGAAGTCTCGGATTGAACGTTAGAACTGTGTTTAAAAGTTGTGTGTGTTTTTTCGATTCATTTATCATTCATCTTGCCTTGAGTCGTCTTATTAGGTATTTTAGGTTTTCCTGGTGTAATAATACTTATTTGGAATATTTAATATTCCTATGTAGAAAATTTGTGTGTGTGTGGTGTGTCTTAAATTGACATTTTTAATCAATGTGTGCTATATGGTCAGAATTTATGTTACAACGGCTACATAATTTCTAGGAGCTAGACTCCTAACCCATGTGTTTTATTAGATTTATATTGACTTCTTAATTCTTTATAAACTGATATAAAGCTGACATAGACCCTCAGCATTACTTCTTGTGCATTTGGCTTGGCACCGACTTCAAACAGACTCGAAGGTATCTATTGTTATTATAAAACGTTACCTGTTGTATTGGGGGTACCACTTATTTTGGTTTTTTTCAATTAGATTTGTAATTTTTAGAACTCTTTGTTAGCGTTGTTTGCAGTCCGTTCAACTTTTTTGTAAAATGATCTATTATACTGAGAGACCGTAACAAGAATGAGTGGTGATGTCTTTAATTTGAAGTGGGCATGTTGCCCGTAAACAAAGCTCTTGGTGCAAGACAGTGTTGGGATAGAGGCCGCTAGGTTAGAAATGCCCTCCAGGAAGACCAAAGTACAAAGTAGATGGAAACTGCCCAAGACCGAGAAAGATGGCATGAACTAAAGTTTGTCTACACCCCAGAGGTTAAAAATGACTAGAGAGAAAGAGATACTGAGGCTGATTGTAACGCTGCCTGTCCGTCATTATATTTATCCTCCGTAGTAGCTTCTAAAGCACTCGAGTTTTACACATAGTCTGTGATACACAAGCCTTTTATATTTAGTTTTTAGAAATGTAGAGTTTAATGAACTGGAATACATTAAGCATAAAAGTAGGCTGTGCCACGTGATCCAAATACTAACCAACTTAATATATTCGTAACACTTTACATTTAACATTTCGTAACACTTTACATTTCGGCATTTACGATACACTTTTAACGTTATAAGTTAAAGTTTTTCTATGTGTTTGTATAAGAAATAACTTAGCAACAAGTACTAGAGTAGAAATTTTTGCTTTGAGGTGTACTGTTACCATTAGTAGACGTAGCATGTGACTGTTTAGGATCCAATATATTTTAATAAGGATAAATAAATATAAACAATGATTACCGTATAATAATGATAATAATTTTAGAGTGTGGCGTATTTGCATGAGGATCATCAATGATAACTATTTTTCATTAAAGAAAATACACATTCTAAAAGCAAGCTATCTCTTAAAACAGTATTTATGCATTTACCAGCTTGGCACAAACAATAATTTATTTATCATTCTATAATCGTATTATTGTATGAACAAAAAATAAAATATACGACACGAGCGTGAGTCGTAACTACGTACAATCATTTCAATAGGCTGTGCGATTGTACAGGTTCTCTGTAAAAGCTTCGTATGGTAATGATTTGCGTTTTCTCCGGGTTTCATGTGTAGAAATGGTATATTCGTCTTTAAAGAAAATGCTTTTTATTCATCGTAATATGTCTATTGAAATTTGCAAGAGCATGACGAAGTAGAATTGTTATTTTATTGATTTTAAACATATACGACTGATGTAGACGTATTTCTAGGATTTAAACACGAAACAGGACAACTATATAGGCTGCTTATTAATAGTGACTAAATATTGTCAGATTGACTATACCTACTTATATCATTGCAGTATACGAATAATACAAACCTCCTGAAAGATGTATCTATAGTGGTGATGACCGCTTCACACAAAAACATTCACGAATACGGAACACGTAGATACAAAATACACAATCCTCTATTTGTTAACACCGCAATAAGAGTATCCGCACAAGCGCGCACAATAAATATTTGCTATCAACAAGCAAACTAAAAAGACGAGGAAGGTGCCCAATCGCTAAAAGTAACACTAAAGGACTTTTACAACGGCCGCGGGCTACGGAAGATAGATGAACACTTCTAATAGAAGAGACCGAGAGTCCAGTCTGAGTATACGTAGCCGAATACAGGACTGCACTAGGACTCCTATTTACAAAGAGTTTCAGAGGGTTCGCTGTTATTGAAAACTGGTTTGTGTATAGGTCTATGTACTGATAAATTTATCGAATACCCAAACAACTTTCTGATTTATTAGAGAATTCACTTTTTTTATAATTAAGTCAAACTAAAGCAAATTGATAAATTAAATTATAGTTTGACCGAGTAGAAACTTGAGTTTGAATTCTGTATTATGTATTGCCAAGGATAATACATTTGATCTTTCTACTGCCAAACAAAGGAATTTTAGTTCATCATCAGCCTATCGCAGTCCACTGCTGGACATAGGCCTCTCCCATTGCACGCCACTTAGATCGATTTTGGGCTTCTCGCATCCAGCTCCTGCCAGCCATCTTGCGCAAATCGTCACTCCACCTGGCCTGTGGGCGTCCTACACTACGTTTGCCGAGACGCGGTCTCCACTCAAGAACTCGTTTTCCCCAACGGTTATCGGTTCTGCGGCTAATATGGCCAGCCCACTGCCACTTCAACTTGCTGATCCGGTACGCTATGTCGGTGACCTTAGTTCTCTGCCGGATCACCTCATTTCTGATGCGATCCCTTAGAGAAACGCCGAGCATAGCCCTTTCCATAGCACGTTGAGCGACTTTGAACTTGTGGACCAGCCGTACCGTAAGTGTCCACGTTTCAGCTCCGTATGTCATGACGGGTAGGACGCACTCATTAAAGACTTTCGTCTTAAGGCACTGTGGGATCGACGATGAGAAGACTCGACGTAGCTTCCCAAACGCTGCCCAACCCAACCGAATTCTTCTGTTCACCTCGTCCTCGAAGTTGTTTCTACCTAACTGCAATGTCTGCCCGAGGTACACATAATTTTGAACAACTTCGAGAACGGCACCGTGTACCGCAATCGGTTCCGGTAGTACATGTTCGTTGAACATGACCTTGGTTTTATCCAAGTTCATCCGTAGGCCGATGCGTACAGAAGTGTCAGCTAAGTCATTCAGCATTTGCTGTAGGTCCTGCAACGTCTCTGCCATGATGACGATGTCATCTGCAAATCGCAAGTGAGAGATGTATTCGCCATTGATATTGATGCCACGCCCTTTCCAGTGCAGCGTCTTGAACATGTCCTCCATTGCATTTGTGAACAATTTCGGGGAAATAACGTCCCCTTGTCTCACTCCTCGATGCAATGGTACGGGCCTTGTTTGCTGATTCTGTACTTGGACGGACATGGTGGCGGCTTCGTAGAGACATCTCATCACTTTGATGTATCGCCAATCTACTTGGCAACGCTGCAGGGACTCCAGAACAGACCAGATCTCGATCGAGTCAAAGGCTTTCTCATAGTCCACGAATGCTAGACACAGGGGCTGATTATATTCTTCGGTCTTCTGTATAATCTGCCGCACTGTGTGGATGTGGTCTATGGTGCCATATCCGCTCCGAAACCCAGCTTGCTCCGGTGGTTGGAATTCGTCGAGTCTTCGCGCAAGACGGTTCGTGATGACTCTCGAAAACAGCTTGTAGACGTGGCTTAGAAGGGATATGGGTCGATAGTTCTTCAACCTGGTCTTGTCACCCTTTTTGAAGAACAAGACGACCACACTCCTACTCCACGCTTCTGGAGTTCTCCCTTCAAACAGGACAGCGTTGAATAGCTTTTGGAGCTCCCTTAGTACGGGTTTACCCCCGGCCTTCAGCAGCTCTGTTGTAACGCCATCCTCTCCAGGGGCTTTTCCATTTTTCAGCTGTCCAAGAGCCATCTCGATTTCGTCAATTTTAGTTCATCAATCAACATTTAAATAAAATTATAAAAACTTTTAACCATTAAGCAAGGAAAGTATTTGACCAAAATTTAACAAAACATGTTTTTTTAATTTAATAAATTTCCACTACTCACTGCTCTACACAAAATCCAGATTTAGCCTTGACCGCAGCTTACGTTTTGTTTCTGTTTACGTGTAAACGGATGTCCTTTCCTTACCAAGGAATCCTCGACCCTATGTATTCCGGTGACTGAAAGATTTAGGGGCAATAACGTGCGATGTTGGCTCCAAGCAATACGATCTCATTGTTCGTTCGATCGGATTAGTATCGTGAAGATTGGTCGCAGCTCAGTCGGGTTTTGGAACTCGGATGTAATCAACGGTACACTGTGGTTCTGTCGCGGACGATAGTGATGTATGTTCACAGTATATTGTGTCGATAAACTTTTGGAATCAATCACATGTAAAACATTTTATGTTCGTATGTTAAAGTTTTTACTAGAAATGAAATAAAGTCACAACTATAATTTAGTTTCGTGCAGTTGGGAATAAACTAATCAACAAATTTTTTGTATAATTCATTGAAATTATGCCTATAAATAGGTGACAGCTCTGAAACATTTATTTATTTAAAACCTAATGTATATATTGTACAAAGGCGGACTTAACGCCACGCATTCTCTCAAAGTCAACCTTCAGGTGATGTAGACATATGATGCGGCAGCAACAATTTTTTTATTAAATTTGACATTGTTTATAAAAAATATGTGACAATGTTACCAAAAGTTAGTTCTCGGTTAGCATCATGCAGTTATGGGATCTATGCCTTGTAAAATGTGTAGAGTTAAATTTCTATTGAAAAATCTTATTGTTTTAATAATTTTTAGAAAATTACACTATGTAATCCCAAATATAAGAATAAAGCCCACTTTTACTACTCTACTCTTTTCATAATTATTATTTGTTCAATGCCTAGATATATAAATAACCATTGAAATGAATATAAAAGAAACAATACCTAAAGATTGTTAAGTAGTGTGAATGAAGAATTCAAATATTTCCAGGTTAACTAAATTTTTTTCGGATACACAGAGCTCTAAAATATGAATACATGTAAATATATGTAAATAGGTAAAAAGTATATATTTGTTTGAATTAAAACCCCTCCTTGGGTATAGGTATAACCTACAGCATAGCAAAGTTGGCAAGCACTGCTGGAGCAATAGTGGTTTAATCGTTTGAGAACTTGTAATCTATTATAGTTGAAGGAATCTATTTGACACAGAATAGGAGTAACTAATGACAAGCAGTGAGTGAATTTGCTCAGGATTGTTATTACATTTACACTACTTAACATCGAAACTACACATACATTTTGCAATTCCAGAGTACAAAGCGAGGTGGCCCAAAAAAATAAAAAGTAAAACACGGTAAGTTCGGCTGCCGGGATCATTTGTAAGGGAGATCCCAAACCTAATAAGGATAAACACAGGGATGCAAGTCACGCACCGGGTGAATTTGCCTAGGACTACGCCTAAGTAATTGACTTTCAGACTCAGTTGATACAGGGGATTAGGAACTTGGGGCCAACTTGGTGCACTCACTTGTGTTTCTTGGGGTAGGTTTGGATACATTCGGACGTATCGTGCAAAGTATCTATGATCCAAAAAGTTTTAATCAGACAGTAACCAACAAATGAATAGCTTATTAATTATTATATATATTAAGCATAAATTCTTTTCAACTTTTTATTCTCTCGGTTAGATAAGGAATTCAGATCATTTAAAATTCTTAAGGCTGCAGAAAAGCCTTTCTCAGTCTGCAATACTCCTTGCAAAGTATAGTTGGCTAAAACGATATTTAATATTTATTATACTTATAATTATCCCTATACTGTGCTATGTCATACATGACGAGCCATGACCATTAAATCCGCCGTGGGTTTGATTCCCAACCAACCAGGACAATTACGTAGGTCACTATATCAATTCTGAGACACGCAAGAAGTGAACAATATATACTTACACTTAATAATATATTTTTTCAAAATACTCTCTAGCATTCTCTACACAAATTTTCATCCACCTAAACCAGTCAAAAATGGCTGATTCATAGGAAGCCGCTGCTTCTTCGCCACTTAAATAAAACTTGTCTTTCATCTTATCTTTTATGGTGGGGAATAAAATGAAGTCACAAGAAGCTAAGTCGGGGCTGTAAGGTAGGTGAGGTAGTGTTATAATACCCGATTCTTGAATAAACTTTTTAATAAGCCTTTGTTTTGAGGGAAGAGTGGGAAGTATTGTCGTGGTGCAGCATCATTCCTCGGAGTCCGGTCTTTGGTCGTCTCTCCTAAGAAGTTTTTAAAGCTGTACAGCTTTGAACTTACAATTTTATTCTCTAGCATTGATGTTGCAAGATGTCCACACTTCGTGAAAACAAAACTGGCCACCATATTTTGCCAATCTGCCGCTGTCTTTATTTTATTGACAACTGGCCATCTGGAAACACCCATACTGAGGAACGTTTATTACTTGCCGGATAATATTGATATATCCATGTTTCTTCGCCAGTAATGATTTCAGAAACACGTCTTGGTCTCCCATATTGTTTCGGAGAGCAAACGAGGTTTCCAATGACAACAAAGCTTCCTCATTCTAAAATATTCATGTAATATCTTGTAAACGAACTAACTGAACTGATGCTTAAGATTTTCTCTATGTCCCTGTATGTAATGCGTGGGTCATCTCGCACAAGCATTTCAGTAGTCCAGACATTTCCAGCAGTGACTGCTGTTGGTGGGCATCCATTTCTGTCATCATCTTCAAGGCTAGTTTTCCCCCTTTTAAATTCGTTAAACCATTTAAAAATGGTTGCCCAACAAGGAGCAGACTCACCTAAAGCTGATTTAAAACGTTCTAAGCTTAAACCTTTAGTTAAACCACATTTAAGTCGTAATATACGCAAATGTTCACATTTAAGCTCTATTGTAGCAGACGAAAAAGCGGGAAATGATGACAGTATAACAGTTATAATTATTTTTTAAATTATAATTGTTGTAAATGGCCCTATGTGTTCGATTTTAAAATAAATTTGCCTTTTAATAGTGTATGACACAGACGCGTTCCATTTTCGAATTCGAAATTTCTCAAACCAAAACTTTTGTAGTGACCTACGAATTCTGTAATGTTATCATTTGCTTTGTATCTTGGGATAACTTACATGTAATATGTATGTGCGTAGAAATATATAAGTTCGTTTATCAACAGCATGATTATCATAGTATAGGGGTTTAATTGATTTTAGATTAAACATGTAGGAGTGTATCTAGTTGTTATTTATTAAAAGATATTTCTTTGTACCAAAGAGATTCATTTGGGATTAAGTACAGTTTTTTAGATCCGCAATAGCCTGTAAAGGAAATCTTCAATATACTTAAATTTCTGAGAACTGTCAATTACAAACTAAGCTTTTTATGTTATTGCGTCATCAAATTTCTGTACTTACAGATAGACATTTATTCATTTAATAAAGGAACCACATTCACTCAATAAGACCGACCTTCATTGCTTTCCCTTTTTCATTTTACGCGCAAATGGAGGATTCGGCGATAAAATTTGAATAACGGTCATTTTCTCTTTTTAAAGTTCAAATCTTTGCCATTCAGTAGGAGTTGCAGAATACATTTGAAATGAGAAGTGTTCTTAAAAATGTATGCTCTTCTGAATTTTTAACTTTCGAAAATATTGCTGTGTACAGAGCCAAGGACAAACAAATAATTTTTCTCTTAAATTTTCAGTAAATTAGATGCGCCACACTCAGGTTATACAATCTAGGTTCGTTTTGTATGTATGAGGGATTATTCTGTCTTGCTACGTTCATCTGTAAGTTTACAAGTTTAATCTGTGGAAGTATTTTACTACTGTTTAAATTACTTATAGAAACACTTTATATCTCTACAGCTCAGATTTATTGCAACCCATCGGAGTAATAATTTCATGCAAAGCAATAGTACCGTCACCACTAAGCTCGTTATCTTTCGAAATTAAAATGATTTCAAGATGATACAACAAGGTCAAACTAGGATCTAAATTACTGTTGTATCTCTGTGACTTGAGCCCAGCTTATAAAAAGCTATAATATAAAAACAAAGCTTTAACTTTAAGCAAGTAGGTAGGTAAATCCGTTTCGTACAATTAATACCCTAATTTTTTTTGTGCTAAATAAATACTATGTTTTAGATAGTCCTTATATTTACAAATAATTACTAAGTAAACATTCTTCAAGCACAAATTAGTTTAATAATAGCGAGCATATTATTTAAATTTCTTCTTTTCTTTGTACAACCTGAGCTAGAAACTTTATTCACAATATATCGGTTACAATAGAGTTTTATTACGAAGACCACATGAAGAGAAGCACCCAGGACGAAACGGTTAAGCAAACCACAGTTACTCGTACTTTGATCAGAGGAGAATTATAGAATTTACACTGAGAGCAAAATTTCTTTTCCAGTCAAGTATAAATTAAAAACACACAGCGCTATGTGTCGTGATGAAAAATACGTGGGTTTAATAATATAAATATAAACATTCTATTTTCTGACCCAGCGGGCAAATAAGCTTTTATATTACATATTATCAATTTACATTTGTTTTTTGTTTTTCGGCCAAACGAGCAGACGGGTTACCTGACATTAAAAGACTACCGCCGCCCATGAACGTCTGCCAACTCAGGAGTCACAAGCGCATTGCCGGCCTCTGAGGTAGGAGAAACATAATTGACAGTAAAGTACTATAATTATTTTTATTTATCCTCTAAAGTACATGATATTACTGTGAAATTCTAAAAATATTCATTTCTGTGAATAAATAAAGTAAAATGTCAGTTTGATTTGGGTCTGGAACGCTGGGTACGTTATTTTAACAGTAAATCAGTATCACTCCTGTCCATTATAGTGACGTGAACTGGTGATAAAAATACCTTTAAACCTTCAAATATTAAAGTTGTCTTTATATTAATTTGTAAATTATTTTAATTTAATATATTACATAGTATGCCTCGTTCTATCTTTTAAAATAATTTAAAATCAACAGTGGTTATGGGTTGGAAAATTTATGAACCTATATTTTGCCTGCAGCATCGCTAACATCAAAGTAATTTTTCATGACTTCAGGAAAAGTAGTTTTTGTGCATAAAAGCATTTTTCATATTTGGTGCTTTTCTACGTCTCTAATAAAGCATGTAAAAATCATAAAGATTATGCTCGGTAACAAACAAAACTCACATTTCAGATTCCATTTCAGAACTCAAAATCAAGATGCTCTGTTGAAACTCGATTTTTTTAACGTTAACGTCATCATTGAGATCGAATATCATTATGATTCAGCCTTAATAAATATGAAGTTTCATAAACAAGAAGAGAGCCTCAATTCCTAGAGGAGTTAGCAATAAAAAAGCAATTCAATATTATTCAGAATAAAACATTTTACTTCAGTAATGGTGTTATTCTCCCGAAAGGTATGAATTCCAGATGAATTTAGGATGAAATGAGTTCAATTTACCTCGCCCAGAGTTTCCATACATAAAGCATGAGACCAGCAATTGTTCTGTTTAAATATAATATTTCCAGTACTTAAAGTGAGGATGGGATGCTTAGCAAACAATTTTAATCACATCATTTGGAGAACTTAATTAGGGTACATAGTAAACCTCTTTGTGAAATGGCTCTTTAGTGACAATACGAATGTAGTTTTTGTTTACTTTCTAGGATTTTAGTTAGAAATGTTGTTACTCAAGGTTTTTACTATATCATATTTTGTAAGATGCAGTTTCGCCATCATTGTTCGAACTTCGGCACATTAAGTATCTGCTTTTATTGCCTGACCAGACATGAGACAGCTATAGTGAAGAACACCATGAAGAGACTACCAAACAGTTGCCTCTACCTTTTTATTGGTAAGCTTTGCTTTTGCAGTTGGGTCACTCATTGCATATTTTGCTTACAGTGATCGTATACAATCCACTTTATATCACATGTCACAATTCGATCCAATATTCCTTAATTTCTGTATCGATTCAACAAGGTAACACTAGTTTGAACACGCATTTCTGTCTTTCATACCTTTCACAGTCGCTTAATTTCTTATTTTACAACTAAACGAAAATAACGAAATGATGAAAAGATTTAATTTCGCAGCGTCCTGTAAACTAAAATATTGCCTAACTAGCTCTTGCTGTTAAGAATATATGCAATCATCATCTTTGTTGCCAAAAAATCCTAAAAAAATAGAACACCAAAAAACAGTCCTAATTATCACCCAGTGCCTGAAAGCACATGGCTTAAACACATAGAGACCAGTTGCTTGTAGTGTCTCAAACTGAGCTTTTTTACATAAATCAATAGTGTCTTCATCATCAACATATCGCAGTCTACTGCTGGATATAGGCCTCTCCCATTGCACGCCACTTAGTTCGATTTTAATAGTGTCTTAGTTAAAATTTCATAAATCAAATGTTTCTGACATTATCATTAAAACCTCTGAAAAACAACTCAAGTGCCAAGAGCAACTCCAAACAAATCTAAGGATAATAAATCATGTTATTGTTTTGAATTATCTCTAATTACTCGACAAAAAAATCTTTCAAAAAGACGTCTAAAATCCCTTTTGAATACCACATCATCTTCACTATAAGCTTAAGTCACTCGGTCATTCTTTTCTCAAAGACCGGTACAGAGAGGGTGAAAATGAAATTAAATTCTCAATGAAAGCCGATCTTACCGTGAGATAAAGGGGGATCTTCTATGAATTATATCCCCTTGAAGACGAGGGGGTCCCGAAGAACAATAGTGTAATCGTCCAATTAAGTGTTTGTATGAGTTCAAAAGCATCACCGTCTAAGCTGAGAATGTGGAGCTGGGCAATTTGTCTTGTCTCAAAACGTGTTGTTTAGCTGAATCCTTAATGAATACCATTTTGAAAGATGACAACGTTTTATGACTACCTATACAACCTATATTTACTTATATAATTACATATTTTGAGTTGTGTATCTAAATTCTATTAGTTTATAATACATAGGGTAGTTTTCACTAAACTGTTTATCAGTTTTTCTAAAATCGTATGTGAAAATCATAAAGCTCTGAGTATTTATTTGCAGCAACCAATTTTTTTCATGGCTTCTTTGAAATTAGTTTCTAAAGCCAAATCATACGTTAAACAAATTAAATCTTACAAAATTATTTAAATTCTTTAAATGTTCTGCATTATTAATGTAACCATCATTCATATTCATATCTGACGTGGTCGTAAATTTCCGTGCAACTGACGGGTCTGCTGTGAATCGGTCATAATTTTCGATTTTCCGCACAATTGAACAAGATCGGCACCTTTTAGAAGCAGTTGGTTAATGGCTTGAGAAGATATAATTGTGGTTTATTGTTAAAATAAATTTAGGAGATAGATAAAAAACCCGTTAAAGTTCTTTTTTGATGGAAGAGGGGGCAGACGACCAGACGGGTCACCTGATGGAAAGTGACACCGCCGCGCATGAACGCCTGCAGCTCAGGAGTCACAAACGCGTTCCGACCTTTTATGAAGGAGTACGCTCTTTTCTTGAAGGTCGCATCGGTCCGGAAATAACGCAGTTGTGTAAAATATTTTTATGATGTACAGTCTATATTACATGCACAGCGCAAGCAAGTTCTTAGTAGGGATCCTTCTCTTAATCTAAATCATTGTAAAGACTGTATCGGAAAAGTACACAAATTAACTAACTAGCTAACTACTACATAAAAGTTAGCCAAAGAAAATTAAGAACGAATTTAAAACAACATTATAACAAAACATTTGTGACATAAAAAAACATACATTTATACTACATACTTAGATAAAAAAATAAAATAAAAAAGGACAACAAATTTTCCATGTTCCCTCTGATCCCTGGAAGCGAGCGCGCTTCGCAACGCGCTCGCCGCCACCCCGGCCTGCTTCTGCTAGGGTGACAGATGGCCTCACCTGTCACCCCCAGGCCTGCGGTTATGGAGGACGGAGGTCGTTCTGCGACCTCCGGCGCCTGAGTCGCCTGCGGTACCTGGCCCGTTCCCGGGCCTGGCGGGCCGGGAGAGTCCTAAACCTCTCCTGGTCCCGCTTCGCCGTCTCCTTCGCGAGCATAATTTGCTCGCAGAAGGAGACGGCAGAGTTCCACGCACTCTTGCTCCGAACGATAGCCGCAATCAGGCTATCGAGCGCGAGAACTCCCACTCCGATGGCCGCCACGAGGTCTCGCCTCTGCTCAACCCACGCCGGGCATTCTGCCAGCGTGTGGAGAGCCGTGTCCACGGTCTGGCCATCACAGTGGTGGCACTCAGACGTTGGCTCCTTGCGGATCAGACACAGGTGATCCCCGAAACATCCTTTCCCAGTGATCACCTGCGTCAGTCGGTATGAGAGGGTCCCGTGACGCCTCTCGAGCCAATCCTCCATAACGGGTCTTACCGCCGCGATGACGGCGTGCCCGAGTATCATTTTACCCCTACTATTCATAGCTTTCAGCGACATTGTAAATGCATACGCCTATCATTCTTGTGAAATTACCACCCTTCAGCCCTGAGCCTTCTTTTTCACCCTCAGTATTCTAAGGAGCTAACACTTAGATTAAGGTTGGCTTAAATTTCCTTTCAGCCTCAGATTAATGTAAAGAAAAGTAACAATTTTGAAATTCTCTTTGACCATGTACATGTTTCAAGTTTCTTTTTAGCTGTTAAATATTTGTGTGAATTTTACTTTTTTTTTAATTCTTGCAAGCATTACTTCAAATTTATTAAATAAAGTTAATGGGAAATAAAATAAAAGTTAAAACAATCCACTTATCTACTAATAATTTTAAGTTTTCGTAACTATAATTTTTTTTTTGATAGTATGGTTTGAAATTTATAGTATTTGTAAGGAGAGGCAATGCAAACTGTGAAAAAGAAGTGCTGGAATGCATTTATTTTTGCGATTGTAGTTAAAATACCGTAAATATAATATAGTTTATTTTTTAATGTTTTGTCCAAAATTTTAACAAATACTAGTAATGGTGTTACGTTCTTGGTAAATAATACGAAACCTCCAAATTTTACATACAATCCAGACTAGTCACAGAATCCCTTAAATGTGTCCATTTGTTGAGTGATTCCGTCTCGAAGATTTACATCTTAATCCTTTTCGTTTTCTGTCAGTTAAATTGGCTCATTTCATTGTACAGTCAGATTAAGTTAAATTGAATAGATTGCACTAGACTTCTTACCGGATATTTTTATCCACCATTCTTAACAGAGGGAAGAAATGCAAATAAAACCTACGCTAAAGAATGTTTAATGTTTCGAATTCATTTTGATCTATTATAAGATTTTGTTTTGTTTGTGTAACACAAACGATGAGGTAACTTCATTGATGATTCAATTTACTTATTGATTCTTATGTTGTAATCAATTCACTATCACATTACCGCATATAATAGTTTTTATAGAATAGAAAAAAGACTTAAAACCAGTTGCATTTGTGTGGTTTTTATTTATTTGAACTGTGTTTATTGCTATAATAAATTTTATCGCCCAAAAAATAGTTAATAGGGGTATTAAACTGTGTAAATTATGTGCTATATGTGTCAACCTTCCCAACAACTAGTTATTTGGAGTACGCGAGAAGGGAATATCACCGTATAGTTTCATACACGTTGTTATTTAACATAAAGAAAAAGTTTCAATCAATATTTATAAGAAGAATTCCAGGAAAGCTAAGGTAATAAGTTATGCGTAAAACAAACAACTCCCATCTGAAATATCCTAAACATCATTGTTATCCAATGGCCTCCTGGTTTAGCTTACATAAATCTTGATAATATGCAAATTTTATTTCATTAAAGCGGTTGGTCTATAAGCAATATTGCCCAGCTGAGTTACTGCGGGACCGCCCTCGGATTAACTAATGGCTGTTTATCTTCTAAAGATCCCTTGCAAGAGCTTTATTGAAGGATGTGTTCGAATTATTAATTTGGACGTTATAAGATGACTTTAGACGTTAGTACGTGTTAGCGAATTATCAACCGTCCGTATAGATGTTATGTTAACCTTATTTCTAAGCCTATATTATTGTTGATTTAAGCTTTTACGTAAATTATGATTACAGGTTTGGCTTAGTTATTTTTGAAAGCTTCAGAGTTTCAGTAAAATTACGACTCATCTACTCCACATTGGCAAGGGCCAGTGATCATACAAATAAACATGGTACATGATGAGGACGTTTTTTTGCCTGTACTGGTATAAAATAAAACTAGGTTTTCTTATGCTATATTAATTCCGTAGAACATTGTTTTGTGTATCTAAAAGATCTGTGTCTGTCTCAATAAAACTCAATAAATAAAACAAATTAAGCTATTGTAGTCTAGTACAAGAGATACTTCAAATCACTCCCTCTGTTCAAACGTAGCAAATTTAACGCAGTTAACCGTTAAATATATGCACCTCGTTAAATCGGCAACCAGTTCTGTTGACGCGGTCGGAAATAGTAAAACAACACACACTCATGCTGTACGCGAACCTAACAAAGGCTATCGAACGTATTCATTTCAAATTTGCGTTATTAAATTACGACATCGATTATTCAGTTATTCAATTCGAAAACTGATAATCGGACGCATCCGAAGCACTCTTGACGTTCGGAAATCGGTAATAAATCGACGTTGCATTGTCGTTTTGTTGATTTACGTGTGTGGAAGTGAAAACGATGCTTTTTAACATGGAATGAATTCGAATACATATCAAATCTGCTCTATTCAGTGCTGTACTTGCTGTATGCATACAATGTTACGTAGATTGTGCATTTTTTAAATTATACCTTTTCAGTTTAGATCTAGATTTAGTAAGAATCATATGCATACATGCTATGCAGACAGTGATACTATGATATTTAAGAATTTCTAAGTACCGTGTATAGGTACATTCTTGGAAATGTTTTAAACATGAGTTTATTTAAAAATAGAGTTTTTGTTATTTTGTACGTTTCCATTGTTTTAATCTCAAATACACATACTACAAGACGTTCAAAAGCTAGAAAAGCAATTTTCCCCATTCATACACACAAAGGCTTGCATTATTCGTACGCACTTCGCTCTGCTCTTTTCGAAATGAGAACCACTGTTTATGTTTCACACAGTGATTAAAGTGAAGTGTCAAAAACAAAATACTAACCGTCTGGGAGGGAGATCCGTTCTTGCATGTCGAAATGGGGAATATTATGACTTTGACGGGGTGTCAATAGTGGTAAAGTGAAGACTATAATTTCTTTGTTTTTCCGCAGCCGCTTTGACATTACGTCCCCCTTGAAATAGGAGTACCTTCAATGAAGATTCTGGTTCGATTTTTTTTTTTTAATATTTCTCTTCAAATCGTAGTAGTAGTAATTTGCCATTTCAAATTGTCGTCATAGATGACAATTTGAAATGGCAAAGTCATATTGATTTCGTTTGTAAAAAAGTGTCACAGTCATCTTATAGTCTATACATGCTAGCAAAAAAGGTCAATCTTAACTCATTACTCGTAGCTTATCATAGTAATGTTGCTTCTAGACTTAGATATGCAATCATATTCTGGGGAAATACTACCAACTGGGATAGAGTTTTTAAATGTCAAAAAAGGTGCGTGCGAGCTATGTGCAGTCTTAAAAGAACTGACAGCTGCAAGAATTATTTAAAAAAATTAAAAATACTTACAGTACCATCATTGTATATTTTTGAAATGGCATTGTTTATTAGACATAATCCGTCACTGTTTACATTAGAGCTTAAATCGCGAAATAGAAGTCACCTGTATAATAACCTTACCTGTCACTATAGAACTACCCTCTTTGGGATGAGTGTGTTTGCTATGTCCACAAAGATCTACAATAAGATTCCTAACAATATAAAAGAATGTGGCAACATCTATGTCTTTAAAAATGAATTGTTCAAATTTCTCACAGAAAAATGCTATTACTCTGTTGATGAGTTTTTATAGACTCGATTTTTTTAAATGTTTCATGTCCAAGTTTAATGTTGGCGTTGATTCTTGTTGAATTTCTTGCGTATGTCATGACCTACAGTAATAATAGAATTTATATATAATCTTTAATGAATTTTTTATCAAATAATCAGAATTTTAATATATGTACATATTTTTTTAAATACTATAATTTTAAATATTAATCAATATATTGCTTAATAATTTGTATGCCCAAATGGCAGATCATGGAATGAACATCATTAATAATTATGTAATGAACACCTGTATGTAACCCATGTATCACAAATAAATGATTTGATTTGATTTGATTTGATTTGATCGTTTTCGAATTGACAATGTTAAATATATAATGTTACAAAGTATGTAGTTAGGTTTCGAAAGAATGTTATAATTCAAACTTCATGTCGTTTGCAGAAAACTAAATGAAATTAACGGCGTTAGATGTTATGGGTTTTGACGCATACTTAGATTAAAACTACGTGTAATATTATTGTTCTGGTTACGGAAACCACAGCCTATTTGAGAGTAAATATTGCAGATATTGCAAATATGTTTGCGCGTATGTAAGTCAGTTAATAATATCTTGTTTTTATTATATTACATATAGAGTTAATTATTTTATTACTATTTAAAATGTTAGATATCAAAAATTAGAGACTACCTGATGGTTGAATTTCGTCCGTTTTCAATGTCTTGTTTTGTTTTTTTGCCTTTTGTTGCTTGTTTAATATTGACTTTTGTTGCCATGGCAGGTCAAAATATACGAGTATACTGGACCTCTACATTTTTATATATCATCAACAGCTTTTAATAGTCCACTGCATGACATAGGCCTCTCCTTAGAAAGGAGGTTTTGACCTACTATGTATGTATTTTTATATAGCTTAAATATTATTTTTAACTGTAAGGCACATATGTTTAAAATGTGTAACTTTCTGCTCTTCTCTTCATAAAAAAATACACTATTTAAAATATGATTATTACGTATTTTACGTTCTACCTTATTCTTTTTCTAGTATATAGACATCACTATATTTTAAAATAAACTATTAAATAAACATTGTAAAAAAAAACCGACTTATAAATATTGTGCACCAATGACTTTACTTTAGTAGTATTACTAGCGGCACAATGAACATGGTATACTTATAAACATCATTTTAAAACGGATTTGCCCAAACACAAATATTAAAGCGAGTAGATTAATTTTATCGCCCCACACATGGATTCAGTTATATTATATAATATTCAGCTTGCCCTCGCAAAAGTTAAATTCACCAAACAAAATACAGATAAGTCTCCCAATGACTATGATATTTTACTTTACTAAAATTTAGGTAAAGTTTGTTTTAGATATCAAATTATCACTTGATAGGTTTTAATGTAAATAATGTAAAGGGGAACATACCTTATCAGTAAGACGCAGACTTTTTAAAAAACAAAAAAGGGCAGAGCTCGCACTATCACGAGGGTGTCGAGAAAATCCTAAGAGATTACGTACTGAGTGATTGCTGTTCCTAAACTCTTGTGGCAATGTTCGCTGAAAGTGAATCTTAAGGATATGCTTTTAGTGTCGGGACACGCAAAATACTTGAGTAGGTAGCTGGGTTACTGTTACCTTTACCGTGAAGTAAATTTCGTTGCGTAGTAATGTTTGATCCACTTAGATAACACTGCACGCAATGTGATAATTAAGATAATAATACATTCGATGAATATTTAATCTTCTGTACAGTTCTTAAAAAGTAAATGAAACAGAAGGAACAGTCGACAGCAATTGCTTAGCATAAAAAAGTCTTGACTTGTAGGAACAAGTGATATTGAGTTAGTGTTATTGGAAATTGCTTTCATCGGAAATAGGTGGATAAGGAAAAATAAATTAGTTAACAGAGAAATTGAGTCGTCATAGTGATTAGAAGAAAGGAATTCTCTAAAGAATCGAACAATTGTTGGTAATAGAAATGTGTAAATGTGTACGATGAGAAACTAACTAATGCTAAAGACTGTGAAGTAAGAGTACGACCCTTTACCTACTACCAGTTACATAAAATTCGAGAGACTACGCCACATAGTCTAATTACTTTAATGTCAGTATTCTTAGTAAAATCTTTTACAATTAAATTGAAAACTTTAAGTGTGCTTCAAATATATCTAGAATTCGAAAGTAATATTTGTGAAATGATTTTTTTTTATATAGATTGTTACGTAGCTATCTTGAGAGTTAACGTTTCTTATTTAAAATTGAAGGTCTACCCAAACTACAATCAACTATAAGTAAGGTCAAATAAACATCGTTAGGAGGTCTTAGTAATTCTGCCCCACCCAAACTTGACATTTGTATTGAGAAATTAAAAGCATTGCTAACCACATCTCAATATTCTCCTAACACAAGCAATTTTGCTTAGCTGGAGACATAAGCTGGAGCTGGCTTAATTTCGGTAGCTAGTGAACCTTTAAAAAAAATCTTCCGAAAATTTAAAATTCGAATACTCTATATGTAAAGCACATCACTAATGCATTCAATGATTTACTTACTAGACAAACGTTTTAGAAAATGTACACACGAAAATAGACTTTAAAACTCCTCCGAAACGATACGTTATGCATTGTGATTAAGGGTTGCATGAAATTGTCGAATTGCCATCTCTCAACATGAATGCACGCTGTGATGGGGAAAGTTTTCTTATTATTTTTATTTATTATATTCCCCGCTGTTCGGTGTAGTCTAATGTTATATCGTATGATGTCTTTTGTTTATATAAGTCTGGTAAACTATAGTTTCAAGATGTTTTGAGGACTGTTTCAACTAGTTGGAAATAAAAAAAAAATAGGGTGCTTTTCATACCTGGTGTATCATGTCCACTTATGATATTATACTTGTATGACATTTTACATAATGCGAAAATATTTGTTAAGAATACGTATTTTCCCTTTATTATAATATAATAACACATTTCGTGAGCAATTATAATGGTTAAAGATATGTGGACGTACTTGCGTCTGAAGTTTTAAAGCAGCTATACATTCACATACAACATCTGTCGTTGAGATAAAGCACAATTTGGTTTTTTAAATATTCATCGGTCTTAAAATCTAAAGCTACTGCTACTGTAACTATTTAATGAAGGCTGTACCTAAACCGGTAATATAAAGCTCCATGAACGACACCTGATAGCGCGACGGCGGCCACATCCGGTGGCGCTGTGCGTTTCCGCTTCACGACCGATTCGTTTGCTCCCCATTGTTTATTTAATTTGTAATCAAAGCTATTCTGTTTGCTCAATAAAAATTAGTTTTACTCACATTTAGAGGGTTTGCTCGATATGTTTATAAAGGACTTGTATAAATAATGGATTTGTATTAATTGCTTAGGAGAGTTTAAATAAATTAAGCGTACGTATACACCGCGTAAACCTTATTATATCGTAAACATAATTCACTTTACTTTAATACTTTAATAATTACTTTACTTTACTTTATTTACTTTAATAATTATTTTAGTAAAGCTTATGTTAATTTTTATATTAGTTTTATATATTTGTTGATAAAAATAAATTAGTAACCATTGACTACAATGGTAACCTCGGTGCACCTACCTTACGGGATTTCTACACCTCCCAAAGATTGGCTGGTAGAGAATGTTCAAGGCATTAAGTCCGCCGATGTACATAAGTGCATAAAGATGTAAAATAAAGCTGCTTTGAAATCGTACATTTTCAAATAAATAAAGCTGTTTTAAAAGCTTTAAATTGTTCGATACTTGCATAGTTCCTACGACACGGAACAACTGTATCTTCTCGTATAAATTACTTTTCTTATTAAATAAAAAACCAATCCTTTCTTTCTATTTACGCTAAAAAAAAATTAAGGTTAAAACTTGAAGTTCAAAAACTGCTCTTAATTAGACGAATACAAGTAAATGAACCTTAGCTTGTTAGACTTTTCTTTGAAATACGGAATCAAATTTATTACATTTTAACTCTATTATACGCTTGAAAAAATTTACTTCTGTTTGGTTAAGCTCATTATAACAAGGCATTTTCTACCCAAGATCCGAACCGAGCAAGGTATTCAGCAGTCATTGTTAAAAGCGACAATAAATATAGAATATATTTCGGTTGGGATGAGGATATAATCCGGATTTAGAGGAACCGTTTTTGCTGGTCGATGTTGAAAAGGTATGGTAACAGTGATAGCGGGGATCTGCTTAATATCTGCAACAGTATTTTCATCAATTATAATACTTAAAATACATTACTTAATATACAATTGCTTAGATATATGTTACCATACCTATATATAAACTCAGATACCTTTCAAGGATGTTTGCCGAAGAGAAGACTAAATAGTAGGATTACGATAAGAGTATTCATTAAGAAGGTTTATATGCTAAATAACATGAAACTACAACCTTAAGGAACGGAGTAGATGCCATAAATGTCGATGAAACTGCGAGAAATGTCTAGTCCTTTATAATTATAAGTGTTCCTTACAGAATCTTTAGTGGAAACGTTATTCAGTATAGTCCTAATATTTGTATTTGCGTTATTATATAAAAATGTACATCAAACATTGAATTATTGAACACATTCGATATTTATGATTTACATTATACGACAGAGTTAAAATTCTAGGTTTTAACTCGATGTTGGCATGTCAGTTTACGCTGCTAACGTGACCACAAAACCAAAATCCAACGATGCTTATAAAAATGCGCATATCATACGCCAGAGAAAAGAACAGTTTTGGGTAAATCTCGCTCTTTGTTACCGGCATAATGTCATCTTTTGTGGTTCACGTAATAAAGATATAAAATTGTTGTGCCTTGCGGAGTTTGGTTACGGTTGCGTTTTTATAAATTTATCACGTTATGGACTCAAGTTATAGATGATTTTTAAATATTTGAATAAAAATAATTAATTATGCTGATACCGATTGCTATGGACACATATGGCTGTCTGATCCCAAACTAAGCAGAATTTATACTATGGCAATCAAACTGCTCATAAACATACTCGTACTTTTATATTTCTAAATACATACATATTATAGGTAGATCTTTACTTAGTTATTCTTATGGGTAAAAATCTAAACAACAAGCCAGTCAGCCTGGCGTGTTGGTTTTATTCCACCATTTATTTTTTTTTATCTCTATTTCAATTTCTGAAAATTTCAAAACTGCAATTCCTTTTTCTCTTTTTATGTTTCAAAAACATAAACGTATAAATGGAGGTCCAATTTAATCTGTAATGTAAGTGTTTTTGTGATAAATTTCACATTGCTAGAGTTACCTCCCCACATTTTTGCCACATAAAATCCCTCATTATTACATAAATGTGACTTGATCAGGGTTCTATTTGAAATATACACGTATAATGTTGTGTGAAACCGGCAATTAAACTCACGTTAGTCGGATGTTCAACATAACCAGGGGTTTGATGACGTCCCTCATGGTCGTGGAATTGCTATAAAAACAATTAGATGCATTAGATGCGTCATTTTTTTTCTCGGAGCACGTATCCCCGTAATTACAAGCAGATGGCACCACTCGTTACGAAGGGCAAGTAATATCATCCATTCATTGTGAGGGTAACTATAAGAAATTATCTGCACTCGTTATTAATTCTAGGGAGCATAAATTTGCAGTTTATGTATCAAATGTGAAAACTGCTTTTACTTTCTCAAAACTTATAATGAAATTTTGCTTCGTTGGAGAGACTATCGGGAATACTAAAATGAGTGTGCGCCCACGAGTACGTACTAATCTTATTTTTAGATAGAATTACAAAATCTTACATTAAGGAGATGTCCAATAATTGATTTCTGTTTTTGAAAAATTCCATTGGCTATGAACCAAATATTTTTGGATAGACATCCAAAGAACTAAGATTATAATATAAACATACAATGACATTTTAAATTACTGCAAATTTGAGAAAACATCGTTTTTACTTTGGTATATTTTTAGCCCGAATACGAAGAAAGCTATTGCTACCGATGCCCAACAAAAAATAAAATTGCAAGTTTGACAATTGTTTCTGACGCGTCATGAGTGACAGATGGATGACGGATCTGGCTATTCACTAGGTGACACTTTTTTTTCATATATATTTTTTTTTTACTTATAGAATTCTAGAAGTATTGTAAGATTGATAGACTACGTCTTGTTCAGATTTTCGTCTGACGTTACCTACTATTGATTGACTGCACGAATGGCGTAGTGGTTTAAGCGGTCGCCACGCCGCTCATTACTACGCTGAGTGTTGTGGGTCCGATCCCCACATGGGACAACACTTTGTGTAGTCCACAAATTATTGTTTTGAGTCTGGGTGTTCTTTGTGTCCGTTTCATACATATTCGTAAAGTGCGATATATTCCTAATGCGGGAGTTGTCTCTTCTAAGAATAAGAAAGAAAGAAGAAAGAATTTATCATATGAATAAACGATATTATAAATTTTATTTAATATTGCCATCTTTCAATAAAAATATCTACTAACATAAAATAACTTTAGCTTTTCTCTTTAATTTTAGCTGCTGAATATAAGTGTAATTTGAGCCATAATAGATTTTACTCGAAAAAAAAAACCAACGTTTATACAAAAAGTGGTCATGTTCTTTGAGATTAAAATTTCAGTACAAGGTGTTAATGAGTTACAATAAATAGTTAAACAGGACTATCTTAGATCAAATATTCGTAATTTTTCAAACTACCGTACCGAATTTACGTTTAGGACTGTAATCTAATTAAAAATATGTTTTCTAATTTGATTTTTTTTCAATGAATATCTTTTTTAACTGCAAAATATAGTTTGCAGAAAAAAAGGATTTACTTATGTATGCAAACGTATGCTGCACGTATTTATACTTTTAAAAATGAAATTGTGGCTGTTAAAACTTAAGTCTATAAATGCAAAACGCACAGCTTGCAATACTTTTATAAATGTGTACATATCTCATATCATCCCAACTTGACAAATGCTCTTCATAATCGTCCTGAAACGTAAGCATGACTGTCCAAAATACAATTTGGACAAGCATTAATATCTTGATACATCAGAAAATACTTTGTATCATATTTGTCGAAATTTGAGAAAAATGGAACAGATGTGAACAGACGTAACCCATCTTTTTTGTTGCTGAAATTTCTGTATTAACTGAGGCATGAATGTTTAATATCGAATCGTGCAGAACATTTATTATTTTATTATAAAGATATTCATGGAACGAGGTTCTATTGAAGAAAATATTATTTAGATCTCGATTTGTTTGTACAGGAATAAATAATTTTCTTACTAATTGGTGTGTATGTTGTTAATATTTATACCCCATCCAGGTGTTATGAAAAAAGTAACATTGTCCAACAGATTTTATTTTTATTTGTGGTTCTTTTTATCTAAGGCTTCATTTACTAAACTTATAAGCTTTTTCTAATTGTTTTATTTACATACCTAAGTAAATATGCATTTTGATAGGTAATAAATCATTTCTATCACACAATATTTGTGAAAAAATACCTAAAAGTAATACTCATAGTAAACGGTATAACCGTTAACTATGAGTATTACTTTCAGATATTTCTGATACAAAACTAAATGTGCAAAAATATTAAGTTACACACTCGTAAACTGCAAAGCGTTCTTAGAATTTGCTTAAATTTTTTTGCCAGAATTCATGAAATGTTCCAAGGCTTATAATTATAATTACGTATAACGGCTATCATTTGCACAGAAATGACAACTAGAATGAAAAATGTAGGATCTAATGTCGTATTCAGAGTACAATGCCGTCTAGACATGTTAACAGCCTTTAATCATGCAAGTAATGACCGGAATGATATTATTAAACAGAGGCCGGCCATTAATTTTCCCCTTAAATAATAAGACCAGTATTAACAAGATTAAGTTTAGCTTACCAAGATTTATTAATACCTCCCTCACGGTCCTATGCGACAAATTTACAAAACATTCTTGTATTGACCTCTTTCGGTAGTTGTGAACTATTTCACTTTGTACCTTTACCTCAAGGGTACGAAATCTTCCTTGAGCGGTGACATTCTTGGTATCTCGCAAGTCATGATAGGGTACAAAAATAATTAATAGCCCAAATTCTATTATGACGTCATTAGACACCCCAAATATTGGACAAGCGTTTAGATGGGTGGTGAAATGGAAAGATAAAGCGAAAGACATTAGCTATAGGTACCTACGTAATCCTGTCTTATTATTATATGTATACAATCAACGATAATCTTATTACTGCGAACATAAATTAATGAATCCTTTCCCAGGGAAGGGTACGAAAATATGGATTTACTAAGAACAATCATTTTCATGTTAATAGAATTAGGATTGTAATCTTACCAACATTTTTTTATGAAAAGTCAAGTGAAGTTTAAAATTTCATTTGTTTTTAAGCTTTGTAACTACTTAGTACTGGTACTTACTAACTGGTAACCGAGTAGGTAAACACATTGCAAAGTAAAGAAATCCTATCCAGGTCAGTCAATGGATGGGTCACCAGACTTAGCACATTGAAACACTTCCGTGTCTCGGAGAGCACGTTAACCCGTCTGCCCCGGTTGGCATACGATCTGTGGTAATCGTTACGGGTAGTAGGAGCCCTAAAAATTCTGACATAAGTCTTAAAGCCGATCCCAACCTAGTTTGGGAAAAAGGCTCGGCAGAAAGGAAATATGTAACTTGCTAGCACTAGTGTCAACTTTAACCATTCATTTTGAGTTCAACTGGAAAAAAGTTTATTTTCAAAGTAAGTCCCGAATAGAACAAAACAAGATCTTTAAAGCATTAAAAAAATATGAAGAAAATAACGTAATAAGTTAGTTTAATATTTATTGCTTAGTGGACAAAAGTCTTAAACTCTTTTTTAGTAGGTAAGTGACAACAGTTTTATAAATTTGTGTAGATGAAGTGATTACAGTATTTATTTTTAAATTTTCTTAACAGAGTCTGAATAATCTTGTTGTGTTATAGGTAAAAGAGAATTAGGTTTACTTTAAAGTTTTAAATTAAGGAAACTTAGCTATAAATGAAGATAAGGTACCTTCACTTATATTGAAATAAGTACTATTCATATCCTAACCTCCTTTCTCAGGAGAGGCTTATGTCCAGCAGTGGACTATTAAAGGCTGTTGATGATGATGATAATATCCTAAATGCGAATCGGAGTTTGTTCGTTTAGTAAATGTTTACATCTTAACTACTTATTCCACAATAATGAAAATTAGCATGCACGTTGCCTGAAGTACAGAAAAGAGATAGATTATTTTTATCTAGAAAAACGTACTGTTTCAAGGTGTTACATAATTTCACGAGAGCGTAACTATGGACGTAAGCCAGATTCCTAATAAAAGAAAACTATTTATGTATTAAGTTTTTTTGATCAAATCCTATTTCGTTTTAAATTTTACTTAACTGATAAAGAGACCTGCTTACTGCAGTAAAAACATTTACAGTACTAATACATTTCAAGTCAAACAATATTCGTGTTATCCAAAAATGAATAGTAGTTTTTTTGTACCTTATACTAGTACCTTTTTTTTTTTTTTTTTTTTTTTTTTTTCGTGCGGAATACCCCTCGGATACCACCTGTCGGTGGCATGTCAGACTCGAACCGACTAAAACCGCACGCCTTCGCCGGGTACTAATAGCCGGGGAACCAGGTATACCCTAGAAAGGAAGGCCCTGGTGCCCCGACATACCTCGGGTCATCTACAGACGGGTAGACGACCCCCGCCCCGTGTGGGAACCCCATGTTCCCTGTGCTCCCTGGAAGCGAGCGCGCTTCGCAACGCGCTCGCCGCCACCCCGGCCTGCTTCTGCTAGGGTGACAGATGGCCTCACCTGTCACCCCCAGGCCTGCGCTTATGGAGGACGGAGGTCGTTCTGCGACCTCCGGCGCCTGAGTCGCCTGCGCTGCCTGGCCCGTGCCCGGGCCTGGCGGGCCGGGAGAGTTCTAAACCTCTCCCGGTCCCGCTCCGCCGTCTCCTTCGCGAGCATAACTTGCTCGCAAAAGGAGACGGCAGAGTTCCACGCACTCTCGCTCCGCACGATAGCCGCAATCAGGCTATCGAGCGAGAGAACTCCCACTCCGATGGCCGCCACGAGGTCTCGCCTCTGCTCAACCCACGCCGGGCACTCTGCCAGCGTGTGGAGAGCCGTGTCCACGGTCTGGCCATCGCAGTGGTGGCACTCAGGCGTTGGCTCCTTGCGGATCAGACACAGGTGATCTCCGAAACATCCCTTCCCAGTGATCACCTGCGTCAATCGGTATGAGAGGGTCCCGTGACGCCTCTCGAGCCAATCCTCCATAACGGGTCTTACCGCCGCAATGACGGCGTGCCCAACCTTATACTAGTACCTACCTACTAATAAGTATTTCTCGGTCGGTTCTCTTGAGAATACATATAAAAGATTTACAACACAAAGCGCTTAAATTACTTGCCCCAACATTAGCATGTACTTACCTCCGTATTTATTTAATAGGATCGCTTTTTAAAGATCTACATTTTCCAATAGCAACGTAAAGCTTTCTTTAAAGTAAAGAACCGTATACACGAATGGTATACCGTATACCGTATACGCGTTTGTCGCACAAATTTACAACAAAACTTAAAGTTTTTTAATTTGATATAATTAAATAATATAGTAAATTTTAAATGAAATAATTAATTAATGTAATGTAGAGGATGATAGACCTTGATTTCTAAATAGCTTAACGTGATATGTGTCACTGCTAACGTTGTGGCTTAAAACACAACCGCTAACTTGTCATAAAAAGTTCTTCAAAGTAAAGATATTCTTTTTACAGAAGTGAAGTAAGTAAGTGATTTCTTTTCAAAGTCATCAGTGACACCTGATCACTTAAATGCATATCGTAAAGTATAAATGATTTCCAGGTTTGTCTTCGTCGTAAGTGTGACCGAGCCTTTGTATACTTAAATGTCTTCCCCCATTTCTTTTCAATAAAGTTTCGCTAAGAGCTTTTCAGAATATTCATGAAGATGTCTGCTCTTTTCAGGTGGGTGTATTCAATTGGTACTGCGGTGAGTAATTATTCTTTTTTAGAGTTGCGTAGGTCCGAATGAAAACTGAAAGTCTTATAAACTTTATAACTCGTCCGTCTGTATATATGATGTAAATTAATTATATTTGAAACTTAGAATCACTGCTAAATTAGAACTCACTGAGAAAATAAAAAAAAAACTTAAAACTAGATATACCATGTTAAGATATCAAATAAAAAGTCTTGTTGTAAGGATTTGAAATACACATATAATAAGATTTCAATTGTTTTAAAGGTTTTAAGAAAATATGTAAACATTATCTAGTGTCTCTTCCTTTTTCTCCAAAACTACTGAGCCCAAAGGTTTACCGAACAAACAGAAAACATTTTTGAAAGTCTATCCATTTACTTTTTTAATATTCGTCTATATAAGACTTAATTAAAATAATAAACTCTCAATTTTGTACGTACAAACTTATTACCAGTTAAATATATAGGAGGGCATACTCTTCAACTACAATGTTAATTTTTTCTTGGGATATAGTAGAAATATTAACTTTACGGAACCCTCTACACGCGGAACCCTCCCCACGGTTTTTCTTTTTTCTGGATACGACGATCTCGTCTAGGTGAAACTTAGTTAAAACTTGTTTCAATTATAGTTAGTTTAGTTTTATTCATAAAGACTGCAGCTTCTAATTAAATCTGTTTTCTATTTCTGAAGCATACTTATTCAACATCAGTTTTTTCGCTGCCAATTAGAAGAGTAACACTCAATTGAATTTCAAGCACTTGGTTGCCAAAGTTAGTTAGAGATACACAGAGAAATAAATCATTAAAATACATTTCTTTTACATATATCATTTGCGAGGCTCTTTAACAAAGGCCTGAACAAAAGATGCAACTTGACCCCTAATGGCTCTTTCACAAGTTGGTCGGACACGACAGAAAAGGGACGATAAGTCACGAACAGAGAGGCCATCAGTTATTGGTGTCATGTATCTTGGTAGTCATGCGTTTTACTCTCAAAGAAACTTATAAATGAAGAATAAAATAACTTGATGTGTTGAAATAATACCGGAGCCATGATTACATATTACTTTACGTACGCTACTGGTAAATGTGTTTGTATTTGTAATACTTATAGCGGCAAGCACCCCCAACATACTAAAGTCAACAAAATATAGTAAATGTAGTCAAATTACAGTCTAATATGGCTTATTCTTTATAACTAAATGACAGAATGATTTAGATAAAATCTAAATGTTAGAAAAATAATTAAAAAAGACATCACTTACATCCACTGTTCAAAATAGAACTGAATATTATTCTATTTCATTTATGTTTCACTTTTGTTATTTGAATGTATTGTCTTTATCTATAACATGTTGAATTTACCTCGACTGACTTCTCTAATTCTAATATTGTACATTAGTATGTGTCTTCTTTCACTAACACTGCAACCATAAACAAGGCCTTTTTGAACTCTAAAGGCCAATTACTAATATGTATGGATAATCAGATACTCATGTTCCATATACTTGAATATTACCTGTCGAGGCCTTTAACCGTATTAACCTGTAACCCTATTACGTGAGGGATATTTCATTAAATATCTATTTTAATTCGTAATACAAGTGGGTACGACGGGTACAGATAGCTTTCGATAAGTCTTGTCGTGTAATTTATTTATAAAGGACCTGTTTGCATTTTAAATGTGGAATTAGAGTTTGAATAATGGAGTTTAGTGACTCTTTGTGTGTAGTGTTTAAAAAACAACAAAAATGTTGGGATATCATTATATTTTAATGTTTATTGGTTTAATTCGTGACGAATTAAGAATACGGAGTGTCTCCTCCCCTACTCATCCATTGGGTCTCGTAAGGCCCGACTAAGGCAGCGAACTACGCAGGACAACAGCACTGCAAAGAGAAGAATTACTTCTGGCCAGTGTGATATTACTAGCTAGAAGGATTTATTTCAAATCCTTAAAAAGGAGAATCCTTTTTAAGTAGAGGCCTATGCCCAGCAGTGGTCTATTAACAGCTGTTGATATGTGATGTGGTTTAACTTTTATTGAGATATACCTACTACGTATTTCCCTGACTTCTTGAAATTTAAATCTATTTATTAACAGTAAAAGTTAATTCATCATCAATCAATCAACAGCCCTTACTAGTCCACTGCTGGACATATGCCTCTCCTTTATGAAAATATTAATTAATATAAGACTGTAGGTCATCTAATCCCTGTCAATGAAACTTAAATATTTAAGCAATGTTTTTTTATTTTATTTTAATCATTCTAAAATACGATGCCAAAATTCAGTCCACTCGTGACCAGGGATGGTGAAATTTCATCGAAACTTCATGTAACTAAAAATACATCGTATCTTGTAAGTAACGGGATGTAAAAAAATATCAACTATGAACACTATTCTACTATTTGAATAATATATACATTCGTCAATGGAAGATCGACTACTTGAAGAGGCGTATATATTGGGTGAAGTCGATTTGATGTCCTAGGCTCACAAAAAATCAATCCACCGATATTTTAAGACGTGCAGAAGTCACGTCTCAGTGTCCGTGGGCAGGAATGACACCCTAGGGAGTGGACGTAAAGATTAACGTCCTGTCTGTCCTCGGGCCTAAATCACATTATGGTCCCCCTATTCTTTGTTTAATGCCACCTTAAGATGAACGGCTTTCTACGAGACTGTGATTTTTTTTAGCTATTTTTTAGCTCGTCTACTCTAAGAGACAACTTTATGTTAACTAATTGCTGTTTCAATTAGTGCTTTATATATTCATATTTATATGTATATAAGAATTTATTGTAAACTACGTCATGTAAAACATAAATTCAAGAAATTATTTTAGTATTTCAAATTGTATTTTGTTTTTGATATATTTTGTGCGTAATCGTGCGGTGATTTATGTTTTAACTCTTAATAGACCGATCTTTTATAATATATTGTAAAGAAGTTTATAAGTATGATAATAAGATCAACGTAGACCCATTATGGTATTTAGGTAATATATACATCAATCAATAGTTATCCACACGAAGTGTATGTGCGGGTTATGAAATCTTTTTCAAAAGATCCGCTATAAGATACTTTGGGCTTCTACAAAAATTAGAACCAATCGATATGCAATGTTTAAAATCTAAATAGTTGTAGTTTAACTAAACAAAAAACAAAAATAGCAGAACCAATTAAAAATAAGATACCATCTTTGTTAGTCCAATCAATCGGATTCGTTGAAACGAATTATTACAAAACTCCAAAATCAAAGAGTTTGCTGGTAGCCACTAAAGAGTTCCCCATTCCACTTCACGGCTCCATCGCCAAATACCTCCAGAATGTCAAATTATAGTATTGTCAAAGTCAAAATAAAAAAATAACCGATATTTATTGATTGTCACATTAAATATCACTTTTAATATAGGTTTTTGACACTGAACAGTAGTGGTGTTCCCGCGTCGAAAATAAACACTCATACTTTTACAGTACGCAAATGAAAATGGTAGTATAAGGTCAAATAAAATAGGACACCCATACCCTTAACTTTTAAATGAAATACATTTGTCGCTTTTGGCGCTTTTGATTGCAAAACTTGGACGGCTCGTTCACGCAAAAACCCTACACTTTTTTAGGCAACACACCATGGCTGTAACGACGTATTTATAGTACCACGTGAGGTCAGGACATGGGCGTGGACATGTTATTATACCAAAATGTCCGTACTATCGTTACACAGGACTGAGACCCTAATATTCTGTTGTTAAACCGTAAATAAAATTTATTATACGTTGTAATAAAGGCTATCTCGATGTTCCGTTAAATGTTGGAAGTTATTTATGATGTACAACAGGACTTTTGGGATGTTTAGCGTTAAGCGATTTAATTTTGCCTATTTTATGGTTTTTGCTTGTAATATTTTACCGTTGAATTCGAAAGTTTAAAAATATGAGAATATTTTGAAGCTTTGTAGTCAGCTACAAAGATGAATAATAGGCCGTTCATTCCTCGCTTAATCCTACCCTTGTCAGTTTATTGGATAAACTTATATAACTTCCTTATCTTGTTTCGTCTTTGAGATCGTCATTGAATTATTTGTTGTAATATGACATAGCAAAATACGTGTATCAGTTTTTGATTTATTAATAAAAATATGAGACGAATAGATCTGATTTTCTATATTAAAGTGCTTTAGTAATTTCAGTGCCTTTTAAATTCTTTAGTAACTTTCTTTATAATAAAATTACATTACACTACATGAATGTTCATTATACCGATAGTTTTTTAATTTCCTTATAAAGCGTCGCTTACTACACGTCACTTATTGTCTCGACTTCCACGTAATTCAACATCTTTTGGCTAAGACGAACTGAAATTTATAGTTGTTACTGATCCTGAATCACGCAATCGAAGTTCTCGTACCGATAAGTGTAATAGACCTTACGAATATCTACCAGCAGGGGAGCGGTTTGCCAGGCATGATCTGATCACCTAACCCTCCCTTTGCGTAGGCGGGTAATAACACCTGTTTCTCCACATAATATGTTATAGGTATGCCATTGTCGATATTTAATTAACAAACGGTGCACGTTTGGTTGCACATATTGCAGAGACGTTAGTCACGGGTCGCATAGAATTTATCCAATGTTAAGGTATGAGTACATATGTTCGGTCAAGTAAACGGAGATCACCTAGATTACAGATTAGAGATTACATATTCAAACATATTTTTTTTATTAAATACGTTTTTTATCTGTTTGTTGTTATACAAATATGTATTGTTTTGTATTTTGTCTATTTGGGATACTTTACGATGGTATTTTTGTAGCAGGTGTGGTACCGTTCAAGACAATAATTGTGAACAAGACAGGAAGAGACAAATCAGCACTTGGTTTTTTATTTGGTATTTAACTGCATGATTAATTTGTGCCTTACTTTGTTCTTGGCGAAATAGTTTAGTGCAAAGATTTTTTATTTGTGACTTATTATTTCTGTTGTTCATTAGATGATTTTGATCTGTTAAATTTATTGTGATTGCAAGAGTAAAAAACAAATACAAAGTTGTGAGACAGTCGTGAAGCAGTTTTCTCTCGGTTTGTTCGCAAGTTACAAAGTTGAAGGGTTGTGTTAAACTTATTTGTATATCTAAAACATTGTTGTACAAGTAAATATAAGTATCATTGTAAATGAAATGCGTATGTACACCAATTTAACAGATTGTGGCAATTGCGACATAGCGTTTTTAATATCTTGAGAACAGTTTCCATATTAATAATATTAATAATTACCATATATAACAAACTTAAATGTTAGAAAGAATAAGAGAATTTGTACAGAAATATTTGTACAGATTTATCCCACATATATACTCACGTCAATGCAAATAGACATCATATACTTATTTGCATAAAGCAGGAACTATACCAGTAAATGTTGAAGTAGGTAGAATTGAGTTGAAGTTGAGGTAGAATAGTCAAACGATATTTTTTATTAAAATCTGCTGAATAACGATACAAGTTTTAAACATTACAACAGACATAAAGAGAAACATCGATGCATCAATCCGCATTATTTTTAACTCACCGGCCACTTACAACAGTTTAAATAAAAGCATAGCGTATTGTATGATCACGTGACATATCACACGTGTTGACGTGTGATATGTCACGTGATCATAAGTACGCACTCGATTTACTTTGTTGACACGAGTGTAAGTGCGCAATTTGGTCATCTTATGTGGAATTCTTGTCACGGTACGAGACATCGTTGTACAGTTATCTACAACTTAGTAAGATGAAAAGTACTCTACTTGAAATTGGTGAGCAGATACCAACCCCATCAACTCTTAACTACTGAACTAAGAGAAATGCAAAAAAGCCGGTAATATTTCTATAATTACTACAATATAATCTTAGTCAGTTTTTTACGTAACATATGAATAAAGAACTAGCGTCGAATCACGTAAATAAGTACGAAACCACAGGACGAAAAGTTAATTTAGTTTATAGCGTGAAAAGTATTTCGTATAAATTGTGGGGTCGATAAACTCTCGTAACAGTGTAGGCCGTAAATCAGCATGTGACGTCATACCGCTACGCGAGTTTCGTAGTTGTTGTAGCACGTACCGTAGCAACAACACAGCACTAAATAGTACGTAGAATCAAGTAGGTAACCTACTTTATGGTTTTCAAAGCTTATAATTTCAGTATTAAATCAATGGCATCGAGAGACCAGTTTATGATTCAAACCGCAAAGAAAGTTTTGGCTTTGCTTGCATTAATGTCGTTTTTGTCAATCAATTATTCCGGAATAAAAAGTGTTCCGCAATAAAATAAAAAGCATATGTTCTATTCCAGATAATAATCTATGTTTGTGTCAAATTAAAGCATCATTTTATGGTCCTTTAAACCGCTTTAACGTGATTATGTAAAAAATATCCATCTCGGAAAGCTTTTATATTTATAATCAAAATAAGATTAATACACTTCAATAAGATTAATACACATTTTCTTTTACCACTGGCTAATATCTCGTTTACATTTACATCGTTAACTAAAGTTAATTTAAAAATCCCATTGAAGTAACACATCGCTTGTGATCAGTAATAAACACTGTATATCAAAGGCATCACACCACAAAGGGACTAGACGAGCAGAAAACATTACGAGTTTTTTCTAGCTAATAGAGCTTGATTAAAGCTTTGTTCCTTCACTATTATAGTGCTAGATACCAGCTTTCTCCCTGTATGAATGGTACAAAGCCCACTAAGATATTAAAGCGCAAAAGTATATTTTAAGAAAAAAGTGCAGAAGTTGAACGAATAATTTGTTTAAACTAAATTAACCGAATTAGGAAGTGTCTTACTTAGAATACTCGTACGTTGATTGATAAGTACAACAGAACTATATAGGTTGATAGTGATAGGATGACAGTGATAGAATGAGAGTAACATAGGGTTGGTAATACAATTATAACACCAATAATGCTTTGTAGTTTGAGTTCTTTATTCTTATTCAAACTATTATATTTCTAACAATTCTATTTTTGACGTAAGTTTACTTAATTGCGAACGAATTACGTAAAACACAATTACATGAAGGAAAACTAACGCAATGTTTCGCCTATGTATTTATCCTTCTACTGTTTGATGTTTTAACAAGGTTACACAGGTCTAGCCTGATATAAAACTTGTATACGATGTAGTGTGACTCACCAATGTTAGGAGTCGTCCTTGTCTGATTTCATGTTTATTAAGTTACCTTCAAGTACAACACAGCTAAAGCTTTTTGCTCGATTAGTTTTACCAAACATATTTACATAATAAGGCCAAGGCTATACTGGCAATATACTCTATATTGTTTTACGCAAGAGTGTGGAGATAACGAGCGTAATGATAAAGAAGGTATTATGTCTATACTAAAGACATAACGAATTGGACTTACGGCGGCTATGTTTATGGTTTGTTTGATGTGGAGAAAATTATATTAGATAATATCATAAGGAACGGCATCAACTTTCAGCTTACAGAAAATTTCTGCTGAATACTATCTACAACATTATCTATTAGATTGATGATAGCGTGTTGTGAGCAGTGATGGGCACTGGTGTTCAGTTAATATAATTTAGGGTGTATATCATACCTTTTCTTGGTTAGTTAGTTGCTATATGAGTCTTAATGTAATGTTCAAAATTCACCATTAACGCTTTTTTCTCGAAAGTTTGCCTTTTATGAGGTATGAGGTGTCATTTTCGTGAATGGGTGAGGTGTTTTAATGAAATAAGTTAGTGAGATATGTAACTTTCTGTCGACACCATAGCAGGTAAATAAAAACAGTTGTTGTATTAAAGTACACGTTTCTTCTCCAGTTAAATTGAGTTCTTATTGAGTATATTTATTCCATTCTTGTATTTTTTGGGAAATGAACTAAAATAAATTGATATAGATTTCATTTTACAGTAGCCCATTGAAACCCTCTGCCGAAATCATTGCATTCGAATATTGAACACAGAAAGGCTTTTAATCACTGTGAATTCTAGCTGACGTCACTATTTCGTTTAAAAATATTAGTAAACAGTTTCTTTAAACACATCTGCTTTGTAAAGCTAGTGTTCTTTATAATCCAACAAATAACTTTAATGACAATTCAATTTTTATTTATTCCTTTCTCTAGAACTGCATATACATATATCACGTCTTAAGAATTAAGTAAATTTATTTATTTTTAACTATTAAAGTGTTTTTCTTGGTTATACACATCATTAGAAAATAAGAAAGGGGATTTTCGCGTTAAGTTTTTTGATTTCGTTTTGAAATTTATAAAAATGCCTCTGTTAAGTGCCTTGTTCACTCAACACAATTCCAAAGTCTCGACGTTGCGGGTTCTTTACTGCAATGTGAGACTTCTAAACGCCTTTGATAACTTGTGTCATAGACAGGAGTTTGTAAAATTAGTAATTCATTCAAAACTTTAATTTATTTAGCCTTTGCTTTATACATTATCCAAAAATTTCCTAAAACGTATTTATATAGCATACACAGAAATGATATTTTGCCTAACTAATTGAACTGGGAAATTAATAAATGAAAAACAAAGTGTGTGAGAAAGAGTTAACATAAATAAAGCTATGAGGAACCAATCGTCTTGATGGAATAGTCATGAAAATATCTGCATAATCTTTTTTTTAAGAAACCTAATTATTGAAATTGACATAGAAGTTTATATAAATTGTTAATTAAATAAAGGCACTTACACCAGGAAAATCATTTCCTGTAAAAAAAATGGTTTATAACAATTGTTTCTTTCTCAAACTAATCAACTATTTGACAGCTACAAATAACGCTCCCTAAAACACCTTTCTCTAAAACTCTTTATTAAACTATTGTTTTACTATTTTACAGAATAAATAAATAAGATTCATGTAAACTCATAATTAATGTAAACTCTAAAACTATATATTTCTGTATTTACTCTGAGACCCTTTCACGTTTGTCAACATCGAAAACCCTTTACAGATGTCACGCAAAGGGAACAGGGAGTATCCCTTATTTAGGGCGTAACTTAGAAACGAATAAGTTCTTTTGAAACTTCGTTCGTATTGCAAAACTCTTTACTTATATTTATTAGATTCTATTATAAAGGTTTTGTTCGAAAAAAAATAGCATTAGAAGAGTTTTCTATACTAGTAATAGACGCATTCATATAAGGATTAAATTCAAGTTTCAATGGTCGGTTAAATGTTTAAAAAATATTTTAGAGTTCAATCAAATTATTTTTTCCATCAATGTGAATTAGTGACATAATCGATTTGGCATTCTTGTTAAAAACTACCTTTTCTGGTTGAGAACTTTATTTAAATAGTATTAGATAAATTGTAACGCATTGATGCAGGCTGTGGATTTTCCCATTTTTCTGTTTTCTAACAACATATTTATCATTTTTATTAGATTGCATTTTATTTCATATAGTTTTAAAACTTAAGTATTTTTATTATGTCTATTTGGTATATTCTTTTTACAAGGCTCAACAATTTTGATATCGTTTATTATAAAATGACAGTATTATTCGTTTTTTTTTTTTTATGTTTTATAAAGCCATCTGATTTCTAAGTTTAGGTAGGGATTCGTAATTGTTAAAAATAATGGAGTGTTTCTCTTTTGTCACCAATTTTTTCAGCACCTAAGTTATTCCATTTACAGCACCAATAGGTATAAAAACCTTACATAAAAACTTCTTAACAGACTTAAGACTCATGTAAATTTATCTTAACTTCGCTAACCGTCCAGTCCTTAAATCCATTAACACCAGTGCCCAAACCTTGCAGATAATAATAATTAAGATGAAAGTTCGCATGCAGTTAACCGCTCAATATCTCCGGAATGAGCTGAAGGCACCTGTCGATACTCATCTTACATCTAAAATCACCCCCTCCTTACTTACACAGAGTTACGAAACTTGTAAGTGGAATTTGTAGGAACTGTGTTAATTATTGAGCTGATGTTGGTAGCTGTGAAATGTGTGTTAAGTTTTATTACTCGAATAGTAGTTATAGATGGTAATGAGCACAAAACCTAACCTTTCTGTATTTTTATAAATTTAAGACCATTTATGTACATTATGGCACGCAATTAATGATTTAGTATTAAGTATTAAAGTTATATTGAAGTTAGTTCTGTAATTTGAGAATGAAGAATGTTCCATTTATGTACTTTAATAGTAATAATAACTTCACACATCTCACACACGGTAGTCTGATCCCAAACTAGGCAGAGCCTGTGCTATGCTAACCAGATTACTGAAAAACATACTTTTTTTTTCTTTCTTTCTTATTTCTAAATACATTTTATATTATGGATAAATTACACCCAGACACAGAACAAATGATCGTAGTCATTACACAACATTTGTCAAAGTCAAAGTCAGTTTTATTGCGTTCATGTGTACATAAGGTGTTAATTACAATTTTGGTTCTAAAGACATAAAACCCTGCTAGGGCACAGCAATTTTGTTGGTGTCCTGAGTGGGAACGAACCCATGACCAACTACCCACTAGCCTGTTGGTCTAACAGGCTCGTAAGGTATATGTATAGATGTAACTAAATAAGACGTATCTATGTACCGTTTTAATTAAACAATAGCTGTTGTCCGCGGCTTTGCTTGCGTGATTATTTCTTATTTCGTGATTCTAACTTTGAAAATGACGAACTTCCATACATTACCATCCAACTATTCATCCCTTATTTCACTCCTTTAAGGGTGATATTTTCAAAAAATTTTTCTTTAGTGACTGCTTACAATATAAAAAACATCAGTTGACAAAATTTCAAGTTTGAAGGCCCAGCGGTTTAGGATCTGCGTTGATGAATCAATTAGTCAGGGCTATATATTTATATATTGTTAAAAGAATAACGAAATAAATCATTAAAAATATTGACAAATACACTGTAAGGAAAAAATATCTTATTTCTCAGTTTTTTTTAAGTCAACTCCATTGGGAAGATATCCTGTGTCGCAGGGGACTTTATAAACATACATGAAACGGACACAAAGAACACCCAGCCCAGACTCAGAACAACAATTTGTGATCGGGGATCGAACCCGCAACACTCAGTGTCGTAGTAAACAGCGTGGCGACCGCTTAAACCAGTAGGTCATCCGTGCAGTCGCAGGATAACTTTTAAAGTTTGAATGCCTTTTAAACCGTTGAATAAAAATATTCAGAAATATTTTGCCATATCCACAAAATGGATTTCTATCTTACTGTCTACACGCACACAATCATCCCCGTATATTGTCTCTCACTCAAAGTATCAGGTGTACAACATGAATACCTAATCTTAATGGAGTATGAACATGTACTGCAGATAAGGGTAGGAATAAATCATCGGCTAAATGTTTTACCAACTTCCCTGTGGGAGGGAACAGATTGTAAAGTTCTTGAGAATAAAACGGTATTTTACCGCGTTGAAAGCAACTCATTTAAGAGCGTGTTTCTTTCTGAACTTTGAGATAAAAATAAGCGATACAAAAAATTACAGATACTCTAATATTACAATTGTATTATTTTTATAAGTATTTTGGGGTTAGCGTGGAAATGAGTAGTTCACTTCGTCATCTTATTTCTTAATATGTAGGCAATATTTATATATTTTTGCTTACATTCATCATTTTCAACAACAGCCTTTAACAGTCCATTGCTAGAAATAGGCCTCTCCTTAGAAAGGAAGTTTTGGCCGATTATACCACGCTGGCCAGACGGGTTGGTATAGGGTTTGTGTCAAGTTTTCCTTCTCTTTGCAGTGTTGTATTTCTGCGTAGTTTGCTCCCTTAGTCGGCTCTTACGATACCCACGGGATGATTGGAGGGGGTGACAATCCGTATTCTCAATCTGTCACCACACGGACATTTGTATACCATTATTATATGGAAACTAATCTTAATAATCTTGATTAAAAATGTTATAAAGTAAAATATATCTTAACGAAATATGGTAATATTAGAATATATGATTTTTACATATGTCCATATGTGTCATCTTGTGTTTTAATAATTCTATTACGATCATATTCTATTACCTGTAAATTGCTATGTCTACTATAATCTGAAACTAAGCCCTATCCGAAAAAAAACGGGTTTTCTCTGCAAGATTCGGATATCACGAGGACGAAATAAAAAAAAACCATTAGATAAAGCTGTTTCTCTTCCCTCTTACCATTATCCAATTTTGATCTTTGACCCGACTGACATAAACTACATTTTTTAACGATATTGCAAATTTTCTTGCAGATTGCGACAATTAATGTTCGAATTGAACCTAAGTGTCTTTAGATAAGGTTGATATTTGTTTGAGAAAGGCTTGAGGGTTGTAGAGGCGCCGGCGTTCGTCACGTTTAAATATGATTTATGCAAGTAATTTAGTTAAGTACATATAGACGTTACGAGCTGTGCGTGTCAGATAGATTAAAATGTTCGTCGCGGATCCTTTTGTGGGTTGCCATCCTTGTACCTAACGGCAATAAATTATACGTAACCTCAGATAGAGAGAGAAAATGATGTAATTTGATATTTGCATCGTTGCTGATTATTCTCTAATGTAATACACTTACACTGAATGCGTTTCGTCGAATAGTTTAGCAGTTTTGTTCATCAATAATAGTAAACCAAATAGGCACAGATTATCGTATAAGTATTTGACGTAATTTCGTCAAGCTTTGCGTCAGTAATTTTTTTGAATAAGTTATAATAACAATTGAACAAAAGAATATACATAAATTATACATGACCATAATGACGTGTTAATGTCAGATCAGAAAAGAATTTGTAATTTAAAATATTTCGCATATTCGGCTTAACAAAGATTTGTCTTTAAAGTCGATAAATCTGAAATATAATCGAAGAGTATTACTGTAATAATAGTTGATTGAATGCTACATCAATATCTCATTCAAAGTTAAACCTGATTATTACTTATGTAAACTGGTACTTACTTTTATATAAGTATCTTAATGATCAACACTTACAATGTTGATGGTGATCTGTATTTATATTAAGAAGAACTAAAAGTCATTTACAAATCTAATTTATAAATACCTACATTAAAAATAATTAATTCTATTGAATAGTTTTAAAATATAGTTATATTAAAAATGGCATACGCACATTTCTACCTACTTATACATACATTATTGGTCGTCAAGACGAAACTAAGATTTATATGTTAAAAAACAACTAGTAAATGTTTATTTTGTAATAAAATTAGCGAAAAAGTTGGATGACATTAAATGATTCTATAAAATTTGTTTCACTTAACCTCTTTGATGTCAACCACTATACATTCGAGCTACAACCCACAAGACCTAATATATTTCTAATAGTATCATGCCTCATGTCTATCCAGAAGTTTTCTGGTCCTGACGGATATGAAAGAATGGTTTTTCCTTATCCTTCTTTTCAAAATAATATCCTTCCATCCTGTAAACCATCTAACTATTGTGTTTTTTTTTTAAAAACAGTAAAAAAACACAACGCTCAAAATTGTGTGATTTAGAATGCTTAAATGATTATTAAGATAATTTGTTTTATATATATACTTATAGTTTATTAGATAAAGAATGAAAACAACATATAAATATCTCAAATAATGGTAACACAATACTATAGTACTAAACTAAAACGAGTCGTATTGTCGTCTCGTATCTATTTTCGTAGACAATACCTTTGGGTGCGACGTAGTGCGAACAAGGTATAAAATTTCCATATAGCGAGTTCAAGGCTGCCTTAGATGTAATTTAAAAGAAAAAGCGGGCCAAAATCGCTCTTGACAATTCTTACAATAAATTAATAATGAAAAATAAAAAAGTGGCACTTTTTTATTTACCAGACAGAAGTGAAAACTTGTTTTTTTTTTTCAATGTTTTTCAACCCAAATTCAATTGATTGTTTTTTTTACCCATTTCAAAAAATAGATTCTTTAGCCTAAAGAAGTTTTCACTTTAATACTTTTACACATCTCACACACAGCAGTCTGATCCCAAACTATGGTATGGCTGATCCTGTACTATGGTAACCAGACTGCTGATAAACATACTTATATATTTCTAAATACACACACATACATATAATATATGTAATGTCTTTACACCCAGACACAGAACACAGAGACACAGAACAAATGGTTGTGCTCATCACATAATTATTTGTCCTGGTCACTAACCACAAAACCAATTAGTCGAAACTATCCAAAGTGCCCGTTAAATAGCTTCTTTATAATATGATATTGCTTTAAACAAAATATAATAATTTTATGTTTAAGTTCCTTTAACGGTTTTCCAGTTTTCTATTTATCTATGATATAAAAGACCTTGGATAAAACTGTGAAAATAAATATTAAAATAATTGTTAAGGCTGTTAATGATGATGATGAATCTATGTAACTATACGTAAAGATAAAAATGACTTGTGCTACTCCACAGTACTAAGGTGACAGAATTATGGTGGGGAAAAGTTAAAATATCAGAGTTTATTCTAGCAAGTATTCTTAGATAAAAATGAACCAAAATTACATAGATATAAATAGAAAGACAGCTTTGAATATATACACTGGAAAATCGTTTGAGTATAGCGTAAGAAGGGTAAGAAGGTAGCTGATTACCAATACTTTGATAACAATTTTGTACATCAAACGCTATGAGCTTTTACCATGCACTACGAATAGTGACTCACCGGCCGCATAGCCTGGAAAACTCTTCAGCTAGTCATGTGACCACCTCGTGACATCAACGTGCCTGCATCGTGTTAAGGCTATTAACATGGAACAATACGTATTCTATTTCTTTATTTATTTACGTTTTTGGATTTGCATAAATGTTTATAATTTTTTCGTGGTTACATATGACGTCAACTGTACTTTTCCCTTCTTTCTATGTAGAGTCACAAGTCAATCTAAATGTACGTCTGTATTTAATTAGAATGGCGTAATATGGAAACTAAGTTATTAATAGTACTGAATGCGTACCGTAAATATGTATTTTTTTAAAGATTTACCTACTTTGAGGTATTTGAACCATGTTTACGTACTTAAAACAATATAAGTAGTTGTATTGTAGAAAAGCGTATTTTCTTTTAAGATTTTATATAAAGGCCTAAATAAGAGCTCAGATGGCTAAAATACAAGATGTTTGATGTTTACTAGCAACCCAAACAAAGGAATCCGAGTCTTGGGCCACCGTCGTCCAATAAAGGGGATTCTGAATTCGATTGTATTTGTTTACCTGAATACTCGTACTACTAGATATTGTTAAAAATAATTATAAAACATATTTTTCTCTTTTTATTTTTCTTTAAATGTCGTTACTATGATTACCTTCCTAATAGATGTTTGTCCTATTCTACTCCAGTACCTCTTAATTCCTTCTCTTTAAGGATGCATATTTTCATTATGTAACTACCTACCTTTATAAAATAGAATTATGTAGAAAGTCAAATGAAATAATAAGTAAAAACAAAATCTAGCAGCAAATATTTAATAAATAAATATTTTTTGAAACCATCATATGCACATTAAAAATTTTTTTACGAATTGGACTGCACGGATGGCGCAGTGGTTTAAGCGGTTGTTGTGGATTCGAACCCCACATGGGACGACACTTCATCCAAAAATTATTGTTCTAAGTCTGGGTGTTCTTTGTGTCCGTTTCATGTATGTTTGCAGACTGTGTCCCCCGCGACACAGGATATTTCTAATGCGGGAGTTAAAAAAAAAAAGGAAATAATATTTTGCTTTTAACATGCATTACATTTTGAATATCTTGCTTTAAGAGGAAGTTTTACATTTTTGTCTAACGAAGAGTCATCATCGAAGAACAAGATAATAAAATGTGTAAATAGTTCCATACTAAAACAATTCGTTACAAATTTCTTGCCAAAAATGATTAACGCCGACATCTTGGAAGCAATATCCCGCCAAAACCGACACGGCACCTTTATTTATTTCCTCTAACAACTTACTTAAGGGTGGACCTAAGGATGTATTGTGGTAATATATGGCGATTAACTTGCAGTTTTTGGGCCAGCCCCTTACAGTGCAAGTGCAAGGATACTCCTGTGATGAATGCTGGGATAGCACGCGATCGTATTTTGTACAGGATTAAGAGCTTAACGAAATGCAAAAGAATATATTATTTCGAAAATAAAAACCATTCGAAGCACTGGTTATGTGAACATTGAGAACGGAAACATCAATTGAAACAAAAAAATAATTTCAGCCGGATGAGTAAAAATGGAACAAAGGCTTATACTCGTATATAGATTTTTTTATACAAAAATGCACCTGTATGTTGGTACGACAAACGGCTACAGTAATTTTTACCAAAAGTTATCATTTTTGTTAATTACTTCTGAGGTAACATGTTGGTGTTTAACAAAATATATTTTAGTGTTGTTTAGAAATAAAATTATACATTTTAGACATAACCAAGGCTTTTAGTTTTGCACAACAGAAAGTGCTTCCACTTAATATAAAACTATTTGAAGTAGTCAGTAAAAAATACGTTGGATAATAATTGATTCAAAAAAACACTAACACTTAGTCTGAATAAATGAAGAATATTCCTGTTTACAAAGCTTCAATAGTGACGTCAACTACTGAAATTGAAAGTAAAAACGGATGATATTATTGCCAAGCAGGGGTGATCGAAAATCAATCACGAGAATAAGCCTTCAGGCGTTTTCAACTTTTTTATTCTATTCTATTACGAGTAAAAAGTGTTCAGTTTCCAATTAACGATATAGAGATTTTCCACGTCGTCGGTTGTAATCCGAATCAGCTGTAATGGAGCGCAAAAACCTCTTGACTTTTGCGCATCGAAATTACTTTTCGGTGTGGAGTGTGCGTTGGGCTTAATTTAATTCAATCTGGTCGCAACGACTCTAATTGGACAAGTATTTTAAATGTAATATGTGGAATTTAAAAATATGAAAAATAAATAAGTGTTCCAACACTTATTTATTTTTCAAATTTTTAAATTTGAAATGCATGTTTGTTTAGCAAGTCTTTCTAATGTGATTGACGTTTCCCTATAGACATTTTTCTCAAGATCGTAGAAATAGTTTAAAATTCTACTCAATTTTTTTTATTGGTCATGTGACATAATTTTAAATGAAATTTCTTTTCGGAATGGATTGTTTTTCGCAGTATTGTCATTGCATATTTTTAATAAAAATTATCATCTAAACCTGCTTACCTGATGCCATTTCAGAGTCTCAAGCGTAAATCAAAATTCTAGGTTTCGTATTTCCTTTAGTAAATAAGTCATGAATGATGTCGAATAAATAATTTAAGTTAGTAAATATTTATAGCGAGTCTTAACTTTCCATTATAAATTAATTCCATTATGAATTCAAAATAGCTTTTGACCTGTCTAGATACCAAAACCATTTGCATTTACGACCTAGGACCTCGTCGTCTATGGAATACGAAATTCCAATTTACTTCTTATTTTTCCACCCATAAACGGTTTCAATTCAGCAGGTACTTAAATCGTGGTATTTTTTTTCTCATTCCACGTACTTGCAGTACCCGCAGTTCTAACTGCAGGCAATTATTTATCAGATCTAATGCGCTGTATTCATATTTGTTTTAAATTTAGAATAGATATTGTTTTAAAATTCGTAACTTTATACACTTGATTTTCTCGATACAAAGATTAAGTATCTATGCTTAATTTTTGCAAATCAAGAAATAAGTATTTATGCATTCTTTTGTCTGTAAAACTTGCACACAACTTACGTCAATCGACGCAAACAGCCGACAAAAGATTTTATGATTAGATTTCAACAATTATCTGCTAATGTTATTACAATAATAATAATATGAAAAACAAATTAAAACTAAGATTTTTATCTAGATTTTTACCTTGATATTTAGTAAAGAAGTAAAAATAATTGCCGCGGTCAAGTACTGCTAGAGACTGCTTTAGGCATTTTGTCGACTTTTGTACTAAAATAATACTATACTTAAATAAATATACGTTACCTTCAAGATAAAGGATTAATAAAGTTTTATGATATGTAATTATTGAAAATGAAAATGAAATAACTTGTTGATATCTTATATATAATATATCTTTATTTGTAAACAATCTTTGTATTTTTAATTCTTCTGTGCGTGTGTATGTGATGAAATCATCCTAAACGGCTGGACCGATTTTGATGAAATATTTTGTGTGTATTCAAGTAGATTTGAGAATGGTTTAGATTCACAATACGGTTCACTACAAAATATTTTTTAGTCTACGACCTATAGCGGCAGAGAACCAATATTTTTTTCTGGAAAACGGGGATTTTGACAGTGATTTTCGACTCAGAATCATGGTCGGAATGTATTGTACTGAAACAGTGTACTGTTTCAGTATTAGTTACGACGTCCCTTACACCCTGTATCTAACAAATGTAACTTTTTATTCTTACTAAGAAGAAAAAGTCGATAAACACGCAATGCAAGTATCCTAAATTCAAATCAACTAATGAAAATCAGTTTGGTCTGAACGCCATCCGCAATTACTTGCGTGTCGGTCTCCAGTGCCATTACCAAGATGGACTAGCTTCTTCACAACACGCAAACTCTCTTGTCTATCTACGTAGAAACAGATTGATCCGGGGTTGGGAGGGTCATTAAGGTGAAAGGTTTCAGGGATTAGCTTGGGGTACTGAAAAATACACACCCGCTGTTCGATGTGTGATATTTTTAACATGGCTTTTTTCGGTGTAGTCGAGAGATAATTGGTTGTATAAAAGGTATATAGAGAGAGCCGATGTTGTAGTTACATACTATAAAAGAATTAACATTGCATAATAATAATAACGTAACATAATAATAATCACATTTAGAGGTTATTTCAATTTCATTTTGATGTGAGCAAGAGGTCAATGCTTTCAAAATAATAGGTTTAATGGAATTGGTTTTTGAAATTACTTAATATACTAAGAAGCAATGCCTCACAGGAGACGTAGTACTATGTTAATGTTCGGTATATATTTCATATGTAGAAGATGTTTGATGAATTTAAATTCGTATCAAACATCTTCTAAGTCTAGGTCATGACTTATGTCACTCCAATTCTCTCTAAAAAATAGCGCCAAAAAAATCCATTGCAGCTCTAAGTTTTTATACCCGTATTATGATATATTTTGGCAGTGCCATGTACACCAAAAGGGGCGTACATAACGTTGGGTAATACCTCGCTACCTCTAACGTATCATTTATCCATAGAAATGATGCCAGAGTACAGGTAAAAGCCAGGGGTATAAAGTAGTATAAACCGGTACACCTGTTTTTTACACCGTTTTTTACACCACTGGTACACCGGCTTTGGGAAATTTACATTAAGTTGTGTGTTCTGTTACTTTAATGCCATTGTTACTTTAACAGTACATTTTTGACTTTAATATAAGTTAAAATATTTATTTATTGTGTAGAAATAAAATTTGGCTGAAGATATTATGTCTTAATAGGGAATTCAGGGAATAAAGTTCACAGAACTGTTCAAGTTTGATGACCCAAAAATGTTATACACAGTTGAGTTCTCTTATGTCTGTGATTTACATAATGTGAATACTAAATAGCGACTTTTACGTACAGTTACTAACAAATTCTTGGCGTCAGAAAGTACATGAATATGTTAATTGTTCATGGTAATCTATTTATATAAATATTAAGTTGTTTTATGTACGCTTCAAAAACTCAAAAAGTTCTACACCGGTTGAGTTCAGATTTTGACACGACAAACAAACCGCTTCAAAGATTTTTGGATTATTATTTTTGCGTTAGTTTTATTACTCATTTCTAAGCAGTACAATCACATTTAGTTTAGCTGTTTGAAAGTTGTGTTTTATATTAATGTTGTAACTGTTTTATATTTAAGCTGTATAATAACACAGCTTTGAAATGTATGTTAAAAAACGAATTACCTACTCTAGTTTTCTAAAGTGCCCATATTTGGTTACCTTTCCTCAGTTACTATTAATTTTATTAGGTAAAATAAAAAAAAACTACCTAACTACGTTGTGACAAATATAAATTTAATTTTAAATCAAGTGACGGTTTTACGGTGGTGTATGTTTATCTAAATGTACAAATTATGAAAATACTAGTATTTATCAGTTCAAATAAAATCATAAAAATAATTGCCGGCGGGTCATTAAATGTCGTATTTATGGGTTAACATGAATATAACAAATTACAGAAAAGCAAAATCACTATGTATGGGTACTAATTCAAATTTGATTCAAACAATTCGCAATTGTAATATTAAGTTTTACATCTCGAAGTACCCATATATGTCACAGTATAAACCTAAATGGCTCACATAGAAGCATTGTTTATGCCACTAATAAATTATGGAATCATTGTCAATTGAAACTTGACATCTGAATAGGTTTAGGCAATTTCTCTACTTCAGTGTGAATGTGTGTGTTAATATTGTGTTTAAGAGCAAGATTGTCGTATTTAAGGGACAGGGTTCAGATTTCGTGACTTGAAACCACCATTTGTTTTTGGTCTTATACAGGGCCTATTTGTAGCCTTGAGTTGCTATATGTTAATGCTTTCAGTGTGTTCTTTGCCTTAGACTATTTAGCTTCAAATTAGTATAAAAAGGAAACTTACCTTCTCAGTTACTTAGGTTTTCAGGAAGTAATAATCACACCAGGGACTTCCTTTCTCACCAAGGACTTCCTTTCTAGGGTATACCTGGTTCCCCGGCTATTAGTACCCGAGACGGCGTGCGGTTTTAGTCGGTTCGAGTCCGACATGCCACCGATAGGTGGTATCCGAGGGGATTTCCGCACGGAAAAAAAAAAGAAGGCTAATAAACTGGCTAAATTTTGAAGTTAAGATTATATGGTGCCCATATAATTTAATTTATCATGTTCACTACAGACATTTGATCCGTAACATTGACTGTAAGGATTGGTGTCATAAACTGCCATAATGTTATTTTTTTGGACTTGAGTCAGTTAAATTTCTGTGCAAAGCAATCCTCTATATAAGTTAAACCTAAATAAATATACGTACTATTAATAATTAATTAGAAAAACTGTATTTACATGGGGGCTCTCAAACATAGATTTTTTTTCAAAGTCCTTAAAACGAACAAAAATCTTCATTTAAAAAGAAACACACAAGTCCCTGTTGGTACGATCGAACACATCATAAATCTCGTTGATCCATGCAAGAGATCAGCTCACGCTACGCATGATGAATGGACATTTTTACCAAAAATATCGCTTGCAGGATGCGCAAGGGAACGAATACGCTGTAAGGTTATATTATACTGTAAGTGCTGTAAGGTTATATTTACCTTGAAACAATGAAAAACATCGTGTTTCTGTTTTGCCTTTCATTGGCGTTATTGTATTGTGGCTAAAGAAAGGTTTTAAAACCATATTTTTAATAAAACATATTGAAACTACCTTATATAAATAAACAATAGGTAGGTATATACTGATCTGTAATTGAACATGCAATCCTATTAGTTGTAATGAAATGTTCTATCTCTGCGCATCATTATGACATTTTTACTCACTACATTTTTATTTTTATTTTTGTATACATGTTTCAAAATATTATCTCTATACTCTACAAGTACCTACTATTTGTAAAATTATTATTTTGCTATACATGTATGATATATGAACATTATGGTACTAGGTAGAGTAGTAGAACAAAAGAATTGCTGCTATTATACAAAGTGTCACAGAATGATGTTAACATATTATAGTGGTATAGTAGACACCGTAAATAACAGAAAGCTTTTATATTGTCATCAAAATTCGTGATTTTCATCGATTCGAGAAATTTCAGTAGGAAGATATACCTCACTTGTCCATTAATGCGTCAAATTTATTTATAAATTGAAATTTTCAAGCACTATTGAAGTACAAAATAAAACAGTTTTAATTTAGTGGGACGATATATAAATAAATTTGCCCGAAATCATAAGTGTTTAATATCGGTGGCTATATTTATTTGAGTGGTTGCATTGATTGGCTACACTGATCTCCGACTTTTGTAAGCACTGACCTGGGATTATTTAAGGTTTTTCTTTATGGTGTAGGGACAAACTACCAGATAGGCCATGGGACGCATGCATCTTAAGACACACAAGTGTGTTGTCGCCCCTTGAGGACTTGAGTGGCCTCCTCACCTTCTAATCAGGAGGGAGGTTAATCCTACGGTAACCCACACACTCGGTAAAAGCAAGGTATATAAGCCGAGTCGAGTCCATAGGTGCCAGAACATAGCTCTCCGACGGACAAAATATGTTGAAAAATCAATCCTGATACTGTGTACGAGTCTGAAGCGGACATACCAGACACGTTAAAGTCAAATTAAAAAAGAATATCATAAACATTATTCATACTAAGTTATAAAAATAAAATCACGTGCTTTGAAATCATTCGAAGTACCATTTGTACCAGGAATTATTAAATGACGCATTTTGACGGATAGGCACAGATTTTTCTGCAATGAATCTGCTTATATGTAAATTATTTGATTCATAACCGCTCGTGGGATAGTTTAAAGGGAAGTTAAGGTATAGAATCATAGTATAGTCAGAAAAAAAATGGAATACAAATACATTGGTGATAAAAAACATTTAAAATAATGTCACATCACTCAAGTTCACATCGTTTTAGATAATAATGAAAAAAAAAAAGATTAAAGGTAAATTGACTATTAAAGTTATCTTAATTGCAACTTTAAGAACTTCAAATAAAAAAAACATATCTAATAGATTTTTACACCTCTTTAAGCGACTTTTTGTGGTTGTTTTGAAAGAAAGAAAAAGCAGATTTTTATAAATTTTAATGTTATGTTAAAAGCGATGTAGTCTTAGGCACTCTGAGAAGTACGAAGTATTATTTTAAATCATCATCATCAACAGCCTTTACTAGTCCACTGCTGAACATAGGCCTCTCCTTATTTTTGCTCGTGATATAATTTAAAAAGACAGTACAAAATCCCAAAAAAACATCATAAGAAACATTTAACGCTTTAATTACACAAAAACATATTATAATACATTAAAAGTAGAGTCTTATTATCTCCATGTGTTTATGTACTATTGTGAGAAATAAATTTTATTTTATTTTAATGTTTATCATTTTGTTACAGGTATTCATCAAATACTGAATAACACTGAAAGTATGTATAACTTCCAGCAATAATGTTTTTAAATCTTCAAATTTATTATCAGAATAATGTGAGAAACACAATTTAAATTATAAACACTTACGACTTTTGTTGCTAACCGTCCTAGTTCCTTTTGCGCAGATCGTTCAAATTGAAGATAGTTAAAGGGTTTCCGAGAAAACTGTTCTAAAGAAGCGATGACGACTTTAAGTTTATAGAAGTGTTGACTTCGATTACTCATACAAACACAAAAATGAAGATCTTTCGTGTTGAAATCAAAAACAAATCAATTAAAGCTATTTCTACTTAATTTTGTTAATAGTTATGGGTTTAACGCGCTTAGAGATATAATACTTACATTATATGCCTCATAGTACAGATCTTTTTTCTTTGTCAGTATATTAAAGTGCTGTATTATGTATGTTAGATGGTTTTCAAGGTAAAAGGACGCAAAGTATATGGCATGTCTTCGTGTAATAAATGTTTTATAAAGCAGTATTATAAGTATCCCTTAATTTGAGCTTTAAGTATCTCAATCAAACAGGAAGCATTGTATGCAACAGCAACAATATGAAACTATATTACGATGTTATCGCGTACTCAATATGCAATAGCTCACAAACCCCGTGATTGCTTCTTAGTAACATCTTTGTGTAATAACTACCATAAATAAACAAATATACGAAAATAATTCTAAAGATTAGCGAAACTACAAAATTCATTCAGAATAAATAATCACTGGTATAAAAATATCTATAAAATATATTAATAACCGTTTTCCTGGAACAATCGATTTTGTGTAACACAAAGCCATCGTTTATAACTTGTGAAGGCCGCCAAGTGACTCACATTGTACAGAAATTGGGGCATTTCTACTACACGTATAGTCATCATAAAAACGCCTAGGTGGGGTAATTGAGCCTGACTAATATTAGAACGATGTATACTAATTTTACCAATATTATTGCTTTTTAGCGCTAGTTTCGCACCTTGAACTTTACTGTGAATCATATTTTGAAGTTTGAGATTGTATAACGGATTGGCGTGAGTTACGTCTTTGCTATTAATATGTAGGGTCATTTAAAGCGATTAGTAACAGTTACTATTACATAGGTCATTCTTTATTTAGCCTTGATTAAATGAGGAACAATCAAACCTTATGTGAAATATGTAATGTGTAAAAGGCATTGAACGTGGTCAGGTGTAGCAAAAAAGAAGGAATGATTTGTTTAGATTAGTTTAATATGTGGGGCTATTTGGGTTATATTTAATTTCATTTATCTTTTTTTTAATGAGCAACTTAATTCTTGAGAACAGATCAAGATTGTACTAAAACAAACTCTTTATGAAGTAATTTTTACATGTTGCTCATTTGTTACAAGAGTGACACAAACTCAGAAATTTTAAGTAATAATATATGTATATTATATTGAAACAATAAAAAATATATATTATAATTTAAAAAAGACTCTAGACATCTGCTCTAGCTATGCCAAGTAAGAAAAGAAAAAAAAAAACAGGGTAAATTACTATTACATTTTTATTATAACTTGGATTGTTTTTAAAAGGTAATTCATGTAACTAAACAAACAATAGTCTCAAAGTTAGTTATTTAGAAATGCGTAGAACCAGTAATTCTGCAAGCTTAAGTGTAGAATTGTATCACGATGTCTTTGTATTAAACTATTACAAATTTACAGAGACATTTATTGTATGGTTTGGTTTATTTATAGGAATTTAAGATGAAGACTACAAGACATGTAATACTATCAAGTGCTATTATTAGCAATTTTTCTTAAACAATGTGTACCTATTTAATTAATCAAAGGTTTTAAGTAAATAGCATTTATAGATAAGTGCAAATTTAAAGACTTTTATGATTTCGTTCTGAAAAACTGGCTCGTGTTGCCGTACTAAGTAAAAATTTGTAATGTACCCCGTGGGACACATTTACCCTACATTCGTAGCAATTCCAAGCTAGACGTGTAAACTCAAATAAGTACGTTGATTATTTTCTTTGCAGATTTGCCATTTGTTGACTGACTTATACTAAAATGACTTATACTTCAATAAATATCCAGAGCTATTTGCATGTAATAGGCGTTCGTGAGTCGTGGCACGCAAGTGAAGCACGCACAGCTTAAAATAAATTATGTTTTGCAGTACACCCATAAGTACTCTTCAGGTCGACGGCGAACGGTGTAAAACGATAATGTGCTCGTTTTTTATAAAATATCAATAGATGATACCGCCATCTTTTCAAGAGCAGACAATTTAACATCCTACTCAGTGTAAAGTAACCTTTGTCAAAACTATTCACTAGCTTATATGATAAACAAATATACTGTATAATCTTAGTCTCCTACGGATTTCCTTCTTCCGTTGGCTGACTCCAATTCGAAAAGCTAATTTTCACTTTTTACTGCCTCGGTGGTGCAGTGGCAGCGTATGCGCTTTGCTGTGCTGAGGTCTGGGCTTCGAGTCCCGAGTTAGACCAAATGTTTGTGTGATCTGCAAATATTTGTATCGGAGTTTGGGTGTTTTCTATGTATAATATACCTTTATATATTTACAAGAAAAAGTATATAAGTATTCTAGCAGTCAATCTAGCTTTCTAACTAGCTCTGCTAGTTTGAAACTAGATGGCGTTGTGTGTCAAATGTCTGAAATATGATATTATTATTAGTTTCTGACAGTAATTTTCTTAGCTGTGAAACACATTTAAATTACACAACCTTCATTAAGAGGTAGTCTATACGTCCAGTCTTTTTTTGAAAAAGTGTTTTGGGATTACTTTAGCTTCTCACATTTATGGGAAGTCCAGATGTTTTTTTTTCTACCATCTTTAATGTTTGGAAAGCGAACTACAAGTTAAAGAACTTTCTAATTTTTTACCATGCATTACATAATTGACACTATAAGAATAAAATAATCAAAGTCAATAATAGTCTTATAAAAGACACTGTATGAATTTTAAATGAAACATAACCTTTTAGGCTCAAGAGATTTAAACCTGAAGACGTTGTGATGTTTAAAAAAAACATAATATGCATTGCGTGCAAAGAGTTGCAAAAATTTGCATTTTAATGAGGTGGTGATGCAGTCATAAGGAAATAACTACACGTTGCAGATTTTGAAAGCAGTTTTTGCAAACCTATCTTTTGTTGATGCTTGATTTACGAGTATACATACTCTGAGAATATTGTTAAGGGTCCAATATTGTACGTGGACTCAAGTATTTAGAAAGGAAAGGCAGAACTTTTATTTTGGATTTTTGCTGCTTCCTGAAACTAAGTGTGTATATTTACACTTTCTTAAACGAACTGTCCAAGCTTCAAGGTAGACAGGGGACAAGATAAATACCATTATCTTGAATTAATGGCTTTCTGTCTTGGTTTAGGGTGTCCATGTCTATTGGATAGTGCAGTCACCGTCAGGTCTAAAATGGCTTGGATTTGTCTTCGTTACTTCGACGTATTCAGTGTTGCGAACAGAATTCTGATCTTTCGAATCAATTTGTTAAGATTTGTACGATAGTGCCAAACCTCACATTTAAGAGAGTGGCTATGGTAATTGATTTCGATTGGTATTTATTTAATGTTTTGAATGCACCTAAACTTATGGCTGCAAATCGGTAGTGTGTTAAATTTATAAATAAACTATATCTAATCTACGCAAGCACAAAAATTGAGAGTATGTTTTAGCCATGTGTGGCAAATTGTAACGGACTATGAATTTTCCCATACAGTCCCACTTGGGTGATAAATATATACACACTGTGTGTGTAAAGCACAGAGCAAATTGAAATTGGTTTCCAATAATTGTGCACGAAATAGATCGATATGGTCTCGAATAATAGTGTGCTTGGCGGCTCCATTGAAGTACTCGTACCAAGAGGTAAACTAAACGTGACCGACAATACTGAGCGCAAGTGCTATGAATTAAGACAGCATTGGTCATGCAACGAGAAATTGTCCTATGATATGTCCCATTTCATGTAATATGATATGATATGATATGAAAACAATATGATGATATCGCTGTCGTCATTGACGCGGCGACGGATTGTTTATTTTTATTTATTATAGTAACAATGTAAGATTGTAGGTCTAACTATAAAAAAAATTACTATTGTCAATTATTTGGTAAAGTGTTTAAAACTTAAAAGTAGGATCAGTTCCTAAGAATAATATGTAGGTTTATTTCGACTAAAGAAAATATAATTTAAAAAAATTGTTTCATTTGGTATACAATCTTATTTTGGTCATCCCAACACCTGTAAATCTCCTTTATAATCCAAGAGGGCATTGTTTCCATGCATAAATATCCTTAAAGTATAAAATACTCAAATATTTAACACTTTAAGCGTACCTCCATTGCAAGCTATTTCACACTACCTGTTTTCTCGTGAACAATATTTGTACCCAAGACTTATACGTAGTGCAGGGTGCATTTTTCAGGTTTCCATTATTATCCGTACAATGCAATTTGCACTTTGAATCCCTATATTTGAGGATGAATTTCGTTTGTCCGGGCTCACACAAATAAGTCACCGTCGTCGTCACCTGAGCAAATGTTCGCCCCACAACAAGTTTATATCAATTTTCTACCGAGTGCGTCTGGATGGTGGAAAACACTTAACTGTGTATGTGATGCCTTTATGTTTTTTTAAATAAACGGTTTTATTTTTTCTCTTACCCTTTGAGGATGAAATTAAATAGAATTCAATGAGAGTCATGGCAACGAACACAGATGTAGGAATGTTTTTATTTGAATTGTAAAAACGAATACTCAAAGAAACAATCCACCAAATATTTAAAGATAAAATAAGTTACTATTTTGTTAAATATATTATTCTTTGTACGTGTGGGTACGTATATTACTAAACTCTTCTTAAATTGCTGGACCGATTATTTTTGTGTTTGATAGCTGGATGCTTCTTGAAAATAAAACCACATTAGTTGTATGATTTTTTTACAAAATTTGTAAATATGTAGAGTAGGTGTGACGCATAATATCTAAGGATTTTTTCTTAGTTCACATGTTTAATTGTAGAAATAGATTTTGACACCAAAAATTAAATTGTATGTTCAGAAACAACAATTTATGCTGGTTTCATTAGTAATCCATAAATTATTGATTTTTGAAAGTAAGAAAGAATTTTTTGTAGAAAACGAAAAATCTATCAGATATCAAGCTTCTGTAATAGCATTAACAAGTGTAAAGAAACGCAGAAAAAATTGATTAGAAAAATAAACTAAACTTTATTATTAAACATCCTATTGCTTTTCAATTATGTGGTAATTAAATTATTATTTTTTAAATACATCCATTCTAATTGGTTCATGTTCCAGTATAATCTTTCGAATATTTCATTGAATTTAAATTGAATGTATTGTATACATACAGCTTAAATGTTTTATTATATGTTGTATTTTTTTGAAGTAAGAACAACTTCTGTCTGTGTTTATGTGGTTAATGGTAATGGTTAACCATAATACTTAATATCTATGTGTATACGTGAGTAAACCTACATCATAGTTATGAGTGTGTTTATGTTGATCGTATTGATTGGATTGTACGCAGTGCCTTTACCAATTAGTTAAGTAAACAGCTTTGGCAATCTTTCGGTAAACATGAGTTCTTTCGGTATCTGCCAAAGTGATTTTTCTTTTCTTTATCTATGGAATTGGTTAAAATATTTATGCTCAAAATATATAAAATGTTTATTGGAAGCGTCCTTGTTTAGTATGATGTAATGAATATTCGATGCCGAGCACGATAATAGATTAATATTAAAAATGGTATCGGTTAAAAACACCACACAATATGCGCTCGCGAAAGCCTTAAGTGTAGGTTGAGGGTGATCTCCTACCAACAGAGTTTTGTGACACTGCGACTGGTTTTGTTCTTTTTATTATGTTAGAAGAGTGGAAAGGCGCTTTAACACAGAACATATTTTACGTCCGTATTTTCACAGACCTGCTTCTTTTCAGACCATAGACTATCTGAGTGCTGAAAGATGAAAGTCGTTTACTGTCCTTCGAAGTCCAATGTGTCTTGTACAGGATGCGAGAGAGCTAGCTCTTTCCTTTTCTAATGACAGTATAATTTTATACTGTCATTAGAAAAGGCACTATGCACCCATCTTAGGACATGTGTTACCTTTTCGATTTCATAGCAGAATTAAAAAGTTTTGAGTTATTAGTTTAGTTTGAATGAAGTTTCGCATATTTACACAAATTGAAATTCAATCATTGTCTATTTTATAAAATTTTAGTTTGCTTCCCAATAAATATCACACTTAGAAATGCACCTCGCCGGTGAATGGCACTAACGAAGTATTCACAAAGCTACATAATCTTGACTTGCACTGATATGTACTGTGTGTTTTAATTAGCGTTTTTATACTTCAACTCTTTTTTTTAACATATTTTTCTATTTTCGTTATGTGCTATTTTAGAATCTAAAAGCTTTATATTTCTATAAATATAAAGCTTCTAGATTCAATCTGAAAGTCTAGAAGCTTCTACTAGCCGTTCCTCGAAATTTAAAAGGAGAACCGTCTCTTTTATTCAGTTTCAAGCAAAGTAAGCAAACAGAATATAAGTGTTGTTTCGTAGAATTTCGTGAGCCCGCATTTTAAATAAGACTTTAATGTTCTTATTATGGAGATTTCGGTTTTGTGAATTGAGGGGACTACTTATATGGCCTTTCAAAGTATTACCTACAAGTAGCAGTAGATGAATTCTACAAACTATACTAATATTATAAAGAGGTAACGTTTGTATATTTGTAGTAATCTCCGGTACTATTGACCAGACCCGATGAAAAAATTTTTACAAAAAAATACTATATATTTAATGTTTCATTTCTATGTACACCTAGATTTTTTTAGGTTAAAAAAACAGTGTTAGTGCGTGTACTAAACTACAACGTGCATTTGATTTGATTGACGAGATTTTATAAAACATTGAGTGACCAAAGGCTCTCCATAATTTACTGTAGGACAATTACAGCAACTTTCGGCTTCTCACTAAAATAATTTGTAAAACTTTTTTATGTGTGCATATCCTGTGTTACGTCACGTCTTCGCAGATTGTGTCGGCAGAATCTAACAAATTTAAGCGTAGTGTAGTCGACCTCGGGCATTTGTTGTATAATAAAATTTGAAATTTGTAATAAAAAAAAATTGTAAGTATCACAAATAATTATAATGAAAAATGAGTACAAACAAAAATGCGTCAATAAATTGTTTTTATTACTCACAATCCCCTGACTCAACCAGTAAATACCTAAAAAAAGTCCCTCAGAAGACGCAAAATAACTACTGTAAAGCGACGATGTTGTTAATTCCTTTCAATGCTGCTATCAGACATCATTATACAAAACTTGACAAGCAAAACCAAGGAGTTTTTAAATATTCATTATTTAAGGCCTATCAAGATAAAAGGTGTAGCTTCATTATCATTCGTTTTTAGGGTTCCTCCATAAAATTAAAATGAGAAAACTTTGTCACGAAATTTCTTAATTGTAATTAAATGGCAGTGTCCCTCTAACAATCGAGAGGACTGTAAACAATTTAATATAATTTTCGTAATTTAGGTAAAGTTAGATTCCTTAGGATCCTAACGTCTTTTTAAAATAACCTTGATTATATTTTGCACTTTCTCTAATTTGACCCCCATAATTTCCGGCGGCGATAAGACCTAATTATGTGTAATAATATATAAAGCTTATAAATTAAATTAAAAAAATAAATCTTAGGTTCGTGCTTGCCGTTAGTGCAGTGTCATTACAACGACAATTATACGCAAGTGGCTGTTAAAGGAATTGAAACTTTTTGCGTCTGTTACAGTCATATTTAAAAGGCACGGTGCTCAAAAGTGGTGTGCAGGAAAACGATTACACAACCCTTTACGCTGGGGATGTTCGGCTCCTGCAGTGTCGTGTTGACTTTCATTGCTTTTTTTTTTCTGTGATATAACCATGATACCGAAATTCAAACTAACCGTTGAATTATCGTATTTTACAATGACGAGGATAGAATATCAACTTATAGTTGTATACCCTCATGATACTTATTACAATGAATCAAATGTTACAGCGTAAATAATTTAATGTAATCAATAAAGAATAAGAAGTTTGGCAAGTATCTATTCCATTGCACATAACAAAATAAATAAAAAACGCTTTACCATAACTTAGAAGTTTTTTACACTTACATCACTATTTACATACACTAGCCAAACTTTTCTTAGAAAAACTAATTCGCACATGTCCGTTAATTTAGTCATTCTAACAAAACAATCAAATGAATTCTAAGAACACAAATTAGTAACTTTAACTGACATTGGCAACGTCGTAAAGAACAAACGACTTTTGACCAAATAACCATGAATCAGGCAAATAAACCAAGCTTTTTTCTTTGGTCTTTCCCGTAACCAAAAAGTTTACATCTGCCTTCGGAACAGTGAAGTTCTATAACAAATATATAATACTGAAGCTAACATATCTTGCCTTAATTGTGTGATGAAAATATTATGAGAGACGTAATGTCCGTTGGTTAAAGAGTTAGATCGTAATTATTTAGTAAAACCAGTAATAAAAATAAAATATTTGAAGAAGCAATACAGCTGAGTATATATTTGAAAGAAAACTATTCTTAATTTAGCATAACAGTTAGTGTTTGAACCGTAAATAATGTTGTGTTATAACGGTTGATACCCTAAACTGGATGAGTTTAAATACTTCTCGTCTGATACTATTCAATACGTGAGAGTACCCGAGTGATTAGATGCAGGTTTTTTATTTAACTTAAATGAAGAAAATGCTTCCTTGCTGTCTGATGAATTTATTTTATATGAGGGTATGGTTACAAGCAAGCGAGACCACTGCGAGCATTCTACACTAATCACTTTCTATCAGTCGGACCGTATGCATTAAATGCCACCGACTCAGCCTAAAAAAAAATGAGTTGCTTAAATAGATAGCAATCGCAGCGCCGGAGGCAGTGTCAGTTTTATTTAATGAAATACTCACGTATGTATTGTAGGTAGGTTTTCACTATTCTAATAACTATAGCATAGCATAGAAAAAAAAATCGTATTTAGCCTAACTGTTTCAGTGTAAAGAAGGCAAAATAATTATTTATTTCTCTTACATACACACATTTATACTCCTAATATCTTAGAGAATTTAGAAGATGGCGAATTATGCCAGAATTTCACATAATTTGCCAGACGGTTTTGCATACCCTTTGGTTAGGATTCCTTCCTAAAAATTCATTATTCCATTTGTAAACTGCTCTAGGAAATATAGTAGTTATTTTTTTCAATAGAACAATCAGACGTTAAAATATAATACAATGGGGTACCTTTATACCAGAAAGGCTGTGTCAGCACTAGTTAACACCACCGGGGTTGGATTACAACACGAAAATAAAACTGGTATATTTCAGTGCAATAAGTTTCAGAGCAATTTAGCAGTCGTGTCGTCGTCGTGTGCCCGGCAATTTTTGTTCATTCCCTACTATGTTCGTCGTACGTAACAAGCAAGCGTTAATTGAAAACGGAATTTTGCCGCTTAATCCCGCAATGTTCACCTTAATCAATTCTACATGTCTTAGTGTATATCGGTCCGTTATCGAATCAGATTGGTTTCGTTCGGTGATTTTATTTGTTAAGCGATATTTTGGTCGAAATATAGTAATAATTATTTTTCAACGTACCTAAGTTTACTATGTCATTGTGACTAATTTCTTTTATAATTTAGGGGGCAAATGAGCAGAGGGTTACCTAATGTGACTGCCGCCGCCTATGGTCGCCTGTAACTAAGGAGTCACAAGCGCGTTGCCAACGTTTGAGGTGATAATAATAGTGTTCTATACGGAGGTATTAGGGTTGGTTTTTCAATGTTGATATAATACCCTATTTAATTACTCCACCGCTGTCTATCTAGTACTTATAGGAGTTAAGCTATAGTCCATCACACAAGACTAATGCGTGTTGTCAGCTTCTAAATATATACGAAAAAACAGTCAAACATAAAATTTTCTTCTAATAAATATAATTCGTTTATCCTTAATTCATAGCTAAAACATATTAACAAGTAATTTATAGTAAGCCAACCAACATATGTTAGATTCTTAAAAATATTTGAAGACTTAATTATTACATGTAGTGTATTTAAATAAAGTTCAAGTTACAACATAAAGCTTATTCAAATAAGCAAATTCAGTGGATTGTGCAACGAAGGCTTTCATTTTCATATTAGACTTGAGCATGTTGCGATATTATTCGGCAAGCTTTTGATTACTTAACAGTACTCGAGTTCACCCAAACAATTTATTAGTAGGTACCAACGAAATCATTAATTCGAATTACTTGGAGAAAATTTAATTTACTTGTTATATTTTTGTTGAAACGAGTGAGTTTGTGAGAATAATCATATACATACTGGTTGTAATTTAATTAGAAGAAAAGTGGAGGTTGCCTGTATTTCAATAGTACCTCACATTTACAATCCATCGTTAATTAAATTACTAACCCTAATTTAATACGGTAATTAACGATGATATAATGCAACCCTTAACCTTTAGTACAGAAATAGTTTATGGTAAAATAGATATATCCTACGTACTTACTATTTTACGACTTGGAAAAATCTACCCTTGGTTAAAATATCGTATTGAAAACTATTTTTTTTAAACTAGTTAATTTAACATTTACACATTTAACATTTTAAAGTCCAGTTTAAAGAAATGTTGTTCTCGAGAAAGAAGATATTTCTTTAATATCCACCTTTTTTTTTATTTGCGACATATTAAAAGTAGGAACAGTTATGTATGTATGTATATTTGTTGGTATGTAGAAATATGTCTTTTTATGTGTATTTGAAGTAAAACTTCTTTATGCACTCTTGACTTGGGGATTAAGCTGGTGAATGCGTGACGAGAGCGTTATGAAAAGTGTGACCTTGCGAGGCGAACGGAAATTGAGAGGGAGATATAAGTTAGTGCAGATAGAAAGAGAGAGAGTTAGGTTTCGTATATTACTGTAGGGGCAAGTGAGAAAGAGGTGCCAGCACAGATTTCCTTTTTCTCTTTCTCTCATAGCCAAGAAGTTTTACTTCGTCGTGTGGTCTAAAGCACACCACGAAGTCTCTTTTACATTCATTAGCATTTAACCTGTCAATTCTCATTGCACCTTCAACTACTACTGTATCTCCGAAACATTTTGATCCATCTTAAGGTTGCCTAGAGAAGATTACTCTTAGCAATAGGGCCGCCTTTTCTACATTACATGTCTGACATTTTTATGTACTATACTATATATTGTCAAACGGTGTACAACTAAAGAGTTTTCTATCTATCTATCTTTCCTTATTCCAATATTGTTCACATATGTACTCATTCTATTCTGGACCGCCTGGCATCCCTTTGACATCTCGGGCATATAAAACGTTAGAGATTTACTAAGCGAGATGGGTGATCATTAATCGTTAGTAATTCAATAGATAAAATCCAAAGATAACAGCGTTTTATCTCATAAATACCTAATCATATTATACATTGTGACTAAATATATTAATAATAGGTTTTCTTTGGATAATCCCCTATTCTTAACTATCATGATGATTAATCATAAATTCAACCGATTTTCAAAATAAATGGATCAATGCAAAATAGATTTACTCTTACGTTCTCAATTTTGTAAATTGTAATAACAAGGTAGATGGCGCTAGTGTGACTGCCACTCTTACCCTTTTTCTATTCATGTAAAATTCATTTTTGACTTCTCTGATACTTCGCTGTGTATAAGTGTTTTGTCTCTCAGAAACAGTAGATTTTTTACTTGTGCTTTGCAAGAAATAAGAAAATCCAGATAATCATAATTCAGTATCATTTATACACCATACTTATATTATAAATGTGACAGTGAGTTTGTTTGTTTGTTCGCTTTCACGCCTAAACCACTAAACCGATTTAAACAATTCTATCACACAAAAGAAAGTTACGTTATCAGCGACTAACATATACTAGTACAAAATAAACTCGAAATTAATTTTATTTATGGTTTTATTTTTTCAGTCAAATATACTAACCTTTTTATTATCAGACGAGAGGGTCTCCTGATAGAAAGTGACCTTCGCTCCCATGAACATCTGCAACTCAAGAGGATACCGGGCCTTTTAGGAAGGAGTACGCCCTCGTCGAACCAATAGATTATAATTTTATCATCTCTTACCTTGCCGTGCCCGGCAGGGTTCATAATGCAGTTTAATAATATAATATAATATCTACTTTCATAGCAACTTAATTGTAATATGCAAAAAACATATTATGTATTGTATCTTGTAAAGATGTGAAAAGATTTTCAGTGGTAGTAAAAGATCATAAAATCGTAAGCAAAACCGCACGTCAAGATGAATAGTTGCAGAACATGAAATTATTGTGTTAATCAAAGCAAACGTACTCCGTTATATCTAACGTGATTAACTGTTGAGTAGTGTCTAGACAGACTCAATTAAAACTAGACCATTATGTAACTCAGTCAGTGGCACACTATCTATTAGAAACTAGAAGATAGTCGCTACTAACTTTAATTGTATTTATATACATACGTACTTTCTTAATGGTTATACCTTATCACTTTTACATTTGATAAATTAAACTACGCGATTGTTATTGTTCTTTTTGATAATATGCGAAATAAAAATTGAATTATGAAATTGTCTAGGTTGTATTTGTAATGTAAACCAATCCAGAAGTAAAACACGTTCCCCCCACTACCTGTCAACAGAAATATTTTCATAAGCGAATGATTCTTTAAATAATTGTACTATTGTCTACAAATTAACTTTTACAATGCACGACTCCTTGTAAAAATTACAAGTAGTCTTGCACTGTAAAAGTTAATTTGTAGACAATTCTCTAAGTTGTAGCTTCTTAATGTGTTAAAAATATACGTCAAATGTCTTTACAATGGAAGACTTAAGTGACATTCGTCATAAGCAACGCTGTCAAATAATGTATTTTCCATCTGCAGCAGACTCAAAACTCCATGATGATGCGTTTGATGGCTTCAGCACTTCCGATCTTTTGTCTGCAAATGTTTTTGTGTTCTCAAACTTGACACACTTGGTTAACGTTCTGTTGAAGTATTGTTTGTGGTTTGGGTGAGTTTAAGTGTTTCATGAATAGAACACAAAGTCTTGAAACAAACGTTTGGTAATAAACTATAATTGTCTCAATTAACCACAACGCTGATCGTATAGTTTACAATCATAAGTAAAACTTAAAAAGATTAGAAGTTAAACATATCCAAAACCATTTAATAACTCTATGGTAAATGGCCAAACAGAGGGGCACAGTCGCGGGATGCATCTGGCTTAAAATAAAAGTGTTTGAACGCTACCTAATTTTAAACATGTTCCACGCTTGCTGACAAACAGTGAAGGGTTAACAGTCTGCTGCGTAATAGAGGGTGTTCGTAAAAGGTACATCATAAAAAAAGATACGAACGCAGGTGATGTTTTCTAAAGCGAGAAAGGGAAGTTTATTCTTTCTTTATTTGTTTTCACCATTTGTATGAGTATATGGCCTTCAAATAAAGAAATCATTTTGATACTTTTAACAATAAATAAGTTATTAATTAGTAGTTGTACCCTGCCACGCTTCACTGTGGCACATTATGGTTGCAATAACATATTTAAAGTGTATTGTAAATCGTGTCGAAATGTGAGCTTAATCGGTGCAGTCACTTTTTGAGTTTTTGAAGCGTACACAAAACAAGTTAACGTATTTATATATACAGAGAGATTAATGTACAATAAATATGCACAGAAAAACATGTTATATTGATCAATCAAGAGCTTTGCTTATGAAACAGTAACAAGGGTTTTGAATGTTAATGGTTTTGAAAGGATAAGTAAAATTCAAGCTGTCTGCCAACATTTCTGCGCCAGTTGATAAAGTGAAAATCTTGGTTTGAAGAATAATAAACTTTATGACAACGAGAGTATGAAGTTTCGATTTCTAAAGATGCTTACCATAGAATTAAATGACAACAGTATTCGGTTTGTTTTTCATCAGAATAGTGTGTTATCTTTCTTTTTTATAAGGCACATGGCACCAAATATAACTATTTAAAATATACAAATATCATCATCATCATCATCATCAACAGCCTTTACTAGTCCACTGCTGGACATAGGCCTCTCCTTAGGAAGGAGGTTTTGGCCTACTATTACTATACAAATATAGTTTTTTCTTTCAATAGGTATAAGATTATTTCAAATTTCATGTTAAATTATATTCTTTATAAAATACTACAACACACATCTCAGTAGTAGTTTTTACTGTAATTAAGTAAAGCTCTCTTGTAAACTTGTTTTGAACATAATATTTTTATCTTCATATATAAAGTATCTTCATAACAGATCATTATTTACCTCTATTTATAACTCAACATAAATGGTCGACAGGCTTTTGCCGATGGCGAAATAAATCAGTAACTATGCTCCGAAAGCTGCGGCCTCATCAAATTGATAAATGCATGCAACATGAGAACTTTCAAACCTATGGACCGGGACGTAAAAGAGATAAGAAGGTGGAAGGAGAGGATTCAATTATAATAGGACACGACATATTTTATAAGAGTAAGTGAAGTAAGTGATATGAATATTCAAACAAGGAAGAAAAATGTAAACTTTTTCCCTAGTGCTGTATAATTTTTTTTTTATCATTTTGTAAAATTACTTTGTATATTTATTAGAACGTGTTTTCTTTAAATTTATTATAATTTAAAGAAAACAAATTTGTTTGAAGTAAATACTGATAAAAATAAAAAACATCAAGAATCACATTTGTGTAACAGATATTCAAAGTGTTTGTGTAACAAAAATTTCGAGATATTTAAAAATAAAAAAAAAAAGTTTATCGATACTTTCTAAGTATATATAAAGATATAAACTTACTTCTCATCTTAGTCTCTATTAAAAAAACAATTTGGCTTGGGAACCCTTATGGTTTCACACACAAACATCATGTCTATAGAAACTACCTTAGATGTGGGAAATAGAAATTCACCATAATGTAATTCGATGGTATCTAAGAGATAATTTATCACGGTTTTATCTGAAGTCTTTTTCCTTCGACTAAGTGTTGGGGTAAACGCTATTAAGTGGTGGTGATAAATTATACTTTTCTATCATTTATATTTCTTCTACCATATTTTTGTGTGTGAAAGTTTCTGTTAAATCTGAAACTAAAGGTAGTCGTGTGTAAGTACTAGATTATTTAAATAAATAGTTTACACCTCACACTGTTAATAAACAAACTTATGACTTAACTTATCAGATTATTCACAGCACATATTGATCAATAAAAAATATTTTACATCACTTTCAGATATAAAAGTGCTTCATTTTTTTTTGCGTATGCAAATCAGTTATCAGAGTCTTAATATTTCATATAGACTACTTTTGAACTTATAAGTATATATTATAAGCTATAACTAATAGCAACAACCATAAAAGCAATGCTTAACCCGTCTGATTTTCTCATTTCAAATCCATTGTAGGTAGATACACTCCATTGGCTCTGAACTATCAATCCTTGTCAGTCTTTTCATTATCCGTACCAAGCACTAGCATAGTTAATCGCACCACAACGTAGCATTCTAAACTGTGAATGTCCAGCCCCCTTCGCCGCATTGACCACATTCAATCGCTCGGCCTCTGCACCCCTCGACCTCAGACATCGAGAACCCTTCAGGGAATTCCGAACATCCAAGGATGGTTTTTTAATTCCGAGTCTATTGCAGATGCACAATGTACTGAGTAGATAAGAATGAACTCTTTTGTTGCATTCCCTTGATACTGATGAGGTAGCTGTACTTAGGAATGTAGAATGCCTATTGTCAAATAGAGAGTATTTTGTAAGTACGTGAAAGTGTTTATAAATGGTTTATGCTCAACTGTGAAGGATTTATTGCAACCCAAATTTCATAACAAATAGTTGCTAAAGGCTTATAAAAAATTCAGGAGGCCGTTTCAAAATATAAGTTTTACCCCAAAGTTTAGTTTTTGAGATTTGATAAGGGTCAAGTCAATAACAAACGGAATAATAATCGTATCAGTTCAGTTCATACCTTACTTTAGAAACGAGACGGCGAATTCCAAACTAATTCCAGATGGAAATCTTGGACCTTGCCGGACTTCGAATACTTTTGATTCTCTAGAGAACAGTCTCGGGATTAAACGGAATATTGGCATGAATACTGAATAACGAGTATTTTAGATAACTTTATTTACCTATATCGTGGAAGATGTGGATAGAGCTTATGTGCCTGTTATAATATTTCTTGTAAATTCTGTTATCATTTGCTAATATGGATACAAAGTTGTATACAATTTGTTGTAATAGCTTTAAAGTTCATTTAAATGGTATTGTCTGATGATCTCATTATTAAACGTGTTTCATATATTTCATGATCTCATAATTAATGGTTTTAACTTAGGGAAATTACATAATGGTTTTATATGACGTCAGTTAAATGAATAAACGAAGAGTATTTTGTGCAAGTAAAAACATGAAAATCAATACATTTTCTTTTTAAAATTGTGAAGAGAATAAGCCATAAACTTATTTGTGATTGTAATTACCATTAAGCATGTGATTGTAGTTCGTTATAGAATTATTGGTATCTGACATATATGAGGTAATGTATGTATTGTTTACTATAAATATAGAATATATATATATATATATATATATATATAGTATAGTATGTATAAATACTAATACCATACATTTTTAATTTAATATCTGAAATCCAATAATCCTATCAAAAACATGACAAATTTTAACATAGGTATATACAAAACTAAGTCTCGCAAGTACGTACGTACTTCTTCTACAAAGAAAAATTGTAAGATCCAATTTTTGGTAACTAATTGTTACTTAATGTATCAGTTTACAAAATATATATATGTACATATTTAAAGTGATCGTGTCAGTACTAGAAATATTGCTTTATTTAATGTGTGTGGGTACATTTTTCTTTAGGTTTAAACAACATTTGTGGATGCACATGAGACCACGATTTTCTGAAACAGCCTATATATTAGTGTGTACAGTTCTTGCCGATGATTCTAAAAGAATGTATTAGATCGGTATCTGTTTAGCACAAAGTATCAAATCTTCAAGTAAAAAGGTTTCATCAAACATTCCTTTGTGAAAGGGCTCACATTAATTCAAAGGGCACGTTTCGTTTCCTGTCTCGGCGAGCACTGTCGAAATGTTAATTTACCGGAAATTAAAGTTGTTTCAACTTGTTACCCTTTGGATATGACTCTTTTGCAGTATTTATGTGATTCTCATGAATAAAATATTTATGTATAACCTTGATTTTATACGTTATCGTTATTTTTGTCACGTATACGACACAAAGCCTTTTCTCTCATTTAAAACAAATATTTCATATAGTAACAATAGTTCATACTTATTTTTGAAGATCTGGAAACTTCTTCTAGCAGAATCAAATATTATTTTTAAGTATTATTTGTAGGATTCGACTTCTTCCATCCTGTTTATATTGAGTCTCATATATTTAATTTATAACACGTTTTCCTCTTGTGTTAAAAGAACATTAAAGTGATATGAATACTTTTTTCATTACTCACTTGCCACTTTGCATACGTGATGGTGTGTTTTTTTGTTCTAGAAGTAAGATACTTCAATTTAAAATTATATTTAAAATTCAAGTCTCGGTAACATTTACTGACACCAATAACTGAACTATCAGAGTGGGGAAGTATGTTCCTAATTGCAATCTAATATTATGTAATAAAAGGTATGTAAAATATTTGATTTCAATTTACCACTTACAGAAAGTTCTTAGTTTATATTTATTTTCGATACATTACATACATATAAAACGATTTGATAACATAAAGCGAATTATGTTGAACAATAAGTTTCGCTGTTTTACAAGAAGGTGTTATCGTTTCACAATATCAAGTCACCGAAACCAATAAATAATCTACAAGTCTGGGTATAATTGGATTAAAATAATAATAATTAATATTCATGTTTTAGAGTAGAGAAGTAAAATACTAACAACCTAAATAGGTAGAATACATAATATTACGATGACAAATGATAAATATTATTACTTCAAAACTGATTATATTTTTCTATAAGTATTAATAATAGCGTGTATTCAACAACAGGGTTGCATATTATAGAAAGGCTGACATTTCTTAAGTACAAGTAAAAGAAATTAGCATCTGTTACCGAACTAGGCAGAGCCTGTACGAGTATTTCGACTATCAGCTCCAATCCTCTCGGATATAATATTGTCTAATTATCTAAGCCATTTACATGAGGGTAATAAAATTTGTATATAAATTATTTTAAAATAACACGGTAAAAAAATAAAATAAAGAAATGAGTGAAGTGTTCATGCAAGTGTCCTCTCTTTGTGTGACGTGATAGTGTAGTTGTCTGAAATGTAAGAGGGTGTGTAAAGTAGCGACATAAGTATAAGTGTATGTATATGTATTATAACCTCCTTTCTAAGGAGAGGCATATGTCCAGCAGTGGACTATTAAAGGCTGTTGATAATGATGTAAATCAATGAGAAAAACAAAACATAACATGACAAGAGCACTTACAACTTACAGTGGACCTGGAATCACGTTATCAGGGTCCTCCCGGGGTGGTTTTAGTGGAAGCACTACATACTCCTGGCTAATACGACCTCAAAGAGCTTTCAATCCGAAACGATTTTTAACCCCATCACTTAAAAAAAAAAAAAAAATTAGTTTACTCGAATCTTCTAAAGTTGGTTGTTTATAAGTATCAGGTGGTATATGACCGTAATATTGGCAAATTATTTGTTGCTATTGATTAAAAGTAAACTTAATCTAAATAATTACCTTTTAAAACTATGCCCGACTTCAATGCGCCTATATTACGTTGAATATTGTAATAAATTGTATTTTTCATTTGTTACATTAAATCCCTTAGAGGTGGTATTTTATCTTCAAATTTCAATGGGATGAATTTTTCTATCAAGCACATTTTTTTTACTAATTGTAAAAATGAGTTAATTGTATTAATAACTACAGCAAGACAACATGACACATGAATTACTTCCTTACCATAATTGGTCGTAATTACAAACGGTCGTCGGACAAGTTAGGATTAAATTAACACACCCGATTCTTTCTAACTTTTTTTTTGTCACACGCAACTGTCGGGAGTCCTAATAATAATATATTTTTATATAATACACTGGTATAGACTTCAAACTCTATGAAAAACGACTTGATCGTTTACTTGAGGATAATTGAGCAAAAAGCAATGTTTTAAATAATTTATGTACCTTTTATATTATATTGGAACGAAGTTCCTTATCGCGCGTTGTGTAGGGGGCTAGACGGAAAAAAAACTCGCGAAAAGTTGTAACGACACTTTTTATGTCAGTCATTCAGCGCCATCTATCGAATAGATAGGAAATCATTACTTTTGATCTCAGTATTTATTTGGAATTGTCACTTGTCAGTCATTCAGCGCCATCTATCGAATAGATAGGAAATCATTTCTCAAGGAGATTTTACCAATGTATAAATTGTTTTAATTAGAAACCAACTGAGAAATATGTAGGTAATAGCCACTTTCATAGATGGCGTTGTAATTAAAATCGTGTCGAATCAGTTTTACTCGATCGTCACAACTTCGTTCCTATCGGGAGTCCCACGACACCACACGTCTTTCTTTTATTTTCTTACGTTGTCGTTGATTTTTTATGTATTAGCTTTAATTTTTAGACTAATACTTGCGTATATATGGTCGTTAGTTTTTATTTGTTGTATTTCCTTCCTTTTTTTCATATGAGCGAAATATGTGCAAAACTTTTACAAAAAAAAAAACACATCCTGCTGCTTTTATATTTGTATCTGCGAAAATAAAAAGAAAATGCACAAAAGCATTTGTCCGATCTTTTGCAAATATAAAAGTTAATTTTTATTAAAGCAAAAAACAAGACAGTCAAATTTAACCTGAAGTCAAATTTTAATTGAACCTGACTGGTTATAGGTCGAGGCTGGATCGATACGTTACTATTTTCCTAACGTGAATGGACCATAGTACTATTTATTTACAAACAATTTGTAAGCGATATTTAGTCTAGTAATGCAATAGATGTGTAATTAGTCTATTCCAACTTATAAACTTCCATTTGATCACTATCTATAAGACTGAATTTAATATTACAACCTATTAAAATATTTACACAGAAATTAAATAAGTTCCACCAATAATTACTTAAGCTATCTTAAAACCCGTTTACGCCGCATCTAGTACAATAGCATTGAATAGGTACAAAATAATATAATGGTAAGGACAGTCAAGTTCAGTACTTTCAGAAAAAACGGATGTTGGTATTACCGTGCTTTATACCGTCTATATATTATAAGGACGGTATAAATGTAGGTACATCAATTCGTTTTTTTTTCGAGAGTTAAACATTATTCTGTGGGAATCACACAAGTTTTATTAAAAGGAAAACGAATAAACATAGATTTTAAAGGTTTAAATTAATTTTTAGCTAGCTATAGATCCTAAAGCCCTACATCTTTTGTAGAATTTACAAACAAAACATAGTCCTATGACTTATGTTATCTAAATTTACAAATCATAATGATTAAATTCCTACCAGAAACAATGATATCGATTTACGTTTACATTATTAATTCGCGTCTGGTCCACAGTACTAGTATAATCAACTTCTGTTCTCTCATCATTTAATCACGATCGGAAAGCTCGCTTTTGTAGTTGTCATCAAGCAGACGGTAGTACATGTAAACTTCAGATAATAACATGAAACTTTGAACTTTAAATCCTTAACTGATGGTTAAGTTAATGTGTACCAAGTGTTGAGTTGAGTTGAGTTAATGTGTTAATATTAGACATTTTTATTTCTTTAAGAAGAGGAATAACTTGGTCTTAGAACATAATCACAAAAGAATAATCTATTACTTTTAATAGTCTTCACTGAACAAAGTACTATCGAGCTTTTATGTTTACACTAATTTTAGCGTTTGCGATTGGTAAAGTCAAATCTCACAACTTTTTGCAATAGAAGTACTCGTATTGATACGATAACACATTGCAACTAGATTTACGTTTTATCTTATTAAGTTACATCACAGATCGTTCATATTATTGATTATTTCGCTGAAGTTGGAGGTGAAAAAGATTGCCATGTCACAAGTAAACTTGTCTATTACAAACATGTATTTCTATTGTTTTAAAAATCTAGATTGGAAAACTCAAATAAAGGATAAATATATATTGAGCTATATTATTAGCGATAGGCTAGTCTAGCACTATCAATATAAGTTAATGTCGTCATATTGATTTCCAATAAATAGTAAGTATCTTAGAATATATAATACACCATATCTGTAATAAATATATGCTGTGTTTAATACTGTTGCCGGTAATAGATTGCTCCAATCGAGATGATTCCCGCTCACCTCATCTAGTACTTTCAGAAAAAACGGATGTTGGTATTACCGTGCTTTATACCGTCTATATATTATAAGGACGGTATAAATGTAGGTACATCAATTCGTTTTTTTTTCGAGAGTTAAACATTATTCTGTGGGAATCACACAAGTTTTATTAAAAGGAAAACGAATAAACATAGATTTTAAAGGTTTAAATTAATTTTTAGCTAGCTATAGATCCTAAAGCCCTACATCTTTTGTAGAATTTACAAACAAAACATAGTCCTATGACTTATGTTATCTAAATTTACAAATCATAATGATTAAATTCCTACCAGAAACAATGATATCGATTTACGTTTACATTATTAATTCGCGTCTGGTCCACAGTACTAGTATAATCAACTTCTGTTCTCTCATCATTTAATCACGATCGGAAAGCTCGCTTTTGTAGTTGTCATCAAGCAGACGGTAGTACATGTAAACTTCAGATAATAACATGAAACTTTGAACTTTAAATCCTTAACTGATGGTTAAGTTAATGTGTACCAAGTGTTGAGTTGAGTTGAGTTAATGTGTTAATATTAGACATTTTTATTTCTTTAAGAAGAGGAATAACTTGGTCTTAGAACATAATCACAAAAGAATAATCTATTACTTTTAATAGTCTTCACTGAACAAAGTACTATCGAGCTTTTATGTTTACACTAATTTTAGCGTTTGCGATTGGTAAAGTCAAATCTCACAACTTTTTGCAATAGAAGTACTCGTATTGATACGATAACACATTGCAACTAGATTTACGTTTTATCTTATTAAGTTACATCACAGATCGTTCATATTATTGATTATTTCGCTGAAGTTGGAGGTGAAAAAGATTGCCATGTCACAAGTAAACTTGTCTATTACAAACATGTATTTCTATTGTTTTAAAAATCTAGATTGGAAAACTCAAATAAAGGATAAATATATATTGAGCTATATTATTAGCGATAGGCTAGTCTAGCACTATCAATATAAGTTAATGTCGTCATATTGATTTCCAATAAATAGTAAGTATCTTAGAATATATAATACACCATATCTGTAATAAATATATGCTGTGTTTAATACTGTTGCCGGTAATAGATTGCTCCAATCGAGATGATTCCCGCTCACCTCATCTAGTAACTGATATCGGATCTCCAAACTGAAGGGTTTTGCCACGAGCTTGTTAATTAAATTTGAAATTGTCTAGTATTCCTGTTATACCCTAGACTGATTATGTGTGAACGCAATTTAGCAACATTATTAAATGTATGATTAGTGTTATTCAGATTGGAAAACCTTTGAATACATACTGGTCTCTCTTACTTATATTTATGTGTATGTGTACCACATAGTAAAACTAAGCATATGAAATCCTTGGGTTTTCGTCTCACATAATCAACGCGTGAGGTAAAAATTTCTACTTCACCAAATGGGGATTATCGAAAGCAAAATACGATATATTTAAAAAATATCCAAGTAGCCATAGGTTGCCGTTTAATGTTTGGAGAGCTCCTCGATTTCTTTAGGATAGCTTCATCATCCTGATCGAATGGCAATATTACTTGAGTACTTCTTAGCTATATACGTTTTATCATTAGGAACATTATTATATTCATTCTAAACTGGAGTAATATACACAAAACAATACAATACGAACTGAAAATTCATTACTACACAATTTTTCTTAAATGGTTGTTTTAGAAGTCTCGAAAACTAGTAAAAGAATTATAATTACGTATACTCTAACATTAAAAAGTTTTAATTTTAAAGTTCGTTGCGATTAGATAAATGGATTGATTTTTTGTTATTTATTGGTGGGTTTTAGTGGAATCTCCTGGCTCCTGAGTCCCAAGGAGCAGGAGAGCCAAAAATTAATTATTTAAATAATTATTTATTTTATTAAATTAATTAATTATTTTAAAAAGGATTTTCCACTCCGTCAAAAAAAATATCGCAAATATGAATATGAATATAGACATTGGTTGAGCGTTAGTTGGTTGTAAATTCCTTGGAATGAACCTGCGTGCTTGACTTACGATGCATTTCGGATTACTGAGGCTATACGGCTAAATGTGTTTGGCATACCTGTGAAACGAACATACACATATGTATGATCTTATACCGTGAGGTATTACACGTTATGCTTGCCGATTACAATTTTTCATACGTAAACTTAAGCCTAGTTACGAGAACGAACTATCAGTAGCCCAGAGACAAATTATTTGATTCCATATAAATTTAGAAACTACAGTTTCCATTAAATCAATACTCAATATTGTTATTCATCTAAAGTCCATAGTTTATCCAATGCCGTATTATTAAGCTGAACTGCCTCAAACTCAGAAGCTTTAATATTCATGAAGGCTAATCTTTATCGTTCATTTCGCACCATTAAATCTACAAAGCCAAAGGTTAATAAATCATTCGGCTATAATTATGATTCTATGATGGAGTAGTACCCGCCCTATCGAAGGGTAGTTAGGGTTATTGTTCGAAAATTTAACATAATCGTAAATTAATAACGAGTGTTCACTGTGTGCGACATTTTTTTCTTCTTGCATCTATTTCTTGAAATATTACTGCTTATACTTACGTCTATTCTTCACCTGAGTTTAGTTTTAAATTTTATTATCTTTCGTTTATCTTTGAAACCTTTTTAGTTTTTAGGCACACTACATTTTCTTTGTTAAGTGGCGGTAGCCTAATGGTGGGTTCAAATCCTGACCAGTACACTACCGACGTGAAGCCACTCCTAACACAAGCAATTTAGTTTAGCGGGAGGGGTTAACGGGAATACCGCTAACAGACCTTTAATAAAAAAAACGGCACCTGAATTTTAATAAATGGAAAGCATTTCTGCAATATATCTTTATAACAAGAACATACCCTAAAATCATGATAGTGTGATAAATAGTAAGATTAAAATTTAAATTCGTAGCATGATTGGTCTTGTCAATATTTATATAGCCCGGTCAATATTATTCAGTTTAATCATTTGGGCCATTACACTAATATTGTTGGTTCATATAATTAACATTTCCAAAACCTATATAACACCGATTCAGGTGACCGAGTTCAACTAATTTTATTTCATTGTTGTATAGTATAATTCTATTTCAGCTCTCTTTCTTCTCATCACTTAAATATATGATTTTAAGAAGCAACTATGTATACAATGAAAGTGGATAGAAAGGCCAGTGACTCTATCCGTTTATATCCATCCTACTCAGTAGTAGGAAACAAGCAAGTATCTAATAAACTCAAGTTTCAGTTATAAAGCTACTTCTCATAAATTGAACACGTCACGGAACTGTGGACAGTTGATAAAATAATTAGCTATTAGGGAGAGCAGTCCTCCCTTTGTCGTTGATAATTTTATCTATCCGCTCTACTGAACTGTTACTCGTAATAATCTGATTTAAGGGCCCTTACCAAGTGATTTTAAACTCTGAACTTTACTGTAGCCCCCCACAGTTGAAAAACGGTAGTGTTTACAAATATCTTCGACTTCCTTTAATGACGTCCTTTTGGGCAAACTTTTTATTTCTTAATCATTATTATTATGTAAAAAGACAACTCCCGCAAAAGGAATATATATCCTGTGTCGCGGGGGACAAACATACATGAAACGGACACAAAGAACACCTAGATTCAGAACAACAATTTATGGATCACACAAAGTGTTGTCCCGTGTGGAGATCGGACCCACAACACCCAGCGCAGTAGGAAGCGGGTGACCGCTTAAACTACTACGCCATCTGTGCAGTCGTGCAATCATATTAAACGTGAGTGATTCATAAGAAAAAAAATATAGCTTCGTATTTTTTTAATATCCTATATACTTTGTAGATTTGGACAATCATTTTTATAAAACTAAATGAGTTTGGACGACGTCGATTTGATTAAATACCGCATGTACTAAACTTTATGGCTAACTAAACAAATAAAATAAATAAACCAACCAGCAGCAGTGAGTTATTTTACTTACTGGTTATTAACAAAACTAAAAAAGAATCATTATCGAAAGACTGTCAAAAAGTTGTTTGCACAAGTAAGCCATATTTAAATACACATATCGCTGGTTTGTGAGAATACTCTGTCATTTAAATTCTATCAAACTGAACAAAGTTTGACAAATGAACATAAATCTTTATTGGAAACATAAAAGCAAAGCCAATTTTGCGCAAACGTTCGTTAAGAAAAAGACACGGTCGTTATTTATTTGACAGAAGACACTAGCGTAAATAAGAAATTAATTGTCATTCTAAAGTTTTTAGGCCATCGCTATTCTCACAAACTAGATATATTTTAACGCAATACTATTAAGCCGTACCAATGATTTACTAAACTACGATTAAAGCACAATATACCAATTTAAGTGCCATCGCATTTCAATATACCTTTATCAAGTGTTTCAATCACCCCTTTCAATACAATGTGTGTGTGTTTAAACAGACAGTGTATCTATAGCAAGTATCAAGGTATAGTGGGATAACCAGATGCATCATACGACGTCATATGTTGGCTGTCTGCATAACTCGATAGGATAACTATGCGAGCTTTTCAATAAGGCACAGACCAACTAATGGCATCTCGTTATGGAAGACTATTTTAAGAAGAATTTTTAGATTAAAGTCTTACTTGAGGAATTTATTAGAATTGATAGAAATTTCAACTTTTTCTAGAAATCAGTAAGAATAATCGTTTGGCATGCAAATCGAACTGGGGGTTTACTACATTATTTGAATGACTTGTTCACTACATTCGTTAGTAAATATGTTTATAACTAAAAAAAATACGAACAATAAAAGGTTAAATATACGTAGGTATATTTAACCTTTTATTGATTGTATTTTTTTTAAAAAAAAAGTAAAAAATAATCCTACGATTATTTACCAAGCTAATTACTTGAATAAATGTTGAACTTTTTTTTTTTATTTTATTTTTTATGTTAGAGGGGGCAACGAACAAGTGTTTAGTGAAAATTTAATTATTTTTAATAAGAGAGAAGATTAGGATTATTCTATATCCTTCCCCACAACTCAAACTGTCTCCATACCAAGTTTAATCTAAATCGGTTCAGCGGTTATTGATTACCCATACAAACTTCCACCACGTTTTTCACTTCTTTATAGGGTGATTTCTGGGATGATCCTATGTCCTTTCCCGGGACTCAAACTATCTCTATAACAAATTTCATCTAAATCGGTTCAGCGGTTTAAGCGTGAAGAGGTAACAGACAGACAGACAGATACACTTTCGCATTAAAATATTAGTATTGATTATAACTACTTAGTAAAATCTTCATTACGGTCATGGTAACATTAGCAACTATTTACTTTACGGAACTGACATTGGTAATTTCACTTTTTCATGAAACCGAAATATTTACATAAAATTAAAAGTAATAAATTGTACGAATTTTATAAAACTTCGGCGCCGAAAGCTTTACGAATGTATATTGTGAAGAAATAACTCTACAACTTACCAGTTTTCGCAGCGTTATAATTAATAGCCACAGACGATTTCATTTCGGGGGCAAAAGGGACCAAAAGTGGGCAAAACAAAAAGATAATTGTGATCAATTAATTTCGACTCTTTGCAAATGAGGGTGTGCTCCTTTTATGCTCCCTCCCAGATTTTATTGGTTTCCAGGCGATAATTAGTTGGAGCCGATTTATTTGTTTTAGCTTTCCTTCCTATTTAATGAATTTTCTATGGACAACAAGAGTCCGTCTGTTGAAAATTTATCGAAGAAAGCTACATTAATCGCAATAGAAATTTAAATTGTAAAGTATCAATAATGGCAGTAAATGTGTTAAAGATAGCAGTGCTTTTGCGTAAGCATAGTTTAAGTACTTTAAATCAATCAAGCATTGTGGACTTATAATATGTATTGCGGTTATACATAGTACCATGGATTTTTTTGTTTATGTTTCAAAGTCATGCTTTCATCTCATCATCAATAAAAGGTTATATATACGATTATATACAGAACTAATTACTTGAATAAATGTTGACCTTGTAAACAGTAGGGGGAAGTCCCCTAGTGCCGGACACATAAGGTTTTCAGGAAATAAAATTAAAACTACATCGAGAAATATGTATTTATTTATGAATTACTTAAATTAACAAAACATAAAATCAAAATCAAATAACAAAAATACAAATTCTGCGTAAACATAGTTTAGGAATGTTAAATAAGTTTTGGTAAAAAAATATAGGACTTTGACATTGGCACCTAGTACCGGACGGGTTAATCTTCAAACCCCAAGCGCCGGACATTCTAAAACTTTTAGCATCTATCACATATGTAGGCATCTCCACATTCTGGAACGTCTGCACATGCTTCTATGGGCAGACATCTATTAGACAAATCTCTTATGTGGTCCACTAAAACTTGCTCATACTCGGGTGAGAAGGTTTTTGTGAATCTACCAACTTTTGGTTGCAACGTGACTTCTTTTCCACTGCTCAATGTCGTTATTTTGTCATGTAGAGTACTTTTTGGAACATTGTAAAGTGACGAAGCTGCCCTCAAACTCATTTTTTTGGACAAAATCTTGTTCATCGCAGTTTTTAAACTTTGCTGATCCCATTTTCCTTTTTTTTTCTCTCTTGCATTTTCAAATATCTCTCTCCTTCTATCCTGTAAAACAACAAACAATCATCATTACAATAAGTACAAATGCTTCATAAAAAAGCTAACCTATAAACTGTCCGGTGGTAAGGGACACCTTTGTGTCCGAAAGTAGGGGACAGGAAACGTCCAAAATTACGTATTTCATACTAAAACTGTTTAGGTATTTAATAAAAACTTTCACAATATAATAATTATAGTGAAACACTGTCTTTATTAACAAATAACAAAAACAATTAAGGATAAAACCATAGCAGTAATACTTACTTGAAATTTACGTGACGCAACGCTTTCCCACCAAAAACAGCAATTCACCGCTTCCACCACGACTGTGCGTCTCACTGGCAAATCGCGTTGCGTGATCCTGTCTCGCTACGTTCCCCCGCACCCCTTTCACCGATTTATAAATAGATCGCGTTGACGTTTGTCAAAATAGTATGAGTGTCCGGCGCTAGGTGCCGTCCGGCGCTACGGGACTTCCCCCTACTCTGTTTCTCCCAGGATTAGTGGATCAACTTTTTTTGTATCAACTCGGCAGCGAATAAATAAAAACTGGCCAAGTGCGTGTCGAGCCACGACTAATGTGGGGTTTCGTAAGGGCGTTTTGTTAATATTATAAACATTTAACATTTTGGAGGCTTCTAACGTCGAATTAGTGGGTCGACTATTACTTGTAAACTAATAAAGCCTACTTAGCTGTGATACTCGTAGTTTTCCTTTTAATTTAATAAATGCTATTACCGTGATTTTTTTCAGATCTCCAAATACTGCCGTTTGGCTAGGACCCGTTGGCCGTGGTCCTGGACAAACCGCAGTATGAGGGGGGCAATTGATTGTAACAAAAATCAGTGCTTTACACAATCAATTGCATTGCAAGGCTTTAATATCACAAAAACCTTAATCAAAATATTGTCTTCGAAACCCTTATTATTTTTAAAAGAATTATCTAATGACACCCCACATCATGGGTAAGGTGAATAAAATAAATAATCGTAAATTAAAGGTTCCAGAGTTACTCTTAAAAAATGTGTTTCTCAAGATTTTATTTTACCACTTTATCGGCGTGATGACTATGTATTTTCATACGAAATTGCAGGTTTCTAGCACTAGTAGTCTATATGTTACAGTATCTTTACAAGATATAAAAATAATAACCTACACATCTCACACATACTTGATCCTAAACTAGGCAGAACCTATGATATGGTAACCAGACTGGTTACCATATCATATTGGTTAGTAATCCTGACCCCCAAAACAATTCAAACACCCCAAATATAAATATCCCAAAATGATATTAAATTCTGAGATTTTATTTATAATTCTTACGTTCATTAAATAAAAGTTGAAATAGTAGTCGATATAAAAACTATAGCGATATGACATACCATCATCATCACCCTATCGCAGTCCACTGCTGGACTTTGTCTGGCCTCTCCCATTGTCTAATTCAGATGGTTTAATTTAAAAAACAGTGAAAAATAAAAACTGTCGTGGATATTTACCATTATAAGGTTATTGTTTCGTACATAGGTATATGTGTTCATAAAATTGATAAAATTATTAGAACTGTGTCATTGTTTTGTTCTAATTTGTTAACAACAGATATCGTATTCTTGGAATCTTGTCATGCAATTAATGTGTCACGACCAACGACACGATAACGCATAAATTAGTATGGTTTTTTGTGATCGTCGGTCTTGCGTCATTATTGATATCGACATTTGTACTGGATATCGATTAACGGCTTGTAATTGTACTCATCTTAAGATACATTAATATCGAGATATTAATGTATCTTAAGATGAGTACAATTATTGGAACGAAATTATTATATTGGAACGCAATTATTGAATTGGAACGAAATTTTAATTATATCGCGCGTTGTGAAAGGGGGCTAGACGGAAAAAAATCTCACGAAAAGTTGTAACGACACTTTTTATGTCAGTCATTCAGCGCCATCTATCGAATAGATAAGAAATCATTTCTCAAGGAGATTTTACCAATGTATAAATTGTTTTAATTAGAAACCAACAGAAAAATATGTAGGTAATAGCCGCTTTCATAGATAGCGTTGTAATTAAAATCGTGTCGAATCAGTTTTACTCGATCGTTACAACTTCGTTTCTATCGGGTGTCCCACGACACCACACGTCTTTTTTTATGTTATACAGAGGTCAGGTTTAACAAAACTTACGTGTAGTTGGTACTATAACTTACTTTGTATTTTCTTCCATTGCAGGCTGCTCTCTGCGCTGACTACAGCGTTCCTGTGGACTGTGTAGCAGCCGGTCCGGCCCCGCGACCCAGTTCCTTCCATGAAGTTTCAGCACCAAAAGTAAGTTAATCCATCCACTTAGGGAGCATTACGCAATGCGAGAATTATTTAGCAAGGGAGACTTAACTTTACTTCATAAATACCTGTGGAAATGTGCCATGGACTAAATATTGTACTCAAGTGTGTATTCCGGTAATGTCCTAGGAGTTTCGGATCCCCCAGATGTATTCCATCAAGAGGTAATAAACTTTAAGTAATAATTAAAAAAAATCAAAAACTTGACTGCAAAAAGACAATTTAAAAATAAGCACTATAAAGCCCGAAACAGCACAAGGTCCGACACAAACATGGTCCAGTTTTTACCCTATCAAAAATTTAAAAAAATCTATTATTCCTACTTAAATTTAAACATGTATTTTTTACATATTTTTGTATTTTATAGGTTTAGTAATTTTTTTACTAACCTATTACTATTTTGGAATAAAATCCATAATTTATTTTTTCTTTCTAAAAGCCATTTAAGAACACTTGGGTTTTTGAAACGAATAAAACAAAACATAACCCTTCCTTGGCAGTCGTATAAAAAAGGCCTGTTACGTCAACTATGTTATAATCGGCAAATTGTAATAGTGAAATACAGGCGTATAAGAACCAATACTCATAATCTTTCCCTTAAAATTACTGAATACGTTTTTGGATAAATAGTATTATTTTAATGAGATTACCTTTTTTTTTTTTTTTTTTTTTTTTTTTTTTCGTGCGGAAATCCCCTCGGATACCACCTGTCGGTGGCATGTCGGACTCGAACCGACTAAAACCGCACGCCTTCGCCGGGTACTAATAGCCGGGGAACCAGGTATACCCTAGAAAGGAAGGCCCTGGTGCCCCGACATACCTCGGGTCATCTACAGACGAGTAGACGACCCCCGCCCCGTGTGGGAACCCCATGTTCCCTGTGCTCCCTGGAAGCGAGCGCGCTTCGCAACGCGCTCGCCGCCACCCCGGCCTGCTTCTGCTAGGGTGACAGATGGCCTCACCTGTCACCCCCAGGCCTGCGCTTATGGAGGACGGAGGTCGTTCTGCGACCTCCGGCGCCTGAGTCGCCTGCGCTGCCTGGCCCGTGCCCGGGCCTGGCGGGCCGGGAGAGTTCTAAACCTCTCCCGGTCCCGCTCCGCCGTCTCCTTCGCGAGCATAACTTGCTCGCAGAAGGAGACGGCAGAGTTCCACGCACTCTCGCTCCGCACGATAGCCGCGATCAGGCTATCGAGCGAGAGAACTCCCACTCCGATGGCCGCCACGAGGTCTCGCCTCTGCTCAACCCACGCCGGGCACTCTGCCAGCGTGTGGAGAGCCGTGTCCACGGTCTGGCCATCGCAGTGGTGGCACTCAGGCGTTGGCTCCTTGCGGATCAGACACAGGTGATCTCCGAAACATCCCTTCCCAGTGATCACCTGCGTCAATCGGTATGAGAGGGTCCCGTGACGCCTCTCGAGCCAATCCTCCATAACGGGTCTTACCGCCGCAATGACGGCGTGCCCGGCGCTCGGTTGCCCGAGTCGTTCCCTCCACTCCCCTATGATGACCTGGCGGAGTTGGGATTTCCGGTCCTCGATTTCTCGAGTCTCGGGGCATCGACCCAACTCCTGCGCCTCCTTGCGCCACTGATACAGTGCCGCAAGGGCTCTCGCCTCCAGGTCCCACGGTGGAGTTCCGGCCAGGAGACTCGCTGCCTCAAAGGAGATCGTGCGGTACCCCCTTATGATCCTGATGGCCAGCATTCGCTGCGGTCGTCGCAGTATCGCGACGTTGCTGGCCTTCAGGGCCCCCGCCCATACCGGGCACCCGTAAAGGGCCATGGACCGCACAACCCCCGAGTAGAGTCTCCTGCAGGAGTCATCGGGTCCCTTCATGTTGGGCAGCAGCCGCGCCAACGCACGCGCTGCCCCAACCAACTTGGGGACCAGACCTCGGAAATGATATCCGAAGTCCCATCGGCCATCGAGTACGAGCCCCAGATACCTGATCGAGGGCTCGATGCCGATGCGAGTGCCTCCTACCGTGAGGCTAGATCCCTCAGGCGGCTTCCTCCGAAGCCCGTGGAAGAACAGGGCCTCGGACTTGTGCAGAGCCACCTCGAGACCCAGCCGCCGGATACGCTCAACGACTTGGGCAACCCCGGCCGTGGCCCTCAGGGTTGCCTCGTGGTGCGTCTTGCCGCGCGCCGTCACGAGTGTGTCGTCCGCGTAGCACACGACGGCGACACCATCCAAGAAGGCACCACGAAGCACCCAGTCGTAGCCGATGTTCCACAAGAGTGGCCCTAACACCGACCCCTGCGGAACACCGCACGACATTTCACGCCTACCGAGACCGGTCCTACTGGGGTAGACGACGGCTCTCTCCGACAAATATGCCCCGACTATGCGGCGGAGGTAGAGAGGCACTTCGTGATACACGAGCGCCTCCCTGATGCAGCTCCAGGGCATAGTGTTGAACGCGTTGGCGATGTCCAAGGACACCGCCAACACCACTTCACCCCGGGAGACTGCTTCCTCCGCCAGAGCCTTCACGCGCATGATCGCATCCACGGTGGAGCGCCCCTGACGGAAACCGTACTGGTTGTCCGCCAGATCCGGCCCAACCATCACGAGATGCTTGACGAGGCGCCTTGCAATCACTCTTTCAAAGAGCTTGCACACCTCGTCAAGCAACACTATGGGCCGGTAGGCGGACGGTGAGTCCGCCGGGCGCCCCTCCTTTCGGATGAGGACCAGTTTCCCCGTCCTCCACAATTTCGGAAACTGGCCCCGCTCGAGGCATGCGCTGAAGAACCCTCGCAGTCGGGGCTCGAGAGCCTCGTCGACTAAGGCCAGGACCCACGCTCGGCCAGGAATGCCATCGGGTCCCGGGGCGGTGTTTTTGGCTTTAAGCCGTAACACCGCCACCCTTAGTTCCACCCCAGTGACCTCAGGCACGTCGTCGTCATCCACGTTAGGCGCCTCAAGCGCCGGAGGCGGAGCCATCTGTGGCGGAGTATGCTCCACCACTCGCGTTGGGAACAGGGAGCCAACGACCCTCTCAAGCAGCTCTGGCTGAAGACACCGTGTGAGCGGCGGGGCCCATGGGCGCATCTTGCCCCTAACCATACGGTAGGGGCGTCCCCACGGATCCCGCTCCAGTGTCTCCAGCATCTCGCGGCGGGCCTCGCTCTTGGCCCGCTTTATCGCTGCCTGAAGGGTCCTCTTGGCAACCCTGTAACCCGCTAACAGCTCCGCCTCTCTCGCTGCCGCATCTTCGGGGCGGCGACGCCTCCTGCGGAACCTGGACCACCGGCGGCGCGCGGTCACGCAGGCTTGACGCAGCCGTGCGATCTCCGGCGACCACCAGTAGACCTGGCGCCTTGCAGTATTGGGCTGAGCCCTAGGCATCGCCGCATCGCAGACGCGGGTCATGGCCTCCCGGAACCACTGTGCTTCAGCATCGACGTCGACAGGCCTGTCCGGCGCAGGAGCCCAGGCCTGTACGATGGCGGCTTCCAGGAGGAGGTCGCGATCTAAGCGCTTGAGCGCCCAACGTGGTTCAGGTGGTGCCGGTCTGACCGGCGCGCCATCTGCAGGGGCGGAGACGTCAAACCGAATATATCGGTGATCCGAACCTGTCTCCTCCCCGACAACGACGCGCCAACCTTGGACACGACGCGCTAGCGAGGGGCATGCGAACGAGATGTCCACGATCGAACTACCCCTCGCCGTCACGAACGTGGCCACGGCCCCCCGGTTTAGGAGAACTAGGCCGAATCTTTCAGCCCAGTTCTCCAATGCCCTGCCCCTCGGGTTCGTGCGCAGGGAACCCCAAGCCTGCGACCAGGCGTTGAAGTCCCCCAGCACAAGAACCGGGTGGGGGCGACAGGCATCGACGACGACGGCCAGCTGAGCGAGCCATTGCTCGAACTCAGTTATGTTTCGGTTCGGCGTGAAATAAGCGGCCACGACCGCTATATCTCCAACTATCGCCGCTACACAGCCCCGTCCCCTTGCAACTACCGCAAGAGGTGGAGTGCCGGCTGCGGTACCGTGCACCAGGGCCGCCGTGCCGTCCAAGTCGGTCTCCCAGGCAGGCCCGAGAAACCGATGGACATATGGCTCGGCGATAGCGGCGATGTTGATGGACCACTGTGCCATGCTCTGGAGCAGAAGATCCTGAGCATCGGCACCGTGGCCTACGTTCACCTGGAGGATGCGGAGATGTGGATCCATCACTGGACTTCCATCCCCGCATCCCGCAGCGAACTTTGCGGCTGTCCAGCGGCACTCTCCGTCTGGATCAGCGGCTCGGAGGCGGAAGGTCGGCCTCCCGGCTTCGGTCGCGATAGGGCACAGGCCTTACCACCAACCCGGTGGTCGGCAGGCTTGCCCCCCGCTGCGCACCTAAAGCAACGCAGCGGAGCGTTGCAGCCACCCGCCTTGTGACCGGGCTGGCCACAGCGGAAGCATCGGTCACCTACGGTGGCCTCCGCCGTGCAGTGCACCCCTACGTGACCCACCGACAGGCACCTGAAGCACCTTGCCGGTCGGGCCTGCAGGAGTCGTGCCTGCGCCCTCAGGAAACCTCCGACCAGGAGGCTCCGTCCATCGGCGACCTTCTGGGCCGCCGCGATGGGGCAGCTGACAACCGCTGCCCCCTGTCCACCGGGGCCGAAGCGTATTGCTCCGGCCTTCACGCTGTCCAGAGGGCAGCTTCCCGTCTCCGCCACGGCGAGTCTGAGCTCGTCCGCCGTGACAGAGTCGTCCAGGCCCGTGATGCGGACTTCGGCGCATTTAGTGGGCCTGGACACTCGGACGTCAGCTGCATCCAGTGACTCCCTCAGCTTAGCCGCTAGGGCATCGGCTTTGGGGCCACTGGTAGCGCCGGCTACCTCGAGGAGCCGGGCTCCCGTCCGTGTGTTCTTACACCGGACGCCCGGAATCTCGAGGGCTTTGAGGTCCACGTTGGCCTTGACTTTCGTCAAGACCTCGGCGTACCCCACGCCCCTCTCCGCTGCCTCCGCCGTCAAAGTGATAACGACGGCCGAGGAGCGAGGGGCGCGGAGCTTCCTCGGCGCTCCCTTCGCGGCGGCGGCGGCGTCCCTCCTCGCCTTCTTGGCCGCTTTTTTGGCGGCCTTCCGCCTCTTTTTGTTGTCCCCGGCCACCGTCCAGCCCTGCTCCAACGAGCGCTGTGCGGTGTCAGCCGGGGCCGAGACTGGGGCTTGGGTTGGGGCCGCCTTCCCCCTCCCTTTGCCCTTTCCGGCCTTCTGGGGCGGGGGCGCTGATGACGGCCCAGCCACCCTAACTGCTGGCTGGGCTGTTAGGCCCACCTTGGCAGCGGCCGCATATGTCGCCTTTGGCGGAGCCAGAGGTGGGCGACAACGGGCGCTCTCTATTGCAGAGATGCGCCTCATAATTCGCTCCTCCATCTCCGCCACGAGTCGGACTAAGTCCGGCTCCTTAGGGGCGGACAACGCCACAGGTGCCGAAGACACTGGTGTGGCACCAGCGTGGGCACGAGCCTTGGCGAGATCCGCCTCGAGGCGGGCTCTCTCCCTAGCGTGGGCCTTGCTCTCGGCCACGAGGAGTCGTCCCGCCTCGATGATGGAGCGCACGACCGCTACCAGGGCCTCCTGTTCGGGACCCCTGGCTACCCCGGACGTCTGGAGCAGGCAATCGGCCACGCCGATTGCCTCCTCGATCCGGTCGACGGGGTTGCCGGTTTTGCCTCGCAGCTCAACGAGGCCAGCACCCCCACCCCCGCTCCCCACATCAGTGGTCGACATCTCGGACGCGACCCCCTCCTCTCTTCTCCGTCCGAGACCCCCATCTTCGGCTCCTCCCAGCGCCGCGGGCTGGACCGCCACCTTCTTCCGGGCCACCATGGCCGTGGGGAGTCGGCCTCCGCCGCGAGCGCCTCTGCGGCTTGTGCCGACTTTGGGAGCCGAGGCCTCATCGCTCGAGGCCGACTCCAATTGCCTCTTCAGGCCCAGGCGAAGCGAGCGCCTTTTGCGCTTTGGAGTACCCTTCTGGTGCTGCTCTGCAGCTGAGACCATCGGGGTACTCGCTCCGCTCCTCTCCGAGGCAGTGTCGGTGTTCGACACTACCTCCAGGTTTTTCGCGTCCTCCGCGATAACGTCGCCGGATTTACTGCTCGGCGACGGGCAGGTTCGACATTTGGTGCTCCCCCCAGAATACGAGTGGGAGCTGCCGGAGCCGTTTGGCTCCGGGAGGGATTCCCCAGACACTGTGTGTCCGGGACCCTCCTGGGTAGATTTAATAATCCTTGGCCTCATGTCATTTAGTAGAGTTTAATGTCCTTCGACGGGGACGCCTTCGGCACTGGACTCCCTCCAGCGACTCAGCCCCTTGCCAGGCGTCAGAACGTGGGCTTAGAGCATTTTTTATAGAGGTTTACGTCCTCGCGGATCCGAAGATCCACCGGTCCTGTCCATTCAGGATTACGGCTGGGCCGGACGGGGTCTGCACCAGACCGGGTCCGTCCGCCCCAGGGTTTTTTATAGAGGTTGCCTTCCTCGTAGCCCTCGAAGAGCCGTCATTCCTGACTGTTGCCAGTCAGGGTTACGACATGGCCGGACGGTGGTCTGCGTCAGACCAGTGTCCACCACCTCTGGACAGAGCCAGCGGCAGTGGACCCGTCCGCCCCCAGCTCGCTCTCCCCTATGCCCTCTGCCAAACAGAGGGACATGCGGAAAGCAGCCCTCCGAACAGCCCTTGACGGGCCGTTCCCACCTCGGCCGGAATTGGCCGCAGGCGGCAGCGCCTTTCCCACCTAGGGAGAGAGGCGCTGCCGTCTCCGTTGCCCAGGGTGCACCACAAGGAGGTTCCGGACCACGCACCCCTTTAATGAGATTACCTAAAGAGCAAAATTAGGTAAACACACGCGTACAAGCGCATAATCATTATTTGTTATAATTTCGTAGAATCCAATATATTATAAACATTTATGTATAACATTTATGTATATTCTGTATTTTTTTGTGTTTACTATCTTATCGTAGGTTATGCTAATTAGCTTTAGTCATCACCAGTTTACACAGTTAGATATACATCGCCGTTTTATTATGACTTTTTGTTGGAGACATAAAGGTTTGGTTATATTAATTTAATTTATGTAACTTTGGTAATAATCACGTAGTTTGAAAAGGTTAAATATATAAGAAAAATATTAATGTTTTTTTTTTTTTTTTTTTTTTTTTTTTTTTTTTTTTTTTTTTGTGTCAAACACTTTGTGAAAGGATAAGCTGAGCGCTGCCTGTTTTGTCATGAAAGCTTTGATTAGTTGCTTCGAACTATTAAAAAAAAAAAAAAAAAAAAAAAAAAAAAAAAAAGTAAACAAAAACTAGTAAACTGGAATTAACTCTATGGTTAGCTGACCTAGAAATACTCGAGATACACCTGTAGCGTCCAGGCAATAATTTCAGAAACTTATTTTTGATATTTTCAGACAGTGGCCGAATTATCACTATATTTCTTTTAGATAAGGCAATAATAGTAGACAAATTCGATACGAGCTTAGTCTAAAACATAATACTTAATCCAAATATTCTTATTAATTTCTGGTTACATAGCGATATTTCTGATGAATGAATGAAATGAAAATCTTTCATTATACACATATTAATATCAGCAATTTTAAAACTCCGATGAAGGTACCCAGTGTACCTTTTTCGGAGTTTTGAAATTGCTGATATTAATGTGTATTTTCATGATTAATGAAAAATATGTGTTAGTGATATATTTAAAGCGGGTATCTGGGTTGCGCAATCGTTCACTTCATACGCAGATATAACCCAACCCTACTCGAAATGATCTCATCTGAAGTGAGATGAGCCTATAAAATTTTAATGGCTCACATAAAAATATTATAAAACTCTTGCTTTCAGAATTTTTATACAGGTTGTCAAAAATATGGGTATACGTAATTTTTCTCAAGTACCTACTGGAACTTACTGTATGTTTAGTACATTAAGTATTTTAGTAGTAGTACAATTTGGTTTTACATTGGTTCATGTTTAGGGGTCCTACTTCTTGCAATTGATGTTGGTTTTAATGATGGAATTGATTATTTTATTACGTCGGATATTAAAATCGTTTGTTCGTATTTTGATGATGATGCAAAATTTACAACATCGAATGTAAATAAATATTTTCGGACATCCACAACGCCATCTAGTTTTAAACTAAGCAGAACTTGCTCTCATAGAGCTAAAATTGATAAATAGAGTACTAATATACTTTTTTTTGTTAATACATATATATTATACATAAAAACCGTCCAAAGTGCGAAAAAAATTTTTGCAGATCATACAACATTTGGTCCGACCCGGGAATCGAACCGAAGAATTCAGTGCAGTAGTCGCATACACTACCACTGCACCAACGAGGCAGTCGATTATACATAATTTGACTTTATATTTTGTTGTTTGATATATTAATATTCAATTTGCCTTCATAACTATAAATACAAATATTATTTAATACAGATTGCAGGTATCGGCATTAATCAGTGTATCATAATGTGCTCTAGAATAAAACTTCTCGTCAAACAATCGCAGGCGATCGTGACTCCTCATTTAATAGTCAAAATAAATACAGTTCGCAATGAAAACCATTCATATTTTTGCTATTGAACCTTGATTGATTTTCTATATAATATAATATCTAATATAGGTATGTCTATAAATATAACTACAGACTTATTCATCGCTAAAAAGCCTTATTTCTTTCAAATATTTATTATCAAAGTTAAAAGAATAAAACATATGTAGTGCCTACTTACCCACTATTTTACTGTTTAACCAAAGGAATAATAAGTAACTGGCCACCGCCGAGATTCGCTTGTTTTTTTTTACATACATATACGACTACATATTTGAATGGCTTGTTTAAAACTGTTAGATATGCCTGTAAATACCCAAATAATGGCGAATCTGTAACTTATTGTGATAATGTGTTAAAAAAATTAAAGACTTCGTGTCTTCTTAAATATATGTACAAGCTACACTTGTCTCCTTATCTAATATTTATTAATGATTGTTTAGTATATTAATCAGACAATCTATTTAAAAGATCAAATTAACAAATACCGATTCCCTAATTAAGTACTTATCGTTGTTCTTGTACGGAGAACAAGTTTATTTTAACTATGGAGACGAAGTTCTTTTAAGAATAGTCTGAAACTTGATCAACTTATAGAAACATAAAGTTCGATGTCCTAAAATTGCTCACATTGCTCATAAACTTGCTCACATTCTTGATACACCATTCATGAAGAATAAGGAATATTTTAATACTAAAGGAAAGTGTACCGAATTAGTCATGATCTTTAAATAAGTTTCACCCACAAATCATACACCTACATCATCGTGAGAATAAAAAATCAATGAACAAACTTCGCGATGACCTTTTCAAGAACGTCATGTTGTAAAAAGATGACTCACTCAGTCATTCAACTCTACTTCGTGCGATCCACAACTAAAAACACAAGTCCGAATATTTTAAGTTGTTCCAAATACACTAACTTATATTTTTTATCTTTTCAATGGTTACATTTAGAACTGTTGAACAATAAACGCAATGGAGCTCAGCTTAGCAAACGGAGTTTTACGACTGTTGTTTTCGGAGTAAAGCATTCAATGTTAGTCGGTCAGTCTGCATGTTCAAGTAAGAATCCTTTTTAAGCTCATGACTCAACAGATAAGTTGCAGAATGTTTATTTAAGTAACGAACCGGGTTCAAAGAATGTGAAGCAAGTGATAATGATGACATATGTGTGTATGTACAGTACACATCTTTTTTTTTAATTGAACTGCTTCTCATTAATTTTACTTTTTTCATGTATAGTAATAATATTTTTGTTAACTGAAAACATAAAACTAATAGATTACAGTAACGGTAACGGTAATTTATTAAATTTAAATTCTTCAAAATATGAATAGAATAGTTTGGCATACGACATAAAGGAACCAGCCAGAGGAGATTAAAGATAAAAACCAACTTCAAGTTACCGTATCAAGTGGAATATTAATATAGTTGTATATTAATATAGTTGTAATGTGTGGAATATTAATATATATGTATAGTTGTATTGTTGATCGATTGATACTATAATTTGACATCTTGTCGCTGACGTAATAGTTGAGCCAGGAGGGGTAAAACTTTTAAGTGGTGGTAAATCCCACGAAATGGCTCGGTAACTGGATGTAGGCATTACATAAATAGCGGAACTTTTTTTAAATTAATATAATGCGTTGTTCTTAAAGGGATTTAGTGTATATCTGGTAACAAAGCCTCAAAATTCAGCAGTTTTCGAGTAAAAAAGAGACATAAAGCAGATTATATAACTGCAATAATCTGAAGGTATCGTTATAAAATAAGCAAAAGATTTCCGTAAAGAATTGTAATGGAGCTATAAACTCATTGATAATTACAACTTAAGAACCAACGACCCTGGTAAATGATTCACTATAATCAATTAATTAAACATTCTATTGACTTGCTGGTTCGGTTTCTTGGTGAGTCAGAGCACGTACCCTGTGACTCAATCATTAACATCCTAAGATCCCAGACGTTACCACTGAGTAGCTCGAAAACAGTATTTTAACTATTTCTCTATATATCGTTTGTTGTTCATATTTCTATTTTATCATTTATACAGTCACCATTAGTCTAGAGGTAGGAACCCTGAGAGCCACGGCCGGTGTTGCCCAAGTCGTGGAGCGGATCCGGGCGTTGCAAGAAGCAACCTAAGCTATCCAGCCTCATAGTAGGAGGCACTCGCATCGGCATCGAGCCGTCGATGAGGTATCTGGGGCTCGTATTCGGAGGCCAGTGGGACTTTGGACATCATTTTCGCGGCCTGGTCCCCAAGTTGGTAGGAGCAGCGCGTGGATTGGTGCGGCTGCTGCCAAACATGAGCAGACCCGATGACTCCTGTAGGAGACACCACTCGGCTATTATGCAGTACATGGCTTTTTGTGGGGTCCCAGTATGGAGGGCGGAGGCCCTGAAGACCAGCAACGTCCTCTACTGCGACGACAGCAGCAAGTGCTGACTATCAGGGTCATAAAAAGGTACGCGTAAGGAGGCGCGGGAGCTGGATCTTAGTCCTGAGACTCCACAAATCGAGGATCAAAAATCCTAACTCCACCAGGTCCTTGTGGAGGAGTGTAAGGAAGGCCTTGGGCAACCAAGCGCCGGGCGCCGTTATGAAGGATTGGCTCGAGAGGCATCACGGGACCCTCTCATACCGGCTGACGCAGGTCGATCACTGGGGAAAAATGCTTCGAAGATCATCTGTGTCTGATTCGCAAAGACACAACGCCTGAGTGTCACCACTGCGATGGCTGGGCCGTGGACACGACGTTCTTCACGCGTGGGCTGAGCAGAGGCGTGACCTCGTGGCAGCCATCGGACTGAGAATTCTCTCACTTGGTACCATTATCAAGCGAGAGAATGCATCATGGGATTACGGCCATATTTCGGCCCAAAAGCGCTTGGGACTCCGTCGTCTACTTCTGTGAGCTTGAGAAGGAGACGGCGCAGCGAGATTTAGAACCCTCCCGGTTCGCCAAGGAAACGGGCCAGGTACCGCAGACGACTCAGGCGCCGGACGTTGCAGAACGACTTCCGTCCTACATAAGCGCAGGAATGGGAGTGACAGGTGAGGCCATCTGTCACCTTAGCAAAAGCAGGCCGGGTTGGCGGAGCAACGCGCTGTGAAGCGCGCGCCCCCTTTAGATTGCATAACGAGAACATCGTGGTTCCCACACACGAGGCGGTCATCTACAAGCCGTAGATGGCCCGGTCTACGTCGGGGTACCAGTGATTTCCTTACCAGGGAACACCTGGTTCGCCGGCTACTGGTACCCCAGACGGAGTGCGGTTTTAGGTCGGTTCGAGTCCAACATAACCACCGGTGGGTTGTATACGTGAGGGTTTCCGCACAGAAAACAAAAAAGGGATAGTAATGGCAATATTGGTTTGAAGTTTGAAAAAATAACATGATTATAATATATGTACATTCAAATTATTATTTTTTAATAAATACATGTATGTCGTCTTAATTCTTTCATTTTCACCCTTAGTGCTGGTATTTTTCTTAAATTACAATCTGACAAAATGGGAAGTAAAAAAACCACATCGGTTTACAAACTATTGGTTTATAAAACGGCATTCTGAGGTAGCAAACGATTTCATTATATGATTATTTTTCAAGCATTTTAAAAACAAAACAATGTTGATTTACTGTTCTTTTTTACATTGACCAGGACATAATGAGTCAATTTTTCCATCCCTGAGTGTCACACCATGTGTAATATGATTGTAGGGGGGGTGTGTCATTGTTTAGACTACGAAGTATTGTATTATAAATATGGCTAATCGATATTTCATAACTTAACATATGACTTCTATAAACGTCTAGGCTGATGAGTAAGTTTATTAGAATGGTAGTGGAATGATTACAGTGCAGAATGAGACACGTAATATATTTAATATTGATGTAGCATCAAAAAACGATTGCTTGATCGTTTTTAAATACTGGTTTCTTCTAAAAACTCATGGAATTAGTAGAATTACAAACGATTACTGAATGAATTTATAATAAGATCTCGAAATACCTAATGTAACTTGTACTTCAGGTACGTACCTGTCGCTAAGGGGTACAAGTATACTGTTATGGATATTGAGGTTTTGGACACCATGTGCGGTAAGGAGAGTAAATAGCATGATCAGGGCTCGAAAAGATATTTTTTAATAGGCCATTAAGAACCAATTATTTTCCAATATAGTCCGGGTTCTGAAATCTATTATGCAAGCTTGACGTAGTTTGAATCTATCTGGTTATTCTAGATTACTATTATTTTACTAATTTATATAAATTTTCGCATGTCACCTCGAACGTCTGTGCTAGTGCAATATGCACGCTAGTATTACGTACGCATCATTTTACATAAATTCAGTTAATAATGTTAAAGCATGTCGAAACTAATACTTTAATAAATAATTGCCTCCGTGGACAATTGCTTAAACTGCTTTTAATAGTCGACCTACACGTTAAATGTAAGCTTAGCATAAATTGAGTTTGAGTTTGAGATCTATTCCCGCGAGCGAAGCCGCGGCGGCACATCTAATAGGAAATACTTGAGTATTTTGACCGTTTTGACTTCTCCACTAAACGATCTGTAGTAATATGTATATATAAATTAATATGAATCACAATCAAAACAATCAGAAATTAAAATAATATTTGTTGTTTATATAAACGCAGAGAACCAAGGTCACCGACATAACAGCAATAAAAGCAAGCTTAAGTGGCAGTGGGCTGGCCATATTAGCCGCAGAACCGACAACTGTTGGGGAAACGAGTTCTTGAGATGAGAGCGCGTCTCGGCAAACGTAGTGTAGGACGACCACAGGCCAGGTAGAGAGATGATTTGCGCAAGATAGCTGGCAGGAGCTGGATGCGAGAAGCCCAAAATTGATCCAAGTCGCGTGCAATGCGAGAGGCCTAAGTCCAGCAGTGGACTGCGATAGGCTGATGATGACGATGATATAAACGCCGATAGATTAACTCAATCGCGATAAACGTATATCTTTTGTCCACTTAACTAATATGATATACATGATTCACTCACTTACATAAATATATATACATGTTGTTATCATAAAGTGCCCCAAAGGCTATATTAGGTTATTATTTCAACTTATTAATGTGTATGTTTTAGATTTCTGCAGCTGTGAATCCCCATAGCCACATCCGATATGTTTATTCTAAGAAATCTCGAGATGTATGGATAATATGTACTGATCAATACGCTATTAAAACAGGTTTCTGGGAAGTTAGTATAACTCTGAAATTTGCTTATAGCTTTCATATAGATAGACTATTGTTAGATGTCTATGGATGATGTCATTTCAACTATAAACATTGATTTATCATTTTTGGAACGATGTTCTTTATTTTATTTTACCTTTATAGGTTTTTCAAGGAAGAATTTGTAAAATACAATTATGAAGCATTATAAAAGTAGGCATAAAATTAAAATAACAATCTAGAATAAACTTTTTGTCATCTTAAATAGACTCAACTCTGGCTTCAATTTAAATGTTAAATGATATTTATGATAAGCTTTTGCTTCCGACTTCGATCGTGTGAATTCATAAAACAATTTTCTTAAATGCAATACATATACGAGTATATATCTAGTTCTAATACTTTTGTTATTTTTATACAAGGATATGCAAGTCACTTATCAAGCATTTGCCATTAACTCCTACGCTCTTCTCGTCACAAAGGCTACATTAATGCACGTGACATCACCGTGACGTGTTTGACGTTAAACATTTGCCTTACAGATTAATATTGAAATGATTTGACGTAAACATAATATTTTAAGTAATTTACCAACACGAGTCTTCGGCACCCGTTGATTTTCTACAACAATAGTGATGTTTAATGAGTAAGTTGTTTTGTATTTTCAACTCTTTTCCTCGTGACAAAGGCAAAAAAATATGAGTAGGTTGTAGGTTTCTTGACGTTTTTCTGATCCATCATCATCATCATTATTTGTTACTAATTATTACATATAAATTATACATATAATTAATACAATACCTACCTATTGGCATGAATTGATTTGTTATATTTATGTTACACGGCCAATGTATACGTAGCAATATTTTTTACAAATAATAAAAACTTCACACATCGTAAACACGGCCGTCTGATCCTAAACTTGGCAGAGTCTAAACATACTTATATATTTCTGAATACATACATTATTATAGACTAATAATTGTTTATTAGTCTACAATAGTTAGTCATTAATAGAAAAGAAAACAGTCCAAAAATACAAGCCAAGTTTTCAACTAGGTACTACCGGGTTGTTAATACCGAGAGTATTTCATTTAAGTTTATTGTCTATGAATTCCAATACTACCTGATACCTATATGATCTATTGATACTTAGACTGTTATACCTTGTTAGATAGCTGACAATACGTACATAATTTTTTAACAAATCTGCAGTTTAACTGACATAGTTTTTTTTATGAAATTCGTCAAAGCTTTTTTTTTATAAATTGATTTCTTTTTGCTATTTTTAATCATCCACTTCGGCGCAGTTTGTTAAGTTAACTACAATTTTAGTCATGGAAGTTATAAAACAATGTATCAACTACACAAAAACAGTAAAAAAGCATAAAATAAACAAAATAAGTTAAAAAAAAAACAATCAGTCATAATTTCGGCAATCTTAAAAGTCCAATATCTTGAAAATAGTAATAATTGGGATATGGTCTTACATAGTAAAATCTATCAGAAATGATGGCAACTACAACCCCTTAAAGTATCTAGGTCGATTTACCCAGTAACCTCTTTGTGTAAGCTTGAAAATATTATATAATGTAGATATTTATACGATAGAAGGAAAGACGCCTAGTAAATATATTTAGAAAATCGTAGGACAATAAAATCTATAGTTATAAACCTTAATGTCTCTGAGTCTCTGAAAGCATCTTGCCATATGGGTACTGTAGTTATGAAATAACCCTTTATTTACCACCCATGTAATTAAGTTCTTGTTAATATATTTGTCAACAGCGGTCAAACCAATTAGTCACTGCCCAGACCTTTTATGTTGTGATAATATATTACGCATCACCAGAATATGCCCTGAGTGACGCAATTTCATAGAAAGTGACTTACTTCAGGGTACTCTGTTCGTCATACTATTCCTACAGCCTGTGGTTACAGCTTTGTCATTCAAAAAATGATGAATGTTTCAAAGTTCTAGAAGATAGTATAATTATTACTTTTTCTTTTTTTTTATCAATTGACAACTCCCACACTAAGAAGAAATCCTGTGTAGCGGCGGACTTTAAAAACATACATGAAACGGACACAAAGAACACTCAGACTCAGAACGACAATTAGTGTATCACACAAGGTGTCGTCCCGTGTGGGGATCGAACCCACAACACTCAGCGTAGTAGGCGTGGCGACGGCTTTAACCACTACGCTATCCGTGCAGTCAAATTGATGAAAGAATGCAATGAAAGTATGTTTATTGATTAAGGGTTATTTGTTGATCGCAGGAGAAGTTTAATTACATTGGAAAATTAAAACTTTCTATAAAATTTAAACTTTCATTCAGAAACTGTAGAGTGTACTTCCCTATCATCAAATTATAAATTCTCTTAGCTTTGCCTTTTAACGTACTCAATGACAAAAGCTGACTGATTTTTCTCTCTATTAAGTCTTTACCTAAATATAAATATTGATCCCTTGATCCTGTTTAAGGGCCATAGAGTAAACTATGATTAGTTTGGACACTAATACTGTGTCAGAATATAATCTATACATACAAATAATAAAATGATAGTCTTGTTTTACTAAATACGGCGGCATATTTACACAGTAATCACATCGAATATCAGTTTTTTTTTGTCTGTTTGTTAAACGTACTTTTACTGCCAAGACATATAGCTGACGTGATGAGTAAATTAGGTTATTTTGATTCTGAAAAGATCGCATTTATTCGATCGCAATATATAGTCGTCCGTGTAGTGACGGATTAAGAATATGGAGTATCACCACCCCCATTCACTCCGTGGGTGACGTAAGAGCCGACTAAGGGAGCAAACCACGCAGGACAGCACTACAAAGAGTAGGAAAACTTAACACAAACCCTATAACAACCCATCTGGCCAGCGAGGTATAGTAGGCCAAACCCTCTTTTCTATTGAAAGGCCTATATTCATCAGTAGACTATTAGGGGCTGTTGATGTTAAGTTTTACATAAACTAGCTGTATAAATAAATACAGCTAGTTTATGTAAAACTTATCTGCAGAGTACTACTAGTAATAACAAACAACCTCTTCAAGAGATTTTGCGTCCGCCGGCTAACCTTAAAACATCATTCCAATGATTCAAAGTGAATAATAAACATAAAACTAATTTATGTGTCATGTATTTGCCATAATACATATCAATCAGCATCAATGATATAATGTTAAAAGAATCATGTTCTAGGACATGCCGAAATTGTGATCTTTATTTATGTGTGTGATACATTATTTATCGTTTTCCATTTCAATCTAAACGAAACATCAAATTAAAAAGTTAAAACGGGGATTAACTGGGCTGCTCCGCAGTATTTAGTTTAAATCAAATGTTGGCGACTAGCTTTGCTTCTACGTAACAAATTTAAGTAGGCTAAAGCTTAAACAAACGAACCCATTTCAGCGAGTGCTCTAAGACCTAATTGCAGGCCTAATTTAGGACCGATACAGTGTAAGGAAATCGTGAAAAAAAAAGAAATGTAGATAAGAAGACTCCCATTTAAGTACAACTTAAGGTGGGTCAAAGTTAGGCGATTTCCAGTGCCTGGTGAAAAATTTATGTCATCAATACCTTTTAATAGAAGTCAGTTCGACAGAACGGCCAGTGGGACTACTATAGATTATTGTAGTCGTTATTAGCTGTTAATAATAATTAACATGACCAATTTATTAACATAGCCCCCACGGCTCCATGGAACCTTAAAATAAAGAGGTTAGGAATTTCGTATTCTTCACTAAGTACTCGTAGTTCTAACTCTTCCATAACCAACATAGCGGTTCTATCCTATCTGACGTATGGAGTGGGAAACATATAACATTTAGACTGTCCTCCATTAAGAAGTAAGTTATTAACATTAAAACAGCAAACCGCTTTCGAAGTAGTGCCATTTACATATTTAAAGTTCGTAGTCATATGTTTTAATCTAAAAAGGAAGTAAAGCACCGTCTGCATGCTACACTATCTAGTGGTTGTTCTTAACAAGATGAGATCGGCCATTAAGTAGATTTATAACAAGAATGGACCGAGAATAGAACTCTGAGGTACTCTATTTTTTCCTAATTAATATCAGATTTTTATAACCTAGAAAAAAGTAAGAAGATATTGATGGAAGAATCTATCTATTTAGTAGACGTTATCGTTTGCATCAAAGATTTCTTATACAAGCTGAAAACCGACACATCTGTTGTAGATTGACCACATGGTGTGTTTTGGTTTTACTTTCGACCATTGATCGACCACATGAAATGGTTTGGTTTTACTTAACATTTCATTAAAAAAAAAAACACTTTCAAAATCTTTAGTGAATACGGGTAGTATCTACCGAAGTAGATCCAGAGTTAAATGGATCTGAATTAAATAAAATATATGACGTAAGAACAAAATGTCAATGCAACCGTTCTTTTCCCTTAATTTTGTCAATGTTTTTGTTTGTTTTAAAGGAACATATGAATAGCTTCTGTATTGAGCCACACAAAAAAAAAGTTACAGAAAGGAACACCACAATACGTCATTGTATGTGTGCATGTATGCTACCGTGTACGTATTATGACCGTCCCACCGACCGTTTGTGACCGATTGTGTGGCTCAATACAGAAGCCATTCATATCAAAGTATATTTTTTACGATTGTCAAAAAGTTTTGTTTTAGTCACTTGAAGAAGCTCTGCTTTTGAGATTTAATTAAATCTCATGTAACGAGCACAAATTCATGTATAGGCAGCATGATATAAATGACAGAAATAAATTTTACCTCATAGGAGTACATTTTCCTGGTAAAATTATGAAGTTATAATCCTAACAAACTTGTATGTGTAAAATGTCAGTTTGTAATTCACGGGTAAGGCAACGTGACTCAGATGTTAATTTACAAATAATGGGAATTTGAAATTATTATAATTAAGCTTTTGTAATACGTTAAATAAGGAATATGTGTAATTTTATTTGGTGAGAATACTCCTATGCATTAGAACGATAAAATGTTTACATGGTAATTTACATAAATATTTTTTCCTTAACCGTAACCTTTGGAAAAAAAATGATTTTTGTTTTTGAACTTATAGGATATTAGTTCGGCTAGTAGTAGTGTTTTTTTAGTTTTTAACTATAATTTATGTTTGCTTTTTTTAGTCATTAATGGTGATTATTTTCTCATTATAGACTAAACAAGTAAGTAATTCACAAGTGCTTTCGTTCGTTTCGTTTCATCGTTTTTCTGACAGAGAGTTAATCCATAAGGAAAATAATATAATAGTTTCTTACTTCGATCGCGTGGAGTTTGAAAAGCGCTGCCTAAGTGGTGTAGTATGTCCCTGAGGCCTCAGGTTCGATTCCCGGACCGGATAAAATTTTATAGCTTAAATTTTTTTCTGAGAGGAAAAATAGTCTTAGTTTTTCCTTATATTGACATGTACCTAGTAGCAAAATATTATCATAATCGGCTAAGCCGTTTTGAAGTTTACCCGGAACCAACAGACAGACAGACTAAAATATTTATGAACTGGTTTTTAGGCATAGGTATCGTGCTTATAATTTTGTGGGAATGAAAAATCTTATTATTTTTACATTACAAACAGACACTTCAATTTTATTTATTTGCCTAGATGTAGAAATTTTTATGTGCCAATGTCTGTCCCTTTAGGGATATAGGTGTGAATATGTATTTATGTATTAAACTGTTTAGAAAACCTATTTAATTACTTACAAAAATATTTTCTTGATACCTTATATGGTTTTAAAATTACAACAACAATATGTTACTGAAATTTTCCGTTTTTATAATTATTACTTTGTAATAAATAACATACAGGGAATTCCTGTATCTAATTTTTCTTCGTGACAAGCCTGTACTTAATGCTTGATATAAATACATAATTTATAATCAATTGGGTACATACTTTGACTGTATTTAGGTCACTTTTGAAGATACAAATTGATTATTGATTCTCAAGTAGGTACTTGTATAAGACAGGCTACTGATTCTCTTCATTACGTTAGATATTATTATTAAAGTGTTACAAAAATAACATTAGTAGGTACATTTGTATTGTGATATCAATACTTTCAATGTCATTCCTAACTCTTAAGGATTACAGTTGAAAGATATAAATGACTCATCTTTGAAGTGATAGATTAATGTTATCAGAATCAAAACTACAATTTTAGTAGTTTCTTTATTCTCAAAATTATTTAGACCCCATTTCTGAATCCAGGTAAGATTTGAAAAGGAGACGGTAACTAAGAATTATAACTAAGCAAACGGCCTAAATTTAAATTTGGTGCAACTTTACCATCCTCTTCCTAAACTAGGTTGAGGTTGGCTGTCATTCTACTACGACGCGGCTTAACTTCGAGTTTTGACGTAGAGCGAGTGCCATCAGACCTCCACAATAAAGGCGCTATCGAAGTTCTGCAGAAAGGCTGTTGTCGGAATTTTTAGGGCATCAACTACCCATAACGATTGCAACCAATGTTCTTATGGCAATGGTATGAGATTAGAATTATTACCCTTTCAAAGACTGACCAGGCTAGTATTGCTTACCTTTGCAATGTACCCTGAACCTACTCGGCTACCACTAAGCCACAAGCCGAATTTGTTTCAACTAGACATTAAAATATAACAAAAAGGGAAATAATCAAATGAACGTTCTTTTTACAAAAACTATACATAGGGTCCATTTTTTTTAATTAAAAATGGCTAAATTCCATGGGCCCTCGATTTCTGTGGAACTTTTGTTTGACATATAAAAACCGTTTTTATTTTTAAAACAGCTTAACGTGCTCGCTCCAAATTTACCCCTCACACTATACAAGTGAACACCTGCGCCAAAATGACTCATTAGTCTCACGTGAGTTATTGTCGGGCCATATGTGACCGACCAAAGGTTGGGAACCACCGGTGAAGTGACTCAGCTGGATAACAGATGTAAATATACTGCAATGTAGTCCATGATGACTAACTGTTGAATACTGGTGTCTTGGGTTGGCCAATTGAAACACAGACGCTCCAAGCATTCAGTTGTATTATAATTAGCGAAACTTACAATATTCGAAATGTATATAATATTTAGTACATAATGTAAGACGTGTATACATAGGCAAAATAAGTCGTCGAATGTCGGCGCGTAGAGGTGAAGGTGGGGCGATCGCATAACCAGCGAGTAACCGGTTTAAACTCCTTTCGCCGCTCCACCATTAAGACACGGCGTGAACATCCTGGGGGCCCTTGAAGACGGAAGTCTTCAACGATTCTGTAGGCTCGTCCAATAAGGGGCAGAGGTATTTCACACCTCGTCGATAGGTGCCAGTGGTAGTAGTAACGTCAGCCACGCGTGAAATCCCGTCTGGTCCGGGAAAAAGTCTTGAAATTCGGCCGAGATGCCAATGCAGAGGGGGCGCGTTGTCCTCCTTAAGAAGCACCAATTCACCCAGCTGAATAGGGCGGTCTGGTTTGCGCCACTTGGTTCGCTGTTGAAGCTCGGCTACGTATTCCAGCTGCCAGCGCTTCCAAAAATGTTGACGTATAGCTTCAAGTCTCTGATAGCGATCCAGTCTGGCCTCGTTAAGGCCTTCCATGGAAGGCGATGGCATGGAAGTCAAGGCACGGCCGATGAGGAAGTGACCTGGAGTTAAGGGTTGGAAATCGTTTGGAGACGAAGAAATAGAACACAAAGGACGACTGTTAAGGATGGCTTCTATTTGATTGAATAAGGTAGCCAATTCCTCGTAAGTTAGGTGACAGTTGCCTAAAATCCTTTTTAAGTGATACTTCGCGGACTTAACCCCTGACTCGAATAACCCCCCGAAATGGGGAGCGTAGGCTGGTTGAAACTTAAATTTTATCCCTTCCTCTGACGCGAAGGAGGAGATAGAAGTAGAATTTTCGTTTAAAAAGTTACCAATCTCTTTGGCGGCTGCGACAAAATTCCTACCATTATCGCAGAGAATCTCACGTGGCTTTCCGCGTCTAGATATAAAACGACGTAAAGATAATATAAAAGCTTCCTTTGATAGTTGACTTACGGCCTCTAAATGAATACACTTAAACCTAGTGCAAACAAAAATAGCTAAGTAACATTTGTTGATTTTGCAACCTCGTCCCTTCCTATCTGTAATTAAAAACGGTCCAGCAAAATCGACACCGACACTAACAAATGGAAAGTCGGGAGTTACGCGCTCAGAAGGCAACGCTCCCATGAGAGGAGTGAGGGTTCTAGCAGCGGCGCGCCGACACGTCACACACTGCCGAGCAACAGTGCGTGCGAGGTCGCGCCCGCCGACAGTCCACACGTACTCACGCGTGGAACTGAGAAGCAGCTGGGGACCAGCGTGAAAGAGACGCAGATGCTCCTGCTGAAAGAGTAGTCTCGTAAGTCTATGTTTAGCGTGCAAAAGCATAGGATGGCGCTTTTCAAAAGAATAATAGGATGAGTTGAGGCGGCCACCTACACGCAAAATGCCTTCACTATCTAAAAAGGGATTCAATGATAAAAGGGAGTTCTTAGAACTTAATGGTTGTTTATTTACAAGAGTTTTTAATTCAACATGAAAGCTATTAGATTGCGACATTTTAACTAATCGCTTAAAAGAAGATTCGAGTTCCTCAGGCTGCAAAACTCCTATGAGCTTGTTATTTGTATTACGGCAGTTATGTAGGAACCTAAGTACATAAGCAAAAAACCGTTGAATAGTTTTAAGTTTAGAATATTTATCGAAATTAATTAATGTATTATTGGTTTGAGTTTCATTTGTTAACATAACAGTTGTTTTCACTTCAGGAATATCATCAAAATTTAATTTATTAGTATATAATTGTGGCCAATTACATTCAGATTCATATAGAAAGGATGGTCCGTTCCACCACATGTATAATTTATCTAAGTTATGCGCGTCAACACCGCGAGATGCATAGTCCGCAGGGTTGCACGCGGAGGGCACGTGACGCCACACGGAGCCGTCAGTTAATTCCAAAATAGTTGCTACTCTGTTCGAAACAAATGTGTTTAACTTATTATGGCTAGTTTGTAACCACGCTAGTACTATTGAAGAGTCCGTCCAGTAGAAAATACGATTAATTTGGCAGCGCAATGTGCGCACAACGGCTGTCGTTAACTGAGCGCCGAGCACTGCAGCGCAGAGCTCTAATCGGGGAATCGTAGTGGGTGCCACCGGACTCACGCGCGCCTTGGCGCACAGGAGCCGGACTGCGACGTCACCGCGATGATTCATAGATTTTAGATAAACACAGGCCGCATAGGCGTTCTTACTACTGTCGCAAAAACAATGCATTTCTATATAGTTAGAGGAATCGCATAACACGTGCCGAGGAATTTGTAGTGATTGTAATAAAAATAAACCGTTAACAAATTGTCTCCAAGATGCCTCAATAAAATCGGGCACGGGCTCATCCCAATTAAGCTTAGCTAACCATAATTTTTGAATTAAAATTTTAGGCACTATAGTTAAACAACATAAAATACCCAAAGGGTCAAATATTTTGCATGAGTCCGATAAAATAGATCTTTTGGTAGGGGAAACGTTTTTTGTGTTGTATTGAGTGGGGAAATGTATGACGTCAGCAGCAGACTCCCAGCCTACTCCCAGAGTATGTGAATAGGAACTTAGTATAAGACTCCCTTGAGGATTAAGACCTTGACAAGAATTTAAAATTAATTTTGAGTTGGAACGAAACTTACGTAGAGGAAAACAACCGGCTGCTAAAGCCAGCTCGATTGAAATTTTTATTTTTAATAATTCATCCTCCGAGTCCGCCCCTGTCAATAAATCGTCAACTAGAAAATCGCCTTGAATAATAGTTTTAATGTGTGTGTCGTCACATTCTTCTCCCAGCTGCCACAAGCAACGTGTACTTAAAAAACTGGCGCTAGAATATCCGTACGTAACTGTGTTGAGTCTTAATGTTTTTAACCTTTCATTCTCATTATTTCGCCAGAGTATCATTTGTAAATCACGGTCACAATCTTGAACCAAAATCTGCCGATACATTTTTTCAACGTCACCTGTCATTACATATTTATATGTTCTGAATCTAAGCAAGATATTAAAAAGTGAGTCTTGTATACACGGCCCGACCATCTGTAGATCATTGATTGAGTACCCCGATGTTGTGGCGGCACTGCCGTTAAATACAACTCGAGTTTTAGTTGACTCGCTAGATGGTTTGAGTACAGGATGATGGGGTACAAAAAATGAAGTATAAGGTAGCTTAGTTTTAGACTCAGAAAGATGGCCTAGATTAGCGTATTCTGAAATAAATTGTTGATAGGACGTTTTCAGATCTGGATTGTTTTTAAATCGCCTTTCTAATCCGATAAACCGTTTTTTAGCTAGTCGATATGAATCACCTAAGCAATCGGGCTCGGTGATTAATGGAAGTCGCACACAAAACCGACCGTCTTTGTTGCGGTATGTGTGCTCGACAAAGTGTTGTTCACATTCGGCTTCGACGTCGGTGTGCTGGGCAGTAGGCTGAGGGATCTGCTCCAGCTGCCAAAACTTCGTTAATTGTTTATCTAAATTGTCACTTGTGGAAATATAATTGCAATGAGTTAATGGTTGTTTTAATGAAGGTCTATCATACATAGGCCCTGCCAATATCCAACCTAACTTAGACTTACGTATGATAGGTAAGCACTTGCCTAATTTTATTTGCTCGGACCCTATTAAATACCAAAATAGATCGGCACCTACTAAAATATCGATAGGTGCTGGTTTATTAAAATTAGGATCTGCGAGTTTAATGTTAGACGGGAGTTTAAAGTGAGAAATATTAAAGTATTTGTGAGGTATATTACTAGAAATAGTGGGTAAAACTAAACACGATGTATTTAAATTGACTTTCTTGTTATATTTGGATTTTATTATTATATTACAACGCTCGGGCACAGATGACATAGTAATATTACCTACACCTACTACGCTTGTATTAGTAAGCTGAGGAGTCAACTTTAGCTGTTGTTTCAAGCTGGAAGTGATTATAGAAGTTTGACTCCCGCTGTCCAAAAGACATCTAACGGTTCGATAAGCGTTGGTTACAGGGTTATAAACATCAATGAGTGCCGTAGATAGCAAAACCTGATTGTTGTGAGCTGTAGCCACACCAGTCGTGACCTGAGTGTCGGGCTGCGCTGGCGGGCTCACAAGAGTATTGTCAGCCTGAGAGACTTCCCTATGTAGCAAGGTATTATGACGCTTTCTGCATTTGGAGCAGGGGCCCAACCTACAACGGTGAGAAGAATGACCCTTGCGTAAACAATTGAGACAAAGTTTTAAATTTACCGCCTCTTTAATCCTATCTTCAATGGACTTGAGCAGGAACGAGGAGCAGTCGTAGATGCGGTGCTGGCCGTTGCAGACAACACAAGAAGCAGAAGCAATAGATGAAGCGCCAGAAGGGACTGAAATTTGCAAAGATTTCACTGGTAACTTGTGTGAATTGAATAAGTCTCGTTTGGGCTGCGATGTGGCTCGTTCAGATTTGTTTCGCTGGACCGACTCCAGAATGTCGGCGCGACACTTCAAAAATTTATGAAAATCAAAAAGTGATGGCATATCATCAAGCGAGTTCCTATGTTCTTCCCATTTAAAGTTAGTATTACTGTCGAGCTTTGCTGAGACCATGTGTATAATTAATGTGTCCCACTTATCAGTGGGTTGACCCAGTGTGTTTAGAGCTCGTAAGTTTTTAGACACGTGATCAACTAAATACCTCAATCCCTTGGTTGATTCGCGACCTATAGGTTGAATATTAAACAGGGAATTGAGATGATTATTAATCAATTGCCTTTTGTTGTCATACCTATCGCAAAGGAGCTGCCAAGCCTCAGTATAATTAGACTCTGTAACCTCTAAATTACTAATTACTTGAGATGCTTCCCCCTCCAAATAGGAATTTAAATAGTGAAACTTATGTATAGATTTTATGTGGTCATTGCCGTGAATCAGAGAGTTGAAGGTATCTCTAAATTCGAGCCACTTGGAAAAGGTACCATCAAAATTTGCAATTTTAATTAAGGGTAATCTAAAATTTACCTCACCGCCGGTACCGCGGTAACTGCACTGCGCTTGCGCAACATCAACATCCGATTTATCGTTCGATGCATTCATTATCCTTTGAGCGCTTGCTATTAATGTAAAAAAATCGTTTTCTATCTCCTCTCGAGAATCTATTTCAACTTGCATTGAGGTTGAAGACGAAATTTCAATTTGCGTTTGTAGTTCGTCAAACTTATCAAAAAGTAACCGGAACCGTTCAAACCTCAATGCCAGTTCTGTCTTTTCTTCATACGAAATAGTCTCGAATTTAGTTAATCTATCAAGATAATTTCTAAATTTAGTTATCTGACCTTTAATCGAGCTTCTTGATGTGATAAGCGCAGATAGTGGAGGTAGTGTTGTGTCAGGCATTGTTAGAAAAAATGAAAAAGTAAAGTATTAAAGCAATTAAAATGGCACAAATGCGTGAATATAACTAAAAAGCTTATACAATATAAATAATGAGGTACACAGCGTTTTACTGGTGTGCGCGCAGCTATAGATAACGGCTGCAGGCACCTATTTACCCCGCACTTATTTACTCGTAACTATTTTTGTAAGATATGAAATAATTTATACTCTGATGCTGAATCACGAGAAGCTATTTGATTGAATAGGTATTATGTGTAAGCTATATCAGTAGAATAATTTTTGTTAGATGAAAAATAATTTGCACACTGATGCGCAAGTAAAGGGAAGCTATTTCACCAAGTATTATATGTAAGCTATTTAGATAGAATAAAATATAAGCTTCCAACCAGATCGCGAGATTTAAGCATGAAAAGGCATAGAAGTTGGCAAAATCACACAATCGAATAGAAGTGGGTATAATAGGATGTTAGAATAAAAGGATTAATTGGTAGGTACACTTCCCTGGCTAAACCTTGGCTGCGGCGCTGTGGGCTGACCGGCTGGCTTGAAGCGAGGGTTGGCTGGAAGCTGTTGTACGGGTCCTTTTGTTCTCCTCGTAATTCGGTAAATCACGTCGGGGTCACCATATGTTGAATACTGGTGTCTTGGGTTGGCCAATTGAAACACAGACGCTCCAAGCATTCAGTTGTATTATAATTAGCGAAACTTACAATATTCGAAATGTATATAATATTTAGTACATAATGTAAGACGTGTATACATAGGCAAAATAAGTCGTCGAATGTCGGCGCGTAGAGGTGAAGGTGGGGCGATCGCATAACCAGCGAGTAACCGGTTTAAACTCCTTTCGCCGCACCACCATTAAGACACGGCGTGAACACTAACAGATACTTAAAGACGGTTGCCTAAAGAGGCTATCAGCTTGATGATAATATTTGTTTCAATATTACGATAACTACGCATTTATTTTTATTTCTATTTATGTACTGTTCAAGGTATTTGTATTCAAAACTATTATTAATATTATATTTACTGTAAATTTTATTTTTTATTTACAGTTTTTTAAAACGGTACCGTTTTAACTTCTTTTAACGTCAACTTATTTACAGTTTTTTAAAACGGTACCGTTTTAAAAAACTGAAAATAAGTTGACAAAATTACATAAAGAGGAGGAAAACTTGACACAAACCCTGTACCACAAACCCATCTGGCCAGCATGGTATATTAGGCCAAAACCTCCTTTCTAAGCCAGCAGTGGACTGTTATAAGGTGTTGATGATAGATCATAACTTTGTACGCGGTGTTAACCTTATTCTTTTTCATATATATTTTTACGCATCATCATTACTATAATCATTTGGTGTCGATGCAATTGGTAATATTGCTAAAGTCTGAAGCAAATCTTCGTTGGGAATGTAATCGTTTTCAGGCGGGACCACATAGTAAGGTAACTGCGGTGAGAAAAACGAGACAGTTAAAGAAAATGATAAACCAAGTCTCGAATCGGTATTGGAACTGAAACTGAAGTAGCTCGAAGAAGTCGGGATTGCGTACCCTCATGTCCGTCCTAATGGTTGGAGAGGCCACTAATATAGACATCAACCGCCAAAAGACATGAATATATTTTATTATTTACTAGCTGTACCCTGCCACATTGATAAGAAATAAAGTCCAGAAGTGACACGAAAAATTAGATAAAAACCATCTTTGAATCGCGTTATATTTCACTTTGAGTTTTTGAACCGTACACAAACCAGCTTAAAATTTTCATATATAGACGACTATTTACAGTAGAGGGGGCCTAACGAGCAGACGGGTGACATAAGGGCCGAGTGCAAGTTTATTTCACATCGACTCGCTCTCGACGGCGAGCGCGTTTAGTTTGGCCCTCTGATGGTAAGTAAGTACCGTCGCCCATCGACACTTACAACTCAAGAGTCACAAATGCGTTGCCAATCTTTGAGATCCACCCCTCCCCCCCCCCACTTCCCCAAGAATCAGGGCTAAAGTAAATAGCAACGAAAGAATTGCTTGAGACCGGTTTCCGTGAGGCCGAGACCGAGCATCGCTTCCCCACAGTAATGTGAATGAATGTAAATAAAATAGACTCCAGAATCCTCCAGCTCCGGATTTTTTTGAAAAATGAGTTTAAGAGATGAGACTTTTAAGAGAGTGATGACTTAATAGTTATTAACGTTTCTTTGTCCTTTCTAGTTGTTGAATGACTAAATGTGGCAAAACACTATCTCTATGATAGGGTTTTGCCAATGTCATTTTATGACACATGCTCAAGATAAAGAAACTCGTTCTATTTCCTTGCACAAGTGACAGCACTTGTGTGCAGTACTGCCATAAATTTAATTTGATTGCAAGTTATCTCCACAGCAACCATACTGTACATAAAACAGATTAGATTACGTTACCAAAAAAAAAGAACACAGTACAGCCATTGATAGGTACTAAATAAAAAATAATTATACACAGAGACATGTACACAAGTAACTATGACGATGAAGATATAGTGGCAGGAATTGAGAAAGAAATGCTTCGATGGTCTGGGTATGAAAGTAACTTTAGCGATGATCGAATTATTAAAGAAGTTCATAACGACCCTTGGAGTGGGTGAGTCGTTGCGGGAAGGTCCAAAAAAACGTATACCGACCAAAACAGCAGTTTGAAACTGAAGAAGCATCTAGTAACTAGACTCTTCTTCAGTAGGTATGCTGCTTTTTTGCTAAACTCTAGCTAGAGTCGCAGGGATCGCAGCAAATGGCGTCCTATCGTCTCTACTTAACTAACGGGAATAAGGCGTGAGTACATAATATATATTTGTATATAAATAACAATATTTGTCCTTCATTGTATAACGTGACTCAGCGCGATAACGACACCAATGAAGGCAAGAGTTATCATTACGAGATATAAGACATCTTTTGTATCTGTAATAGAAATACACTGTATAGCAATGCAGTGCAGTTCATTGTACCAAATGAATGTATAAAAACAATAGGTAATACATTCATTGAGTTAATTAAACACGTACATATATACAATAAGTCTGCCGTTTTTAGTTCGTGATTCATCTTGTACCTACATACTCGTATATGTATTATTTAAAAATTGTATTTACAATTATATATCACAATTAAAACAGTGTATGAATGCGGGAAATGGTAATTGTTTATGAGTGAAAAAAATATGAAATAAAAAGTCTTTCTTATGTCTTATTCATCGTCATCATCAACAGGATTTAAGGGAGAGGCCTAGGTGGACTGCCACTACTGGACCTAGGCCTCTCCCAAGAAAGGAGGTTTTGGCCAGTAGAACTGTAACAACCCACCTGGCCAGCGTGGTAGTTTTATAACTATTTTTAACAAGATAATATTAAAAGTTTTATATGCTGTTTTGGTTTCATTAGCTTTTTTCTACTTGACGATCACGGTAGATTTAAAAAAAAAACGGTTGTGGTCCAAATCAACTACGTCAAAAAGAGTACGACCAAGGGGCGAATTGGCCTCGTACAAATAAGATATAAGTGGATTTACACCATGATCCAAACGACATATTCAAAAAGCAAAAAAGTAAACGGCTCGTGGTGTCAATCGACCTTGTACCCGTAATATTACGCTGGCCGTGCGGGTTGGTATAGGGTTTGTACTGTTCCCTCCTTGTCCTCTTGGAGGAGAGGATTATCGCCAGCGGCCAATATTCTAGCAGAAGAGGCAGCCGTTCATCGGCTCTCGGGCAAGGCCTGGTCCAGCAGGGTGGGCGTGTCTGCCGGTTGCCCTGCTGGCTCTTCGCTCTTCGGAGCATGGAGGAGGAAACCTCGGTAAAAAACCTGATGGCGGGGCCCTGTAGGGGCCACAGTTTCTCCGCTGACAGCGGTGGAGAAAGGAGGACGGGCTCGGCGTGTACTCACACTACCACCGAGCAGGCAGGGGGACGTAGTCTCCCTGTCAACCGTCGGCATATCGTAATCCCGAGAAGAGCGCTGTGGTTAAGTCTCGCGGCTCTGATCGGGGGCGAGGGTCTTGGCTTAACCGCCCGGACCGCGAGGAAGATAACCTCTCTAAAAAATTCCCCGAATCCCGTGTTCTGGTGCGTGGCCAGGGGATGCATGGCTGATGGGAAGTTCAGTCGCGAGCGCACTCCAAGCCGAGGTACCTGCGGACCCCTCGGTTGGGTTAAAAACTTACGCTTGCCCGGGTAATGGGGGATCTCTGCCCGGGTGGACCTCTAGTTCTCCCCCACTCGTGGGATTATTATGGATGATTTACAACAAATTAAAAAAACGATCGGAACCAACATACAAACGAAAAAGGCAAGCCTAAAGGACATGAAAGCAAAAGGAAGGAAGGACAAGCAGAACAGTGGAGCGGATGGGTCGTCCACTGAGGGCGAGATGGTGTCGGGAACGCCTATCTCGATGGGGCTCCCAGAGGTCAGTCTGACTCTGGTCACTGGGAGCCGAAGAGCATCGGATCGGCTGCGTTCCGGATCCGCCGCTTCGTCGGATGGCGCGGAGGCCATGGAGGCGGAACGAAGCGACAGCCGGAAACGCGGACGCTCCAGGGACGAGGAAACGGATACGTCCCAAGAAATGATGCCACCAAAGGTGGCAAGCAGCCGCCGAGGGAGGCAACGTAAACCGGCCTCGGCCTCGGTCTCGACCCCGTCAGGCTCCGCGTTCTCAAACGCGGAGTCCTACAGAAGTGTACGGGTGGACGGCGAGGCCGTAGCGGAGGAGGAGATCGCGGATCTCCTGCTCAAGGTTCGGGAGCCGGTGGGGGGAAATGCCCCCCAGGCTCCCGTGTCCGTGCAGGAGAGGGCGAAAGCGGCGGTGGCCGTCATCAAC